>CM024574.1:16058968-16658968 GCA_014182395.1 Eucalyptus sp. ANBG9806169 | reverse complement strand
AGTGTCTTCTTTTCTTTGGTAAATTCAACATCATCAGTTTCTCAAAATGCCCTTATAACAAAACCATTCTGGCATGCCAATGCATGTACTAATGCTCAGCTAGCCACATAAATTCCTGCCCACTGTAGCACCTACCCAAAGTTAAAATTTCCTCGAATCAGTGATCACACTCTAGTGTTACTTCAAGCTTAAATGGTCAGCTACTGTAACACGAGCTAGATCTACTTCTCCCTATTATTTGATGCAAGAGATCAATCAATCACATCACTTCCAAAAAACAAACCTGAGATACCAAAATGCTAAATATTGTGGCGCATTTTCGATTTGTAAATTGATATAACACTGCCACAACCAAACATAATCAATAAATTTGAGCATCTGGCAATTGTTCATAACTTCTAGTCCATCAGAAACCCTCATAATTAGAACAGGAAAAGGCAGAGTTGCCATAAGTAATTAAGTACCCAAAGAGTTCCAACTTGTCATCACAAAGCTTGAATTTCAGATATAATTTGGGATGCACAACCATCCAAAGCTACTTTAGAAGCTAAGTAGACAAAGAGGTCAATGCGCTCCCGAAAAAAAAAAAAATAAAAGGCTTGCTAGAAATGGTTAAGGCAAATCACTGAAAAGAGAAATAAAAGCAAGCCCACACATGCCACACATGCCATTGCTATCTAAAATCTATACAAAAATTTTAAACAACAATAGTTCGACATAAGTTATATCATGTCAAGGTTACTGAAAGCTTTCAAAAGTTATAACGATAAAGTTATGTATCTAATTAAATTGATATTGAAGATGTCTAGGTAATAAATAGGAGCAAGCAAAGTTAATAAAAATCACTCAAGTTCTTAGGGAGTTGAGTAATCGCATAGAACTCCTCTCCATAAATCTTCTTAGTCGTCTGTGTTCAATACCGTTTCACCTGGAACGCGAATTCCAACAACTTGATTCTCTTTTATTTCTCTTCGGTTGACCCTCTTTCTGGTTGTACCTTTTCTATGCAAAAATGTCCTGTCAATTGATGAGTACACTAGCTACTTTGATGCCATTGATCCACTGGCACAATACAAGAGATGGACAACTAAGCTAGACATTGACCAGAATAGCACTTCTAATATGATAGGAAAGAGAAAATTTGATGTGCAAACACAGAGAGTTCAGGTAGCATTTGTAGTCAGTGATTCTGTTGATTGGAGCAGAGATATTCAGGTTGTGACCACTCTAAAGGATCTTATCCTTTCTTAGATTATCTAATTTGGCTGTCGAGTCCATACCGGGCTTTTCGTCACGTGCTTTTAAATCTTTGAACTGACTATCAAAAGTCACTAGGCTCTGTTTGGTTGTTCAGTAACTACTCTACAACTTTTTTTTTTTTTTTGGTAAGGTAAATGGTATTATAGCTTTGAACAAATTTACAAGAAAACTCGACCGGCTCCTAATCTTGCACTCTCGATACAAGTGCAGGGAGAGTGGAAGGGAGCACAATCAAGAAACATGAAATGAAGAACAACACGGACTAAACAGAGCAAGGACCGAACGTCCAAGAGAGACAACAAAGAGCTAAGACTAGCAAAGACCCTCCGCTGCCAAAAGAGAAGCCAACGTCCGGACACCAAAGAGGCGGGATGTTGAAGGACGTCGATCTAAGCATGCTCTTGTCGATCGCTGAAGATAGCTGGGTGGAAGCGCCAACTCCGCTAGAGACGTCTATTCCTCAGGATATCAGGGATATCAGAAAAACTTGCAGCTTTGTCCTTCACACTTTTGATAATGTGATTTTTGATTGAAGTAAGGACGACCGACTCTCCATGGAAGATAACAGCATTCCTTTTCTTCCAAATGATATAGCACATAGCAGCAAAAGAATGTCGTGCTATAATGTGAAAAAATTCTTTGCATTTGAGGAACCGCATAGCCTAGAGGAGGTTATCCTTCCAAGGCCTAGGACGCCAGAGAAGATTGCAGTGAGTGGCCCAGAAGTAAGCGACAGAAGCCGTTAGATGGCAATCAAAAAATAAGTGGTCAATGGAATCAGGGACCTCATTGCAAAAAGCACAGGTGGTGTAGTCAATTCTACCATATGATAGAATGAGTTGCTGCGTAGGTAGACAATTTTTAGCAATCAACCAGAGAATGAATTGGAACCTAGGAGTAATGTCTCCTACCCAAATGAGAGAGGCCCAAGGAGCAAGGGGTCTCTTCCTTCTGAGGCAGTCCCATGCGGACGCAATGTTGAAGCGACCCGAAGGGTGCCATCTCCAGGAA
This sequence comes from Eucalyptus sp. ANBG9806169, assembly GCA_014182395.1. Taxonomy (NCBI): domain Eukaryota; kingdom Viridiplantae; phylum Streptophyta; class Magnoliopsida; order Myrtales; family Myrtaceae; genus Eucalyptus; species Eucalyptus sp. ANBG9806169. Next base: position 16,656,697 of record CM024574.1, on the reverse strand, counting down.
AAGCAGTCCGGAGAGGAGTTAGGCACAGGAGAAGAGAGACCCCAGCTCAATAGCAGGAGGCACGTGGAACAACCCAGGGACAAAAGAAGATCCGCCACCACTGCATTTTCTGGAAGCCCGGATCTCCGGATGATTGGTTCCGGTAATAGGATGTGGAGAGGCCCTTTCGGATGCCAATGGTCATACCACAGGGAAACTGAGAGGCCATTCCCAATTTTCCAAAGGAAGGTAGGCGATACTCACTTCTTAATTGCAAAATCTTCTTCCAAGCCCAAGAACAAACTGTGGGAGTGATGGTGATCCAAAATTTTTGCCACTTTAAGAAGTTGGAATGAATCCAACGACACCACAGGGATACATTGTCCGTGAAAAGGATCCAAATATACTTCATCATAGCTGCTTTGTTACAGTCTCTTAATTTTCGGATGCCGAGACCTCCTTCATTTTTTGGCAAACAAATGTCTTCCCAAGAGACCTTTGTCCCTCCCTTATCGAGATCGGCACATTTCCATAAGAATTGGCGCAACACTTGTTCAATGTCGTTTAGGACCGAGATTGGTAAGGTGAAAACACTCGACTAGAAAGCCTAAATTGAATGTAGGACTGACCTGATTAGTTGAAGTCTTCCAAAGATAGGAGAGTAGGCGATGGGCCCGGGACTTGGCTCTAGAAGTAATCCGCTTAATCAAGGCAATACGCCGCCTTCCGAAGCCTGGAGGAAATAATAGGTACTCCAAGGTAACGCACCGGAAGTGAACCTTCATGAAATCCAAAGGCTAGCAATATGTAGTTGCGGATAGTCGAAGAGCCTCCTGAAATGAAGACTTCGCTCTTGTTCTTGTTTGGAAGTAATCCACTCCAAGAGGAGAATAAGTCGAGTCCTTTCTTCAGCAATGTGATGGAACCCCAATCTGCCTAGCTAAATAGGAAAACATCATCTGCGAAGAACAGGTGAGAAAGCCTAACCGGTTTGCGTCGCCAGAAATATTTGAAATCTGCATGGGATGTGCGAGTACTCAATATTCCCGAAAATACCTCCATTACTAGGGTAAAGAGGTAAGGGGACATGGGGTCGCCTTGGCGAAGGCCCCTCCCGCTTGAGAAGAATCCGTGCAGCTCACCATTAATCAAGATCGAGTACTTGGGGGTCCGGACGCACACCATAATCAGCCTGATCATAAACTGAGGGAATCCAATGGCTAAGAGTGTCAACTGAAGGAAGTCCCAGTCGACAGTGTCATAGGCCTTTTGGAAATCCACCTTAACAAAGCACATTTGGGGAGATAGGGTTGCGAGGTGGAAGCCGGCAAAAGTTCCCGGGCAATCGAATATTATCTCTAATCCTCCTACCTTTTACAAAGGCATTCTGCGTCGGATCTACCACATCTCCCAAGACTGAAGCCAAGCGATTTGATAAGATTTTTGTGATGACCTTATAGATGGTATTGCAGCATGCGATTGGTCTGTAGTCTGTGACCGCACACACATTTGGCACTTTTGGAACTAAGGTGAGGATAGTATTATTTACCTCCTTGAGGAGCCGCCCGGAGGAAAAAAATTCCTTGACCGCGTCGAGGACAGATGGGCCAACTATGTCCCAATTACTCTTGAAGAATTCCACTGTGAACCCATCAGGGCCTAGGGCTTTACCTCTCGGGAGAGAGAAAAGCGTATCACGAATTTCCATATCAAGAACTGGACTAGAAAGAGTACTGACCTGGTCCATAGTCAAAGGCCTCCGGATGTAATTTGTAACCTCCTGTAAGGAGGGCTTAGACAGAGCTAAGTGAGGAGCAAGCAAGTCAGTGAAGAAGGAAACAAAGACCTGCGGAACCATAAGTGGGTCAGTGATCAACTCCCCCGCCATATTTTTAGCCGATAAAATCCTATTACAAAGCTCTCTCTTCTTGACCGAGAGGTGGAAAAATCTTGTATTACTATCACCTTCTTTAAGCCACCGAATTCTGGACTTTTGCCTGTAGAAGGATTCTTCATCACGGCGCAAGTCCACGAAGTTACGGCGTCATGTCTACTCGAGCTCAGCCAATTATGGCTTCTGCGGATCAAGGACCAATTCAATCTGTACCAACCGAAGGCTCTCCCTAGCTTCCTTCGCTCTAGCCGAGATATTGAAGAAAGTGTCCCTATTGAGTTGCTTAAGTCTGCCCTTGAGCAATTTCAGCTTGGAAACTAGTTTGTACATAAAAATGCCTTGAAGGTGTGAATCCCAAACCTGTTGCACAATAGAGGTAAAGTTTGGATGCTCCGACCAAAAGTCAAAGTATTTGAAGGGTATTCGCCTAATCACCGGATCAAGAATTCTGACCACCATGGGAGAGTGATCAGAAATGCCTGGATTGAGGAAGGATGCTTCATAGAAAGAGAACTCAAAATTCCATTTGGAATTTACCAAGACCCTATCGATTTTCCTCATTTTTCTAGCTTGGCTAGAAGACATCGACCAAGTGAACCGAAGGCCTACAAATCTGAGATCCTCTAATTCTGATTGGGCCAGGCAATTAGCGAATTCATCAAAGTACGGGATCCAGGCATTAGAGCCCCCAATTCTATCATATGGATCTTTTAAGGCATTAAAATCTCCAGCAACAAGCCAGGGTGAATCCTGCAGAAGATTACTCATATGTAGGAGGTTTGCCTAAAGAGGACGGCGTCGTAAGAATGAGTGTTCACCATACACAACTGAAAGACAGCAACACTTTCCAAAGAGATTGATGGTTACCCGCCCGTGGATAGCCTGGTCGGTGATGTCCATCGATTCAAATCTTATAAAGTCCGGGTTCCACCCAACCCATATCCGTCCCTTAGGAGAGTACTCATAATTTGCGACCCATTTCCAGCCAGTAAGCAAAAACGAGGACAAAGAATCGAAATCCGCTGCAGAGACTTTCGTCTCAACAAGACCAACAAATGAAAGATTATATTTGGAAACTAACTTTCTAACTTTCGATTGCCTTAACGGGTCATGAAGGCCCATAATGTTCCATATTCCACAATACATGAAGAAAGAGGGAAGGTCACTTACCTCTTTTAGAGGCCTTTTTCTTCGCCGGCACGGACTTGGGATCCAAGGATGGGGTCGGGTCGGGGCGAAGTAACAGCAGCTTATCCTGGATAGTAGCCAAATCAGTCACAGGAGAGGATGTTGGGGATGGGCACCCAACCGAAAGAAGGTCCTCATCTTCAATTCTAGCGTGCACACTGGAAATTTCATCAGAGCATTCCGCTTACTCAATTATGGCAGCTTGTTTCGGTCTTGCTACCGAGGAACCTGTACGCGTAATGGAAGGAGCAAGGGGGATACCGACCGGCTTTCGGCGCATTGGAGGCGGGCCCGATTTCTGGGCAGTCCCTTTCAATTTCAGCGAGCCATCATCAGAAGGCTGGGCCAAGCTGAGGGAGGCCGCCTCTTTCAGGATCTTCTTCTTCTTAGTCATGACCTGTTGCCACGATGAGTCCACAACAAGGGTCGGAAGAAGAGATTGGGAGTGAAGGTCCTTCTCTTGGTGGGGAGGACAATCGGAGGCAGCAGGCACAACTCCAAGTGAGTGAGCGGCCAGCAGTGCGTCTAGAGGAGCTGGGCGTTCATCCGTCTACACCAGCAAATCAACAAGCCTAGTCGAGAATAATGGGTTGTCACGCGTCCTCTATCCACTCTGAAGATGATGTGTAGGAGGGGAGCTAGGTCCAAGGGCGGAGGCGTTTCCATCATCTCAGGGGCTCTTAGGCGAAGGTTCAGCACTCGACACCTTGCATTTATGGCCGAAGACTCCGCATCCAACACAAGCCAACGGCTTCCACTCATATTCAACTTCAATGATGCACGATTCACCTTGCAGGACCACCTCAATGGAGTCACAAGGTTGTTGCCTCGCTGTGATCTCCACACAGACTCTTGCAAAAGCGAGCATATCTAGTTGCTCCGTTCTTAGGTCTACATAAAGAGGTTTCCCAACATAGCTCGCCACTTTACTGATTGCCTGAGCCGACCAAAGAGCGATTGGGAGGTTCTTCAACTTTACCCACACTGGAACCGAAAGAAGGGACTCTTTTCGGAAGTCCGAGTTTGGTCGCCATTGCTGTAGCATGATGGGAATCCTCGAAACGGACAAAGGCGGCCCCTTAAGGACCTTGCGGCGAAACTCCCTATCCGGAAGGATGAAGAAAAATAATCCTTTGCCATTGGCCATCACTTTGGCTAAATTTGGCCCCCAAGCTCTCCTGAAGGCAGCTTCAGTTACCTTGAAAGGTATACGTCGGCCTATGTAACAGCCCACGAGACATTCCTGGAGCAAAGGGTCTGCAGCATTGAGGTCTTCCTCGGTCATTTGAAGGACCGCTCAATCCTAGACATAAGTCGGGGGGCAGAAATCCAGATCATATCCCTTTGAGGCCACCTTTGCAACCGCAACACTAGCCCAAGTCTGCAGGTTGGACTTCCCCGCCACCCTACGTTGAGGACGCTTGGAGCCGGACCTAGTCCTACCATGCAGTTCAGCTGTGGGATGATCATTGCGCATAAGGGATGAATCATCTTGTCCATCAGAGTTGGGCGTCGGTCTCTTAGAAGCTGACCACCAACGGCTTCGGCCCCTCAACCGATTCGGTCTAGATGAGGGGTCCTGCTAAGTTTGCTGCTTGTTCTTCAGACCAGCCGGGATCTGGTGGGTTTGATGCTTAGGAATCTGAGTATTAAGCTCAGAGGAAGAAGCTAATTGCCTCCCGGGCACCTCTGGCATGGCTCCGGCCCCAAGGGAGTGGTCGGGCAGCTCCATGGAGGAGACAGGTACAGGCTGATCTGCAGAATTTGTGTTCTGCCCCACAACAGTAGAAGGGGGCATTACATCAAACACCTGGACGGCACCATTCCTGCTCCACAAAATCCAGCAAGGAAAGAGGCAAATCCGGATATATCTCAACAGCAATAGTCCTCAGGGAGTGGAGGGCCAGCAGAATCGATCAAGGCACACGCACCAACAAAACCGAACCAGAGCAAGCGAAGGCAGGACCTGAGAGGTGCGTACCTGGGTCGATTAGCTGGGCGAGAGCTGTAAGGAGGGTGATAAGAGGTGCTAACGCAATCACAGCCTCTGCAGATGAGGCAACGAACAAACGGAATCACTAGAACCCGCCCAAACAAGCCCAGGCCCTTACAAGAATATCATCGAATAGTTTGTGCGCACGCCCAAACTAAGGCTCTTTAGCTAAAATCCTTCGATGGGAATGATGAAATAGGTAGGAGGAAGCTTCCTTAAAACTATTAGCCCAATCCAACCGAAACTGATCCAGTAAAGAAGTAGAAACCAGGCGAAGAACCCAGAAACTGATCTGCAGAAATTGAAACCTAGGTCACTGGTTTCCTCGAAATTTAGCCCATAGATTCCAAATCCGAACGGTGGAGTTGAAGAGGATGTTGCATAGAAGCTATACTCCAAAAATCAATCCAATCGAACGGTTAGATCTCCTTGAAATACAGAAAACCAGAAGCGAAATCCAGAACCAGAAAACAACAGAGCCCAACCCCTAGGGCAGGGGATAACTCGAGCTGCAGTCCTCCTCTTGCAAATCCCTCCGGTGGTAATGTAGCGGGGATAGTAAGGGACCTTCCCTCCAAAATTCAAGCCAATCCAATGGCTAGATCTTCGGGAAAGAGATTCACACCAAACCGATGAACAATTACACGGGAATCCAGTAGAGAGGATTCCGCGTGAACAGTACCCGCGTACTACTCTGCAACTTTAGTCATCATTTTTTTAAAAGTCTAGTGGGTGCTAACATCTAGTTTGGAAAAAAAGTGATAAAAGGGAGTGTTATCATCTATCTCTGTCTGTGTACATTAAAAAAATTCCATGATACTCAAGTTTGGGTTTAGGTACTCTGTGACATATTGAGAACTGGATGACATCCTAGAAGGGAGGCTGGAAAGCAACCGCGCCTGTTTTTTGCAAATACTAACGTGTTTGATGGTTGAGTAATAGACTATGCAGATGATAGAACATGTAAAGGATATTGTCAAAGTCTAAACTTGGAAAAACCAGAAGACGGACTCTATGCTGAAGCAAAACGTAACAGACTGTGTTCAGACTTTAAAGCTAAATCTATTCAAAAGTAGAATATGTTCAGACTCAGATTGTAAAGTCTATTATACTCAGACTTCACATCCAGATTCGACAGAACGTAACGCAAGCCTCGAAAATATAACGGCTAGTGATTTGATTTGGATTCTACATCAAGATTGATTTGATTGACTCAATCTAATTGATTGACAATTAAATCTTGAAGACAATAACTTTATATACGAAGAAGCTTTACTTATGGAAACCAAGATTCTGTTTGTATGGGCAATCGGAATCAATTTAAGATTCTACTTTTGTCACTCAACGGCTACCAAATCTTCTAGATACAAATCTGTCCAATGGGTAAATTGGAAGACGAACCTCGAGATGCTGTCCAACAGCTAGTTTGGAAGTGGAGGAGTATTTAAGAAGATCAAGGACCGATGAGCAAGAAAGAGACGGAGCATAGAATTTAATTCCAAAATACGAGCGACCTTCGATCATACACTTATCTTTGGTGAGTTTAAACGTTTGTGATCTTGAGAGAAATACCAAAAGAGTGACTTAGTAAGATAGTATAATCTACTACTAAGTATTTGCACTCAAAGTTGTAATCTCTTGTTGATTTTATAGTGGAATCCAGCAGAAGGTTGTTATTAGCGTGGAAGAGTAGACGTTGGCTTGATCTAAGCCGAACCACTATAAACCTTGTGTTCTTATTCTCTTCCCTAAACTCCTTTATTTATTCCTCATTTATTTGCCAAGATTTATTTTAAACACCTATTCACCCCCCCTCTAGGTGTTACTACTAGCCCTCTCAATTGGTATCAGAGCCAAGTGCTCGTTTTGTTAAAAGTGTTTTTACTTTTGAATTAAAAATCTTCTATGGCTAGTATCTTGGCACCAAGACTTATGGAAGGGCAAAGCAACACCAGGCCACCATATTTTGATGGAAATGAATACACCATTTGGAAAAACAAAATGAAGGCATTCCTAAGATCCAGAGATCTCTTGCAATAGGATGTTGTGGAAAAAGGAATCAATCCTACTGCTGCGTCTACATCAAATAAGAATGGCAAAGACAAAGAAACCAAACTCCCCGCTCCTATGTCTTAGATGGAGATATCCAAAAGAGAAGGGCTTGATGCAAAAACCATTTATTCTTTATATTACGCCTTGTCTCATGTTGAATATAACAAAATTTCTTCATGTAAAACAGCTAAGGAAGTCTAGAATAGGCTTCATGTTACTTATGAAAGGACTGATCGTGTAAAAAAGACAAAAGTAAATTTCTTGCTTGGCCAATATGAATCCTTCAAGATGAAGCAAGGAGAGTCGATTGGAGATATGTTTAGCCGTTTTACAGAAATTGTAAATGGTTTAGCATATCAAAATCAGCCAATTTCTTCCCCAATGAAGGTCAACAAACTCTTGCGAGGTCTCTCAAAAGATTAGAACCATGTTAAGACCTCAATCCGAAAGACTCAGAGGATTATACCACTTTCTGTTGATGAATTGATTGGCACTCTTCAATCCTATGAAGTGGAACAAATTGTTGATGAAGATCCCGAAGGTAAGAAGTCCATCGCTTTAATATCTAACGCTGATTCTGATGATACAAACTCAGAAAATGACATGGACAACGAAGAACTTGCTTTTATGATCAAGAAATTCAAAAAGCTAAGTAGAAAAGGAATCAAATTCAGTGGAAGAAAACAATACAAGCAAAATGGCCAGAAAAGAACCATGAAAGAAGATGACCGGCAAGGAAATATATGCTTGATGGCACATTCGGAATCTGACTTTGACACAGACTCAAAATCAAAGTCTGACTCAGACACAGACTTAGAATCAGAGTCTGACTCAGACACGGGTTCAGAATCCGATGAGGAAATCGAGGTAAGCCATTTAAAAATTCCTATCAAAGTTTCAAAGTATATAAATGAGCTTTGCTTAAATCTCAAATCTTATCTTAAAAGGATCTCCGAACTTAAAAATGAAAATTATTGGCTTAGGCAACATGATCTTTCTCAAAAAGAAAAGTTTGAAAATTTGCAAAAAGATTTTCTGCAAACAAAAGAAAGTCGAGATTTACTTATCAAAGAAAATAATTATTTAAAAAATGAATTTTCAAATATTTCGACAAAATTTTCAAATGGTTCAAAAACTTTATAGCATATTCTTTCCATACAAGTTCCTTACTATAATAAGTCGGGACTTGGTTTTTTAATAAGGAAAGTGATTCTCTAATTGATTTTCCTAAAGTCAAGGAGAGACTTACACAAAGACCTCCTAGACTTGCGTACAAAAAGCATTTTCAAAGGATATTTACAAAACCTGTCGGTCGAAATGCCCTCAAGTGTTCAAATTGTGAAGATTCAAAACACTTTGAGAAACAATGTCCTAACGTCTGGAGACATATTAAGAAAGATTGAGTAAATACAGCATACTCTACTAACTCTCATGGACCCAAGAAAAAATGGATACCGAAGAAAAGGTGAGTTGTTTTTGCAGGAAATAAAGGAAAAGAAGAAAGAGAATTTGGTAAGGACTGTATTTTTTATTTGGGCACATAATTCTCATTATGCTTGATATTCGATATATCCTTGGTTGATTGAGATTTTATAATGATCATATTTTGTTATAAGAAAGAATTGTGTGATTTATTTTTGTAATTCGTGAGTTGCGATTTGATTTAATATGTGTGATTGATTTGATATCTTTCTTAGAGATAATGCAAATTATTTTGTCTAATTTTATGCTCTCTAATTTTGTCATATGTTGTAAAGTGGAAATCTGTTTTATGTGACATCAAAATTTTCTTTCTTAGATATTCAAGGATTTTATTCAGATTTTATTGTGCTTTGACTAAGTGAGAATTTCCTCTTCAAAGATATTATTGTGCATAATATTCTTTCTTTAAATAACATTTTATGATGAGTTAAGAAAGAATATTTGATTATCTATGAAGATTTTCTATTTTGCTCTAACGTCAAGGAATGATCCAAATTGATGGACACCAAAAAGGAAATGAGTTTATTAGGTTGAGTAGTTCTAAATCTTAATAATTGATAATTTTATATATGATATTCAATTTATTTATTTGAAGAAAGGGCATTATATATTATGTGGAGATTATTACAGCTTATTTGTGCAAAAAGTTTGTTAAATTTATGCAGGTTGAATTCGAGAAGAGCTTGATTGAAGAAAATAAATTTTTGCCTCGAATTTTAAAATGCAAATTATCATTGTGGATATTGTTGCTACAAAGGAAATAATGGAAAAATATTCTGCTCAACGTGCACAAGCCACAATTAGTGCTATTCACAAAATATTGTCATGATGATAGGGGGAGAAAGCGAATCCAAGAGAAAGGAAAAGAATTGTGATCACCTCAAAAGAACAACAAATTGAGGGGGAGCTTTGATCAATTATGGAAAAATCATTTTGAATTGATCGTGATCTTGATTATTATGGAATGAAGGAAAATGCTGACGTACTGCCCTCCATCCCGACACGCTGCTTGCTGATCCTCACTGAGCCTCCGTCTTCGCTTGGCCCGAGCTACACGCTGCTGCTCCCTCCACACCACTGCACCAGTGACGACGAGCCGGGCCGAGCACCCCCAGCCGCAAGCCCCGCTGTCCCGAGCTCGTTGACTCGACACCGATCTACTGCTATTCTCCAGTCCACGTCGCCGCGTTCAACCTTGTCGCGCCTACAAGCTTTACTTTCTTTCAGATTTCTTCGGGGCCCAGTCTTCCAGTAGCAAGCCAATGCCTCTGCCGTGAGTCCCTTTCAACGGGAATTTGTTGAAAATGAGAAAATAAAGGTCAAGTGGCTGTCAAAGTAGAGAAAAGAAGAATTGAAACAGAGAGGATTTATTCCATTACTTGCAAACAATATCAACGCCTCCACTTTCCAGAATACACGGTAGAGAGAAGACAAGGAAAAGGAGAAATTCTGGAAATTCGCTCCTGGGTGCTCGTTGTTCATGTTTTCCCAAGAGTCACCACCGAGCCATCTCACCGTAAGCCCGCCCTTGCCAAGATCACCGCCACCCCCGCCGTGCACTATCACCAATCACCGTCCATGTTTGAGGCAGGATGCCTATCTTCCAAGTAACCTGTTTATCTTTTAAGCCATTAAGTGATTGAGCAAGAAAGGTCAACTTTGTTTTATCAATATTCAAAAACAGTGAGATGTCCAACTGAGATGTCGAAGTCTTTACTTCGATAATGTTCTGCATATGTTGGATGAGTAAGGACTGATATGAATATCTACATTTGTTTAGGAAACAAAACTGTGGGAGTGCTTTATGAGTGTTAAAAGTTAGAAAAGTTTTGCATAGTAAATTTGTGAACTGTGACCAAAAGACAGTACTTTATATATGTTATTTACTTAGGGTAGCGTTTCTTGAATCCTTTATGAAAGTTAAGCATCTCCGATTTGATATTCAGACAGAGCACAAAAGGGAACTGGTATGGTAATTATTATAGTACCTTTTCCTTGCTGCTCAGTGTCACGGCCCACACAGATTGAGTAACCACGATTGGCAACTCCCTCCATAAGGGAATTCAAGTAATTCAGGCATCACAACAAAATTTGGGTTCAATTTGATGGGCAATCTTCGAATTTGACTAGCAGCTGGTATGATTCTTCTGAGCATAACCCAAGAAAATGTGTCAATGTTGGTTGTTTCATGCTTTCCCATCAACCCTCTCTCATTTCCTTCTGCATAGGCACTAAGGTACTCCTTATGGCAAAGTGAGATTCAGAATTGCCGTTTTTATCATTTCAAAGCCTCCCTCTCTCTCATGCTTTTTGTACTGCAAAAAAGATGGTTGACACTCTTAAAGTCCTTCAATGAACAAAATACTAAATAAAGTGATGTTATTTCTATGGTTTGAATCTATAGTTAGTGTGGCATCCTGCAACGTTCCAGTCACCCTGAGAAGGAAGAGAATGTTTTTATCAACTTGGGGATAAATGGTGACAGTGAAGTCAACTACCTCTATTGGCTTGCTCAGTTATTCTCTATTATATAAGCAACATAAACAATAAAGAATTTGAATACCGTAGAACGTATACACTTGTTATGTTTGCCGTTAACAGCAATCCGTTATTTTCTTGAGCAAGTAATTGAAATCTCACGTCTAGAAGGTATCTTGAGCACCATATATGATCTCCTGCTTCGATTCCCACGCTTGGTCCTGCTTGGTATTCTCACTGCACGGTACAAGCCAGCGTTGATCAATGGAATTCAGATACATCTCACCAAATGCCAACGCACATGGACCTCAGTCAAATAACACCAATCGCAGGCTCCCTTCTGTTGATCATCACCAACCATCATGGAATTAACATCATCCCTCAACGTTCATCCCGTGCAGAATCAACGTATATTCCAGTGAGTATAAAGAATCAAGAAATATAAAGAGAAACAAATCTACTGAGAAAGGATGGTGGAACCGGATGTACGAACGACAACTTGATCGACTAATTCTACTCAAACAACTAAAACCATATGAATCTGTAGATCCATCCGAGCATGACTGACTAGCGAGGCTTCGACAAGTTGAATGCAAGTTAGATTATCATAATACAACTCTCTGTTAAAGGATTAAACTGAGGTTTCCAACAATTAATTTCACAATGAAGAGCTACTGGACTTATTCTAGAAAAATAAGATTTTAAACTTGTAGGGATCGATCGGATCCCCGAAAACCGGATTCGGCACCTAAACCGAACCCCTAAATCATATGCGGAAGATAAGCCCGGGAATCTAACGTATCACCGATCAAAAGCACACCACGGATTCGAGCGTACCTTGTTGGCCACAGATTAGACACCGATGCCGTATTGAGGAAGAGATTTCAGTCCCGTTCGATCCGATGTCGAAGATTCGCCGTGAAGTGGAAATGGCGTCGCTTCTTGGCCTTCGAGAGAGAGAGAGAGATTCTTGGGAGAGAAATCTGAACGTACTAAATGCGAAAAGGTACGTTCATTCTCTTTCTCATCCCTTTTATAGGTGCCCTTTTCCACGGGCCTAATTCCCGTGGGCCGGGCCCTTAGGCCCATTGTGGCCGGGCCGACTTAGGCCCATGATTAAATCCTTCATCTCCCACTCGCACATGGTGGTTCAAAAAACCAGCATGGGCGGATAGGCCCAACTTAGGCCCATCAACTGAAAATTCCTCTTTTCCTCTTTCAACATTCATACCGGTGAATAATCCGTGCGACCAGCATACTTTGAGAGCTCGTTGCTATACATCTGTTAGGAATATATAGCAGCTCATAATGGGCATTATTTTCCGAGTAAATAATAGTATGCAGTACCCTAGATCGATCGATCACATTTATATCTCTCTTAATCTCATTCAAACAATGATATATATATATATATATATATATATATATATATATATATATATATATATATTGTATTCACAATTATGATTATCCCAAAGACAGTCATAATTGGTCGACCTGTGAATACAAAAACCACAATGTGATTCTACAAATCCGATCTTCCTCTTTCCTTCAAACTCTCAATTTCAGTTCAACTTGCTTTTCTAGAAATGTCCCATTAGATCGAATCAACTCATGACCATTGGCAACATTCTAAGATAGCAAACACTAAATAGAAATCTTAAGAATAAGTAAGAGTCATGAGGGCACTAAAAATTGAGGAACTCTATTCCTCAAGAGTCTCACACGTCATAAAAGTTGAGATCAAACTTTTGTCACTCTTATAGGTCGTCTCATGCATACGTATTATGAAATACGTATTACGGTATTAACTCCTTTCCCATGGAGCGTATGTCTACTCAATCAATACCGTACAGATGATAGTTCAGACATACCCAATGTCTAACCTGAGTTCACGTATTTTCTCATTCACAAAATTCATCAGAACTCACATCTGGCATCTTAGACAGATAAAGTAAAATGTGTGGGTTATTTTACTTTCGGACATCGTAAGTATTATGTCCTCATCTTAACACTTAGTTAAGGCGACATATTTATTTTAAGCTTTAGCTCTCGATTATCACCTAGATAATAAGCTTAAAAACAATCTCATCTCTATCTATCACATAGTAAATAGAGGCGATTACCCGTGTGAGGGGGCTAATCTCTTATCTGTCCGACATACTTTCTCAACATAATATAATGCACTAAACATTAAGATGCATAAAGATCAAACAAAAGATTCATAGGCATTAACAATGAAACAACACTAGTTCATACATGTGAACAACTCGGGAAATTACAATCCAAGTACATCGGACTCTACGCAATCCTAGAGATTTCACATGACCACAAAACACATCTCTAGGTATTGGCTTTGTCATAGGATCTGCTACCATTCTATGCGTAGATATGTACCGCAAGTTCACATCCTTTCGTGCAACCATATCTTTTACAAAGTTATACTTGGTATCTATATGTTTGGTCTTGCCATGATATTTTGGATCTTTAGTGTATGCTATAGCTGCTTGGCTATCACAGTTAACCAACAACGGATATGCAGCTTTCTCAACAATACCTAAATGATCCAAAAATCTCTTAAGCCATACTCCTTCTTGTACCGCTGATAATGCCACGAACTCAGCTTCCATCGTGGATAAGGCTATACACGTTTGCTTCTTACTTTGCTCCATGATATGGCGCCATTATTTAGTAAGAAAGCAAAACCGAGGTAGATTTCCTTTCATCTAAATCTCCTCCCCAATCAGCATCGAATAGCCTTCAAGTCGCAGATCCTTTCCTTGATAATTCAACTTGAAATCAGCAGCTTCCCTTCGATACCTCATATTCTCTTTACAGACTTTCCAATGTCTTTGGACCTGGATTGGATTGGTATCTACTCACCATTCCAACTGCAAAACATATGTCGGGTCTTGTACACATCATAGCGTACATCAAGCTCCCAACTGCACTAGCATAAGGAACATGTTTCATCTTTCCTTTTCTTGTGGAGTCCTTGGACACGATCTATGGCTCAATCCTTCACCTTTCGCAATAGGAGTGTCTATGGGTTTACTATCTTGCATACGAAATCGTTCAAGAACTTTATTTATATATGTTTCTTGCGAAAGAGACAACGATCTCTTCGAACGATCTCTTGAAATCTTAACTCCAAGAATGTATGCAGCCTCACCCATATCCTTCATTTCAAAGTTGGAAGACAACCAACTCTTGACAGTATGAACAAACTCCATATTGCTTCCGGCAATTAGTATATCATCAACATATAATGATATGATCACAAAGTGATCCTTGGATCTTTTGATATATACACAATGATCCTCATCAATCATTGTAAAATCATATGCCATTATGGCATTATGAAAACGTATATACCATTGTCTCGATGATCGCTTAAGGCCGTATATCGACCTCAAAAGTCGACACACCTTTTCTTCTTGGCCTTTTACCATGAAACCAGTTGGTTGTTCCATGTATATTTCTTCCTCTAATTCTCCATTGAGGAAAGCGGTCTTTACATCCATCGATGTAATTCAAGATCCAAACTAGATACTATTGCCGAATAATGCGAATCGAGGTAAATCTAACTACAGGAGAAAACGTATCTTCATAATCAATCCCTTCCTATTGATTATACCCCTTCGCTACAAGGCGAGCCTTATGCCTTTCTATCGAGCCATCAGCCTTTCGCTTTACTTTGAGAACCCATTTGTTCCCAATAGCTCAAGCGTCCTTTTGGAAGATCAACCAGGTTCCCGACTTGGTTTGATTTCATTGACTCCATTTCCTCTTCCATTGCATGAATCCATTTTTCCTTACTAGGGCAATTTAGAGCCTCATTAATATTTCTAGGCTCATCCTCATCTTGTGGAGCAACCATAAAAGTTTCCCCTTCAATGTTAAAACGTCGACGGGGAATACTTTGGCGACTTGTTCGCCGTATGGGAGTTTGTGCTCTTTGCACATCATTCCCCATTATGCTCCCACTGGGATTAGATAATGATGTCGTCTCATCATGTGGTTGCAATTGAGAATGAGTCGAATTCAATTCATCACTTCTCATATTACTCCCACTTGGACGAACTCCACTAAGATCATTATCTTGATCCGAGGTTTCAAATAGGGTGTTGTCTTCCCCTATTTCGCCCTTCTTAGGAAATTCATCCTCTAAGAATGTGACATCCCGTGATTCAAATTCAGTTATACTCCCACTTTCCTGCTCACCTATGAACACATACCCTTTTGAGTGTTCTGAGTATCTTATGAAAATACTCTTCTTTCCTCTCGGGACCCAATTTCCCAAACTTGTGAGAGGAATCTAGTGTATAGGCAGCACAACCCCATGGCTTAAGAAAACTTAAGTCTGGTTTTCTACCTGCCCATAACTCATATGGAGTGGAAGCAACTGATTTGGAAGGCACACGGTTAAGTATATAGGCAGCGAGATAACAGCGCATCACTCCAAAAGGTGATAGGCAAGTTAGCATGCGCCATCATGGACCTAACCATTTCTAGTAGGGTTCTCGTTTCTTCTCTCTCGCAACACCATTTTGTTGAGGAGTATATGGAATAGATAACTGTCTTTCTATTCCTTTTTCATCACATAATTTTCTGAACTCATCAGATAAATATTCTCGTCCTCAATCGGATCTCAATGCTTTTATTTTCTTGTCTAATTGATTCTCTACCAGGTTCATAAACCTTTTGAAACAACTTATTGCTTCAGATTTCTGAGAAATCAAATAGACATATCCGAATCGAGTATAATCATCTATAAAAGTGATGAAATAAACAGCCCCATGCCTTCCTCTCACATTCATTGGACCACGAGATATCGAATGGATTAAATGCAGAGGAAACTCAGCTCTTTTACCTTTTCCAAATGGTTTCCTTGTCGTTTTCCCTTCTAGGCAATGCTTACAGATAGGCAAATCGACTTTTTCAATATTGCCCAACAAGCCCTCTTTGGCTAGTCTATTCATACGCTGTTGGCCAATGTGACCAAGTCTAGCATGCCATACATTCACATCCTTATCATATGTGTTAGGAGACGTGAGAAAGGAATAACAAACATTTGTATTAACATAATCAATATCTAATACAATGAAACCATCTAGAAAATATCCACAACCATAGTAATTTGTATTCAAAAACAAATCCACACCTCTATCATAGAAGTTCAAATTAAAACCTAATTTAACCAATACTAAAAAGACACTAAATTCCGACGAATCTCCGGAGTATACAATACATCATGAAGGAACAAAGTGCGTCCACCACGCATATTCAGTTGGCATGTGCCAATTCCTTTCACTTCAGCTCGGAGTTGTTTCCCACATAGATCCACTTAGTTCCAGTTGGTATTCGTCGAAATTCCACGAAGGATCCTCTATCCTTCGCTACATGGTCTGTTGCTCCCGAATCCACAGTCCACGAGGATTAGATTCAGTCATGAATACAGAACTTGACACATATGCAAAGTTCTGAAAAATACAAGGGGTGCTTACCTTCTTTGGCTCACGACAATCGCGAGCATAATGACCCTTCTTGCCACGGTTGTAGCATTTCACCCTTGTTAGCTTTTTCATGCGAGGACGCTTTCCTCTTTCATGTTGGTTAAACTTGGGTTTCTTCCCCGAAGGACCCGCTTCCTTGCCTTTCCCTTTATCAAACCGGTTAGGGCG
Source organism: Eucalyptus sp. ANBG9806169 (assembly GCA_014182395.1). NCBI lineage: Eukaryota > Viridiplantae > Streptophyta > Magnoliopsida > Myrtales > Myrtaceae > Eucalyptus > Eucalyptus sp. ANBG9806169. The sequence continues at coordinate 16,639,947 of CM024574.1, read as the reverse complement.
CTTGCGCTTGGAGCCCGAAGCTCCATTTGAGCTAGAACTAGCATGATAGAGTTCGGCTTCCGCTTAGCCGCCAACAAAGGTCATCTTCCAGCTCAAGATGACGCAATGCATCCTCAAAGGTTTTGATATTCTCATTATGAGTCGGTGCACCTTCATATGCTCCCAACTCGAGGCAAGGAACGAATCACTTTGCTTGCACTTGCTGCTCATCCGTCGGGACATGGCCAGCATCTTTAAGCTCATTAATCATGTTTGACATCTTTCTAAGATGTTGCTTCATGGTCGACCATGAGGCTTCTTATAAGAGTCAAACCTAATAGTGAGCTGTCTTAGTCTCGGTCACCGAAGTATGACCAAATCTTGCTGCCAATGCTTCCCACATGTCTTTGGCATTTTCAAAACGCCTAAACTCTCGCATGACGTCATTTTCCATGCTGCTCGGCAACGTGATGCGAGCAAGAGAGTTCTTTCTTTTCCATGCAGCAAATGCTTCTTTGTCTCTCTTATCTTTGTGCGGTGGTTCCTTCTTCGGTTCTACCATGGTTAGGATAAGAGTCTCAAGTGCTTCTTGCTCTTCCAATACATACTTGGATTTTCATTTGCCGATTTCATAGTTGTCACCATTGAGCTTTTCACCTTTGTTCAGCTCGGCAACTATGCTCTTTGTGGTCAAGCCATTGATCCGAACACATTAGACATATATGCACGAGTTATTAATGCCTATTATTTATGCATCTATTTTGCACAAACCCATCATATTAATTAATAATTTTAAGTAAGGTTTCAGAATCAAAAGGTCACTATGTTTCCAATCATCCTCCAAAGATCCTAACTTAAAACTATCATTAATATGATTGTCATATGCAAAATCAATTCTATGAAGCTACAAAAACTTCTATTACTACCCACAGCTACCTACCCACAAAGAATCGGCAAATCACGAAAAGCAACGAGATAATTGACATACAATATAACAATAAGGCTTTCATATAATATGGCTAACATATAGGTTGCTACATCAACAACAATCAGGTAGATAACATTTACATAGGATGTCCACATAGTACACTCAACAAAAACAGCTAATACATCTTACTAATAACCTTCACACGAACTGGGAAAGATCCTATTTTGGTCAATTTCTTGACATTTTCCCTTGCAACAATGCAAGAAACATTCGTTTACAAAATCTATCACAATTTTCTTATATGAAGCAAAGACCGTTGACATCCCATATGCGATTCAACACATCTTGCCATTCGGTGGAAGAGTGTTAATGAAAAATCGCACCATCTCTCGATCGCGACATGGGATGACCATTCCATATGACCTGTTGAATCTTCCCGTTGACTTCAAGAACATGATCAATTAAGTTACCTTTCTCCCATCGATAATCGGTCCAACTCGGCTATCAACTTAGAAAGCTTTGCCTTTTGTTTATCGGTAAGCACGCGAATAGGCGTACGTAATCGCGAAGGGGAGGCATTGTTCCCGCAACGAATGCAGAACAAAATTTGGATTACATATAATTCACATAGACCTAATTGAAAAAAAGAAACAAATTCCTTTTTTTTTTTTTTTTTTTCGGTCAACGGTCAACGTCCGGTCAACGGTCAACGGTCAACGTCCGGTCAACGGTCAACGGTCGTCGGTCAACGGTCGTCGGTCAACGGACTGGTCGTCGGACCGGTCGGACCGGCCGGGCCGGTCAGACCGGCCGGGCGGACCGTCCGCACGTGCCGCGCGTGCGCGGGCTGACGTCACGCAGACGTCAGCCGGCACGTGCCGCACGCGTGCCAGCGTCCGCGGGTCGGTCGCCGGTAGAGTCGCCGGCCGGTGACCGCCCGGCCAACGGACGTCGGCGTTGACGCGCGATGACGTCACCCGGCGGTTACCGACCGTTGGGTGACGCGGCACGCGTCGGTCCGTGGACCGGCGCGTGCCGGTTCCCGGCCGGCGGCGCGGGCGCGCGGTTCGTCACCGGCGCGTGTGCCGCACGCGGCCGGACGAACCAGCCGCGCTCGGGCGCGTCGCGCCCACGCGCAGCGGCTTCTGGCCGCGCGTCTGGGCGCGTGCGGCGTCCCCCGGCGGCTCGCGACGTGTCGCCAGACTCGTCTCGACGTCGCCTTCGCCCCTGTGCAATCATATTTTGGTTTCGACTTACAAAAAATCGAAAAATTAGTCGAACATTCTCGGGTGTCGGGATTCCTTGCCCCGATCCGTACGGCCGAAGATCAATTGCGAAAAAATCAATCAAGAAACTTCATGCACATGATACAAGTCGGGAAAACGCTAACACGGGCTCGATACCAATGTACGGATCGATCGGATCCCGAAAACCGGATTCGGCACCTAAACCGAACCCCTAAATCATATGCGGAAGATAAGCCCGGAATCTAACGTATCACCGATCAAAAGCACACCACGGATTCGAGCGTACCTTGTTGGCCACAGATTAGACACCGATGCCGTATTGAGGAAGAGATTTCAGTCCCGTTCGATCCGATGTCGAAGATTCGCCGTGAAGTGGAAATGGCGTCGCTTCTTGGCCTTCGAGAGAGAGAGAGATTCTTGGGAGAGAAATCAACGTACTAAATGCGAAAAAGGTACGTTCATTCTCTTTCTCATCCCTTTTATAGGTGCCCTTTTCCACGGGCCTAATTCCCGTGGGCCGGGCCCTTAGGCCCATTGTGGCCGGGCCGACTTAGGCCCATGATTAAATCCTTCAAAACTCAATCCAGTTCTATTGGTAAAGAAACATGAGTTGGGAATTTCATCAAACAGGTTGCGTGCACTACAACCAAGGAGCCTAGACACGTTGTCAATGCAATCTTTCATCCAGAACGACTCCCTCAACAACAATATCATCACAAATCATCAGGAAACAACTCGTATTCTCTTTTGTTTACGCAAAAGCAACGTTAACACAACTCAGCCTTGTGTTTCGCCCAAAGCAGGACAGAAGGGAGAGGAGAGAGGAGACATTAACTGGTCGGAGACGGAGCTACGATCGGCGGTGATACCAGAAGGAGGACGCCTGACGAGCAACGGCCGCCAAGAATCGGAGCTTGCGAAGGAGGATTGAACCCGAACCGAGCTGCTTCGAAGGTGATGAACTGAGAACAGAGGCGAACAGAGCTTCCGAGAGAGTGAACTCCTAAAACGCCCAAAAACCTCCCGAGTCCGTTCCATCAATGCCCTCCGTTCGAGCTCTCTCTCAGCACGTATGTTCGTTGATGGTCGGCGACGGAAGGCCGGTGGCGGTTACCGGCCGATATACGGGTGCCCAACAGACGATTCTGTTACAAGCTTGTCCAAAATCAGCCTTGTAGAACTTTATCGAGAAACTCCCCCGAACTGAGCTGCTTCGTTCGACTCTCTCACCGCGCATTTGTCGTTACTCCCGTCGTTCTTCTTCAAACGAGAGGGAGAAGGAGAGAGAGAGAGGCAGGGAGGAAGATGTGCTGACTGCTTGCTGAGTACGAATAGAAAGAAATGGGCTAGGACAAATTTGTGACAGCTAAGTTGCGCTAATGGGCTGACACAATGACCTTGTGGATCTAGTTGGGCTACATGAATTGGACCGACCTTTTCTTTTTTTATTGTGACCGGATTCTTTTTATATGTTGATGTCTTTATTATTTGTCTATTTGTTTAGTTTAATATTTTTATTTAATTAATTAATTTTTTTTTTTTTTTTTTTGCTTTTATCTTACTAATTTTTATTTTGTACTTTTGTAAGAACAAATGCTATGCTGAAATTATTGACTAACATTCAGGTGTCAGTAGAAACCAAGAGGCATTACATTGAAGTACTTTCTTCTTTCACAAACTTGGCAAAATTGCAAGTTACTCTTGCCAATCGCTTTGGCGAAAATATCCATATTGCTATGGCAAAGCAAGACTACCAAACACAGTGCTAATCAGTGTGACCATTGGAAGTAATAGAACAAGAAAAATTTGAGACAAGAGTACACAAGAGAAATTGTGTCTACATGTGGTCTATTACATAGATTTAAAATCGGTAATGATTGACTTAGTCATCAAAAGAAATGACAATAAAGACTACTGCTTCCTTCATTCATTCTGTCTCGCATAAAGATTTTTTTTTTTTTTGCAAACATTATTGTCACAAAGAGATGAACGTGTCAATTGCCAACCAAACAAAATGTGTTGGACAACCTTGTAGTGATCAAAATGGAGAAGTCATAGATTAGGCTCCCAGGCTAGCTGTCATAAGACCTCTTTTAATGGCAAACATTTACTTAATTGCACAAGATGGTGCTAAAAATTGGGAAAGTATTTACTTGAGAACCTTTGTAGAATGACTGAAAAGCAAACCTTGAATGTCAATTGTTGTCAAATGCTAATAATAAGATCACCTTCACTATCCTCCCCTGAAGCTTGACTAGTACTTGATCCGTACTAATTCCACTTTGGAAGTTCAGATGGGTGCACACCGGGTTCGGGGATTGTCTGATTTCAAAAATTAATAAATCAGTAGCTTGTAGAATGTAAAAAAGGCAAAACGCTACAAATTTTATTGTCGCCATTCATACCCTTCATTTGCTGCGCAGATCTATGTCAGAAGATCCGATTCCATGGGAACAACCAGACTATGCAGCCATTTTACTCCTTGTGAAATCAAATAAGCAAATTGCACAGTATATCTGCAACATGTTCCCCAGTCGAATCAAGTATCAACAGACAAGTCGGAAATTATTCATGTAAATGTTGGGAACCATGGTCATCGTAATATCTGTACTTGTGAGTTATGTGTGGGATATGAGCAATCTTGTGCCAATCCTCACCTATGTCTTTTTTGCACCTCTCTTCCAAATTTGGGCAATCTGCAATTCTTAGGTGATTAAGCAATGCCAGCCTTCGCATTCCTTCAGGTAATGATGTCAAAGAGCGGCATCGGGTGATTACAAGCCGTTGAAGCGATTGAAGGGCCTCAATTTGCTCTGGTAAAGCCTTCAAATTGAAGCAATAGATAATTCCCAGGCGCTCAAGATTACTTACTTGTAGAAGCCATTGTGGGAGAGATGCTAGTTTGGGAAGGTGAAAGATTTCCACGGATCGAAGACTTTTTAGTCCTTGGAAATCCAAGACATTGCCGCTTTCGTCTTTGGATAAATCAAGCTCCTCACAATCCCAAAAAGAGAGATCCACGAGGTTCGATAGATGTCGCATACCAAGTGAGAGGGAAGTTAATTGAGGACATTCACTGATGCTAAGAATTTCAAGTGAAGTGAGACTTTTCAAACACTCCTCCGGCAAATATTCTAGAAACTCCATCTTCGAGATAACCAGACTCTTCAACTTATTAAGGCCAAATATCTGATTTATCAATGCTGGGTTCGTCTTAGTCAAAATTAAGTCCTCAAGATGTGGAGTTAGTGGCATGGCTTTCAAGTTTTCACACCCAGAGATCCGTAATTTCAATAGACTAGGAAATGATGTTGCTAAAGTGGATGAATGATCCAACTGGATGTATTCCAATTCAGGTACCTCCCAAATCTCTAAAGTCTTGAGGCGAGGTAATTGGCCTAGTGGGGGAAGATGTTTACATCTCGCACATTGATGCAAGTGTGCCTCAACTAAATTTGGCAAGGAAAACACAAGGCTATCCATCATCCATCTTGGAAAGCTCTCACCATTATATCCATTGATCATCAACCCCTTCAAATTTGAGTGAAGCCTCAATCCATTTAATAGAGCTTCATCTCTATCCCCAATTACTACATCATCAATATCAAAATTGCCCCATTTAAGTGCCAAAGATTCTAGAGAATGCTTCCCAATTAAGTTCGCAGCATTGGATTCTACTACTGCATTTGTCACTTGTCCCAAATTTTCAATGCTAAGGCTTCCCTGGATGTTGTTAAGCCCATTTAGCTCCCTAAGTCTACAATAATTCTTAGAAAGAGCTTTATCTTCGGGCAAAATGAAGCGTGTTAGCCTATACAAACAACTCAATTGTTCTAGGCCATGTGGCAAATAACTAAGACTATTACAATAATTTATGTCTAGATTTCGAAGGCTAATTAACTTCCTTATATCCCTTGGCAATTCTTCAAGGGCAGAACAACCATAAAGATTAAGTGTCTGCAAATTCTGCAATCTCGTAATGGAGTTAGGAAGCCTTTTAAGTACATTATTGTAAGAAAGATCAAGATACGTGAGATGCTTCAACTTACAAATGGACCTTGGTACCTTCTTGACAATTGTAGCATGTAGATCCAAGATACGCAATCTCTTGAAACTTTGAATGAGTTGGCGAAGATCTACTTCACTTATTGGTTCTCTTTGTTCCAATTGGCAGGGCATAGAAAGAAATGTTCTCAGTGAACTTGCTTTCAAGCGTGAGATTGGAAGTCTAGCCATCAACTTGGAAGTTAAATCATATGATATATGATGAGTTCTTTCAAGTATAGATTTTGTGCCATCCCATGCCACTCGACATTCAGTCCCTGCAACTATGCAAGCTAGATCATGCATTAAATCATGCATCTTGCAAGTCTCCTCGTTCGTGAATTGATCTTTCTGAAAATTTTGGAAGAAGTTTCTCCAAAGTAGATCCATGAAATATCCTTGAGCAATATCTTCTAAATGCTGTCTTTTATTTGATGGCTGGATAAATCCTTCTGCCACCCAAAGATTGATCAAAGTCTGCTTCTTTATCTCATAATCTTTGGGAAACAATGAACAAAATGCGAAACATTGTTTCAAATGTGAAGGAAGATGGTCATAACTTAGCCTAAGAACAGATATTATCCGATCTTCCTTTTGAGACACATCTAGGAGCTCATTATCTTTAAATTGTGACCATTCATGTTTACTTTTCTTGAAGAATAGCATACTCCCAACAGTTCGAACAACCAACGGAACCCCAGAGCACTTTCTAACTATCTCTTTGGCTATAGATAGCTTGTCCGGCTCTTGTATCTCCTCTTCTTTGGGACAAGCCATTTGCATTAGTAAATGAAGAGACGCACTTTCAGATAAACTCTCGAGAAGATGAGGCAGAGTAGTGTTGGTGATCTCTGCAACAAAAGCAAGGCGTGTAGTTATAAGGATCTTGCTTCCTCTAGCACCTCCCGCCAATAAAATTTTCAAGCTAAGCCATGTTTCTTGTTCTACATCCCACAAATCATCTAAAACTAAGAGATATCTCTTTCCATCAATTTCTGCCCTTAGTTCACGCTGCAAACGTTCCATTGCAACCTCGGTTGGTTCTACCCCTTTTGCACAAGCTATGATGTTTTTCACTATTTTTTTTAGGTCAAAGTCATCAGAGACACAAACCCACATTTTCAAGTCAAAATGTTTATAGATTATCTCATCATTAAATACAAATTGAGCAAGAGCCGTTTTTCCAAGCCCACCAATACCAACTATTGGAAGGATGGAAACATGCTCTTTCATGTCTGTATCTAGTAAAAATTCCATGACCACCTTCTTATCATAATCTCTCCCTGCAATATCTCCCTGACGTATAAACGAATGCGTCTCCGCTCTCTTCCTCCACTCTCTCTCTCTTTGCAGATCCACAAGGCGCTCATCCAAGTGGAATCCCTTATCAGCTTTAATGGTTTCTATTCTCTCCCTCACTGCTCTTACTTTGGAGCACATCCTCCATTTAAAAGCAAGCTGGTTTAAACCTGAGAAAAATGTCCTTATCTTGTCGATCATTTTATCATGGCCCCTTAATTCTCGTTGCATAACTTCTATACTAAGTTCTTCAAGCACGTCTTGCACGTCATAAAAAGCGTCTTTCAGTTTCTCAACCCAAACTCGAATTTGGAGACTTTGGTAGTATTGCTCTTCTGCATGGTCCAGTACAGCCCGAAGCGTGAAGACAGTGTCCTTGAGCATCTCGAGTTCATGCTCGACACCCCATAACTTTCCAACCTCTTTTAGTGCTTGAGGAAGGAGATCAGCAATGATTTCTCCAGCAATGCTGGCAATGACGGCTTCCGCCATTTTCGTTCTCTCTATCTTTATTTGTTTGTCTTCTCTGTGCATTATAAGATATTAATGCAGTTAGTTTGGAGGCCGGAGACTTGTTAGGAAATGTTAAAAAATTTAGTCATACACCTACTTTATGGATAACAATAAAATCTTTAACTTTTCATTTTTACTAATATGTTTTAAGTCTTTGAATGAAATTTCAATATAATCCTTCATGTTAATTATCGCCTGAAATTACTTACATGACAGCCCAATCATCGCCAACCGTCCTACATGTCACAACTGACAATTTGATGCAAACAAAACAATGTCATATTTTTCTTAGTTGTATGTTCAACATTTATGGATGCCAAGTACATTTTATGTCGTTCCACTTCTTTCTAATCCTTCCTTGTTCCACTAGAATTCCCGAATTAAGTTATGTGACTTATAAATATGTACGTAACTAATAAATTTTCTATGTGAAGAAGAAGAAGAAGAAGAAGAAGGAGGAGGAGGAGGAGAAGAAGAAGAAGAAGAAGAAGAAGCCAGAAGGAGAAGAAGGAGCAAGAAGAAGCAAGAAGCAAGAAGAAGAAGAAGAAGAAGAAGAGGAAGAAGAAGAAGGAGCAAGAAGAAGCAAGAAGAAGCAAAAGAAGAAGAAGAAGCAAGAAGAAGAAGACCCAAGAAGAAGAAGAAGAAGAAGAAGAAGATGACTTCTTCTTCTTCTTCTTCCCAGGCAAGCTTGTCCAACCATCGGTGAGGCTCAGCCTCGCCCAACCGATCGTTAGTCACTGGCTGGAGAAGAAGAAGAGAGATGGAAAAAGGAAAAAGAAAGAGAAAAATATAATAAAAGCATTAAAAAATTAAGAGAAATTCTAATTCATAAAAGAATTTGAGATTTTATCAAATGCATTTTTATCCCGGGAATAGAAATTTTGAACAGTTACCAAACACTTCAAATGCTCTCGTGTAGGAAACAAAATTAGGAAAGAAGTTAATTACCAAACGGCCCTTACTATCATATTCGGTTTCAAGTTTTCTTAATCAAAAACAAAATTATCATAGTAGTGGTTAGAGAAATTTTTGGGTGGTGATTGTCGTTCTATCATTGGCGTGGCTTCAAATTTCCTATTTGTCCTTACTTTCTTGGGATTTTGTCAAAGTAAAACGCATCGTCCAATTCTCAGGCCATTCATCTTCAGAAAAGCTCTTAGATTAGTTGCTATAAGAGAGAACGAACCTGGCTATAGTGGGCTGATCGTTGGCCGAACAGCAAAGGCGAGACCAGAACCGGCGAGATCAAGAGAGGACAGGCGACGACATCGGCGCGACCGAGAGAGAGATGAGATGAGACTGCGTGGGCAAGACTCCAGAAAGAGAGAGATCAAGTGCACCGCTGGATAGAGCCGAGATACTAGGGGGTCTAAGAGAGAGGCCAGCTATGAGAATGAGAACTAGAAGAAAGAAGTGAGTGCCTTAAATATAAAAGAATTAGCGATGCTTTGAACTGTTCCAAACCAGTTTTTCAAAGGCAATCCTCCATGAAAGGTTGCAAAGTGAACACATATGTTGTCAAAGTTACCTTAAAAAGACATTGAAAATTCGCATTAAAAAATAATTTTTTTAATTCCGAATTTCGTAACTTCTAAAAATACTAATTGAAATAATACAACCTTTTAAAGGGGTTGTGACATGGCTAATAAAGATTAGCAAAATAACCATACAAAATAATAATAAATAATAATAAATAAGGATTAGTGCTGAGTGCGTCTAATAATTGTACACTTGCAGCGGGTTAGCCCACAGTCCATTATCTTCATTTGAAAAAGTTAGAAGACACCCACATTTATATAATGGTCCAGGTTCTTCTAACTTTCTTATGTTGAACAAGAAAAGACACTATTTTATTTGTCCTACAAACAAACAACCAACATGGTCTAGGTAACAAATTAGGCCCAACGTGAGGGTTGTGCCGAACTTGAGATTGTCCATTAATCACCTCTATTCCGTAGCTTACCCCAAAGCTACTAGAGCTCCTCTGGCCCAGCGCAAAGAGCAACAAGGATATTTTGTCAATATTAATCGTCTCACTACAGATACCCCTTCAATTCAGTCATCAAACAAACCTTTTAAACCACTGGGGGTTCGCCCCAGTGGCCACCCTTCCATCTTGGAAGGGGGAGCTTGGGGGTTCAAATCCCCACATTCTCAGGGGGATTGGGATAGGGACGATTTCATTTTAGGAGTGGGTTTCGACTCCCACGCCCTGCAAAGAGGCAGGGCAAAAGTCTGAGAGTAAGTGTTAGAGTAGGATTAGCATAGGACCGATCAAAAAAAAAAAACATACCTTTTATGTCTTCTGAATGTCTGGACCTCATTATTATCGTTGACCTTTTAGAGAACCATTGAAAAAGCTAACGTGATTGACTTGCTATTCTTCACCCGTTACCTGGCATTGAATCCACTAGAATTGCCTGGTCCTCCTTTCACGCCCTCACATCTCATTCCACCTTACTTCTGCGTAACGCTTACGATAAAGGATATCAGAAGTAAACCCCGTCAAGATCAACTGGCCTTACTTTTCAAATTGGATGTAATCTTCACATATGAATGATTCTCCACAGACAATGACACAACTAAGGACCACACCTGATGCGGATGTCTAACTAATCTTCTTGGTCATGGTGCAAATTCTTTATATAATTTGACTGGTTCAATTGAGATTTATAATTTGGAAAAAAAAAAGAAAAAAAAAAAAAGAAAAAAGAGGTACTTGGGGATCTTTTGTCGAGGTGCATGCGTCCAGCTAATCTCATATCAACATCAATTTGCCTTACTTATGAAATTGGATGTAATCTTTTACGTAATTATCCTTAAACGATGTCACAACCCAAGCTCACACCGAATGCAGATGTCTCACTAATCTTCTCGATCGTGGTGCAAATTATTTACATACCTTGGCCGGTTCACTTTGCGTTTGGAATTTGGAAAGAGGTACAATGGGGTTTTTTTTGTCAAGGTGTATGCGTACCATTTAAAGTCCAAAATCTATTGAATTTGTACCAATTCAATCATAAATCTTTCAAATTTGTAAGTTCTAAACCTATTTATAATTTGCGAGATACAGATAGCAAGGGTACCATAACTTTCATATGATACTCACTTGCGTACCATAACTTTTTTCCGCTTACTTAAGTGCTATATTGGAGTAAGTGTCATTCATGGCAAATTATCCGACATTAATTTTTTTACCTAATTTTCCATTTTTATGTGAATTTTTTTTATTATTTTTTTATAATTTTTTATTATAATTTTTTTTCCTTTTTTTTTTGTGCTGACAACCCTCGCTAGCCATGAAGGCCTTGCCTAGACTGGACGAGGGTGCGAAGGCCCTTGCCAGATTTAGGCAAGGTAGCCTCACCTATAGCTGGTGAGGATCACCGGTACAGAAAAAAAAGTAAAGAAAAAAAGGAAACAAAAATTAAAAATTAAAAAAAATAGCCCACATCAGCACTAATGATACCATGTAGGAGAACTAGCGACCACATCATTTTTTTCTAGCTAGGTAAATCACTGATGGCAATTAAATTATTGATTTTTTGGCAGCACTTAAGTGAATGAAAAAATTTAGAACACTCAAGTAAGTGCCATACGAATATTGTGACACTTCTGCTATTCTTATCCCAACAATTTGCTAATTGAATCCATCCGACTAATTTTTTCTGGAAATCATCGATGTGGATACTAATCATCCTACATGGCATCATCGGCGCTGCGAGAATAAATTTTTAAATTTTTTCTAATTTTTTTATTTCTTTCTCTTCATTTCTTTTTTCCTTCATTTTTTCCGTTGCCTCGTGGCTGACAACCATTCCCAATGACAAAGAGAAAAAGAAACAAAAAGAAAAAAATAATAATAACTGCAAAGTTTCTAAACAAATAAAAAATTTGTCCATATTAGCGCTAGGGAGGTCACATAGGATAGTCTACATTAGTAATTTCTAACCTAAAGTAGCCAAATGGACTCAATTGGCGAATTTTCAAATTGTTTAGGACTAAATTGAAAGGTTAAAGACTAAATTGGCATAAATGCAATATGTTTATGACATTTTTGATTATTTTCTCATACCATTTACATGTTCAACATACTGTTATTAGTTTGTGTCACTTTCGTCCCAAATTAATTGTTGTCCTAACTCCGGCTTCACCTCTCACAATCCACCAGATACCTAAAAGAGTACATCCAATTAAGGGAAGAACAATTATATTAGATTAAAGCGATTAAGTTTTTTCCTACTAAAGAATCTGTCTAACTAATGTTAACAGAAGGGGGAGGGAACAGAGCTTTGTGATGATGTCGCTCAACCATTAAGCTTGATTCTACCTTTCTTATTAATGATAGATGTTTATATATGTATGTAGTTTGGTTTCACAATTGACACATAATAAACAAGAACGAAAGATTGACATCATGATGTGTTAGCTGAGTTTTCTCGGGATTTGCTCGTCTATGCTTTCTAAGAAGCAAAAACATTTTTTTGCTTTATAAAGCATAAAAAATTATTAAACCAAAAAAGATTATGACAAAATTATATGTAGATTACATATTAAAATTCAGAAAATTTCCTATATTTCAGGCAAAAAAATAAAAATGTGTCCGGACAAGAGTAAATTAAACAAAACAAAATATACAAGTCTGATCATGACTAGCCTTTGCTATTTTGTTGATGTTTATGAAGGTGTACAGCTTGAAATCCACGACTACTGGTGGACCATATCACTGTCCTTCAGCTAGAGGTGTCATATTTTCCCTTGGTCCTTATTTTTCTTAATTCTCCCTTTCCCAAAGCGTGGGTTGAGCAAAACCACAACTTGTCACTTGTCGATATCACTGCGACACACGTCACCGTCCTTCAGCCAGAGGTGTCACATTTTCCCTTGGTCCTTATTTTTTTTTTAATTTTCCCTTTCCCAAAGCGTGGGTTGAGCAAAACCACAACTTTTCACTTCTCGATATCACTGCCGTCGCAAGGGGATCATTTACAAGAGAATTTTCTATTGACAGACAAATGAGAACCACCGTCGACTTACAAAGGCTACCCTATATCCGGCACGATCAATTCAAGCCCAGTAACTATCTCATTGTAGCTTAGACAACAACGGCAGCTCAGGGAATGCCCTAACGACTGCACAATCTCTAATGTTCAGTGGACATCAACTTGTACTCAATGATGAAATGTTACTTTGAGTTCTAACCGCAAACATCATTAACTAATCACTCGATTAGCCAAAAGGGAAGGAACAACATAAAGCGCGTAGTTCGTTTCAGTCTAAATAAAGTAGATTGACTCCCAATCAAAGCTAAGCTCTAGTAGATTTTTCGAAAAAGATTTACACTTCCTAGCTAAATATTTGACATGAGGTTTAAGTATGCTACACATATACAAAAGCTTCCACCAAATGTAAGTAGTGTCACTCTTAGGTTCAACACAAGTTCTTTGGTCCTTTAACAGACAAAGCTGCACCCGATCAAATCCAAATGAGCAGCTCCCGTTACCAACCTCCAGAGGCAATTCCACGAAAGTAATTATCTCAACCCCATTCCCGTTTTTACATTTAAGAAGGCATACATATGTCCAAGCCTTTTTTGGTTCCTTGGCATCGGCGGGCTTGCCTCTCCAAAGAATAGCAGTGCGCTCACTTTCCACTAGCTTCAATATTTAGGCAACACAAAAATCTGGTTCCTATGGGTACGCATGGTAACGCTTATTGACCGGAGAACAATTTCTTTTTAGAAATAGTTCTTTTATATTTCTACTCCAAGAAACAATTTCTAAGTAAAATAAGGTATTTAGTAACTATACAAAATTTCTATTATTAAAATAGAAAAAGAATAGAAATGCGTTTGGTACGATTTAAATTTTTTGTATCTATTCGTTTTTTATTCTCGTTCATAGATTGCCGGCACCGCCCGTCGTCGCCCGCTACCGCCCGTCGCCGCCTGCTGCCGCCGCTGCACAACCACCAGCCGCCGACCATCACCGCCAACCGCCGCCGCACAGACCCATCGGCCGCCACCGACCACCGGCCACCGGGCCGTCGGCGGAGGCGGCGGGTGGTGGTCAGCGGTGGCTCCGGGCAATTGGAGGCGGCCGCGGCAAGAGAGAGGAACAAAAGAAAAAAAAAATCGGCTTATTTCTAAAAATTGTTCCCGGAAACAAAAAGCTACTTTTTTTTGTTTCTTATTTATGTTCCAAATCTATTCCCGAGCTGCTTTTCTATTCTAGGAAATAGAAAAACAAGTTGGCATTACCAAACAGATTTCTATTCTTTTTTTGTTCTGGGGAACAAAAGAACAGAAATCGGGAGGAACAGAAATGTTACCATGCAGGCCTTATAAGTAATAAAGCTACATATAACTGCTCTAATGAGTTGTAGTCTGCCTGCAAAAGTCAAATGCTTGAACTTCTTCCAGTTATCCTTTCATTAGTAGTTTGCAATCTTTGTCACTAGGCTTTGCCAGATATTAAAGGAAGTTCAAGGCATTTAAGAGGCAATACTCCTCTCAAAATGCCACCTATTTGTAGCAAAATCAACGCAATAAGCTCCATCATATGTAACCAGAAACTCTATTTCTGAGGGTTAAACTTCAATCTAGAAATATGTTGTAACTGGTGAAATAGATTTAATATTTAAAGATAAGAAACCTTGTTGCCTTGAAGAAGATCGTAGGATCATAATATCATTCAATAAACTCACGTAATCTGCGTAACAAATTAGGCCTAATGTTGGGGCTGGACCCAAATCTGTTCTAATCGTGTAGCTTACCCATAGCTAGTTATACTCCTTTGGCCTAATGCATGGAGTAGCCACAATATTTAGTGAGCATTGATGATATTAGTATAGGATTTCAATATAGTTCAATCTCTTCGGAGATAAAAGAAATGAAAAATATTTTGCCAAATAACCTGTAAGAACCCTAGGACCAGAAATTTGCCTAATTGTAAAAAAAAAGTACTAACCAAATAAACACAAGTATCTGAGTTTATTGAGCTACTATATTTCTTTTAATTATACCCTCAAGATGCCCATGTATGGCATCGGCTTATTCTGTATGTCATTGTCGATGTGAATTTTTGCAATAAAAAAAGTGACGCGGAATGTTATAATAAAATAAATATTAACATGAATTAAATTCTCCACTAGACTTTACCTGGAGTTTTACTTAAAGTGTATCCACCATCATGTAAATTTATCCTCAGATTAAAATAAAACAAGAGACATAAAATTGTACTATTAATTGAATCATATTATAATTTCTTGCAATGTTTAAAGAATGAAAAATGTTATAAATCAATGTAACAAGAAAGCATAAAGTAAGAACGTAAATTTCCAGATTTCCTGCATTTGTTGGAATGTTCAAGGTTATGCCATCAACTTGGTGTGTAGAAGGCGAGCAAGCCATTCATGGAGATACGTGAATCTTCTTGACAGCAAAATGGTTTCTTTCCTCTTCCCCATTTGCTTTTGTCTATTCATAGAGAGTTGGATGTGATTTTTTTCAAGATCATTTTCCAATTTCATAAATTTCAGTTTCCTTTCTAATTGAAAGTCTCCCTTGTATTTTTTTCTAATCATTTGACGTTTATCTTCTTCTTTTTTTCTTTTGGCAAGAGTCGATGGATGTCTCATTATCCATCACAAAGTATTGACTGTGTATAATAAAAAGAACCGTTGGATATTTTGCCAAAAAAATGCAATATTCAATTTGTATTTTCAAAGAAATTTGCAATTTGTCCCCCAAAGTGCATATGTAAAATTCCCTTTGATTGATTTTAAGATAAGAATTGCCTACTCCTCCTCAAACGCTCTCTCTATTTCATCCAGTTGTGCGACGTTAACCCTTTCGCGAAGCTAAAGGATATCGCAAGCAAACATCCTCAACATGCATACTCTTAAAATTATAATACTATATAATTAATTGTATCTCATTAATTAGCGAAATCCAATGTTATTGTAAAAAAAAAAAAAAAACCCTATTTATAAGCATTAAACCTCATGTATTATACAAAAACCATATATCATTAAAATAGACCGTCATGAATTGAAAAGCCAATAATTTTAGTATACTGCATCAAATATCAAACCTATTATTACTTTTTTTTTATATTAGAATGGACATTCGATACACTATATATTAGATTTCAAATATCAATCTATTAATTGGCCCTTATTGATGGCCAATCACTTAATTTATTATATAAACTAAATAAAGGCACCATACCTCAATTATTATACAAAAACCTTTTTAAGATAATAGACGAGTACAATTATAATAGGAAATAAACTATTTAAATGACAAAAACGAAATGCAAAACCTCCTACGTCATTAATGCTCAAGCCCCCACATATATTTATGCTGTATATATCACTTTATAATAAAGTTGGAAAAAAAAATTAATCATCTCATTTAATCTTTTACATACTAAAATAATATATCAACAATAAATCTGGTTTCGATCTAAATCTAGATCTGAGAGTTTCTTGAAAGCATTCAATTTGTGGTGATTCAATATGTTGTTGTTATCATCTCCGTATGGCAATGGTGTAGTGGCATTACTAGCTGTAGTTTCTAGAGGGAAAGATCTTAGCATATGCTCATCAACTGATGATTCTAGTGATTGGCCCTCAATTGTTTTTTTGATTCCGCAACAAATCTAGTTTTTTGGGATGACAACATACTTATAGCTGCAAGCTATACTATATTGGTTTCTAGGTTTTGTTTTGTTTTGTAGCTCTTTTGGAATTTGCTTTGGTTGGAAGCTTTCTATGTTCCTCTCATGTTGATTATGATAAATGAATGAAATTTTCTTTTGACTATAAAAGAAAAACTTTCGTTAACTTATTTAGGGTGTGTTTGTTTCACAGGAAATAAGTGATTTGGAAAATTTTCCAAAAAATAATCGCTTGACGCTTACAAAAATCAATAAATGGAATTTTTTTTATAGCCTACGAAAATATGTCAACTAATTTAATATTAAGGCAAGTTGATAGAACAATATGTCAACATCTTGCTTTGCTTATCAAATGGATGTAACCTTTTACAGATGAATCATCCTCCTTATACAATGTCACAACCAAGGCCCAGAATAGATGCGGATGTCTTGCAAATCTTCTTGATCAATAAAGCAAATTTTTTATACAATCTGGCCAGTTCGCTTTTTGCTTGAAATTTGAAAAAATAAAAGAAAAGAAAAGAAGAGAAGAAGAAGAAGAAGAAGAAGAAAGAGACACTTTGGGGTTCTTTTGTCAAGATGCATGCATACTATTAATAATATATCAACTTCAATTGAAATTTGATTAAATCTATTACGCGTGAATCATGCTCCTTAACCACTGGGATTTGCCCCAGTGGCCACCCTTCCAACATGGAAGGGGGAGGTGGGGGGTTCGAATCCCCACCTTCTCGGGGAGAGTTGGGATGGGGACGAAATAATTTCAAGAGTGAGTTTCGATCCCCATGCCCTGCAATGAGAGAGGGCAAAAGTTTGAGAGTGAGAGTTAGAATAGTAATAGAATAGGACTGATCAAAAAAAAAATGCTCCTTAAACAATGCCATGACTAGGGCTCATATCTGATGCGAATGTCTTACTAATCTTCTTGGTCATGGTGCAAAATTCTTTATATAATTTGGCCGGTTCATTTTGTGTCTGACATTTGAAAAGAGGCACTATGGGGTTCTCTTGTGAAGATGAATGCATACCATTTGCATGTTTGACTTATTGTTATTAGTTTGTGTCATTTTTGTCCCACTTTAATTGTGGTCCTAACTTTTAACTTATCTCTCACAATCCGCCAAATGTGAAAAAGACATTAAATTTAATATTAAGGCAAGTTGGTGTTGATGTATTGTTCCAAGAAAACTATATTTATACTAAATTAGATGATAAAAAAAAAAATTCTACTTCATTGTAAAGTAATATGTCTAATTAATGTTAAGGAAAGTGGGAGAGAATAGATGTTTGTAATGATATCAGTCCACCACTAAGCTCCTTTCTACCTAATTTTCTTACTACCGAGAGATGTATATGTACATACATAGTTTAGTTCACACATAATAAAATAGACCAAAAGAAGACAATCATGATTATCAGAGTCTATGAAGCACAAACACGTTGCCAGAGCTTCCGTGTCGTGTCCGACATGTGTCGACTTGTTGGACACGTGGTCAACCCGTGTTGAATTTTCGTACACGCAGTCAACTCTTCTCGACACATTCCGACACGAGTGTCCATGAGAGAGAATTGTTGAAAAAGATGATGGAGGGTGGAGGCGAGGGCAAGGAAGCGGACGCAAGGCTGCGAGCAACGGTGAGGGAGGACTAGAGGAAGAGTAGAGACCGAGGCAACCGGGTTGTGACTGTAATGCCACGATGGAGGGCCAGAGGTGAGGCTACGGCTGTGAAGGAGGAAGCGTTGGATGCAAGGCGGCGAGCGATTGTGATGGCTAATGAGGCGACCAAGAGAGAGAGGAGATCGAGAGGAAGAGGGTTTGTGGAGGAGGTGGAGAAGGAGAAGGGCAGCCGCTAAGGTTTTGAGGGAGGAAACTCAAAAAAAAAATTTGATGGAACTTTGGCATGATTTTTTTCTTTCTGCGGGGTGAGTGGATGAGAGGGTGACTTGAATTTCTAACAAAGGAAGTGAAGCGTAACAGGTGGGTGAAGGGGGGCAGAAATGGGGGAAATAAATGAGGGAGTGAAATAAATTTGGGGTGTGAGGGCTGGGGTGGACTGTAAGGGGGTTGCATTTTTTTCAAAATAATAAATAAATGAGGTTATAAAGAAATTTTTAAAAATAAAAATACTAAATGTTGAACGATAATAAATTTTGATCATTGTAGAAGATCATAAATTTATTTAAATAAGTTAATTCTAATTTCTTATTAATTATTAGTTTCATCAACAATTTTTATTAGAATTAGAAACATGTCCCCAAATATAGATATGCATTAACTATCAATATATCTTTCAAATTTCCTATGAATAGATTTATTAATGTTATTAGTATGAATTCATTATAGGCTCATTTGTTATTATTTATTTAATTGTGAATTTAAATCAAATTAATTAAAAATAAAAATATTCATTTAATATACAATGTGTCATAACGTGTCGAAATTCTTTATTTTTTAGAAATAATGTGTCGGTGTGCCGTATCGTGTTGTATCGCGTGTCCGTGTCGCCTGTTGATGCTACCTAAATCAGAGTTAATTGAGTTTTTTTTTTTTTTTTTTTTTTTAAGTTCATTTTTTCTTTTAAAAAAACGTTTTTTTTTTTTTGCTTTCCTTTCAAAACATAAAATGTTATTCAAATATAAAATGATTATGAAGAAATTATATGTAATTTACGTATAAATATTTACATGTTGTGAGACTTTCCTATATTTCAAGTAGAAAAAATGTAAAATTTTGTCCAACACAAAATTAAATTAAACAAAAGAAAATGTTAACGTATGACGAGTTCTTCCTACTTTATTGATGTTAAGGCTAACATACAATTTAAGCGAGGGTGAATAAGTTGTTTCAATAGACTCTGACCATTTTGCAACAATCGAAAACTACTATAAACATGTCAAGTAGATGTTTCAAATATCACGTGCTGCTGAAGTGCAAGAATTGATGACATTGAAATGAGTAAGAGCACGTAGCAATTTAAAGTTGAATAGGTTGTTTGAGAACTATGAAAAACATTTACTAGAAGATAACAAGTCAAACTTCAAACATTGTCAGAAATAGATTGTTGAAATCAAATATGTGTGCTGCTATCTGACTGATGGTGATTATTATGAACAAGTAATGTTAATAGTGAAGAGATAGAAGATATTGCAAGCAAATATATAACAGTTCAGCTTTATCCTCAAGCCTACATCCACTTCCGGCACTAACAGCCACAACAAGGCTAGAATCTAATAGTAATCTTCAAGACAAGTTATAATTAACAAGTACCACATTTCTAGTAGATCACATTATCAGGTTTCACATACTGCTATCACTCTTGTACGCTCGCTCTCATTGCTTATTATAAATATTATCACCACCCAAACATTAACATCAGGAATACACAACAAATAACAACCAAAACAGAGCAAAAAAGAAGACTCAAAGCACATGACTTGTCTTGTTTTTTTTAACCCAACCCGACTATTTCTCTTGGACCCAATATATAGCCATATATCTTCATGTGATCTTTGTTCACTGAAATTCTTAAGTAGCTATTGGTTCTACCCATTACTAGTAGTAGACTGTTGCTAAAGATTGTCAGAACAGCTCTCTGATAATGTCTAATTCTAGAATAGTGTCAGTATACTTTGGTGAGATTTGCTCATTAATGCCAAACCTGCTCCTAATCAACTCTGGTGATCTTTTTGTGAATTCCAAGTCTTTGTAACAGCTGTTTTCTTCTTTTCAATGTTTTAGGTAGTTGATCAAGTGATCAGCACCTTTCTAGACAAAATATCGACACGATCTCTTACGCGTAATAAGGATATATAGATTCTTACTAGTCTCTTGGTGCTATCCACTAATAAACCATGTAGATGGCTTGTGATCAATTATTTAAAGATCATTTTGGCTTCTTCAACATACAAAGACTTCCACAAACATCGGCATCCATGCTGATACATCATCTTCTATGATTAACTATATCATTTTCTAAGGATCTCCAAGGACATCGGCATCCCCGTCGATTTCTCATCTTCACTGATTTGACTAAATCAGCTTCCAAAGATCTTCAAGGACACCACATACACATGTTGGTTCCTCATCTTCACTAAACTCACAAGGATCACTAACAACTCGTTGTACCTGATAACGATGCTAATCTTTCTAATCCTTCCAAGCATATTAGCAATTTCAACTCTACCAAGTTATTCTTCTTCATGGTCTTTCCAAGCTTTACCAAATATCCATGTTCTATGCTTGTTAATCACACCAAGTCCATCGAATTCTTTACCTGATCTTTTTAACTCCAAGCCATCACAAACATCCCATTCTTCTCGACTTATTCACCCTCAATCAAGGTCCTTCCAAATGTTCACCTTATATAAAAATCCTTCCATCTTGTAGAATCTTCAATGCCCAATATTCTATTCACCTCAATATCAGCATATCGCTCAAGACAGTGGCAAAGCACTCCTTATATCAGAATCTTTGGTACTGTCTATAACATCATCTGCATATCGGTTTGTACATGTATCACCTGGCACTACTCAACCAACACATTAGTAGCCTTTAATTGTCTTTGTCATCATCCAAACAATACAGGGATTTTCCCAACAATTAACGTATGAAAGCATACAGCTTGAACCCATTACAAGTGGTGGACCATATCAGTGTCCTTCAATTTGACATATCATCTTTTTCCTGGTTCTTCTTTTCCTTAATTTTCCTTTCTCCCAAAATGCAATTAGAAAAAGGGGCAAATACCACAAAAAAATCCAACCCATACCTATTATGACACAAAAATTCCAATTGTTTTTTTTTTAATGTCATCAAAACTCCTAAACTTATTCATTGTGACACAAATACTCCCAATTATTTATTGTGTGTATGACATATATATCTTCTATTTTAGTTCAATCCAAATTATATTTGTCACACTAGTATAACTTCAGCGTTTTTTTATGAGTTTGGGGTATTTGTATCATTATTGGCAACTTTAGATTTTTTAGTAATACAACAAAGAAAAAAGTTACGGGTATTGTGTCACAGTTGGTATAGTTTGGGATTTTTTATGGTATTAACGCCCCCAAAAAAATGTAAGATAATATGTTGATTGACCAAAAGAACAATTTTCCACTTGCCGATGTCACTGCTGTCACAAAAGGATCGTTTAGAAGAAAATTTGTCAGTGGGCCGATAAATGAGAATCACCATAAAATAAAAAAAAATAAAAAAAAAAGGGTCCAGTGCATCCAGCATAATCACTCAAGCCATACAACAATCTCATTGTAGATAAGACAATAGCAGCAGCATAGGGAATGCCTCAATGGTTGCACAATCTCTGGTGTTCGGTGGACAATATCAGCTTATGCGTGAAGATAAAATGTTTCATTTGAGTTCTAACAGCAAACATCATAAAACTAATCACTCGATTAGCAAAAGGGGAAGGACTATTGTGAAGCATAGAGTTCCTTTTAGTCTAAATAAAACAGGTAGCCCCATTTCAAGCAAAGCTCTAGTAAAGTTCTCGAAAAAGTATTGCAGTTTCCAGCAATAAGTTTGACATAAGGTTTAAGTATGCTACTCATACTAAAAGGTTCCACCAAATGTCAGTAGAGCCACTCATATGTTCAACAGATCAAATTCTTTGGTCCTTTAACAGATATAGCTGCACCCAAGCATTTCATATGAAGCCAGCTCTCATAACCTTCTCCAGAGGCAATTCCACGCAAGTAACTGTCTCAACCCCATTCCCCTTTTACATTTAAGAAGATATATATCTTTTCGAGCCGCTCTTACTCCTTAAGTATTGTCAGGCTTGCCTCTCCAAAGAAGTGCGGTGCTTTTACTTGCCACTAGCTTCAGTATTCTCTTCGACAACACAAAAAATTGGCTCCTGTAAGTAATAAAGCTTCATAGAACTAATTAATGAGTTGTAGTCTTCCTGCAAAAGCGAAATGCTTGACATTCTTCCAGTTATCCTTTCACTGGTGGTCTACAATCTTTGTCACTAAGCTTTACCAAATATTAAAGGAAGTTCGAGCTATTTAAAAGGCAATGCTCCTCTCAAAATGCCACTTATTTGTAGCAAATCATCCTCGTATAAAACCAAAAACTCTACTTTTGAGGATTAAGCGTCAAACCATAAATTTGTTGAAACTATTGAAAAAAATTATTATTTATGATAAGAAACCTTGTCACGTTGACGAAGATCATGAGATCACAATAAACTAACTTGATCTGGGTGACTAATTAGGCCCAATGTAAGGCTAGGCCCATAGCTACTAAAACTCCTCTAGCCCAATGCACGGATTAGCCCCGTTGGTGAGCTAGTATGATATAGTTCAGTCTATTTGGAGAGAATATATATTTATTGCTAAATAAACTATAAGAACCCTAGGACCAGAAATTTGCATAATTGTAGAGAAAAGTACTGATCAAATTAAACACTAGCTTACTGAGTTTATTTAGCTGCTACACATGAATGATATCTTTTCTAATTATAGTCACAAGGTGCCGTCCATTGCATGTGTTTAAAATAATATTTGGTATCTAAATGTCATTGTTGATGTGAATTTCGCAACAGAAATAATATCAATAAATTTATAATAAAATAAACATTCACATGAATTAAATTCTCCACTAGAGTTTGCATGGAGTTTTCTTAAAGTGGATCCACATCATGTAAATTGGTCCTCCGTGAAAATAAAATTAAAATAAAAAAGGACATAAAATAGTACTATTTATTGAATCGTGACTTAATTTCATGCAATTTTTCAAGCATATAAAAGATTACAAATCAATGTAACAAAAAAGCATAAAGGAAGAACATAAATTCCGTACTCTTGATAGCTTTCCTCCATTTGTCGGAGACTCGGAATGTTCATGATCGTGCCATCAACTTGGTGTGTAAAAGGCAAGTAAGCCATTCATGTAAAATTTTCTCGAGAGCAAAATGGTTTCTTTTCTCTTCTCCATTTGTTTATATCTATCCATAGAGAGTTGGATGTGATTTTTTTTTTAGATTATTTTCCAATTTCATAAATTTCAATTTCCTTTTTTAATGGAAAGTCTACCTTGTATTTTTCCTAATCATTTGACGTTTATCTTTTTCCTGTTGGCAAAAGTTTATGGATATCTCATTATCCATCACAAAGTATTGACAATGTATTATAAAAAAAGAACTGTTGGATATCTCAATTTGTATTTTCAAAGAAATTTGCAATTTTCCCCCAAAGTGCATATTTAAAATTCCCTCAATTGATTTTAACATAAGAAAATTCATATGTTCCTTTCCTTTTTCTTTTTCTTTTTTTATCAAAATTTCGTTGGTTGTTAATTTAGGTTGTGCCTATCGATACCTCAAGTTAATTATTTTTCCCATTTTGTACATTCTAATTCGGTTGTATCATGACTTCTCGTGAATATCTGTTTTACTTACTTTACGATCATTCATATGTTATACAAACATTTATGTCACAACAGCGAAGTATCGGTGGCCCCATATTTTGCATCTCTATGAGAAAATTGATATTTTAATATAAAAAAGAACATATCTTATATTGTGAAGCAAACTACACTCTGAACTTGTTGGTGCTGTAAAAAAAATGATTTTGATAGTAATAGTAGTTAAACAAAAGACAGTGGAAACTATAAGAGTATCACCAAAATGCCCATAGATGATTAAAAATATTTTTAGTGTGTTGATGAACGTTATTAGATACGCTAAATGGCGATCGGTCTTACCTTGACCGCTTTACAAAGTCCATGGAAATAGCCTCTCTTTTTTCCAGTGATACCAAACACATGCCTATTTATTTGATATTGTTGCGATGGGGTGAGCGATCGAACAATAATATAGACAGAAAAAGAAAAATAAATCGGACACCAGATTTACGTGGTTCGATCATAAAGACCTACGTCCACGGGAAGAAAAAGCGAATTTCACTATGGCCAAAGCGATACAAGAAGATTACACACTCAAGTCACTCAAACACTCTCTCGGTGTTTCCCAAACCCAATTTATCCCAAACCCAAAGTGTTTATAAATAAACAACTCACTTGGTATAAACTCAAGACACAAAGTTACGGCGCGTTCAAGCTTAACACAATACGCTCTACGTACGGCTTCGCGTATCTCTTCAAAGCTTCGCGCGGAGGACTTGCGGCTTCGGATGTGCGGCTTTTTATTCTTTGAGTGGCTTCAAAAACGCTGGACGTGCTGCTTCGTCTCTTGGCATGTACGTGCAGCCATCCACCGAAAAAGAAAACCCTTTCTTTCTCTGCCGCTCACGCCTCTAAACCCAGAGAAGGAAATTATATCAATTTATATATGTGTGCCCAGGTCAAAGTTTGACCTGGGCCCACCACCACTTTTGGATTCTTGCACAAGCAGAAGACTTCACGCACAAACTCCTTCAGCGTGGATTGGATGAGGAAACTTGCTCCTTTTAATTTTATTTCCTCTTTTTGTAATTCCTTCGCGAGTCCACCAAATTTCGCACTTTAGCAAACGCTCAAACTCGAGTCATATTTAACAGATATTTCCTAGGGACAACACCTTAAAAAAAATAACAACATCAAGCGTTGGTTATCATGACCAAATTTAGTTAGATTGATTAGACGCCAATCAAATATTTATGTATATCATCTTTCTTGGTGAGCTGAACCTAGGTACATATTTTTGCTTTACAACTTTTTTATTATCATAGGTAATTTTTAGATTTTATGTTGAAATTTTTTCATTTTTCAATATTTATCTATTTTTAACATATTACTTACTAGAGTATACATTACAGGGAGAATTTTTCTCAAGACTTATCAAAATCTACATAATAATGAAACTCCCTCAAAAGCTCATTTATAAACTTATGTGATACTGAAATCAAATTTGTGCTCACCAATTGTGAAGTACTAGGAATTATATTTGACAACTATAAAGTGATAGATATCATCTTCAATGATTCATTTAATCATATATATGAATAATTTACAAAATTATAGCAACAGGCCCTTAATTTTTTTAACGTCCTTGTTGACGTGTAATTTTCATATATTAATATTAAAATTTATCTCATTTAAAGTTATCTATGACTATGCCTTTTATCAAAAGATTTATCACTAATTATGCATATAGTCTTATTTATTTATGAAACATATGAAATATGGAAGATCGTGCCTATAATAAAAGTCCCTTTTCTTCTATAAAAGTTATCTAATTATGTCTTTTTATATTTGCTAAGTCTTTTTTATTGATTTTTAATATTCATATATTTGTACAAATGAGGCTTAATTTTTCAAATAATCCTCAAATATCAGCTAATAGTTTTAGATTCAGAGTACGTGCAATTATGTAATATAACTTTTACCATGGAACAAATTTTCAAGCATTTAACCTTTTTTTTTTGTCATAAGCATTTAACTTTGGGCGGTGCTATTTACACCGCTAATGTGACTGAATACATCCCATTTTCACTAAAAGGATAAAATTACACTTAATTATTCAATTGCAATTTAATGTGGTAGCCTCATTCCATCCTTTTTTTTAGTTATCTCTAACTATATTTATGATCTAGTTGTCATAATTAAGCATTGCACATGTTTCATCTGGTTTATTATGAGTACCCTTGTTTATGGAAGGCACTATGATTTCCTTTTTTACTTTTAGACTTTACTTCCGTAGAAATAAAGTTTGTCAATAAGAGAGATTTCACCCTTTAAAGTTTGATGTTGGAGACTATAACTATAATTTCACTGAGCTTTATTCCATTATATGTATATGTATTTAAAAGACGATTAATATGAAAAATGTTTGATGACAAAATTGTGGGCTCGGTTCCTATTTTTAAAAACGTTTCGCGTGTTCTATTTTACAGGGCTAGTTTTAAATTCAAGATGATTTATGGATCTTTAAATTTGCACCTCTTCATTAATGTGCCGTAGGCTCTTTGAAACTAGCCTGTCAGATTACTTTTTTAATTAGATGTTGGTTAATTCATTCTGACATGGTATTTCACCAACCATACATGTAAACTTCAAAGAAGTTGACTTATATAATGGGATGTTTGTAAGTCCCTTATACGTTGGTAATGAGCTGACCACGCTTGTAAAATGTCAAAGAATTTTTTGACTTACTAATTTATTGGGATGCTTTATAAATTGGTTATAGGATTGGTATTTTTCTAAACAGACAAGTAAAATTTGAAAGAAGTTGATAATTTTACTAATTTAATAAAATGTTGCCAAATTCTCTATAGTATTGGTAGTTTACTACTCAATCCTGTGGAATTTCAGAGAAATTGGTAACTCAGTGATTTCATGGAGTTTTGTTAAGTTCCTCACGAGGTTGGTAATTTATGTAAATTTCAAAGAAGTTGGAAATTTACTGATTCAGTGAGGTGCTGATAAATTCCTTATCGTGCTGATAATTTACTAGAAACAATTGTGGACTCTAAAAGAAGTTGGTGACTTACTAATATATTGGAATATTGACAAATTTCTTATAGGATTGATGCTTTAATAAATACAAATGTAATGATTCAATGAAGTTGATAAGTTTCTACCGGAATGTTTTTAAATTTATTATAGCGTTGGTAATTTACTAAGGGTTACCTAACATTCGAGTTACCACAGTCATACTGTTTTAACTAGTGTTCTTAGAAAGTTACCAGCAACTTCAGAAATCCACTAACTAATGAAAATTTTCAGCTTTTCCCTTAACCGGACCTTGGAATCGTTTAAGAAGTCCAATTACTCATCCATAATTTAAGAGAAACACCAATCCTATTTCTCAAATTTGTCAATCTGCTAAATAAGGCCTGCTAGATAAGTTAGCATAAGTATCGTTGCTAATTGTTTGCTTTATTGTTGAATAAAACGGTTGAATTGGTGTGAGGAGACCTGAGTAACTTTCAGTTCTATAGAAGGAGAATGGGAGGTAATGGCATTGCCAAATTTCTGTTTATATGGTCATACTGCGCTTTCCATGTTCATGACAACAATTCTTTCTGTCACAAAGAAAACAGAATTGCCAAGTTGCGCAGACAAACTTGCGCAATCCTAGTTGCGGTCTGTTTATACTTCCCAAAGTTCTCTTAATAAGGCATTGGAAGAGATAAAACTAACTTGTACATGACTGAATCCAAAGTCAAACTGTCGAACTGCCTTTTATTCAAAAGAAAGTTGGACATGCCAAATTGAATGAGTTCAGCATATGCGGACACTGAAAATGTAAATGAATTGCACTGAAGATATCGAAGTAACTGAAAATTCAAAGACAGGAAGATGTCCATGACACTAAAGGGTAGTTGTGAACTCAAATGCCCAAAACGTTGAAATTACTTGTGGATGCAGGATGAAACAAATAAAAAGGAGACTAGGTCTCTCCCTCTAGGAAGCTTTATTTACATGAGGATCTTGTCTCAATGACCTAAATCTCAAGGAAAATGGGTTCACGGTCTCTCAGCTTGTAGGTCCTCACTGATTTTAATTAATGCATTTGGCCTTTCTTAATCAGCAGCTTGAATTTTAGACCTTCAAAGATAGCTTCTGAGCAGCAAGAGCTTCAGCCTCAAGGGTGGGCTCCCATAAAAGTGTAGTTTCAGCAAGTAATGAGGTCACGATATATGGGTCCATGTTTGAGGCTGGACGCCTGTCTTCCAAGTAACCTGTTTGTCATTTTAAGCATTTAAGTGATTGAGCAAGGAAGGTCAACTTTGTCTTATCGATATTCAAAAACAGTGAGATGTCCAATGATGTCAAAGTCTTGACTTCAATAATGTTCTGTATATGTTGGATGAGTAAGGACTGATATGAAGATTTACATTTGTTTAGGAAGCAAAACTGTGGGAATGCTTTATGATTGTTAGAAGTTTAAAAGAAAAGAAATTGCATAGTAGAATTCATGAACCGTGACCGAAAGACAGTACTTCTTATATGTTATTTTCTTAGGGTAGCGTTTCTTGAATCCTCTATGAAAGTTAAGCATCTCCGATTTTTAGACAGAGAACATAAGAGAACTGGTATGGTAGTTTTTATAGTACCTTTTCCTTGCTTCTCAGTGTCACGGCCCACACGGATAGAGCAACCACGATTGGCAACTCCCTGCATAACAGAATTCAAGTAATTCAGGCATCACAACATAATTTGAGTTCAATTTAACAGGCAATCTTCGAATTTGACTAGCAGCCGGTATGTTTCTTCTAAGCATTACCCAAGAAAATGTGTTGATGCTGGCTGTTTCATGCTTTCCAGTCAACCTTCTCTCATTTCCTTCTCCATAGGCACTAATGTGCTCCTTATGGCGAAGTGAGAGATTCAGAATTGCCTTCTTTATCACTTCAAAGCCTCCCTCTTCTCTCATACTTTTTGTACTGCAGAAAAGATGGTTAATACACTCTTAAAGTCCTTCAATGAAAAAAATACTTAATTAAAGTTCATGTTATTCTATGGCGTGAACCTGTAGTTGGTGTGGCAACCTGCACCATTCCAGTCACCCTGAGAAGGAAGAGAATATTTTCATCAACTCTAGGATAATATGTTGTGTAAGTGGTGATAGTGAAGTCAGCTACCTCGATCGGCTTAGGATCTAACGTCAGGACAACACCAATTTGCTCAGTTATTCTCTGTTACAGAAGCAACATAAACAATTTTAGTATTGAATACTGTAGAACGTCTGTATGCACCTATTCTGTTTGCCATTAATTTCCTCTATTTTCTTGAGCAAGTAATTATAATTTCACCTCTAGAAGGTATCTTGAACACCATATATGATCTCCCGCTTCAATTCCCACACTTGGTCCCACTTGGTATTCCCACTGCGCAATAGAAGCGAGTGTTATGGCAACAGTCCTGTGCTCTTTTTTTTTTTCCATAAAAACCGAGAAGATGGAGGTGAAAAATTACCTGGCCCGGCATCACCTCTCCATTGGTGCCACTAATGTTGATACCAGCATATAAGCAAGCCTTGTAGTGAGCATCGGATATGTCTCGGCCGAATGACTTATCAGCCCCAACACCACAGTAATAAGGCCCCTAAATGAACATAAAACCTCATATCACAATTACAAATTTTCTCATCAACTTAAAGCCTATTATCCAACAATACATAGGGAAATTCATTTGAAACAAATTCTCACCTGGGGACCTGGATATCCTCCAACAGGCCAACCCAGTGGCCATTGAACATTTGTCTGCATTAGGGTGTACTCTTGCTCAATCCCATACCTGATATGAACATTTAGCCAAAATTTATAAACTTGTCCATTTCAAAACTTCCTAATTCATAACAGAAAACTTGTGTGTTTGGATCTCCTACCATGGAACTTCATCGATAACCTTTTGCTTACTGAAAATTTCAGCAGCCCTGGCACGTTTGTTCGTTGGGATCGGCTCGCCAGCTGGAGTGTACGTATCGCAAATAACCTGCAGACGAACAATATTTATTCGTAAACTGATTCATATGTCCTTTCTTGTTGATCCCCCTGTTCAGATGATCTAGATGGACGAAAAAGTTTTGACAACATAATACTGGCGTGGTGGATGATTACCAAGATATTGTTGCCACCTCGGAAAGGATCCTTGAAAATTGCTTGAGGGCTGTTAACAAATCAAGAACTTGATGGAATGATGTGGAGGTAAATATAGTAAGACGGATTCAGGTTTATGTCATCTTACTATAAGATCACTTCACTATCCTCCCCTGGAGCTTGACCAGTACTTGATCCATCGTAGTTCCACTTTGGAAGTTCAGACGGGTGCTCAACAGGTCGAGAGATCGTCTGATAATTCAGGAGCCAATAGATCAGTAGCATGTTAAAACAAAAACTCTACATATTTTATTGTCGCCATTCATACCCTTGATTTGCTGCGCAGATCTATGCCAGATCCTCCGATCCTGTCTCATAGTTAGGCTAATATCAAAACGTGAAACAAGATGTTCTATTGCAGAAATTGAAAGAAAAAAAGTGTCACTTGTTGAATGTTGCATAAAATGTATGACATACTTATTCTCACAGTAGATTGAAGAAAAATGCAAACTTAGAATACAGAATAGTTCTGGTATTTCCATCTTTTTGTGCACCGCCGTCAAAGGTTTCAGGCATTAAAACATACCAAATGTATTCTGCAATTATCTTATCAGTGTAGGGTGTGACGTCCAAGTTGAGAAGATTCTCAAGCCTGTTAATAGTATTGTTCTCAGACTTCAAAGCATACACCCTGAACTTAGAAAGGCTCTTAGTGTTCCCACTCTTCTTCTGTTTGAGCAAGAGAGAACTCCATGTTTTTGCTGTCATGGGACTGGCATTCAGCGAGTTCTTTGTGATCCTCATCTGGCATTGTATCGTTGGTGCCATAATCTGCGCCATTGCCTGCCTAATCTGAAAATAAAGAAATGTGAGTAATAGATATGTCTACTGAAAACCAAGAATCTGGGAGCTTATCACATGGAAGATAGCTCAAAGGACAAGCTCTATTTGTATGACTTGGCCTTTCAGCATGCACAAGAGTTCAATTTTGAAAAGATGAAAGAATGGACTGGGTACTTCAAAGAATTTTGCATGTGCCAGCGCCAGAAAACAGAAAACCACTTCTTGATACACTTAGAAAATTTAAAAACTAGAAATTTGTTTTCTTTAAAAACAAGACTAGTTTCAAGTAGGAAAAACTTGCATTTTTTAAGGATAAATAGTCATATCAATTGCCCTAAGGACGCTACCACATTCTCCTCTAAAAACTAAAGACGGTAGCATAACTATACTTATTTTAGAACCGTTTCAAGGTTATTCTCAGACCTCATTCCCAAAAGAGATCTTGTGGGTAAGTAATATACTGAGGGCAGTTACATAATGGAAGGAAGCAAACTGCAGAGTGCAACTGTTTAAGAGATTACTGGAATCCCAACTTACAAGGGTCAACCAACAAACACGTTATTCTGACACTTCAATTAGATATAATGATTGATCAACTCGTGAATCTTGACAGGGCACCTAATTCTTCCCTCTCAAGACCAAAAGGCAATCACATTTAAGTACTTTCTTCTTTCACAAACTCGGCATAATTGCAATTACTCTTGGCAACTGCTTTGGCGAGAACACAGAAATAATGAGTATGACCAATTGCAGTAAAAAAAAAAAAAATTGACACACAAGTCGATACTTGAGAAATTGGCTCCAGATGAGATACACAACATACACTTTACAATTGCTAAAGATTGATCTAGTTTTCAAAATAAACGAATGCAATGACTACTACTCTGTTCATTCATTCTGCCTCACACAGAACTTCTTTTGCAGACATTGTTGTCATAAAGAGATAAGTCCAAGGCAATTGTCAACCAAACAAAATGTGGCGGGACAACCTTAAAGTGATAAAAATGGAGAAGTCTTGAATCAGACTCCAGTCCAACTTTCAAAGACCTCTTTTAATGCCAAAGATGTACTCAATTGCTTAAGATGGTGCTCAAAATTTGCAAAGGATTTTACCTGAGAACCTCTGCAGGATGGCTGAACAGCAAAACAAGAATGAGAGAGAGAGAGAGAGAGAGAGAGAGAGAGATGTAATTTGTTGTTTGAGGTGCAACCTCTTGTATAGATTCTAGAGTAATTTGAAGGGCGCAAAAATGTTTGTTGGCTCTTCCTTAGCAGATAGGGCTAAGTTTTGAGTGGCGGAAAATAGTTGGTGGTGTCTCTTTGGAAGCTCCAAAGGGAAGTGTAGATCACCTTCACCATGACAATAAGATAAGGTTTTTTATTTTTTTCAAGAACTCTCTCTCTCTCTCTCTCTCCACCATTGCATTTCCCTTCAAACTCTTCACAGAGAGACTTTAGAAACTCCAATATAATACGAAGCAATTTGCAGCTTTTAGTTTATAGAATGCTGCTGTCAGATGCTACCAAATGGTCCCTAGATTCTCATAATAAAACGCTTCTCTTTTGGGCTGAAACAGTATTAAATCCTTCTCCGATCGAGATCGATCATGGGTCAGTGGGGATTTTTTTGCAGTTGATTCCCTGGGGTTATATAGCACATATGACAACTCCTCAAAGAAAGTCTTCAAGAATATGCCGTTTTCTTCGGCTCTGCCGAGCGTGGCCCCTGTAGATTCCCAGGGAAGAAATAAAAAAGATTATATTTATTGTTTATATTTCCACAAGTTGCATTGCATGGCCATCAAGAGTTTTTTTTTTTTTTTTTTTTTTTTTTTTTTTTGGACAACGCCATCAAGAGTTGACTAGCATCATTTTTTATGCCCCTCCTAAATTCGATTTCTTGAATTTTGATTCTTTTATGAGCGACCATAGAGTCGTGCTATCATATTCAGTGACCCGTTAGAAAAGTGTCCCGTCATAAGTATGAAATAGGGTCCCATCCAATCATCCAATTAATTCTAGTTAAAGCATGGAGAAATTAAGAGCTAAAATTATGATGTATCGGTTTATGCGCGTTTTTTTTTCTCTGTATAGGAGTTTATGCATTAATGTTGAATTCTCTAGGGTCTATATTGGAATGTACTTCTGTTAGGTGAATATTTCTTGTTTTGGCCAAATTTGTTTGGTGAGCTAAAGTGCAATATATGATTAGGTGAATCTTCACTAGCTGCAATTTGAAAATACTGTAATACAAGATTAAGATGTACCAACTCTTGAATTAGAAAAAATAAATAAATCAAGACAATCAACAACCAGATAAGAAACTAGTGATTGTGAAGGATCATAAGGTCGTGAGTTTAAGAAATTTGAAAATGGAAAATATCATATCTCAATTCAAAAAATCAAATTTGAAAAGCTCAAGATTGTCCTATCAAGAAGGGAGAATTCACTTTGAAAAAGAAGATAAAAAAAAACTTTAATTGGTGACAGAAGGACAGAGGTTGCTTGTTTGCTGCTAAACCGGTCCTGATCAAGATCACAGCGCAGCAAAAGTCATCTTAGACCAGTGACTCTGCGCCACGCAGGATGTCTGATTAAGGACCTAAACAAAATTCTAAATACAAAGAAGAAAATTGGAAGGAAAGAAATGAATAATTGAAGCAAAAGACAAACGTAAGAGCTGAAATAAGAAGCGTTGAGTCCAAGGATTTCCTCTCCTTTGTTCTTGCTTAAACTGTTCATGATGTCCTTTTTGTTGGTAATGGATTGAAACGTGCAGAAGTGGGGACGACAGCAAACAAAAAGATGGCCACAAATTTTGTACTGGCCTTGCGCTTTTTGGGACCAGCGGATAAGCAGGCTTCGAATCAGATCCACACGTCAAAGTGCCAGTTTTAGCCGTTGCTTGCTCCTGATCCGACGGGCCCATCTTTTGCACCGAAGATCAGAGGTACCGAAATCCTCCGAAATTTTTTGTGTTATGAAAACCCTGATTTGAGTATTGGCGGCACAAAGAAAAAGTTTGGAGTATTAATCACAAATTAACAAAGTTTATGATTTTATGTTGTAAATGGATGGTTTTTTTAACATATTAGTATGAGTTGGGGGTTCGAGTAACCCAAAAAAAAAATTAAAGTATCGATATTATAATGAGCATTTTAAGATTTTTTGTATATATTTTTTTCCTTTTTTTTTTTTACTTTTTTTTACTTTTTTGTATATGAGTGTATTAGTAGGGTAATGATAAATATTTAATGAAAAGTTTATGTACGAAATAGGGTGATAGATTTTTATTTGGTGGCTTAATGGGATAAAGGTACTCAAAAGTTTATTCACCAATGCTTAAGCATATTGCTTTGTGAGTACGATTCCATGTACTCATTTTATTTTAATTTTTTTCCAAAATTTTATTTTCCTTTTAATTTTGGCGACCAACATAAGAACGAAGAGATTATTGCCTAAACGAGTAATTCCTAACTGAAGAAAGCAATAAGACGCTTTCTACTTTCTTTACATTCCTCTCTTCTTTTTTGTTAACAAAACTATATAAAGTAATCAAGATAAGACGCTTTCACTAGAGAAATAAACGATGAACAATAAAGGACACCAAAAATTTTATGTGGTTCGATCCAAGCGTCGGTACTTACATTTACGAATAGAGTTAATAGAGAAAGCAAAGAGTAATATCTTGTTGAATTTGTCGGATGAGGTGTTAATAGAGGTGGCTAAATAGAAGGATGCAAAACTCCAAGCATTCTATGTGACAAAAGGTTCGAGTAATCACTTCTACATGTTAAAGAGGATGTTTCAATTTCGATACATTGAAGATCTGTCGATCAAATCCCACCTAAATGAGTTTAATAAAGTCATGATGGATTTAAAGAATGCCGATAAATTAATAGATGATGAAGAACAGGGGCATGATATTGTTACTTTATTTACTAGAGTTATGGAAACACTTTACTGATTCACTATTATTAAGAAGTGACAGCAAAAGTTGCGAGATAATAGTTTGGTGCAGGATGTAGCACAAAGAATAATGATTCGAGGTAGTGATCAACATTAGGGGTTCAATAGTAGCAAAGGTAAAAGTAGCTCGAAGTCACAGTCATAGAAAGTTCAAAGATGTGCGTAGTGTTTTGGATATCACGAGAAGGGACACGTCAAGAGAGATTTTCCGAAGATAAGAAACAAAAGTAACGGACAGAAAGTTATAAACAGTGTGGTGAACGTTGCTAAGGAGAGCATCAATGATGTAGAGGCTATCTTAATGGATGCTAGATTTGGGGTATTTTTATCATGTGACGCACATGAATTAGTTTACTACTGTCGTAGAGATATAATGGGAAATAATGTGGCTTGCAAGATTGTGGAAATAGGGACAGTTCGGATTCAGATGCATGATGACAGGTGTGCACATTGACAAATGTAAGGTACCGGAGTTCAAGAAGAACCTTATTCCTTTGGGGACACCGAATGACATCTGGCATAAGTACACGCTAAAGGTGGAGTACTAAAGATCTCTCAAGTTGCCATAATAGGGATGAAAGGAAAAAAGTAAATACTCTATCATCAATTGGAAAAGAACATGACTTCGATCAAGCAATTTGTTAAGTACATTCATTCAGACGTTTAGGGCCCATCTTCGGTACCCTCGAAAGGAGCTGCCCGATATATACTAACATTTATAAACGACTATTTAAAGTGAGGTGGGTCCAACACTATATGTTAACGAGCTCAGATTGGAACTCTCTCTTGATAATCTTCTTAAGTTAAGGCATCGGATTTTTGTTACGCACTCCTAACAATTTGTATTGGAGCTTGGTTAGGTTTTTCTGGATTATGATTTGGTGTTTTTACTTGTTTGATTATCATTTGAAAATTATGTTGTTGTAATTATGTTTGGAGCAAAAGTAGAAATTGAGGAGTTTAAATAAGAGGAACAAACTTCAGGTTATGGAGCGTCAGGTGCGCTATTAACAACCCAAGATTTGGCCAAAACACTTAATGGCAAAGGTGAGTTGTCAATTATAATGAAAGACATTGATACGATAGGAGCTTTTAAGAAAAAAGTAGCCACACGGTGAAGATTCCCTTGAGAACTTGCACAAAAGGACAAGTGTATAGAGTGCTTTAAGGTTTAGTCATACGATTGTGAAGAGGAGCTTGAACGCGCCATGATTTCTATGCTATGATATTTACATCTGATTGAGTTGTTTATTAATAAATAATATAGAGTTTGGTATAATCTAGGTGGGGAACCATTCTAGCGATTTAGTGATTATAATTCTGGTTCTCCGATTATAATGAATTAATTACTATTAACTCTCTTCGTGAATTTAAGTATCGATACTCGGACCAAACCATATAATATTTTCTTTTTTTTTTTAACAAGAACCACATAATATTTTAGTATCCTTTATTAGGTAAAATTTATGCACATGCACATTTTCAATAAACCATCTCCCATATAATTTTGCTTTATTATGATAAAATACTTGATCTTTTAAAGTAAAACTTATAATAAGTCTATAAAACGAGTCTTTTTATATTTCACTTTTTAAATTTTTTCATATTTTGTCATTATTCGGTTAATGACAGAATATCTCAATTGTCATTTATATTCGTTCATCTTTTAATTTCTCACTAGATAGCAAAAATAGTACCTAAATCAATTATTAGTCAAGATACTTTGAAAATGTAACTTTCAAATGGTACGGTCTTATTGTGCAAGATTTTCTCGTTCATAATACAAATAATTTAAAATGATAACAACATCATTTTTAGATTGTCATTTTTTGACGGACTTTAAAAAAAAAAAAAAAGACCATTGTATACCCGTTAATAAACACTCGTCCATCCAACATCTTGCAATGACTAGACTGGGTTTGGCCAATTAAGGAAGTTCCTTCAATTTATAAATTATTTCTCTGAGAAAGAAATATTATAATGAATATTTCTGAAGTTCTTTAACACAGATATCTTCTTTGCTCATATATATACATGCCAAATGATGATCAACAACTACAAAATACATGTGGGCATATTAGGTCATATGAACGTTTTAAGCAAATATAAAGTACCTAGGAACCTTTAGAAAATTTTAGAATAAGTGCACTAGAAATCCCAAAATTTATCGTGAACATGTAATCGAGTTCAAAAATTTATAAAAACTATAATTAAATTTTAAAACTTACAAAGTTTGTGTAATTAAGCTCTTCCGTTAACGTATCCAATTTACTTAATGGATTTTATAATTTTCCTTAAGAGAGGCCGACGTGATTGCCATGTCAGCCATTTTAAGAAAAATAAACTGAAAAATTGAAATGCAGAACTCTAGAGTGTTGGCCATCCTTGAAGCAGGCGTCCTCGATGCAGAGAGCTCCTGCTCCTCGATGGAGATCTCACCGACGACGGCGGAGCGCCGCAACCGGTGCAAACGGGGGTTCCTCACCGCCGCGGTTCGCGCGATCAAGAAAACCCACCGAAGACAGACGGAAACTTTCTGCATTTTCTTTGAAAAAAGATCGAGTTTTTGGAGTTACCTTCATCCGGGTGCGACGATTCCGGAACCTCCTCTGGTCCCCGAGCAAAGCCTCTTGCTCATCTCCAACCTCCGCTTCTCATCAGGATGATGCAGACACTCGTTGAAGAACCCTAAAGAACCCCCCAAATGATTAAAAAAATGCTTCCGAGATTGAGCGAATCGTGGCCGAAATATGCCCAAAAGAAAAATCTTTCGATGGTAATCGTTTTCTTTTTCATTCGTGTATGTGAATATGGAGGAAGAGATAGGAGTCGTACGCTTTGAGTTCCTGGACATGCTGGGGGAGTGTGTGCGTCGGTGGTAAGCGCTTCCTCCTCCTGGGGGGTTGTCGGAGGAGGAGGCGCCCCGGTCGTCATCGCCGGAGGGCGCCGCCTACCGTCGAGGCTGTCGCTGCCGGAATTCGCTCTCTCGCTCTTTGCTGCCGCTGCTCCTCCGGAGGTGGTGGATTGCTCGTGCTCATTTGCTCGTGGGTCTCCCCCATTTTTCTGGGTTTTCTATCCCGGTTTGCTGCTCGCCGGATCATCAAACCGGATCGAATCGTAGAAACAGAAAATGGGAGATGAAGAAGAGAGAGAGAGATCGCGCCGGAGAGAGAGGGAGAGAGAGAGATTGCAGGGGAGTTGTTGAACATGGCGTTGGACAGAGCAGGGCTCCGGAGGGGTGGCCGAACGGCGGCGACCCTTGCCCCACCCTCCTTCGCCGCCGGCCAAGTCTTTGTCAAGGAATCCCCAGCGTCACGAGCAGCACCTTCAAGTTTCACTTTTAATTCATTTTATTTTATTTTTTTTCTAAAATTGCTTGCACGTTAACGACATCAGCATTGTTCTTTTAAAAAAATATACAAAATGTCTTGTCAGCCTTTCCCTTAATTAAATTGAAAGAAACTAAAAGTTGATTGAATCCAATGCACCTATCGTAATATTTTAATATTATATTTTTTGATTGAATCTAGAATATGATCTATTTAGAAAATCAGACGATACACTAAATTAATATAACTACGAGTTCTTCTAAATTTCATAATTGTTCTCGCGATTTTAATTGTAGAGATGTGCATATAAACTTGATATAATTTGAAACATTGCTTAGAACATACATATGAGTTTGCGACAATTTAGCATTTGTGGGATCTTTGTCCTCAAGGCAAAGAGACATGGTAGAAACATGTTGAGAAATCCTTAAATTTGTGTCAATGGTGTACTTGAGTTTTAAGATTTTTATTTCCTTAATTTCATCCTTGAAACTCGCATTGGGAATGCAATTGGGGGATTCCATAAGATCACAAATTCCAATAGAGTGAAAAGGCATTTATATAATGGGTCGATACCAAAAAATCCTAAATCAGTACCCTTATGATACAATTACTTCAAATTAATTTTTTTCTCACAAAAAATCACAAAGCGGTATTATCAAACTCAAGTGTACCCTCTATTAGCATCCAGTCTAATATCCCATCATAATGTTTATGCGACAATACATGTGGCAAACGACTGCAAAATGGATTTGACATGGAGAATAACAATTTTAATGTGGAAAATGCACGTAGTTTGACAGGTATGTCTTTTAATGGATGGTCAAATCATATTAGGTTTACTAGTTAGAAATTTTTTGTGAGATGAAAAGTTAGTTTGAATTAATAAGTCATGGCAATACCAGTTTGAGAGTTTGTGTAAAAGAGAACTTAGGTGGGGTAAATGAGTTACAAGGGTACCGGTTTGTGATTTTTTATTAGACGAAAATTAGTTTTGAATAAATATATCTTGGTTCCCAATCTTAGTTTTTAATGGTTTTAACCCATTTTTTTTATCAGTTTTAAGTGATTAGAAAATCCTAGAGGACCTCAAGTATTTCCATAATTTTGTGAAATTTTGATTCACGTACCTCCGTGGCACTACGTACCAACATTAAGATCAACATTCAACGTTTTTTAGCAATCACAATTAGTCTATCCTTTCGGTTTTTCCACATGTCACCTTAATTACTGCCCATATCAAGAGCACTTACTCATGTGAAAAGTTGGGCCAAAAAAGTACATGAAAGTCTGTCCATGTTATTAGCCAAAAGGTGTATATTCTTAATTTAGATTAAATCTGAAATGAGCTTATACTAAAGATAAAAAAGATTATTAATAGAATTTAGCAACTGATTGAGCAAGATCATATTGAAAGCCAGTCGTTTTGTGCATGGTTCCACTGTTTTTTTTTTTTTTTTTTCCAACATCCAACTTATTTTTTAATGTTGTCTTGACTATAAATTTAGAAAAGCATTTACTTTATACCCTAAACTTGGTCGGCCATTCACCAAGTGATGTGAGTAGCTAATTTGATATATTTCACGCGAGATCTAGAGTGCGGTATTGACCACACATCTTGGATGGAAACCGGTTGACTTCTACCCAAAATTTCTTTTTATTTTATTTTTTTATTACAAATTTAAATTGATAGATAATATCGTAAGGGTGCCCAAACAACTAATTTTCTTAAATATGATGAAAGAAAAAATAAATTAGATACCAAAATATAAATAATTACAAGCAAAAAAATAATATCACATACTAAAAAATCATTAATGTCATTATGGCCTATTTTAGTTCAGCATTTGTAGGCTTTGAGACTCTAAAGTCTCTTGGTTAAATACAAATGCGTTTGGTTCGTTTTTTTTGCTCAACTTTAGAGAAATACAATTGCATCTTCAAAAGACTCCAAGAGCATTTAGCCCAAAGTAGATTCAAATGTCCTTTAGAAAGTTGCATTCTTATAATGCAAGTTTTGGCCCTCAGTTACTGTTTATCTTCTCCGAAGAGTGCCACATGGAAAAGCTGATTGGAGGTCGACAACCATCAGCCAAGTCGCCTAGGGGTCGCCTAACCCCAACGACTGCCATCAGACCTCAAGTGATGCTCAGGTCATGCAACTTGTTGGCCTGAATCACGTGACCTAGGCATTGGACCTCAGGCGACGCATGGGTCGTGCAACCCAGGCAACTATCACCTGAATCATGCAACTCAGGCAACACCTGTAGTCACAAGTCACACAACCTCAAGCGACAGTCACTTGGGTCGAGCACTCATTTCATCTGAATTACCAATTGTGTAAAAGTCAAAGAACTTTATTATACCCTCATCTTGGCAAATTAAATACGTAAATTCAATTGATAGATGCTATGACATAAACTTCCAAATAATTCTACATAATTATAGAAAAATAATTTGGAAACACCATATCATGCGATCCAAATTCATAGCAGAGTTAATGTGCATCAAGTGATCAGGGTTTGTTTTCTTCTACAAGAAAGTTCACGTGCATTAGTTTAGCAAACTACCATCAAGCCGATAACAAATATATGAAAAAATTGTGCCGTGTTAACTAGAATTATTAATAAAAAAA
Source organism: Eucalyptus sp. ANBG9806169 (assembly GCA_014182395.1). Lineage (NCBI taxonomy): Eukaryota > Viridiplantae > Streptophyta > Magnoliopsida > Myrtales > Myrtaceae > Eucalyptus > Eucalyptus sp. ANBG9806169. Next base: position 16,598,971 of record CM024574.1, on the reverse strand, counting down.
TTCTTAAGCTTTAAAGTATATAATTTAATACAAATAATAACAACAATGTATCTTCCTCGCGACAATGGCCTTGTTGCACCTTTAACCACTAATGGCCTCATGGCAACCTCTAGAGGCAAATTCGACAAAATGCCTTAATGCACCGGATGGCGATCTCAAGGGTTTCTTCGATCATGTTCACGAAGCACACTCAGAACCATCTCGGCTCACTGCAATGGCACAATGACCCCGGTGAGATGTTCAACTTGACGTTGTACACGATCTTCTCTCATAGCTCCATTTCCGCTTCGATCGCATTCGAACTTAGCAGGTATCTTATGTCAACTCGAGAGAATAGCCTCGCTTTGCTCTTGAGGCAGCTTATGCCCGTGTTCTGGAGACATAAGAAAAGATACACATTTAAAAATAAAAAAGAAAATTGGGTAAAAATTGGAAACTGGTAGAAAAAGTCAACTGGTGTCCATTTTAAATGTGTAGTCCTTAACTGACCGTCACTCCGTCATTTACAAAGTGACGGTTGACTATGCTTGTCCCTATGATCTATCATGGATCAAGACAGAGCAAGAATATTCCATATTATACCGTATCACATCTAAATTTAACTATTCTGGTAAAGGTCTTAAACGTACTTGCGTCAAAGTGTTAAAGAAATTGCGTCATAATTCTGGCCACGGAAAAAAATTATGGTAAAATATCAAATAAGAAAAATTTAGAGTTTCTAATGCGTCAACCTTTCGACATGATCTCGACCAGAAAAAATAAATTGAAACTCTTGACATGATGTATAGCCGATGCTTTAAAATTAAACATTTCCTTATTAAATGTTTAGTGGGAGATGAGTGGATAAATCGTTTATATAATTCCGTATTATTTTCATACTTTTATCCAATGCAGAATTTTTAATTATAACTTCTCCACTTCTTGTTCAACGCGAAGAGTTCAACTATTATCGATTACGCATTACTATGTCACCTGTTATTCTAGTCTTCGACCTACATCTGATTTTCTTTTTTCTGCCAATTGCTGTACTTTGCATAATAATTCTGTTTTGCCGAAAAGTGTCGACGAAATACCTTTCAAAATATGGATCGATGAATAAATCGATAAAAGGGGTGAAAGGACTTATGTTGATTTTTCTTAGGAAATGTATAATGAGGATTTCAAGATATTGAGAACGTAGACAATCGTGTTCAGCCATGTAAACGTATTGAAATGCAAAAATGAAATGAAGATAAAACTAAACATCGGTGCTCTTTGATTGATTCGTGAACCCTTCTATAAACTACAATTCAAGTATTTATACCAATAAGAGTAGCTAACAACGGTCCTCGTGCATCCTACCATTAAGTGACCTCTCTGTACAAACAGTTTCACAAGTAATCGATTCCACCATTCCAACCATTATGCTCCCGCTTCTACTACTTCGACAACTATATCTTCTCCATTTCTTCACGTCAATTGCTCATGAGCTTCTTGTCTCCATAATTTTCTCAACTCAACTGCTCGACAATCATGTGAATTTCTCCCTTTGCGAGGGTATCTTCGACAGTTCATCCTAGGGTCATTGACTTCACCATTTATACGATTGGTTCATCTTGTTGACGAATATATCTATCGTGACTTTTGAGTATATCTTGATTTGTCAACATTTGCTATTGAACTTAGCCATTTTCATTTATATCTTTTGCCGTCCAAATTTGTTTTATAATCAACTAAGTGTCCTTAGAAACACTTGGCCAATCTTTCCTCCGCCGCATTTTACTCGATCTCATCTAATTTTAGTCGACTGTCAAGGACTTAGTTATTCTTTTTTGTGTAAACATATACTTGTTTTTTTTTTAAATCGAATGGTTTTCTAATCTTTAAATATCTGTACATTCATGACAAAATAATAATAATAAATGTCTGTACATAATCATTATCGGTGAATCGTGCATTTAATAATGGTACCTTTTCTTCTCACGCCTTTTCGCCGGCTACTCTACAAGTCTCTTATCACGTCTTTTCGGAAAAGGCCGCGTTATACTCATTCATTTAAGAACCCTATTTATTGAGGCGACAAGCATTTAGCCAAACGCTGCACCGTTTCATTTGCTCCACTTCCCTCCTATTTTATGAGCCACGTCCAAGGTGATATTGATCGAATATTTCCTCTCTGTTCATCGGAATTTTATCTTTGAACGAACTTGATCGAAAATAAATAATCCACTCATGGCATTTTTAATTTTTGATGAGAAAATTTTGTAGTGATATCTCGGGTTAAAACCTTATGTTGTCCATTTGGAAACAAAGACCTGTCGATTTGGCTTTAGAATCTTGCTACCTTAATCTGGGTTTGGAAATGACATAATACATTAGTGGAACTAATTATAGATTTGGGATCTATTTGTTTCACTGAAAGCTTCTTGTTGCTGGAAAATATTTGAGTAAATCCAATTTTAGAACAAGCAAATTACTTTCTAAAGTTTTTTTTATAGCCACTTGTTCTGGAGTTTGATTGCACTAAAAACGAGTTGAAAAATTGATATTGTGGAATTTCGTAATAATCGAATCCACTAAATGCAGCTTGTATGTTAAATATGACATACAATGACTAACAACTGGAATCAACGTCTTCTTTTTGTATTATGTAATCCATAAAAATAACAAAAGTTACAAAGAAATTAAGTAAAAAATTACGAAATCATATTTGTTAAATAATTTAGGGATTCAGGATAACACAGGCATTAATTAAGTATATTCAGGAGATGTTAGACAAGAGTTATAAAAATAAATAAATGAGACTTAACGAAAAAAATATTTGATGAGAGATTAAAAAAAAAAAAGAGAAATAAGGGATCCATTCTTCTCAATCAGATGTGCAGCAAGATTTCAAGAAAATACGATTTCCTTTTTTGTAGAAGAAGAAATCGTCTTCCCAAGTTAGACTTGTCGTTGGTCCAAAGAAAACACTTTTCGTGGATAAGCTATTTACACTCGAAAGTCCAAAAATAATTTCCGAAATGATTTTTGATCAAACAAACCAATCCTTATGATCAATTAGTAAGATGCATGCAAGATATGTGACTCGGTACTATGATAGTAAAAATAAGGAAGATGGAGTGGGTTTGTGACTTGGCGGTTGAAGGGTGCATTTGGTTAGTTTTCCCAAGATACTTTGGGTCTCCAAAGTCTCTTGGGGAAATGCTGAGATGTTTGATAAGTTTTCTCGATGGACTTTTCAGCCAAATGCTTAAATTAGTTTTTATCTTTCAAAGCTATTTTTACCAATTTTTCGAATTTTCAAATTTGTTTAGTTTTATACTTTTTATCAAAAAAAGACTCAAACCCTTCGCTTGAACTAACGAAGGATTATGGCTGCCCGCAAGCCAGATTTGGTGTTGGTGGCTATCAATTGAGGTCATGCAACTTCTAGCGAGAGTGGCGCATGGTTGCTGATGTCAGATCTAGCTCATCGTTAGTTATAGCCCTTTGCTGGATAGGCAAAGGCTTTGAGTCATTTTTTAATTAAAAAATATAAAAAATATATTCAAAGTCCATTATAATTTTTTTTTACCAAACACGACTTAAACTCAAAATCAATTTACAAAGAGTTTTTATCAAACATAATTTGTATTTTCTCAAATAGCTTTGGCTTTTAGTATTTATATAAGCTTTGCAAAGCTAAGCCAGATGCATTTGGAGTCAAGTGTGAGTCGTCTCCTTCAAGATTCCTAAGAAAAAGTGCTCCCTCCGTGGTTAGGCTACTATTACACCCATGAAAATCATGATGACTATTAAGTCTTTGCGTTAATACTTTGAAAAACTCCAAACTGGTACACATGTGACAAATTTACCCTAAATAATTTTTTTGATCACAAAAAAATCCCAAACTGGTATACCTTTGACAAATTTACCTCAAATTGGTGCATTTGTGACAAATTTATCCTATGTTAGTTTTTATTAAATTTTATTGTCAAATTATTAAGTTAAATGACACATGACAGTTGATTGATATACCAATTTAGAATTCAGTTTACAATTTTTGTAATTTTTTTGTGATATTAATCCAATTTAGCGGAGGGTATATTTGTTACAAAATTACCAGTTTGGAATTTTTTGTGGTCAAATAAATTAGTTTTGGGTAAATTTGTCATAAATATACCAATTTAGGGTTTTTTATGGTTAGTCAAGGTAAATTTATTACAGATGTACCAGTTTGGGGTTTTTTACAGTAAAAAAAAATAGTTTATGATAAATTTATTACATATGTATCAGTTTAAGATTTTTAAGAGTATTAACCCTAAGTCTTTTCACCGTAGAGCATGTAATTTTTCACTTTTACCCCGCTGAAAATCCAATGGGTAAACAAGAAGGAAACCAAAGGAACAACAATGCTTTGATCTGTAGACGCAAATTTGATACTATTCCCATCAATGTCAGCAATCCTGAAATTCACCAACCGGCTGATTGCAATCATGGAAAGGCACCCAACTTTAAAAAACATAATATACCCCCCTTGATCCTGCCCACCCTTCTGGTTTTTGCTTGCTGTGGAGAGGGATGATTTGATGGAGAATTATTCCTTTCACGTTAACATCAATTTCTGTGCTATATTCCAAACTATTCAAATTCACAAAAAGAGAATAGGAGAGGAAATTGCTTCTTTTTCTTTTTTTTCCCCCATATATTCCCTTTCATCAAGGAGGACAATACAATTTCATGGGAGAGGGTTTGGGGTAGTTCCTCAAGTTGCCCCCCATACCCAACTATATAATTTTGCTAATTCTGCTAAGAGATAGAAGCACCACAAGTGTTATGACTTCTAAAAATGTTTATTTAAGTATCATATTTTCAATTAATCGCTCGAATGTCATAACATTTAGGAAACTCACCTAAATATAGAAAATACAACGTGACGTGATACTTATGATGAATATTATTTTAAAAAATTACGGGCACTTAAGAGAATGCTCTTGATAAAGTTATATGATCTCATCGTGGAATAATGTTACCACAAGTATCGTGATTTCTTAAAAAACGTTTACTTGAATGTCATGAAATTTTAGAAAAAGCTACATATGTGTAGAAATCCGATGTGGTATAATATTTATGATGAACGTTTTTACAAAATTATGACATTCAAGTGATCGATTTAAACGTTACATAGTACTTAAATGATTGGAAAAAAAAAAGTAATTATACTCGAGATAGGACATGTAAAAAGGGGAAACGAGACATAAACAGATAGATCATATTTCCAAAGGAGGAATCCATTTACTTTTGTCTTTTCAAATTCCTAAAGAAGGAGAACCCTTTCTCATTACCAAATTTCCTAAACTGTTTTTCTCTTCTCCTTCTTTGCTTAGTTACATACACATGACGATAGACTCACTTCACCATCTTCTTCGTACACGTGCAAGCAACCCAAAGGAGTGACAGGCCAGAAGACCAAAACTGCGAAAATAACAATTAACAAACGGCAAAATCAAAAAAGAAAAAAGAAAGAAAAGAAAAAAATTATAAAATAATTCAAAAAAAAAATGCACAAAAACATCAACGAGGTGGTCGTCGTCGTCGTCTTCTTCCTCGCTCTTTCGTTTCTCTCGCTTTCGTGACCGCCATCTCTCTCTCTCTCTCTCTTTCTGGAGCTTCGCCGGCTGCCCAGATTCGTCCCCCCTTATTTCCAAAGGCGAGAGCAGTTATCGTAGGGAAGGAGAGAGAGAGAGACGGGGATCGAGCGCCGCCGCTGTCCGAATCTATGGAACAGCTCGTCAGCTTCATCATTCGGCCCCCCAGGTGACGAATCGCGGCATCCCCATCTCTTGATTCCTCGTGTTTCGATGCCCTGTTGCTCGCTTTCGAGTTCAATCCGACCGTAGGTTAATGGGTTCGTGTTTTCTTGGCTGCCCCTTGAGCTGTGATGTCGAGAGTTCGACGAATCTTGCGGATCATCTAGCTTTAGTATGAACAGTTTGGCCAAGTATGAAGTAGTTGTCGTTAACTGATCTCGACCCATGAAGAAAATCTGGGGTTATATGATTTTTCCTCCTTTGTATTTAATATCTTTGTAATTCGGCCTCCCAGGTGACGAATTGCGACATCCTCAGCTCTTGATCCCTCGTGTTCTGATGTCCTGTTGTTCGCTTTTAAAGTCAATCCGACTGTAGGTTAATGGGTTCGTGGTCTTTTTGCTGGCCCCATGAGCTCTGATTGCGAGAGTTCTACAAATCCTGCGGATCATCTAGCTTTAGTATGAACAGTTTGGCCAAGTATGGAGTAGTTGTCGTTAACTGATCTCGACCCACAAAGAAAATCTGGGGTTATATGATTTTTTTTCCTTCTTCGTGTTTAATATCTTTGTATTTGGGGGTCAACTGTAATGCCTAATCGTCAAGTGTCCAGTGTTTTCAAGATCTTCAGATCGTTAACTGATGAAAGTGTATGATGGCTCGCGCATCCACAATTTCGCTGAAGCTGCTAGATATGTTATTTAAGAGTTCTTTTGGTAGTCTCTGCCGTGACACCGGAACCGCACGGTCCTGTGCTTCCTGATTTGAAAATTTGTCAGACGAGCGTAATATATTACCCCATATCTTTTCTTACCTTTTTAAAAAGGAAATTGTTACTGAAATTCGTTTTCAAAATCTGTTGCTGCTTTTTTTTTTCCTTTTTCCCATGTTATAGTATTTAAAAAGTTCCTAGACATATGCTTCTGCTAGGAAACCTATATTGGGTCAACAGTTGTTCTCAATATGATAGTAACCAGTAAAGAATGGGACAAACTTCGCAACTTGCATTTGGCTCATTGAAAGTCGATCTCTATGTGATATACTCTAGTCTTTCTGATTTATAAACGTCAACGTATCATGCCACTGAACATGAAGAGAAGTATTTGAAGCAGGACGTTCACCCATAAAATCCTCTTGAGTTCTGAAAGTACCAATCTAGTCCTTATGCCTTCACTGTAGGACGGCATTCTAACATTTTTAATGTGACTTCAAGGTTTACTTACCCATCATTCATTAATGTACATGACAAAGATGAGGAATCTAAAAAAACCGTGAGCTATTGAGTGTAGTGTATTAATAGGCCCTGGAACTCCATTATGCAGTGTCCTATATGATGCTGAGTAATTTTATTACAGATTGGTTAAATTCAAGATTGTCAATATCCTCATTGCTGATCTGCAGGGCTGAGTATAGTCCCAAATATGATTTATTAGATGATGAATTGATGCTGAAGGGCAAATTGTACCGCAGGAATGATCTGGAGGTAAGTTATTATTTTCCACATTCTCTTTCTGAGAGGTACAGAACGGAAGCTCTTCCTTTGACATATGGGGCCTTCCATCACTTTGTTGTTAACATTTTCCTTCTTGAATTGCAATGCTATTTTAATTAAATCATGTATTGAATATCTCAATCACCCTTGAAAATGGAGAGTTTTATTTCCTCCTCTTATGGTACTTTCTTCATATTATAGGAAAACTGTGAATTATTAACTGAAGCGTCTTGTTCAGCAGTATAAGCCGAGGTTCATAACTGCTTAAAATGCATAAACAAAAGAATCTTTTTGCCATTTGTTAGCTGTGGATGTTTGCTGTCAAGGCTGCTTTAAGTTTGGATTAGTAAGGATAATGCTTCTTACTTGATGACTAAAGGTGTTAGAAGAGGAACATTACATTAATGAATTGAGTGATTTTTCTTCCTTCATGATGAGAAATTGATAGTTTGAATGTAGTTGGGAACTCACAGGAAAGGAGTCAGGACTGTTACGGGTGTAAGCAATGCATCGATGTATTTCCTGAAAGTTAAAGCAAAAATTGGTCCGAAGAAGTGTTGGAGATATGACCTTTAAATGCGCTTCTTTTTGCTGCTTTGTTTCGGCTTAATTTATGGAAGTAGGATAATTTGAGGAAGGTCCAATACATAGCTTCCAATTTGAGACATCTAGAGCCATACAAGATTTACTCTAGAGTTCAATAATGGACTCTAAGTTCTATACACATTTTGTAATGATGCTTTTACTAATACTCTGTTCTTCTGCATATTATAGTTATCAAGCTGGCTTTATGGGTTATTAGTGTCCATAGAAGCTGGTTGTCAAGCCCTCTTCTTGTCAATTGCAAATCTTAGTTTGCCTGATAGTTATGGGGAAGTGAGGTCTTTATATATGTAAAGTAAATTGAGATTCTCTTTTTAATGTGGATTGTATTAAATTCTATGCAGGTTAAGAACAGTCGAGGAGAAATCCTTCAGTGTAGTCATTACGTGCCAGTTGTAAGTCCTGAAGGAAAGCCTCTGCCATGTGTGATATATTGCCATGGAAATAGGTTAGCTCTCTCACGGAAAATTGAAGAACAGCTTTTTTATAAATATTGTCATTATTTGGTCTTTTTTACTGTCAATTGCTCTTTTTCCAGATATTTTGAATGTTCATCTTGCTATGTTAATGCCTGGGGATAAAATAAATGGTCTCGTGTTTGTAATATGCTAAAAGGGTTCCATTTAGAAGTTCATAAGAAGAACATTTTGTAGTGGCACTCATATGGTTAGACAGAATGGTTGTCAGTTTTTCTTAACATATTGGAGCCATTTCGTTTCCACAAGCCCGTCAGAAGCATAACTACATTGACTTTAAGTAGATTCTGATTAATGATATCATAATTGTGATTGAGGAAAATAGCATGAGCAATGCCCAGCCTTTTCTTATCCAACACTTCTATTCTCTGTTTTCCTAATGTATGCTTTGCACTCTGAGGTTTTAAAAAACATACTCAATACCTGGAGTCCGAGAAACCCTGGAGAATAGAGTCTGCAGAGTGTAGGTTGAGTTGGAACTAAAAGGTGCAAAGTAAGGTTTTGTAGTACAGGATGCAAAGTGTAACTGAGGTAAAACTTGAGGATGGTTTTCATAATTTTCACTTTTGATTATTTTAGTAGAGGGACATAGATTTATAGTTCCGCATAATGATGGAATGGGAATTTCATTGTCTATTGGATCTCTCTTTTACCTTGATGAGGCATCATTCCCACAAATTCAAGTTCTATTTTTGGGTCTAATTTTTTTTACATGGCAGGTGAAGGAATTTCTTAACTTGTGTCTTGTTTTTATGACAGTGGATGCAGAGCTGATGCCAGTGAAGCTGCCATAGTTTTACTTCCATCCAACATTACAGTTTTCACGCTTGATTTTTCTGGATCTGGACTCTCTGGAGGAGAGCATGTTACCTTGGGCTGGAATGAAGTGAGTGCTTGTCTTTATGCAGAGGAATAGTCACAGTCTTCTTCGAGAATTTCCAAACTCTTGTTTTTCTTTTTTTCAAATCACCTTCTATGTGTAGTTTTGCCTAGAGATAACATCCAAACATAGATTTCTAAATGGAAAATCCTGTACAAATCTTTCTCTCTTTGATTAAGTTTTTCCCCAATATCCTACATTGTGTTGCCATACGTGTATAAGGTAAGTCCTTCCACTAAAATCACTTATAGTGGTAGATATTCCTGGGCCTACGTATCTGTATTCCATCAGGATTTAGAGGACGTAACTAAATGAATGGTATTTTGAGTAGCTCATCCCTCTTGGTGGAATCTTATAAGCTGCTGGTTTGATTCTATATCAAGTCTCTTGGGTTCAAATTCATCATGTTTATTTTGGGTTTCAGAAAGATGATCTGAAGGCTGTGGTCGAATACTTGCGGGCTGATGGAAATGTTTCTTTAATCGGCTTGTGGGGCCGCTCGATGGGCTCTGTCACAAGGTTTTCTTATTTTATTTTTGGTTTTGATTTTCATTGCTTTACAGTAAGAACCAGGGGACATGTTTTCTTTTATTCTGATAAATGGAGCTATTCCAGCATAGTTGTTGTCCTTGAGAGAAATTGCTGATTAGAATCTCATTTAGCATATGGCTTTACGTTTTCACCTTGTGACCTTTGTCCATACTCTTTTTGTACTCTTATATGTCCCTTTTCTTCTACTTTCTTTCTCATGAGCCCTTTTAGGATGTGCTTTGTTTGCAATAGCTGATGTTGAATGTTATCATGCTTTTTGACTGCATGGATTCGTTGCCTCAATAGAGTTTGTCACGTGGTCAAACTGTTGAGGTCAGAGATTTGGATACTGAGTTCGTCCGTTGGTAGATGTCTCCTTTTCTTTGGACCATCACATTATTTGATGAGTTGATAGATCAAATTCACTTGTGACAAACTTGAAACAATAAAATGCGTTTGCCATACGTTTTTCTTTTCTGCGCATATTGGTAGAAACACAGATTATGCTGATTTTAGGATGGGCCTTATCTTCTTTGGACCTTGACTGAACTGAAGTTTCTGAAGTTGTATAGACAAATATTTTAATATAAAATAGGTTAGAAAAAATTCTGGGGCTCTAAGATCAATCCCTTCCTTTCCTATTTAAACAGATTACTCATTCCAGCATTTACTACAATAACTAAATTCATCTCAGCACAATGTGCTCCTTTATCTGGTGGTAGATAAGAATTAATTTCTTTGCTTTTATATTTTGTGAACTAGGCAGCTTTGGACTGTGATTAGGATACCGTGATTCTGTTTGTTTATCTATATTAAAGGGAAACGGTTGAGTGCATTTTTTCTTTTTCCATTTTAAATTCTGAAGCACTAAACAAGTTTCTTAGATGCAATGCACCATTTAAATAATTTAGTGGGTATATTATTCTAGGAGTGGATTTCCAGTAAATAGTGTAAAAAAACTTGAAAATAATGGTAACGTTCATTGCATTTTTTCAGATGCCCATGTTAGAAGTGGTTGGGCACAAAATGATTATGATGTGCGCTCAAGATGGGCTTTCTGAGTTCAATTAGACCTGGAACCGTTGATCTGATCTGTCATTTGTGCAATTTAGATGTGTCATGATTGGATTACTGTGGACCCATGTAGGCTGGGATTATGCATAGTCTGTGTGGATATCATCAGACCAGAGTGTTAAGCAAAATCAGATAGCTGTGTCATTTGGACTTGAAAAGCTTGATAAGGCAATGTCAGGATAATTTTTTGGATCCAGCACCGTCATGATTATTTATGTTAGTTTAAATTAGCTAATTTTATGTTTTGATCTCCTACTTCATGGCTCTAACTGTTTCTTTATCTGTATTAACTAGTGACTGTTCTTTATATGGAAACTCTGTATGTCTTGTTTGAAACTCATAAATGACGGGATTTTACTGTATATATTCATCCGCCTTTTTATATTAGTATTCTACTCAAACATAAGGAAGTTGTATGATTTTCTAAAGATCTGTCTATTGGTTCAGCACAAAATCAGTCTGTCTGCTCATGGCTCTTATAGCTCTCTGTTGCTTCTGATGTTAAAAATGATGGATAAAAATGAGAGTTCTTGATAGAACTCTTGGTTTGGATTAAATGCTTTAGTTTTTACATTGCAGTTGTCCCTATGAAATGTTTTTACAAACTATGTACACAATTTCCAGAGAAAGGCTGTTCTGCTTGTTTAATGGTAATTTTTCTATTTCTTGCAGCCTAATGTATGGTGCTGCTGATCCTTCAATTGCTGGAATGGTTCTCGACAGTCCCTTTTCCGATTTGGTTGACTTAATGATGGAACTAGCAGATACACATGCCTTTCGCTTACCTAAGTTCACTGTGAGTTGCTCAATTCATTGTATCTCCACTGAAAGGGTTCATAAATCTAGATTTGGTAGAAACAAAAAGAAACAGCGAGAATGAGACAGAGACTTGTTCTATATAACTTTATGCTCATAATTTGGTCACAAAGACGTGTCCTATATAATTTTAAAGTTTATGCTCATAATTTGGTCAAGATTTTTGGGGGGAGAGAGAGAGATAGAGAGAGAAGAGACAGAGTAATAGCATCGCGCTTGTACTTTGGAAATAAAAATAACTTTAATAAAAAATAACAATTTGAATATTAGAATTACACAAAACTTAGCCTTTCTTAACGACAGATAAATGAAGTATATATGAAAATGATCACTTGCACAAGCTTGATAAGTCCATTCTCGATCAATTGTTGAAGGAACTTGATTTTTCCTATACATAGGAAATTTTGAATTTTTATTATCGGAAGTGTATTTGCTGAAAATAATATAATGAAGCTTAGTGAGGAAGGAAATGGACAACTCATGGTTGACACATTAGAGAAATGTGGACATTAAAAATTTGAGAAGTATTCTTGATGGAAAATTAAAAAGAGACATAGTAAGAGTAATGTTGAAGGAAATAGATTGTTGAGCATTAGAGTTTTCCACAAAGTCCACTAAAGGATTCCACTTGAATAGAAAATGAAAATCGAAATGTATATATGTCATGAAAGCAATGTAAACATAATAATTGAAATGAAGGATTCTACTGCTCTGGGTTGCCATTGGGTTTGGTGAGTGACGTCCGTCCACCCTTAATATTTCTCCTTATATGATATCTGTTGATGTAGATTTTTCAATTGTGACTAGTGGAAAAGTAGTGATGGTCATCATACCAGTTAATGTCAACTGTTGCAACTTTGGTGCTGCTCCTCAATGTTATTGCAGCGAAATGCGCAATTTGATTGTCTGTTCCGTTTCTGTATGTTCAATACAATACTGGAGAGATTACACTTACTAGACAGTTATAGCAAGTTAAATGGCATTTACATGGCTTTAGTGTTTAGGCTTTAGGGTGTGTGGCCTTCTTTTTCCATTTTTATTTCATATTTTTCTTTCTTGCGGAACATTCTTGGTCAGTCTTAAGGACATGACATAAACATGCTGGACCATTAGGCTCTGTGTTTTCTGAAGGGTAATCTATTGTTTCCAATAATGTATGTATATTAACAATGCTCACAGATACAAACTTATGGGATTCTTGATAAGGAGGTTTACGGGATCTCATAAAATCAGAGTTAGAAATGTTAATGTGATTATCATGATGAGGAGATTGCAGAAGGGAAACTTCAATGTTCACTTCTTTCTTTTGCTTGGTGTCGCTTCAAAAGGACTTTTTTTCGTTTTGCTGTAGTTCTTGTCATCAGTGTCTTTGAGTTATAGGGGTTTAATTTTATGAATTCCACTGAGAACACCTAGATTTACCACTGAGCTATATTGCCAAACTACACAAAGATTACTTGAACATGATGACAATGTCAACTTCCAAGGACCTTTTTCATGTTCAAACTCAAACTATCATTCAGTCGCTGAGGCGTGCATTTTTCAGTGAATTCTAGGCATGACTTTTCAACCGGTACTCTGTCTCTTGACCTCTATCTCTCATCTGGTTTATCTTAGGTCAAGCTTGCTAGTCATGACTTTTCAACCAGTATTCTTTGTCTCTTGACCTCTATCTCTCATCTGGTTTATCTTAGGTCAAGCTTGCTGTCCAGTACATGCGAAGAGCAATCCAGAAAAAGGCGAAATTTGATATTGTGGACCTCAACACCATAAAGGTTATAATCTACTGTTATTAATGCTTGTCTTTGGTCATTTGCGAATTCCAGTCATACTCATCATATTTGGCTTATCCAATGTTGCGCTACTTTTTGGCCTTTTCTCCTTCACATAGTTATATGTTTTTTGGGTTTTCATTCTGCTATTCAACACTTCCTGAATTTATCAATGGCGGAAAATATGCTGCCTGATATATTTAGAAAATCTTTGGCCCTCATACTAGAGCCTGAGTTGAAAACTTGCATAAATTCACTTTTAAAAATTATTAGCGGAGAAATGGCCGATTTGTGACTATTTTCAACAAAACACTTATTGAGACTTCATCTTTTGCTTCCTGCCTGTAAGAATGGATTGCCACTAACAGATTTAATGATGCATATGAGATCTAAATGTTAGGGTAGATCTATTTGAACAGACATGCCTCGATTCTTATCATGTGCTTTACATGTCTCCCCCACAATGTTCACCCTCCCATGTGGGAAGGAAATAGTAATTGAGATCTTTGTTCAGATGAAGTTGATTAACTCAGAATGATATCTACTAGTTCATTCTATAATCAATATGGAAAAATGCTGGTTTTTTTTGCATGGAGAAAGAACTCTTTGATCAGGAAGGCTAGTCTTGAATTTTACTTGTCAGTAGCTTTTGAGGTTCTTTTTGCAACCCAAAATGAATAAGTTTCTGTAAGTCCAGCACAAAACTTAGGACTCCCATAGTAATACAAAATTGCAGTGGCGGTTGTGTGAATTTTAATTTTGGAATTTCTTCTACTTGCTTCACAAATTTTCTTATTAGATATTCTAGTTATTAAGGTTGCCCACATGGAAGCTGCTAGTGACCCCTCTTTGTTCTCTTAAGTGATCAAACCTTTCTGATGGAAAGGGTTCCGAAATACTCAAGGATCTAAATTGACTGGAAACTACTTTTAAGTAATGAAATTTATGCAATATAGCGACATTTTTCCTTTGACACAATAGAAGGAATCATAATCTTATTTAATCACTTGTTATAATGAAATGTTCTTTGTGCAATACATTTGTGCTGAATGATTTTTTCATGGGTTTGCTTATGTTAGGTTGCCAAGTCTTGCTTTGTTCCAGTTTTGCTGGGACATGCCATTGAAGATGATTTCATACGTCCCCATCACTCAGATCGAATATTCGAAGCTTATATGGTAATGTCATTTCAGATTAGTATCAAGAGTAATCTCCTTGAGCAAGGGTTGCAATGATATCTTTAACAATCACAATGCAAGCGCTTTTAATTATCCTCAGAAAACACTTAATTTAACTTCAACATGAAATAGAGCGAACTTTATTGAAATACATTCTTTTTAGAATTTGGTTAGAAATGCAGGTCTGTTATGTGGATTGAAAGTGGATGGGAGGGTGTTGACTGTGAGAAAAGTATCCATTCTATTCTAATGTCAAGGGTTCAGTTCCCACCTTAAAAATGTCAATTACTGAATATTCTTGGCCCGTTAAACCACGAATATAAAGTGTGAGAGAAATAACAGGATTACCTGAAGCAATGTGTAAGATAAAATTGGGATAAAACAGCTAATAGTATTCGTGGGTCAGAATGTAATGAAATATGTACCACCCAATAATTGGAAAAGAGTTAGAAGAAAATGATCTCTCTTCACTGCCGCTGCCTAATGGGGTATCTTGTTCTGGTATAATAAGGCTGGACCATAAATGCTATCGATTGGATGAAGTCTTCTCAACATGTAAAAATTGATAGGAGTCTCACAAACTGGATAATTGTTTTACCAAAATTTTCCTGCTAGAGAATCTTGTGCAAAGACAAATTCAGGGACTTTCTGGGAACCCAAGCCTTTAGCTGCAGCTCCTTTGTTCATGTAGTTTTTGTCCAGATATAGTTCTTGCCACTGCGACACTACCAAATGATATATTATTTGAATTCGCCTCTTGGAGTTCCAATTGCCTTTTTCTAAGTCTTTATTTAAGCAAAAAAACTTGAATGCTTCTCATGTTGCCACTCCCTCCCTATTGTTATTGTTTATTCAGCACCCCCTTTGGCTTGCCTTTTAACATGGTCTTTTCAGGGAGACAAGAATATCATCAAATTTGAGGGTGACCACAATTCCCCTCGTCCACAATTTTACTTTGATTCTATAAATATATTTTTCCACAATGTTCTGCAACCTCCAGAGGATGAGGTGGCAGGACCATATTTTGAACCTATGCTCGATTACCTTGGTAAGGTAAATTCAAATGCGAACAATCTCTTCTTTGTTTCCTTTGGTCTTGGTTGCAATTCTTGACTGCCCAGATCCTTAACAAATCATTCTCTTCAGGGAGATTGGAGTGGTGCGCATCAAGTCAGTCGTGCCCATGAACCTTCATCTGTAGCTCAAGGCAGGTTTCATTACTGCTTCCGTTGTTGCTGATTTATTGATTTTTACTTTCAGCACTTTGTGGTCTCTCTCTCTAGCTGGAAAATTGTGCGCCCTCTAGATTCTCTGATTCTGTGAAATAATAATTGTAGGATCGGATGCTAGTACAGCTGATGCCATCAGACAATTGCGTACGAGGAGGCCTATGAGTCGGATGGAGGTCAGTAATTACTTGTATCATTTTGCTTTTGTGTTTAGAGATGATAATTCGTGAATGGAAAGTAAAGCCCTCGGTAAGCATGAGCAGTTCGTGTAAAATATGCAATCCTAGTGCCCGTTGATCGTCCTGAGTAGTCCATGAAAGGTCAACTACCCCTGTTCCTGTCTCCCCTTATGAAAGCAATTTGTATCAAAATCCAACTTTATATTATTTCAATGATGCTGCAGTGTTATCGAAATCACCATGACGCCTGACTGACCACAATTCACTTGCATCATTCCTAGTTTGGGTGATTTATATTCTATATATAAATTGGCAATGCCATCAGCCCAATGTAGTTGAAAGATATTGACCAAAATTAGACGGAGCTAGCTTAATGCAAAACATGTTCTACAGCTTTAACCTGATGTAGGTCCTTGGAATCACTGATGTTGAGGTATATTTAGTGGTGTTAGTAGTTAGTAGGTGAGTCTTAATTAAGGTAATTAGGGTTCTTGGGGTCTCTTATGCTCTATAAATTAAGCCTATCTTATGTACTCTTTCATTAAGCCATTCAGTGAAGATTTAGCCTTCTAATCTTTTCTCTCTTCCTCTCTCTTGAAGATCCTAGAATATTACCTGGTACGAGAGCCACCTAGAGAGAGGTCCCCAAAGTAAAACCTAGCTTTTGTTTCTTCTTGCCATCGCTACAAAAGAAAGAGTAACATGACCCTAGCAGCCAACTGACCAACCGTAACCATAAATATTTAGGACAAGTATCTCGCTGCATATCCATCCGCATGTTACAACCTGTGTTAAACCCTGATCCTAATCCATATTACTGTATCAACTGTCCAGTTGGACCAGGACATTTGTTTCTAAGGTCGCATAAGTCCTGAAAGTTTGATTGGATCTGTAGCATGAGCGGAATGCATTTGTAGCATGGGTTAACAGTATCTATGTCTGAAGAAAAAATATCAGTATCTATGTTTTGCCTTATAGTCCTTTTTTGTGCTCAGGTTCCTTCTGATATCCCGGAAGCGGACCACCATTCTATGACAGAGGTATGTTGTTGCCTTTTGTTGTTTCCATCTCAAAAGCTTACACTTCACTAGTCAATTATAGGGGCAATCTGCTGTTCTAATCCTTCAGTTATAATCCAAAGACCAGTCAATGGAGAAAGTAGTTCCACGAGTTAGGAGAAATAATTGTACGAGAAAATAGATTTATTAGGTTCTATTTACAAAACTACTGGTTATCTTCACACAGTAATTTTTTTTGCTGTAGGATGCAAAGGTTGAGGAGGATCCTCATTCATCATCTTCCAAGATGATCAATTTTGAGCTGTCCAATGGTCATCCCTATGGTCCTCATGTTCCGGCGACATTAGAAGATGAAGAATATGTGGAATACCAACTTGATGACCCGACAGGCTTTCCATGCACTGTGGAAGAGGAAGAAAAGGTGTCTTTAACATGTTCTCTTGTCTTATTTCCAAATTCAGAACTAGATGTATTGACCATCTATATTGGATATTCAGATGTTGATGGAAGCCGTGATGATGTCATTAAAGGATCTGGAGATGAGACATTATAGTGAAAATGATCCAGTGCCTGACACGAGCACCGAATCTTTCGGGTCTTCCCAGAAAGATGGGCAGGCTACTTCTTCCGCTACAGAGCTGTCTGAGGCATCAAAAACTGATTCCACCCCCGCATCAGAAATCAATGGTCATATTCAAATGTTTGATGCATTGACTGATACGAATACACCATCGAGCAGTCCGTCATGTGACAACCCACCCTCTGCAACTCAATCTGATACTAATTCATTGTCAAAAAGTCCGCTTGAAAATGCTCAACGGGCAGAAGTAGGTGTAGAGAAGGCTTCTTCTGTTGGTACCGAAGGTCCAACAAGCATCCAGAGTCCCTTAGATACAGATATGTCAGGCAACACGAGAGCCACTCTGACTGTTGTACGGAATCCTCCAAACAACATCATGGATGGTTTGATGCGTCGTTGGGACTTCGGCCTCTTCAGGAATAATCGGTGAAGTGGAGTCAAGACCTTTTTTTTTTTTTTTTTTTTTTTGATTGGGTTTGTGCACATCCTCTTGATTGTTGGCATTGTTTTGTAACTACCGAGTATCGATGAACGTAGGTTTGTAAAGATTCATAGAAAAAAGGAACAAAGAAAAAGGTGGGGAAGAAGTGTTGTACATACACATATGATGTTGCATTCCATCAATTAAGTAGTGGTTGTTTGATAGAGTGAAAAACGTTGTATTTGCTTATCAGTTGGATTCCTTGGGGGACGAACTCAACAATGCTTGACATTCGAGCAGGGTGTGGTGTAACTAACCCTCCTTCCTTGTATTTTCATTGAATGCCAACAATCAGAGGAGATAAATGATCACAGTGCAGATGCGTGATGGCTCATGTTTGAAACAATGCTTGTATTACGAGATCAAGTCTAGTCTGTTTCTTCTCTGGACGATGCTGTCCTCATGGTACTTGGTTTATCAGATCAGGAGTCAGTTTCGAGTGGCAAACAATTGCCAAGATCCGGGTCCATGTGGATCAGGTTAATCGCAGTGATTGATTATGTGAGTTCCTCGAGCACTCTGTAAATTCTTATTGTTGCGATTGCACCTGATCCATTGACCATGATCTAGGTAAAAATCCGCTCTTGTAAACTTTGTCAGGCTTCTGAAGTTTGTGAACCTTCATTAAGACCTATCAATTTACTTGTGCCTCCGGTACAAGAAATATGCTGCTGCGAATGCTGGGATTTGGCATTAGGGAAGTGCATTATGCTTCTGGTGAAATTGTCGGTGTTCGGACGGCTTCCATAAATGTTTTTACTTCCCAGAATTTATCCAGTTAGGCCTCGAACGCAGAATGCTCTGGTGCAAGTACCATTTGCTGCATTATGGGAGCAGAGGTCGCCGTGTCCACTTCATCAGGAACACTAAAGACAGAACGAACTTTTCCTGGACATGCTGTGCTATGCGATAGGAAGCTACCGCATACTGCGCCATCGATGAGACGACTGGCAGTGCTTAGCGCAGCGGTGTTGACATAATAAACGACAAGCTCCTTGACACTGGCCCAGTATGGTCAATCGATCTACAAATTTCATAATTTAAGTTCATCTTTCACAAAGTTGAGTACTGCTTGGCCACTCACACAATAATATATACAGCAAGCGATCTAAGCAGCGAAAGTTGGAGGAGATGAGCGCAAGCCTCGATCCTGAGAAAGCTCAGAATTGACAAAAACCTTGCAGCCGCAGTCTGACCTAGAGAACCAAAAGCTAGCTCAGATAATCCGGTCATACCACATGATTTATTTCAGCAATGAAAAAACACAAAAAAGTAAATACCAACTCAAGTAGGAGGTGTACAGCAGAAGAAAAGTTAAAACTCGAGCAGATCCAATTTTTTGCATCAAGAATTTGACTTCTTGCTGCCATTCAGTGAGCAAGCACGGTCCTTCAGCCGGATTCTCAGAAGGGTGTCGCCTAGACCAGTTGAAGGGTCATGTAGACAATAACATGACTGCTAGAAGCTACCATCTGGACAAGTAAAAATTAGTTTTGACTTTTATTGGCCATCACCTTGATAGTTGTGGATGTGATTGAGAGGCCAAATTATTGAGGTTGTCCCATATTGATTGTGAAAGAAGTGGATGGTTGGTTTTTAAGTGTAAGGGAAAACCTCACCCGAGCTAGTTTTTTGGGGTGAAAGAAGTTCAAGACCACTCAACAAATAATATTAGAACTGATAATTGATTGGTGGCCGACTCCCAATATGTATCGGTATTTAGTGAATGTTTCAAGGAAGGAATTTAGTTGTCAACATAGTTTTCAAGCTAGTGGACGTTGTGGTTTAGCAATGCAGGCCCGATGGTAGACTTCATGGTTTGGTTTAGAGAAAAAGGCTTAGGATGAAGTTGTGACGTTGATAGAGATACAACTCAAGATAAGTTGAAGTAGAATGATACCTAAATTAAAGGGGGGCATACCCAACATTGAGCTCACACGTAAGAGAAAGATTGTTAGGATGTAAAGAAACCCACATTGGATATGTAGCATGGTGTAGAGCAGTTAATGTATATCTTAATTGACCAATAATTTGTTGGCTTAAGTTTTTGAGTGCAAGTGAATCCAATTAGATAAATTGACAGACTTGAATTGTGGCTTCCTTTTGGAAATCTCTCCGGTTGAAGATAGTGGAATTTTGTTGTGTGCCCGAGCTCGGGTTACCAACAAGACAAGGGAGAGTTGTGGGTTGTTGCGGCTTCAACCCAAGTTGCCAATAAGTTTGGACCTTAACAGTCACATGGGAGAGTTGCCGATTGTCGCAGCTCCAATTTGTGCCTGATGTGTGATAGGAGATTGTTGAAGTTGTCTCACATCAATTATAGAATGAGCTGATAGTCGGTTTATAATTGTAAGGGAGACTCTCACCCTTTGGGTTAATTTTTGGGGTTAGAGAGGCCTGAGACCACCTAATACAAACTCATCCTAAGTTATCAAAGTTCTGCTGGCAGAGCTGGTTGACCAACCCTGACTTCTTCTATAAGACCTTTAATTTCACTGTCCATTTTAGTTTGCCTCACCAAGACAGCATTCATCTTTGTTCTCATCACAACCATCTATTCCATCATTTCTCTCATCACCCGCGCCATATCGGGAGCTGAGCTTGTCCTAAACTCTTGAATTTGAGAATACAGATCCGCTTGGCCCACCCATACTTCTCAGACACCCGTGCACTCACTCTCCATGGTCGCTTGTCTCAGTGAAAAAACATCAACCTTAGCACTCACTGCAAGTGTCTTATCCATCTATTTCTGATCATTCCCACCAAGTTGGCGCCATCGTCATCAAGCGCAGGAACATTAGCAGGGTCATGATGTGATGGCGAAGTAAGATTTGCATCCCTGTGCATAACATGCTCCACGTCCATTATCTGCTTTTCCCTGTTGGAAATCAAACTGTTTTTCCTAACAAAACAACTCTACGGCAAATTAAAACATGCTCGATTCTGCTCAGTTATGGCTTCCTTTGCCACTCACTTTCCTGTCTCTTTGTCAATGTCAACACAGAAATAAACTGGACATCAGACCCTCGTCAGAGGCCTAGGCCTCCGAATATAGTCATCCCGATCCAAATTCTTCTTATCCCGATGCCCTGCTTTGCTTCACACCCATTTGTGCATAACAGGGTCGCCGCTCTTCTTGCATCTAAATCCTGTTTGCACATGCTGAATCCGTGGAAAATAGCATATTCTCTAAAGAAAGACTCTGCTTCCTTCAAAGTACCAATTTCCATGTTCAGAAGATCCACGGCATTCCAATCTTCATTAGCAGTGCCGCTTTCATCCATAATCACTTCCTTGCCATTAGAATTGTCCTCCATCCCGATCTGATCGCAGCAAAGCAACCTGGAAAACCTTAAGCGTTCAAGACAAAAATGCTGAAACTATGACATGATTATATTCATGCCTTGACTCCGGGTGATAAGAGTGATTTTCTATGGAAAAAGAACTGAAATTATTAAAAATGGTTTAAAAGGATGTGGAAGGAAAGAATATTACGATGGGAAACATTCAAATTCGAATTCAGCTCATCTTGGCCTCAGAGTGGGCTGATTTCGGCAAAGAACCTTTATAGTCGGGTTTTCCCTCATGCAATTTGTTCCGGATCGAGGTCTAATTGAACTCGGGTCAATGACTCTTTCAATTAACTGAGAAACTCTCCTGAATTATTTGTAATATGCCTTACTAAAGGCAGAAATCAATGATGACAATGAGCATCTGTCTTAGTGGAGTACTTATCTACGCTCCATCCATTGCACACCAGATCAAATCACAAGCATTGAAAGTTGTTAGTCAGATTTCATGGATTACCTGCAGCATTATAGAAGAGAGCACACGAAATGCATAAACACAAAGATCACTCGCTATTAATTTTAGAGTATGCTGCAGCAATGTTGCAGTATTGAGACTGCCAAATGCAACACAGTGATACAAGCGCCGCAATTCAGCATGCAGATCTGGCAAGTTGCCAGTGTCTATTCACAAAAGATATCTGTTTAACGTGCAGATGCAAATGTTCACGTTTTATCAAAATTACAAAGCATTCATATAAAGATCGTTCGCAGTGAATCCATCGTGAATTACGAAACCACAGCTCCATCCCAAATGCCAGAATAGCTACAGCTGAAGCCACAATGCTAAAGTTGCAGTTAGCCGAAACACACCATCACTACACTTCCTGGGGCTTCATTTATGCGAGCAGCACATTCATAGGTTGTTGCATGTACCAGACCTCAGGTCATCGCAACCTCCAGCGTCACTTGTGAGTATCAAAGGGAGGCTGATCTCCATTGAATTCACTGTTGCGCGTTGCCACCTCTTTCGTTCATTGCATGCGCCTCAACCCACTTGGTACTGTGAGCTCACTCCCGCCTCTGTTTCCAAGTTGCGGCTGCTGGTGTTCATGTTCTGGATTTGTTCCCTGCTGTCGTGGTTCCAGTTATGCTTTCATGGTCGCTGAGTAAAATGTGAGCCAGCCTCATCTTACATACATCTGAGGACGTCACATGTTTTCGTGTCCAGAGAAGACCGCCATTGATGAAAGGTTGAGCTCTGTATTTACTTTGAATAAGTCTGATCTTAGTTACTCTATCCATTATGGGTTCATGACATTGAGGTTATTATTATTATTTTTTTGGGTCAAAACATTGGGGTTATTTGAATCATGTTTATTTTCATGGCATCAGAATAAATTTGGGCATTAGGTCATTAATATTAATATGAACATATACATGGGTAATTTCTCGTCGATTCTCAAGCGAAGTTCACATCATTCTTCATTTCAGTCTATGCCTAATGAACGTGCTAGTAACAATTAACAAGAGGTTACAACTTAGCACATTAACACCTCAGATACTTTTACAGATTCAAGTTTATCACATATGAACATCGGACGCGTATCAAAATCGAGATCCTCAGAAAAGGACTCTAAAGTGAATATTGACTGTATTTACCTAACCTATGCAGCTACTGCAGCGAACCATTTGAGCAGACGAGATGATAAAGATATCATATCCAGTATAAAGGCGGCGTTTCAACTCATACGGCTTCAGTCATAACAGATTTTAACACACGCAATTTTAAGTCTCTGTCTCTGCTTTGGACGAAAATTAGGTGAGAATAGGTCACTGAGCTTCATCTTGACAAAGCTGGATATCTTGCTACGGCCGGCAAGCAAATCAAAGAATGGCCAAGGCAACGTAAAAACAAATGCATTCGTCATAGTTATTAGTTATACGACAAACGACCAAACAAGCAATCCTTTCGTTTAAGCTGGGGACACAGAGATAAAGTTATTTTTAAGGGAAGCAAAATAGAAGGCATTCTCCAAAGAGTTTTCTTTGTCAGCTTCTAGAATCATCGAGATGTGCAAGTATTTTAAATCTACAGCACTGAGTCATAAGCCAGATTTAATGAGCTTGGAATTGGATGAGGAGTATGAATTTTCTCCTCTCTTTTTTTCTCGCACTTTTAGGAATAAAACGAACACTTGGTTTAGGGGTTTGGCGATTTTTCCACACTTCGTAAATAGCTGCATCCGCGGTACATCCAATGATGTGTCCAAACCATTCAACGATCTATCCATGTCCTCCAATCAAATCAAGTATTGAAACACAATGGGAATGTAAATACCAATGTAATTATGGGGAAAAAACTCCACATACTTAAAGGAAGAGAATTGGAGAATGTCTAGTCGGAAGTCAAGTCCACACTATTATGGGTACACGTGAGTTATGTACAGGATGTGGGCAATCTTATACCAGTCCTCGCCTACTTCTTTTTGGCACCTCTCCTCCAATTCTCGACAACCGGAGATCCTTACATGAGTAAGGGATGCAAGGCTTCGCATTCCTTCCAGTAATGACGTCAACAAGGAGCGCCAGATGATGTCGAGCCGTTGAAGTGATTGAAGGGCCTCAATCCGTTCTGATAAAGCCTTCAAATTTAAGCACATATCGATCCAAAGACGCTCGAGATTACTGTCCTATAGAAGCCACTTCAGGAGAGATACTAGTTTGGCAACATCAAATATGTCCACCATTCGGAGACTCTTCAATCCTGACCTAAGATGTTGACACAATGTGAAACATTGTTTCAAATGTGAAGGAAGATGGTCATAACTTAGCCTAGGAATATATATTATGCAGTCTTCCCTTTGTGACACTTCTAGGAGCTCATAATCCTTGAAAGGTAACCATTCAAATCTAGTTTTGTTAAAGAATAGTAAACTCCCAACAGTTCGAACGACCAATGGAACCCCAGAGCACTTTCTGATTATCTCTTTGCCGATAACTAGCATGTCAAGATCTTGTATCTCCTCTTCTTTTCGACAAGCCATTTACATTAATAAATCAAGAGATGCACTTCTAGATAAACCCCCAGGAAGATGAGGTGGAGCAGTGCTGGTGACCTCAGAAATGAAAGTGATGCGTGTCATTATAAAAATCTTACTTCCTCTAGCACCTCCCACCAGTAGCCTAGCCACGTTTCTCGTTCTACATTCCACAAATCATCTAAAATTAAGAGATATTTCTTTCCATCAATTTTTGCCCTCAATTCACTCTGCAACTGTTCCATTGAAAATTCCTTTGTTTCTTTCTTCTTTGCACAAGCTATGATATTTTTCACTATTTTTCACTATTTTTCACATCAAAGTCATTAGAGACACAAACCCACATTTTCAAATTAAAATATTTACTAACCGTCTCATCATTAAATATAAACTGAGCATGAGCCGTTTTTCCAAACCCACCAATACCAACTATTGGAAGGAAGGACACATGTTCTTTCATGTTTGAATCCAATAAAAATTCCATGACTATCTTCTTATCATCATCTCTCCCTAGAATATCTCCCTCACGTATAAACGAACGTGTCTCCTCTCTTTTTCCACTCTCTCTCCTTGCAAATCCATGGGACGCTCAGCCAAGTGAAAGCTCCTACTGGTGTTAATGGCTTCTATTTTCTCCCTCACTGCTTTTACTTTGTAACTTATCTTCAATTTAAAAGCAAATTGGTTTGAACTTGAGAAAAATGTCCTTACTTCCTTCACGGTAGAAGAACAGCCCAAGTGCCATAACTTGGCACGGAGGGACACTTAAGTGCCATAACTTCAAAATGGTACACTTGAGTGCCAGTTTCGAACTTAAATGGAACACTTAAGTGCCACTCCGGCGAAAATCCGGCCAAATGGCTGACGTGGCAACTTTCCGGCGAGTTTGGTCCAAAACGGCGTCGTTTTGTACGCTGACATGGCGGAGAGAATACAAAAACGACGCCGTTTCGCGTCCGATGTGTAAATAATTAATATAAAAATTAATTAAATTAAAATTAAAGATTAATTTTATTTAAAATATTAAAAAATTAAAAATTTAAAAAAATTTAAAAAAAAATCAAAATTAAAAAAAACTTAAAATTAAAAAAACTTAAAATTAAAAAACGTAAAATTTAAAAAACTTAAAATTAAAAAACTTAAAATTTAAAAAAAAAAAAATTTAAAAAACTTAAAATTTACAAAACTTAAAATTTAAAAAACTTAAAATTTAAAAAAATTAAAATTAAAAAAAAAAAAAACATAAAATTAAAATAACTTAAAATTTAAAAAAATTAAATTAAAAAATTAAAAAACTTAAATTTAAAAAAAAAACATAAAATTAAAAAAATTAAATTAAAAACTTAAAAAACTTAAAATTTAAAAAAAAACTTAAAATTTATAAAAATAATTTTTTTTTAAAAGGGGTGGCCGAAGGGGGCGGCTGAGGTGGCAATTTTAATTTTTTTTTTTAATTTTAAGGTTTTTAAATTTTTTTTTAAATTTTAAGTTTTTTTAATTTTAAGTTATTTTAATTTTAAGTTTATTTTTTAATTTTAAGTTTTTTAATTTTAAGTTTTTAAAATTTTAGTTTTTAAAATTTTAATTTTTAAAATTTTAAGTTTTTTAAATTTTAAGTTTTTAAATTTTAAGTTTTTAAATTTTAAATTTTTTAAATTTAAATTTTTTAAATTTTAAGTTTTTTAAATTTTAATTTTTTTAATTTTTTAGAATATTTTAAATGAAATTAAGTTTTAATTTAATTTAATTAATTTTTATATTAATTATTTATACATAAGACACGAAACGGCGTCGTTTTTGCATTTTCTCCGCCACGTCGCATGCAAAACGACGCCGTTTTGGACCAAACTCGCCGGAAAGTTGCCACGTCAGCCATTTGGCCGGATTTTTGCCGGAGTGGCACTTAAGTGTTCCATTTTACTCCGATATTGGCACTTAAGTGTATGGCACTTAAGTGTCCCTCCGTGCCAAGTTATGGCACTCCAGGTGTCCCATAGTCCTTCCTTCACCATTTCATTGTGACCCCTTAGTTCTCATCGCATAGCTTCTATATTGATTTCTTCAACCACGTCCTGCGCGTCATAGAAAGCATTTTTCAACTTCTCAAGCCAAACTTGGATTTGGCGAATCTGTTAATACTGCTCTTCTGCATCGTCCAGTACAGCCCGAAGCGCGGAAACAATATCCCTGAGCAGTTCAAGTTCATGCTTGACGCCCCATAACTTTCCAACCCTCTCTAGTGTTTGAGCAACCAGCTTAGCAATGATCTCTCCAGCAATGTCGACAATGATAGCTTCCGCCATTTTTGTTCTCTCTTGTGGATCTAAAGATCTTACGCAGTCAGAGGCTAGAGACTTCTCACGACGCGTATAACAAGTTTACGTTGACGCTCACGTAAGACTGGAAAATCAAACTCCCTAAAGAGTCTAATTTTCAACTTCTTTGACCGACTTTGGGTCATGGAAGATAGGAAGCCTAAATAATAATTCAGATGGCATCCGCCAGGTCCGCAATTAGTTTGCCTAAAGACTTTCCGAGCTTCTTAGTGTTTACTCGCCTGACGTGATTGCGTCTCCAAGGGCGAACTCTTTTTCCACTGTTTCGTTGTCCCCATCTTGGAAAATCATAACCACATGATAATAATTTTTTTCAAAATTATAACTTAGCTTGATTGGATATGGACTCTACCAAATATTCAAGAATTAAATCTATTTAATACGTATAATTATTGGTGCATAATTTCCTGATTAATTGACTTTCGCTGCATATCAATCTTTTCATAAGACGGCGGCCTTTATCATTTATTCTTTTTCTTCAGATTTATCCCGAAAAAGTTTCCAAATCCATTCTATTTTTTTTTTTTTTTTTGGTATAGTCAAATCCTTTATCTATTTTATAAGTCGCTACGGGCATGCATGGTAACGTTTCTATATCTCTTGATTTCTGTTCTTTTGTTTCCTGAAACAAAAAGAGAACGAAAATCTATTTGGTAAAGCCAACTTATTTTTCTATTTCATGAAATAGAAAAGTGGCTGGGGAATAGAAATAAGGAAAAAAAAAAAAGTAACTTCTGCGTATGACAACGTTTCTTTCTTTGGGAAGAGTTTTTTTTTTTTTTTTTTTTTTAGATATAGTTCTTTTCTATTTTTATTTCGGGGAACAATTTTTGAGTAAAATAAGGTGTTTAGTAACTACACAAAATTTCTACTCCGGAAATAGAAAAAGAATATAAATGCATTTGATACAAAATAGTTTCTTTTTTGTATTTATTCGTTTTTTATTTTTGCTCACGGATCGTCGATCACCGGCCGCCGCTGCTTGTCGCTACTCGCTGCCACCGCTGCACGACCGTCGGCCGTCGATCCGATTCTTCGACCGCCAGCCCGCCGCCGATGGGCTATGTAGCGGCAGTTGGTGGAGGCAGCGAGCGGCAGTTGGCCGACGGTCGGCGGTGGTCAGAGGTGGCGGCGGGCGACGGGCAGTCAGTGGTGACTTCGGGAAGTTGGAGGTGGTTGCGGCAAGAGAGAGGAACAAAAGAAAAATAAAAAAGAAAATAGGCTTATTTCTAGAAATTGTTCTTGGGAATAATAAACAACTTTTTTTTTTTTCTCGTTTCTGCTCCAAATCTATTCCCGAGCTAGCTTTCTATTCCGGGGAACAGAAAAACAACTCGGTGTTACCAAACGAATTTCTATTCTTTTTTTTTTTTTGTTCCGGGGAACAAAAGAACAGAAATCCGAAGGAACAGAAATGTTCCCATGCGCTACCGTGGCCGCCGCTAACCATCGGCCACCTCTTGTTGCTTGTGGCCACCATCGGCAGCCGACCGCCGGCGACTACCGACGATAGTTGTTGCTGCCCGTAGCCCACGGCCGCTGCCCATAGCCCACCGGTAGATGACCGTCACCGTCTGTCGGCAACTTGCTGTCGCCAACCGCCGTACGACCGCCGCTTGCCGCCGCACGACTACCGACTGTTGTTGCCGACCACTGCCGCAAGACTACTGCCCACAGCTCACCGACCATTGCCCCTTCCCGCGGTCGGTGGGCTGTAGGTGGCAATCCTATGTCAACGGTTGGCGGTCGTGCGGCGGTCGTGCAACGGTTGTGTAGTGATGGGCGGCGTCGGCGAGTCCGTGAGTAAAAAGAAAAAAACAAATAAATATAAAAATTTATAAATTTTTACCAAACACATTTCTATTCTTTTTTTATTCCAAGAATAGAAATTTTGTATAATTACTAAACATCTTATTTTACTCAGAAATTGTTCTCGGAGTAGAAATAGAGAAAAAATTATTTCTAAAAAGAAATAGTTTCCCGGAATAGAAAGTTCGGGCAACTGCTCAAGCAACTTCTTCTCTATTCTATCAAGCTATTGCAAACCGTTCTTGTAAAACGCCTTGTCAGGTTCTTGGACTTGACATCTGCGCAGATACAATTGTTGGGGATGCGATGAACAGAGGAATTTCTGGTGGTCAAAAGAGAAGGCTGACGACCGGTTAGTTTTACATGAACACGCAGCAAATGACGAGAAACTTATGGGAACAGTTTCTACATCACACTGTAAATTTTAGGCTTCATTACAGATTTCGATGTTCTCTCTTTCAGGGGAAATGATAATTGGTCCAGCGAGAGTCCTATTTATGGATGAGATATCAACAGGCTTGGACAGCTCCACTACCTTTCAGATCATTACATGCTTGCAGCAATTGGCGCACATAACAAAGTCCACAATTTTGGTTTCGCTTCTTCAGCCAGCACCCGAGACTTTTGATCTCTTTGATGACGTAATTCTGATGGCACAGGGATAGTGTACCATGGACCTCGGATGGATGTTCTCAGTTTCTTTGAACACTGTGGTTTCAAGTGCCCAATGAGAAAAGCCATTGCTGACTTTCTCCAAGAAGTATGCACTCTTGGCAGGTAGTTACCGAAAAGAATCAGGCGCAATACTGGCATCACAAAGACCGGACCTATAATTTCATATCTCCAAGCATGTTTGCGAGAATGTTTAAAGAGCATCCAATGGGAAAGACACTGGACGAGGAACTTGCCAGGTCTTTCGAGAAAACTGAGCTGCACAGAAGTGCTTAATCTTTCGAAATTTACTCGTTAAAAAAGTGGGAGTTGTTCAAAGAGTGCCTTTCGAGAGAATGGCTCCTCATGAAGCGCAATTGGTTTGTTCATGTCTTCAGATCAGCACAGGCAATTACCCAATTGGACTCAGAATGTGCAGTCACAATTCATGGTTAATGAGAAATGCACGCAAAATTCATTGACTTGGTGGTTACTCTTTGCAGCTCGTGGTCGTTGCAGTTATTACAGTGACCGTCTTCTTGCGCCCACGGATGAAAGTCGACTTGGCGCATGCGGATTTTTTCATGGGTTCCCTATTTTATGCTATCCTCCGGCTCAAGATTAATGATCTTCCCGAGCTGGCAATGACTGTTTCTAGACTTACCTATAATGGAGTTAACTATAGTCCTGAACCACAAAGGTAATTCTGAAATTCGATACATCAGAGAGATGATACGATTTTTAGCCACTCACTTTTTTCATGACTGTCAGGTTCCTTTATCAATTCTTCCTGCTCTTCCTATTGCATCAAGTATCGATATCAATGTTCCGATTGATAGCTTCTGTGATTCGAAATCCGCCTGTTGCAGCATTTTGCGGTCTATTCTCTTAAAATGTTTTGTTTTTATTCGGTGGCTTCGCCGCCCCAAAACGTAAGTTCAATTTTATCGATTCTAATTATACGGACTTTAGCAAATTGATAGGAACTTAGGGCCTACATAGTAACGTTTATTTTTCCTGATTTCTGTTCTTTAAATAACAGAAATTTGTTTGGTAACGCCAACTTATTTTTCTATTCCGTAGAATAGAAACAAGAAAAAAAAAGTAACTTTTTGTTGCCGAGAACAATTTTTTAAAATAAGTTTTTTTATTTTTTTATTTTTCTATTTTTCTTTTGTTCTTCTTCCTTGTTGCGGCCACCGCCGGCCATCTGCTAACTGTTGCCACCTCCTGCCGCCCGTGGCCGCCGTCGACAGCCGATCGCCAGTGACTGCCAACAACGGTTGCCGCTACCCATAGCCCACCAACCGTCGCCCACAGCCCAAAGCAGCCGACGATCGCCACTTTGTCCACCAGCAGCCTACCGTTGCCAACCACCACATGATCGCCGCCCGCCGCCGCACGACCGGCCGACGTCGCGCCAACCATTGTCGCACGACCGCTGCCCACACTCACCGGCCACCGCCCCTTCCCGCGGTCGATGGGTTGTGGGTGGCAATCCTATGGCGACAGCTTGGCAGTCGTGCGGCGGTTGTGCGGCAATCATGCGGCAGTCGTGCGGCGACAAGCGGCGGTCAGCAGTCCATGATTAAGAAGAAAAAACAAATAAATACAAAAATTTATAAATTTTTACCAAACGCATTTCTATTCTTTTTCTATTTCAAGAATAGAAATTTTGTATAATTACCAAACACCTTATTTTACTCAGAAATTGTTCCAGGAGTAGAAATAGAAAAAAACTATTTCTAAAAAGAAATAGTTTCCCGGAATAGAAACGTTACCATGCGCATGCTATGTGCTATGTGCAAATTACGAAACCTTGCTTCCTCACTTACGACTCATGAGTCCCTACCCGAGAAGGTAGGGAATCAAACTTTACAAATTTCCAACTCTCCCCCTTCTCACGAAAAGGGTGACTATTGCGGCAACTCCAATGGTTCCATTCCAAAACTTAGCTTAATTGGATAGTGACTTTACCAAATTTTCAAACATTGCATTACTCGTTAACTTATGCTCTTTATACAAAAGGAGAGCCATCTGGAGGGGTTAATGAATTTCTAATTTTTGGTTAAATTCATGTTATCACTTAAATTGTGGCTACCCATTTAGCCAATCGTTGCATAGACAACCAGAAGTCGGTTCGGACCCCTAACAAAAAAATATTGTTATTGTTAAATTGCATAATACGAGCATTTGTCAATAAATAACATTATTAATAATAGACTCATATAATTGCATTCTAATTGGACTGGTGCAGGAAAGTTCTAAGCCTGAATGAATATTGGTTGGATGTAGCTACTTCCAAGGCCCTTAATATATTTGTTAACAAATGTCAAGGGTTTCTGCTACTTGCTCACATAAAATAATATCAAAGCTGATGTTGTTGGCCTTTAGTTTGTTTTGATATTTGGTGAATATCTCAAGAAAGAAATTCCGCGATGGACGTTTGTTTCGGGTGAAAATTGCCATCACAGTTGATTTGACGAGAATAACCATGGACAGTTGATCTAGTAACGCAAGTCCAATGAGAAGAGATTATGAGCAGTTGGTCTAGTTTGGTGATGCGAGATTGAGGCCATGGACTATGCAACCCCAAGTTGTTGATTGGTTGTTGTGTATAGTTGCAGGTGCATTGCAATGACTTGGAGATTCAAGTTGAGATGTATTGATGCAAAAGTACCTAAATTCAAGGAGAACATACTCAACACTGGAGCTCACAAATGGAAGGGAGATTGTTAAAATGCATGTGTGAGTTTGTGTAAGAGAGAAGTCTCGCAACAGAGAATTGGGACTTGTTTGATAACATGCTAAACGGTACATCATTCTATTCTTTTGTTCCCCAAAACTAAAAAAGGAACAAAAATCTGTTTGGTAATATTTTTGTTTGTATAAACAAAATTTGTTATTAGTAATAAATTTGGAACAAAATCAAGAAGTAAGAAAAAAGTTACTTATTTATTCCTAGTAACAATTCCATAATCAAGCCCTAACAATTTTCTTTTCTTCTTTTTTCTCTTTTCTTTTCTTTCTTTTTCTCTTCCTCTTCTTCTTCCTTTAGCTAGTCGCCGACCATAGCAATGGCCAGCAATCGACCAAATGAGGTCAGCGACCTCACCGGCTATCATCCAGTTGATCACGGACCAACGTCGTGGCTAGCGACTGGCTATAGGAAGAAGAAAAAAAAAGGATAAAGAAAAATGAAAAAAATGAAAAAAAAAAAAAATATATATATATATATATGATAAAATTATTAAAAATTTAAAAGAAATTTTAAATAATAGAAAATTTTGAGGGTCGTATTAAACGCATTTTTATTCTGGGAATAAAAATTTTGAATAGTTACCAAACGCCTTTGAATGATCAAAAACTCATCTAAGGAACATAATCTGAAAAAAAGAAATTTGAGTAAAAATTGTTCTTAGAAATATAATGGTTATCAAATACACCCTTAGTGTGATGTTGAATAGCTAACATATCCTAGTTGGCACATCTTCAAAGAATAGAAAACAAAGCATAGCCAAGGATTTTGAGAATCCTTAGGCTAGATTTCGATGGACTTACAAGCAACATAATCAAAGGGAGACTTTATTCTTGGCATTCTTAAAGTAATCAGATCTTCCATATGATTCAGGTCCAATGGGTTAACTGGATGAATGATCCTTAGAGTTTATGTTCAACGGTCAACTTGGATAATGAGGAGTATTAAGTCGAGACACCAAAGGAAAATAGGATTCGAAGTCTAGAATCCCAAAGTTTAAAGAGAGCTTCACCATTACACATTTGTCTTCATGAGCTTAAATTGTAATCTTCGAGAGGTTGTAAAGAGAGTGAGATCAGAAGAAACGATTGCACCTACTTGAATACAAAATACTCAGTTATTTTAACATTTAATTAATTCTTTAGTGAAATCCAGCTGATAGACTATTAATATGGAAGAGTGGATGTAGACTTATCATAAGCCACACCACTATAATTGTTGTTTGCAAATTTCTCTATCATTTAATGTCTCATTTATTATGTTTATTGTACACAGTAAAGTTTGATGACTACATAGTTCTTCATCAGATATTGAAAAAGATTTAATCATTGTGAAGTGTTCTTTCATAATATTGAACTTGGTTGTTTTAAATTCCGCTTTAATTGCTTATAATTATCTATTCACTCCCCCTCTAGGCGATAATGATAGACTTCACGGGTATATCTCGTCTTATCCCATCCATCACTACTTAAATAGGAAACCTGCTTATTACCTAACCAAAAAAAAAAAGGCAACCTGCTTATTAGCCTTTACTAGTACCCGATTTAGGACTTATCGAAGCTCTCTTGCTGTCACACACTCACTCCCTTTGTCTCTCTCACTTCCCCTCACCTGCAAGAGCTCCCAAGGCATACTACTATATTTGCCCGGCAAAAAATGATGGTTGTGAATAAAAGCCAATGGAGACAAGCCGCTCTGAGAGTCCTACATCGAATGGACATGCAAAGATCGTATAAAAGATTATGCATAAAAGTCAAGCCATGCGATTAACTAAAGCATGGTTTTGTCGGCCTTTTGGCTAAGATTAATTGTAGAACCTGTGATGCATGTGGAATATGTATGAACATAGCTTTTCTTGACTACCCAAAGCGTGGTCAATGCTCACACAAATTTTGAAGTAGTTTGTTTTTTTTTTGCGAATATGTGTTTCGAGCACATGTGACCGGTTTTATTGGACTACTAGAGAATCGAATTAGAGGACTACTCACGAATTGAACTGGACCGTTGGTCCGGTCCCTGATTCCCAATTTTGGGATGGAAACTGGACCGCCGAGAAACAATCGCCTGTAGGTGGTGTGGTCACCTGGGACTTGGCCACTAGCTTTCCCTCTTCCTCTCTTTCTCTATGCGTGTTTTCTCTGATGTGTTTCAATTGTGATATTGGCGACCAGTTGTGAAGACCTAACATGTATTTTTAGTGAAAACCTAGGTCTTACTTCTATTATCCAGGCTTAGTTTCAGCCATATTAAAAGATTAGTGGGCTCATTTCATTAAGTTTAAAGCCTTTTATCAATTCTAACTCAGATGGGCTTAACATAATTCAATTCTAAAGCTCAACCTCCCCCCCAAACCTCCTTTTTCCTTGTGCAATTTTCCGCCAGTATGGGCCTCTATGGGCTCGGCCAAATTTTCCTACCCTTATGGGCTTAATCCAGATGGTTTAATTAAGCTCGTAGCCTTTATTTAAGTCCATCCACTTACGGTCCAATTAAATGCCACCGTCATGAGCTTATCAAATTACTACGAATGTAAATGCTCCTCATAACTCCATGCAATTAATTCATTAATTTTCCTCTATACTTACTAGTAAAGTAAAAGGATTCTTTCAAATCACGACGTGTTAATCAAGTTACGTGATCCACAACAAAATCATACTGTTTAGTGTTTGCGATATGACTTTGGTCTGCATTAAATCTAGGTCAGCATCGTCATGCGGCATTGAGGAGGTTCTCTCAATGTCCCTAAGCCTCGAGGAAGAGCTAGCCTCGTGCATCAGTATTACCAAAAAGCAGGATGAAGTCGAGAGAGGGCGAGAGGAATAACAGGCAATTCTGGTGGACCCGGATGCCTTACGGGTGATGAATGACGAGTCCCTTGAGGAATTTTTTCAGTGGTTCGCTACCAGAGTCAATAGGATTGCTAAATTCCAAACGTTCGAAAGTCCAAGAGACCCCCTTCAATGAATGAATCGATGGGTTAATTTTACTTGGAGGATCCCACGGATTGGTTGATGGGACTAGGCCATGTGACTCTCCTGATGTAGAAAACCAACAAGTGGTGATGGGGACATGGGCTAATCATGAGCTACAACGTGTCGAGAGGGCACAAGCTAACCCCAAAGCTCACTAAAGAGAGTTAGGGAATAGGTCGAGCTAATTGCGTGGCCAGCTATATGTTCACTTTTGGTGGGGAGCCATATTATGGTTGAAATATCCCCCATCGATTGATAACGAGGTTTATATATACTTTATATACATGTGATCTCCCTCCATCTATCAGCTTAAGTTTTGAGATTAGACTTTCTAACATTATAAGAAAGCCCTCAAACATTCATGAAACTCATGAAAATTGCAACGACTTACTCGGTTGGTCAGATGTGGGATCTTTGCAATAGTGTCATTTCTTTTTCTGAAATTGCCCATATACTTCTTCTTTTTTAACATCCAGCCCCATCCAAACCTTAGCCAACAAAGCACAAAACCTATACACCGGCTCAGCGCCCGCCAACTCCAATGCCATAGCTAAGCCAGCCTACTTCCGCGCCACCGTACCTGGAGGCCTCTTTGACATATTAACAGTGTCTTATTTAAACTTTAATATAGAATCTTACTTTCATGTGATATGATAATTGCCAATGTAATAAATTAGAGGAAAATTTAAGATGTCGGATCAAGAACTTCAATGCGTAGAGATTCTCAGCAGATCAACAATTTCAATGTATGGAATCACAAATAATCAACAACTCTCTGAAAAGTAAGAATCGAACATGTTGCCAATGCAAGAAGAAACTCTCCTATGATTTGTATATGCTTTAGGTGTATTTACAAAGTTCACATCTCTCTCTCTCGACTTGAAATTCAGCCGTCCGCCAAAAGCTTCAACGCCAGCTCGACCAAGGAGTGGATGGTCATGTGGTGCCGGCTCACGCCGACCGTGCCGGAGAAGATGTTGAAGCTCTCGACCTCCGACGTGGTCTCCAGCACGTATTCCAGCTCCCCCTCCATCTCGAGATCCTGGAAGGTGAGCACATTCGTCTCCTTGTCCGTCATCATCCAGATCGCCAGCTCGATGGCGAACCGCCGTATCCGGGGGACCTTTATCGGCGGGGACCGGTACTTCCTCAGGATCTGGACGAGGGTGTCGGCCAGCTCGGTCTCCCGTATCCCGGCCCTCTTGAACACGGCGCTCGACTCCTTGCTCGTCATGTATTTGAAGACCTGGGCCGCCAGTCCGATCATCACCTCCTGCAGCTTGTTCTCTTCGGACATGATCGCCTTAAGAACCTGAAATTCCGATCGAAAATAGTATTTTTCTCTAGTCGAAAAAGGAAAATTGTAATAATGGAAGTGACCGGACCGAGAAGAGACGCTCACCGTCGGTGCGGCAGCGGTGGCTCCCCGGAGCTTATCGAAGCAGCCGTCGCCGCCGAACGCGCACAAGTTCCTCAAGATCCTCCCCGCGTTCACCCTCAGCAGTGGCGCCTCCAGCGCCTCCACGAGCCTCTCCAGGACCCCCAGCCTCAGCACCCTCCGGCAGTTGCTCTCGCTCTCCAGCACCAGCATCGCCACCGCCTCCCCGGCCGCCACCCTCACCCTCCTCCCTTCCTCGTCCTCCGTCCCCGCCACCTTCCCTCCGCCGCCGTTGAGGAAGATCCTCAGCAGCTCCCTCAGCACGCCGCCCGTCCCCCCAATACGCTCCGTCGCGTCCTCCTCCAGCGCCAGGCTCGTCAGGATCTCAATCCCCACCCTCTGCATCGCCGGGTGCCTCTCGCCGTGCCGGAGGATCTCCCGGATGTTCCCGATCGCGAACACGATCTCCGATATCTCCCGCCGGAGTTGCTTCCCGGTCGCTCCCGCTGTGCTCGCCAGCATCCTCACCACCTGGAGCGACTGCTTCACGGTGAGGACCCGTGATGCGACGCTCGCGTCCTTCAGGACCCTCTCGTCCGTGTGCGTGAGGTCGATGATCTTCGGCAAGAGCCCTCTTGTGTTCCCAATCTTGCCGCAGTTGTCGTGGTCGCGTGCTAATTTCTTCAGTATCAGGAGTCCTAGGTGGTTGAACGTGTCGAATCCATAGCTTGCGTGGCCATCGGAAGCTGCAGCGGAGGAGGAGCCAATCGTCTTCTCCGCGATCTCGTCCGCCGAGACGGAGGAGGACCGGCTCGTCTCAAGGAGCGATGAGATCGATTCCATCGCGCCAGGGATTCCGGAGACTCGGAGTGCGTTTCGCTTCTTCCCGGCGAGCTTTGACAGTATTTCCGCAGCCGACTGCCTGATCTCCTCCTCCTGCGGGTCCTTCCAGTTCATCATCTCAACAAGCCGCTCAATCACGGATATGTTGGTCCCGATCTTGCGGAGGGTGTCGTCGGAGAACCGGCTGTTCATCACGAACTGGCGGAGGATCCTTACTCCGATGAGCTGCTCGTCGGGGGAGTTGGAGTTGAGCAGCTCCGTCGAGAAGGTGATCATGTCCATTCCCAACCCATCGAAGATGCTCCCATTGACGGACCGCGAGTAGGAGTCGTAGAAGAAGCGCCGGACCGCGATCAGGCCTGATTTCCTCAATTCGCACTCCCGGGTCACCTCCTCTAGGATCTTGAAGAAGCTCACCTTCAACTCCCAGTAGGCCTTCTCCATCAGGAACAGCAGGGCTTCTGCCAGGGCCAGCGAGTAGAAGATGTTCAGGGCAGCTTTCCGGTTGCGCTTGTCGGTGTCGCCTTTCGCGACTTCGCCATAGTTGTGCCTGATGAGCTTCATTAGGGAAAGGACCACGCAGGCCGTCGCCGATAGGAGCTGAAGCCAGTAGAGCAGTTTGCTCACATTCCTGGCGAGGAACACCCATTTGCCATAAGGTAGGATCGGGACATCCGACGACGTCCACATCCGAGTCGATTTACGGTGGACACCGCCAGCGTTTGGCGAGCCTGCAAATTGCGCCGCTATCTCCCTGTTCTTGTGGCTTCTCTTCTGAACCGCCGATGAAATGGGACGAAAAGCAGCCCTGAAGCTCTTGACCAGAAAGTGCGAGCTCGATTTGAGCGCACGGAAGCTGTTGATGCCTGCATCGGCGATCGACCAAGTCGCCTGGTGTTGCCACTCGAGCTCGTGGCTGCGGCTGAAAATACGCGTCCCCTCGATCAGCAGTATGATGGTGATGAACCAGAAGTCGGTTTTATCCAGAGTGATGGCGAACCCGCCGAGGAGGACCACCGTCGCCCAGATGAACCCGAGCGTTCCTAGCCCGGTCGCAGCCTTCTCGAACACGGCAAGCCGAAGGGCGAACAGCGTGAGTTTCTTCTCCGGCGCATGGAACACGGGCTTCCCCGAAGTAACGGATTCCCCATTGCTGCTGTCTCTCTTCTCAATGCTGTTCCGCGGCTCGAAGATGGTGGTGCCCGAGCTGCAGGCATCGCCAAGCCTGCAGAGCTCGGAAATCTGCAACTTGACGCTGCCTTCGCTCTCTAGCGAATCGCGCTGA
This sequence comes from Eucalyptus sp. ANBG9806169, assembly GCA_014182395.1. Taxonomy (NCBI): domain Eukaryota; kingdom Viridiplantae; phylum Streptophyta; class Magnoliopsida; order Myrtales; family Myrtaceae; genus Eucalyptus; species Eucalyptus sp. ANBG9806169. Next base: position 16,560,530 of record CM024574.1, on the reverse strand, counting down.
TCCATACGACCAGCTCTCAATGCTGCGGCCCGGAAACGAAATGCTCAGCTCCAACCCAAGTCTACGAATGCGGATACGAATTCGTTTTCGCGATGTCGATGCTTGTTTCGAGCTTTGACAAGAGAAAGGAGGGACTGCATTGGAGCTCTTATAAAGCATGAGATTGGAGAGAATGAGCTTAGCGGGCACGTTTGAGGCGTGGAGGGAAAGAGTGACGTTAGGTTTCTTATGTTGCCGTGACTTGTTCCAGGAAGTTATCGTGTCTGTTCCTTATCACTTCCTCTTCCTGGCCGACATTTCTCCCTCCACCCTTTCCCCTCTCGTTTCGACGTCGGACGGACCGGCGTGGGCATTGTAAAACATTCGATGGATAGACTTGTTTTGCGGATGGCTTTGCGTGGATGGAGCCCGGTAGCGATGCAGACGCTACGCGGAACTCGTGCTTCCGAGGAGAGAATTGTCGTCGGTCGTCGGTCGTCGGGTTGAGTCCAGACAATGACTACTTCTGCTGCACATCTAAAAGAGTACGAGAATGTCTCGGTTAGATTCATCGCCAGTTGTCAGCTTTTTCACTTTTGTGCGGAGAAAAAGCAAAAAGCTGGGTGGGATGGATGTGGGCGGCGATGTTTTTCTCTTTGTGGTCACTTTTTCGTGGAAATGATGGGGTAGGAAAGCCAACAAGGAAACATGGTAGTTATCAATAGGAAAAACGATACAAATCATCTTTAAGGTATGATCTAATATGATTCTTGAATTTTTAATTTGTTCGATACGGTTACTGAACTTTAGCTTAGTATGTAATGTTGTCTCTAAATTTGTAATTTTTTAGATGTGAGCCATGAACTTTTAGTACATGTTTAAACTAATGTTGTCCCTGAACTTAAATTGATAAAGATAAGCTAGAAACTAATTTAAATATTTACCTAAAGTTTATAAAATCATATTGAAAAAAATTATAAGTTCGAGGATGACATTACATAGTGAGGTCAATTGCAAAAATCATATTAAACAAATTAAAGTTCAAGAAGCACATTGAACTAAAATTTGTGGACCATTTATGTCATTGTTCCTTCTCATTTTGAGCTTATGTCCAACAAGCTAATTTGACAATCGATTAGTTCACAAGAGACGCTTTTGCATCATACAAATCCCACGCTTTATCCTAATTCCATAACTCAATCTTACATATGTAATGTATCCCTAAGTTCTCATGATCCTCGCGCGGATCATGGGCTGCCCTGGATTCGATACCGAGGAGGCAAGGATGCGATCTTCGACCCTAATAGTCCATGTTTGGGATGATGCCAGGTGACATGGGATATAAGGTTAGCCAAAAAAAAACATTTCAATGTGTTTATTTTATGGGTTTTGCTAGATATTGTCTTTGGATTAATAGTTTATTGTTAATCACAAATTTTTAAAGAAGTGAATCTCATAACAATTTATAATTACATATTATTTGATTTTGTGTGATCCAAAATAGACAGTTATTCTCACAATAGATTAAAAACTGTCGCTCAATCATTTTTCTTATTTTATTTAACATCTCAAATCCTAATCAACTCTTTGACTTGTACGCGGTGCTCTCAATTAGTTTATGATATCTTCAATCATTCCTAACAAAGATCAAACTATGATTTCTTGTCCAGCTTAGGGGTTTCCTAGAAACGAAATAGTCAAGTCTCCAGCAATCCAAGATCACGTAATTTCATGCAAATCGCAGCTCACAATATGTTATGATTTATCTTAGGGAAGAAGCCATTAGGGGAATGTCAAAGGACACATGGCACTTGGAAAATTGACTTATCCGTCATTCCAATGTGTGTTCTCTTGCTTTGTCCCTTAATCAATAAAAGAGAATTTGTCATGTTGTGTGTAATTATGGGGAATTAGTTGGGTCCAGTCTTTGCTTTCGGGAGAAATACGTATCAAGAAAATCATTTGAGTTCTCTTGTGTGAAGCTAAAGGCTTCTAGATGGGGGCCCCAAAATGCTCAATGCCCCTCTCTCTCTCTCTATTCCTTTGGCCACAAGAAATTTAAAAAAAAATAAAAAATAGAAAAACCCAATTGAACCATGATTCTAGATCGCTCTTTTCTTTGATTCGTAGGGTCCAATCCATGAGATCATTTCCGAGAAATTGCTTTCGAACTTTTCAGGATTTGAACGATGAAAATTGTTGTAGAAAGTATTCTTTACAACAAGCTTATATTGAAAAAAGTTCTATGACAATAAAGAAATTTACCCAAATTTCTTATTTTCTCAGTTCTCCATCGTTCGTCAAATTTTCCCTTTTCCGGTAAGTCTCATCCTTATTCTCCATAAATCATGTCTACCGTCTCTGTCTCCTGAATATCCTTCATTCATGACATTTAATGCTCAGACTCTTCTACATTCCCAAAAGCACAATCATATATAACATTTCACGGATATGATTTCATAATTTCTTTCTTAATTCTTTTGTAGTTCCTTTTATTTTGATGGGATTACAAAATAAACAAAGAAAGTATGTTAGCCCGTCATATATGATTTTTAACAATACAGGCTACCTTTATTTAATTCACTTATTATCAAGTACCACAAAACATTTTTTTTAAACTTGTTGTCAGCACAAACAAATGCCGAAAAATAGCTTATCTTATCTGAAATTAACTTTTTATCGATAATAATTTTTAGGTGAAATAAACAGACCAAATACTCCTAGATTTTAAAATTCAATCGTTACCCCTAATTTTTCTCTAAAAAGGGGGCCTGTTTCTGAAATGTGATGCTTTGCGAGAGATTAGGCACTAAATTGCACCGCACGTCAATTTCTTTTTCCTCTTGAAAAGTGAGGCTTTGGACCGGAAAGGTTGCTTTTGCGTGCGGTGGGGATTATGACCAGCTTATGTGTCGTGTTCCTTCGCAAAGTTCGACCGTGCCCCTTTTAGGAGTTCCATCTTATCCTCACCACTTTTCTCTTTCCCTTCCAAGCAAAAAAGTCCCCCAAAAAAAGAGAAAGAAAGAGAAAAAAGAAGTGGCCAAAATCAATCGATCGAACTTGGTAGCCACCGCTTGCAAATTCAGTACGCAACATTCACTATTGCCGAGTTTGATAGGCTTTTCGCCAAGGCGATGCAGATTCCAGAACCGGCCATATCCGTAAGAGCTAATCCATGGACACTGACGTGAAACCATTTGCGTTTTAATCATCTAGAAACTAAGATTGTCACTTTCAATAGGTCTGCTACAGAAAGAGAGAGAGAGAGCTTGAGCTTGAGCTTGGGCCACATGCCGAGAGTCGGCGATGGGAGCGACGGTGGTGAGGCACGGTGCAACGCCACCGGGGATGACAACAGCGGTAATGGCCGGTGTGGTGGAGCCGCCAATGGCGACGGAGGAGGAGGTTTTGTTCTAAAAATCAACTTTAATTGAACCAGACTCCACATCATCAATTATAGATACCTCAGATACCTTTTGTTGAGGTAGTTCCGTGTCGATAAGAAAGAAGGGAAAATTCATATTGAGCAGATTTCAGAAAGTTTAGGTATTAATCGAAAAAAGAGAAAGTTTGGAGATTATATTGAACATTGAATAAAAGTTCGAGGACTACTCGTGATATCGCCCAACGCTAATTGATGTTTTAATGCTCCCTCTGTCCCTTCTAGCCTTCCTCTTCTGCCCTCATTCTTCTGTCGAATTCTCCCAACTCTTTCTTGTTCCTTTGACTCTTTCAACCGCTGCATCACAAGATCTCCGAGTTTGCGAGTTACGCGAGAATGTCAGGAAAATCCACCTCCTCGGAGAATCCGAAAGTCGAAAGCATTACAAATCCTCTCTTCCAAGCTACCCTCAAAGCTTGCTTAAAGAATTGTTTGAATGCGAAAGAACTTAGTGCTGTATCCAGTGGCTAGTGTTAAGAGTGTATACAGCCGAGAAGTTTGGCTACAAACAATGTAGCTACCAATGCAAGGCATTTCCCTGCAAACCCTTCTTTCACACAATTGCGACGGCAGCCACTGGCTTCAGTCTCGATGGAGCCATTGCTACTGCTAGACTCAAAAGTTTACCGCGAAGTGAACGATATACTTCATGGAATTGCTCAATCAGGGGGTTCAATAGTGGTCGACCATATAGTGCCACACACTAACCATCTCCCATGAAATGGAGTGAATCCTAACTACCTTGTTCTTACCAAATCCTCCTAAAAAGAAGTAGAAATCTAAACCTGAAAAGTACCCGTCGACAGAAACAAACATGACCAAAAACTTATCGGGTAAGAGTTCTGGGCACAGGAATAATTCACAATCCCCCGCCCCAACTGATAACCCTTCAGGCAACGCTAATACAATGGATGAGCTCGCTGGTTGAGCACACTGCCACAATGTCACCAGTCTAAATCCAAATAAGCCTTGCAACTTGGGCAAAAGTAAAACCTCAAATTGCATGACCAACCGTCACCTTATAGCGTCCACTAGGCAAATGCTGCAGTAGCATGGCCATCAGCATGACAGGGAGTAGACCCACGTTTATGTCGCGGGATATGTCCCAAAGCTTTGGGGGATAAGAGAGAGAACCAAACCGAAAAACAAAATGAAACTCATCATCATATATCATGTCAAGGAGAAGATGGTTGATGCAAGACAAACACAAAGCGAAAAATAAGATGAACAGCAAGCAAATGCAATAAGCAATAAATTGCACATGACCGCAAACAGGGTATCAAACGTTTCAAAGGGCCAAGCAATAATTGTATGTGTTACAGACTGCTTTCCAACTAACTGCGGAAATCTTGTTGCTACCACAAACATAATAGGGAAAACCAGGGGGAAAAGAAAGCTAAACCATAGGTGTAGAGATTAGGAATTAGCAATAGTACTTCATTGATGCTGTGCCCTGAGGAAGCAAAGAAAGATGTTGGATACGGAGGCTCTTCAATAACTTCCACAATTATTTAGGAGTTCATCATAATGATTTTTTTTTTTTTTCTTATTCTTATGCCAAGCTTATTTTTCATTGACCAATCACACCATTCAAAACTGCAGCTATACATGATTTTACAAGATAGATGCCTTTTTTTCACATATTACACCAGCTGAAAAATAAGCTTGGCCTGTTTTTTGTGCAAGATTCCACTCTGCAACTTCCTGGAGAATCGCAATGAGTCAAATGAGAATAACAAAACCCAAATGAAAGCTTATCAACCTTCTGCAGCATATATTATTAAATAAATCACAGGTGCTCCCATAAAAGCTCCCATAAGCTAACTGCCAAACAGCAGATGAATGCCTTGGTAAACAAGACGTGAAATTTTTAGGCTCGCAGTAACAAATGCACATTCCTTGAAAATGAAGCTAATCTATGTTCCCTATATCACAGCAGCCCTTTGTTTAACTTTAGCTTTCTCTGCATCAATGATGGACTCCACCAATTTCACAGCATTCTCTAGCTGTCCTTCCTCATTCACAACAACATAGTCAAATTTATTAATGTGTCTGACCTCCTCACGTGCCGTCGCTATTCTGATAAGAAGTGATTCTTTAGTCTCTGTCTTTCGATTAATCAACCGCTGAACAAGTGCCAGTTCACTCTCTGCAACCAGAAATATAAAAACTGCAGACTGCCCAAGAACCTTCCTCAAGGTTTCTGCCCCTTGTATGTCCACCCTCAACACTATATCGAACCCCTTCGCCATGTAGTCACGTATTTGCTGCTTTGGAACACCCTTATAATCACCATACACTAAAGCATACTCCAGTAGTTCATCCTTTTCAACCAGGGAGAGAAACTCCTCTTTAGTGACAAAGTAATAATCCTTGCCATCTACTTCACCTGGTCGCATTGGCCGGCTAGTTGCAGTAACAACGAAATGGAGACTGTCTCTAACTTCCCTCAATCTTTTAATGACAGCGTCTTTTCCCACTCCACTTGGTCCACTAATGACAATAATCAAAGGTTTTGGAACAGGGCGCAATGGTTCAATGCTAAATGAAGAACCCACTGAGGCTTCAAGGGCTCTTAGCAATTCATTCTTATCAGCTTTGTCAAGCGATGGGATGGGTACAGCAGGGGGTCTTCGTGGATCACCCATTTCAGAATTCGACGAAACAAAACGAGGAGCCACAGAGAGCTTCTGAGGTGTTGGCTTATAAAAGTTCTGAGTGAATCTTTTGCAAAAGGTTGGCAAATGGAGGTTTGTATGGGCAATAGAATGGCAAAGTCTCTGAAAAATCATCGGACGAAAATGTTGACAATGTTGATGTAAGAACAGAAATCTCTAACTGATGTAACTTATACTCCAGGGCAGATGCTCCAGTGTCTCACCTGCAGACTCCAGAATCCAATACAAAAATCAAGAAGACGACACTATGATGCTAATAGGATGTTTAGCAATGGTGCATGGCGACAATAGATGCACAACCAAGAAATTATCAATTATCTACTGCAGATCAATGATCTTGCATGGCCCATATTATTTACAGTAGGAATGAAATACTGATAGCATCACAGAACCAGTATACATCAATTAGAACCAAATAACCAATAATGTACCAATGGGTATATGTATCCTCAAAAAATTAATATAAGGTTTACTATCTAATCTTTTGACAGTACACCATTAAACATTTTAAGCCTAGGTAAGCATAACAAAATGAAAGCAGCACTCCAAAATAATCTCGTCTCTAGATCTATCAAATGTTTTATAGCCTGGACATGGAGAGTGAAATCGAAGCAGCACTAAGAGCACGAAGTTTAGATAAGAAAAACTGCTTTTTATTCTACCAGACCATCCATCAAACAGGTTGTGCGCATTGAGTGGACGTTGCAACCCACAACTTCAGGTGCTCGAGCGAAACACAGTTACCACCAGCTCGATCCTCAGATCAGCATTACAGAAACCGCAAAACTTTCAACCCACCAGAAACTCGAGCATTATCACAAATGGCGTCAAGAAACCAAAACCCAGATCAAGAAAAGTCGAAATGCCAAAAGCAGAACCATTCAAGAACCCGAAACATTTCCCCCGACGCATCTCCCCCGCGACGAAGGAAACAAGAAAAGGGCAAAAGGGAAAGAAAGAAAGAAAGAAAACGATGGTCATGCACAAGCGAAGCATATGTCCGATTCCATATGTCCGATTCCTACCCACGAACCTCATCGACCCAATGGAAACACAAACCCAGAAAAGGAGGCCCATTTCCGATCCCGAAGTTCAGAATCACCAAGAACGACACGATACGCATACCATCTACGCCGAAATTCAAAACCCAACAACAATCGGCGACTCCCATAAGAAGCGAGGAACGGGAAAGGATCGCGACTCACCAGGCAGAGAATCGGGAACTCGACGGCTTGGGGGAGCGCGGCCGAGCGTTATGGATCTCTCCAAGCGACTCGAGCGCGTCCCATGGCAAGAGATCTGCTTATGTACCGGAGCCGAAGCAGAGGGGAGATGAAGAAGCTCCGCCTGTGAAAAAATACCTTGCTTTGAGAGAGAAAATGAAGACAGAATTATTGTTTACCTTCGGGATTTTTGTCTTTATGAATAGGGTTTAATGGGAATATATTCTATTTTTTTAACATTATTTTTAGACGATACGAATATAGTAGGTGCATAAAAAATTAGTATTTTTTTTTGTCTATTATTTAATAAAGTCTCGAAAGCAAGTTTTAAGATTCGGAACGCGATGTCCACGTTATGGTATGGTATCTCAAAGGGAAAATAATTATCAATGGTATTTGAATTTTGACCTAAAATGCAATGTAGTGTTATTCCTAAATTTTTAATTTGTTTGATATAATTACTGAACTTGCGACAAGTGGCGACAAATTATTCAGTTAGTCTTTCCGTTTGCTCGTATGATAGATTAGATGTTGAATTATGAAGTGAATTATTGTATATTGAGTTGGATTTTTAAAATTGATGAGTCAACATATCCATCTTTTTATCTGTCTACTTTAGTGAAGGAAAAATGATATAAGGGCATTAACATGTTCACCAATATTTGTTGACATGTATCATATCTTGATTTGAGATGCATAACTTACTTCAATAATTTCTATGTAATTTTTTTTTTATTTCCCACCATTCATACACTACAAAATGGGAGTCACATAAGCAAATTTAATATTTTGAATTTATGAAAGGACGATATTGAATATTCTGATATTATCTAAAAACTCCATTTGTTAATAGTTTACGAACCATATTGAGCAAATTAAAAATTTAGAAACAACGTTGGACCAAAATGTAGAGATCATTTATGTCATTTTCTCTATCTTAAATTAAGGCAATGGACCTCATCCAACTTATTGGAAACAAAATTTCGAAAGTAGCGATTATTTATTTTCTATCTCTATAAAAAAAACATTTTTTTTTTCATTTTAAACAAAAAATAAATTTCACCACGTGACCAAATTCATGCACAATAGATACATATAAATTGAACCGTTTTCTTAAATCAACATATTTTTTCGATACAATTTTTTATTGGGGCACTTGTACAATTAGTTTTAAATTTATTATATACATGTTAGTTCAATCTTCTTCTTCTTCTTTTTTTTTCAATTTTGACTATTTAGTTCTAAAAATTTACATGAAATTTCTTTATAGTCATTTAAGAAAATTTTCGCAAAATAATAAAAAAAATACTGACATGACTCAATCACCATTGAAAATTGACAAAAATGATTACATAAGAATTTTATACAAAAATTTAGAACTAAATTATAAACATTAAAAAGTTTAAAAGTAAACTAGCATTTATATAATAAATTTAGGATTGATCAATAATTTTTCTATTCGCAATGACCAATCCTAGTCTTCAGACAATGAAATTGTAGTAATTGCCAACATTTCTGAAGATTGCCATGCAATCTCTTTTCCGTCTTTGGGGAAAACTAGATGTAAGTCTTCAAATTATCGCCACATTTCACGATTCTCAAATTTGTATTCCATAGTAACAAGTCCTTGAATTTATAACAATCATTTACTCGTCTTTTGATCCTCAATTCCGATAATTGAATGACTCATCAATCAATTCATGGATTAAGTCCCTAAAACTTTCTCTAGTTTTCCAACCAAGTACCTGAACTTTGTTTTTTGTCTAATCGATTAGTCGAACTCTTCAAAATCAACTTATCTAGTACTTTCCCTGAATCAACTGCCAAGTCATGTGCTATTTTATGACGCAGCTCGCTTGCTTAACAACATCAATACGTAGTTGTCTACGTGGCTTGTCACTCGGCAAAAAATCACGCCAACTCAGCAAAATTGTTACCAATTGGCTGTCCAATGTGTATCTACCCACGTGATATTATCTTAAGAAGACACCTGGGCATCCGAAGTGAACTTTAACAACAAAAAAGAAAAAAAATCAGCCATGTCAGCTAACAAGTAGTACTAGAACGAGTTCGTTGATTTTGGAGAGTTCAGGTATTTGATTGGACGTTCAGGTACTTGATTGAAAAACGATTGAAAGTTCAGGTACTTGATTGGAAAATGATTGAAAACTCAGACACTTGCGATGTGATTTCTCAAAATGCTAGTTGCTGAACAGAATTACTTGGCAGCGAGAACTCCACACTCCGGTACAGTACCGTCTACTGAGTCTTTAGGGATGACTTATTTAGACAGCTTATCCTGAAAAGGAATGTAGAAGGGAGAAAACCCACATGAGACCCATCACTTCGGCCATTGATTCTCCTGCTCGCCTGCCCATTGGCTTCTTCCCATGACCGGCAACTGGTCTTGGGCTCGCTCGATTTCTACGCAATCAAATATCTAGATTCGAAGACTTGGGTTACGCTAATATTTCTATCAGTGCCATTTCGGTACCTAACAGTATATCATGTTTAGCTAAGGTGATCATGCATGTGTCGCCACAGCAACGAAGAGTGAAAACAAACACAATCAGTGCCTTCACGGCAACATTCCCATGACCTCAAGAAAGCTAATGCTACTTCATCTTTACTCAGAATACATTTCTGTCATTGAAAGCAGCCCAATTCGCGGGTTCTTATTTCGAAAGAGTTACAAAACAATGTACAAAGAACAAATACCACGGTCTGCATCTGAAAATAGAAATCGGTCCCCGAGAAGAAATCGGCGAAACGAAGTCCAAATAAATTTTACCTCGGACTCCTTCATTACTTCGTTAGTTTCCGAGAAGAGCATGATCATAATTTTTGCTTATACCACCACCAGCAGGCGCTGCACCGTAACCTGCGATTAGTTGTTTACCAGCACAAGCAGATTTTGATCTCCTCCGCGGACTATAAGCTGTATCCAATAAATAATGACAGTGGCATGTTAATCTTGAGATTCTAATCAATGCGTTGGCCCGATCGACACACGATTGAGCCCAGCATGAAGCTGGACAAGCATGACGCGTTTGTCCCGGGAAAGCACCAGTACTGGTCTTCCATTCAGTACCAATTGTTTCCGGGCCCCCCATTAGCCGCAGTGACTTTCCTCGGCATATACTGAGGCTTAGGCTGCACTCCATTGGTAATTCCAATACCTTCCTCTTCGGCTCTCTCGCTCTTACAACCTGGATTCCTTCTAGGATATGAACAGCCTGTGGAAGCATGTTGAGCTGCAATCGCGGGATTCCTCACCATCCTCCTTTGTTCGACAGCCTCCGTAGTCGCTGCTGCAGCTGCCCCACAGTTACGCAACACAGAGCTGATGACTTTCCCTGGCCTTGCAGCTCCACCTGCAGTGAAAGCTATTAGGAAACGATTACAAGGAAATGCCTGTTTTCCAGACTTTTGAGTAAACTAACGTAGCCTAAAGTGGAGATGATGGAACAAAATAAGTTGAATTATAGGTACTTTGAGGGACTTGAAGAGGAAGCCTTGTCATCGGGATTGTAGAGTTCCTCTCGGTATGAGACTTATCAGTTCCTTTGATGGAACATTTGGCCATATCATCTGAAACTGACACCTCGTTTGAGCCCTGCACTGAATCTGAGTATAGAACACATGGCCTGCAGTTAAGTATCTTTGTGAGTCCCAAAATGTGAGAAGAAGCCTATAAGATATTACTAGCAGAAAAAATGAATCATACCAAAGTGAACCAGAAAATATACCTAGGCAGTGAAGCATGCTGTCTTTCGAGTGGGGGAGCAGTAGAACCCTTCCCGTAATGCTCCTCAAGGAAAGCAAATTGCTTCTTGAAATGATCGACAGCACTGCACAAAAATTGTTTGTCTCAAGGAAATTCATGCAAGAAACATATACCCAAAAAGCTGTAACAAGAGGCTTCATTTTGTTGCATGAATTGGTAGTGGAAATCATTTATTGCCTCGCTGCTGCTTGAGTAATGAATTAAAATATATATATATCGTGCTTCCTAGCAATTCGTGAAGCATTAAACTCCCCAAAATGAGATCAATATCACTAAACCAAGTGCTGCAAGAACAAGATGCATATGTAATCTATGTCTCCAGAATGAAAGAATTGGAGCACAAGCATACATGAAAATGTTTAGCCTCTTCATTTATCATCCCATCATGAGAGAAAAAAAAATGTAAGATTCTTTTCCCTACAGATGCGTTGATTTGTAGTACAAAATGACCTTGGAGCAAATGAAGATATGTGCTTCACAAGAGGAAACCTCTTAAATGAAATGGTTTAGTCAACGAGTGCCCCCAGGCCACTGATTAAGAATGCTTAATTAGATAATTTCAATTTTCGAAAGAGCAGTTCCACATAACACCAGAAAAACAATATAATTACTTGCTTAACATGTGCCTTAGAAACACTCATTAACACAATCCATTATATGTTCAAAATTTGCCAAAGTTCTGGCTCTAATGACATCCATTATTCTTCCAGAATAACCCTAATTGTAGCATCATTTACAAAACTTTTAGCTCCACTTCTGCCCATGGCTTTAAGAATATGATCCAGCATGCTTTTTGACATCAAAAGCCAGTTGGAAACTAAAACAAGAGAGGAAAAAGTAGGACCAGAAACTGTTCCCCTCATTTTCCCAGCCTCTCCACACAGAAAAACAATGCCACCTGTTTACCTTTTAATGACAATAATCGTGGATAATGGAAATTGTCCTTTTAAGATTAGGTGTAGAGATATATAAAATGTACATCTATAATTTCTCTCTTTTTTTTTTCGTTCTTTTTTTCCTTTGATGGGCAAAAACTTTAACTATAGGGCCCCAAATAACTAACATTAATCCAAACCTATGCTCATTTTGAAATAAAAGCCAAAAAGACTAAAAGCTAAAGCTTTCAAAGACTACATTACTAAAAGTTGCAAATAAAACGAAAAGACATAAATAAGCCAAAAAGTAACAGCTAAAGCTCTAAAGCCCCTAACCACCCTGGGGCTTATCGGACAAAAGTTGACTAACTCAACATGAAAATAATATTGATCAATCCTATTGGCCAACAAACCAGAGTAATGCAAAATAGAGCACAGCTATATTTCAAACTGAAGATATGCTTATGGAAAGAAAAATAATCCCAAAGTTTGTGAAGAACAGCCAATAGAAACATGAATACGATTCCATGCAAATTAAAGTCCATTCTCATTGAATTGAATGAACTGGAGCATTTATTCATTACCTTGGATACATGAAACCTGTTGGCTCAGATCCTTCCATGAACTCCTTCAGCATCTTCGGATGATACTCTAGTATCTCTCTGTATATCAGCTCCCTCACATCTTCTTTGGTTATTCTCCGCCTTTCAAACTCAAACTCCATCTTTGTAACAGGTTGAGCAGAAGGTTCTCTCTCAACCTTGGCCAAGCCCTTAAAATAGGGATCAGCAAGAGCCTACTTCCAGCCAGCACATGGTATCAGTCAAGGAATTAATACTATAAGCAAGGTCAACAAAAGAGAGATAAACTCACTTCTTCAGCACTCGGACGATCCTTGGGTTCAAATGCCAACATTCTTTCTAACAAGCGAAGTGCAAGCGGATCTGCATTGGGAAACTTCTGTGATAAAGGTATAGGCCTTTTCTTTCTCATGCTACTCAAATATCTACGGGCTTTTTCATTGCGTACCTGTTCATATAAAGTCAACAATTCATAAAGGACTGAGGGTAAACATGCAACCCATATTGAGACAAATGAAACGAAGGCATCATTAACATGCACATTTCCTGACAAAACTGACCCTGCCAATGGCTTCAGCTGAAGGTATTCCCAATAGATCGGTTATCAAATCTAACTGGTGGACTACATTTTTCCCAGGGAAAAGGGGCTTTCCAGTCAAAAGTTCTGCGAAGATGCAGCCTATACTCCAAATGTCAATGGCCGGTGTATACTGAAACAGAACAGAGATTTGTTAGCACACATGAATTAAACACTGCAAAAGGAACAAACTACTATGGAAAGAAGCTGGGACACAGCAGCAAAGGAGCTTGAGTTGTCAGCTTTGACATACTTATCACTGTCACATGTGGGTATTCTCTGAGTGGAATGACCAAAGTAACTGACCCAAAGAAATGGAAAGACATCATAGTAGTGTATGGTAAAAGTAAGATTTTTTAGGCGTGTGACTAGTGCTCAAGAACTAACAAGAAGAAAAAAAAAATTTGGTTTCGGCGGTGGATCAAGGTTTCCAAAACTTCTGAAAAACAGCAATGGTAAAAATATCAAAACCAGATGAGCAGGAATTAATTCTTGCACCTTTGAAAAGAAGGAACCACATAATTCAGGAGCCCTGTACCATCGTGTGGCAACATAGTCCTGTGCAGAGAGAATTCGAGAAGTTAAATCATAGCAAAGCATCATTATCCCAGCAAAACAGCGAGAATTTCACAATTGAAATGAAATGAAAGTTCACATTGGCAACATACTTACCGTCCAAAAGATGGCTGTTGGAGTATCATTAAAAGCTACTCTAGCGAGGCCAAAGTCACAGATCTTGAGTTTACAGTCGGCATTTGCTAAGATGTTTTTTGGTTTCAGATCCCGGTGAAACACATTTGCTGGATAAACAGTGGGTAACATATCAGATCCATAATTATCATAGTAAACTCAGCATATTCTAATGCAAGAAGCCTGATAGGGTGTGGAAATCTTAATTGATGTTACAGAAGATAAGATAATGTATCTCAATGGACAAAGTTAAGACCTGTATGAATGTACTTGAGTCCTCGAAGAAGCTGGTACAGAAAGAACTGGTAATGTTCAGGTGTTAAATCATCATTTGCCTTGATAACCTGATGTAGATCAGACTCCATCAGCTCGAACACGACATAGATGTCCTTAAATTCCCTCCTGGATGGAGGTAATAGGATATGCTTAATCTCCACAATGTCTGGATGGCGCAACAGCCTAAGAAGCTTGATTTCACGGAGAATGCGGGTGGCATCAGAGACATGTTCAAATATATCGTTGATCTTTTTGATTGCGACCTTTTCACCCACATGTGTATCGTACGCAGAGCAAACAACGCCATAGCTCCCTTTACCAATGACTTCCTCTATTTTATACCTGTTCCCTTCACCATATTCCGTGAAAAAATCTACTTCTGCAGACTACATTGGCACATAAAAAAATATAAGTTCATGAACACAAAATTATGATTTTGACATAAATTCAACTGAAGTCCAAAAAAATCCCACAAAAAACAGTGACTTGTGCCACAAACGCTCAAATTCAGCTAGTAGATAGAATAAGCAACATTAGTTAGACTATCCACAAGGAAGAGGAAGTTCTTTGTTTGTGGTTCAGGTCGAAAAATGGAAATCTTTATTACAAACTTGCAACTAGCATCCATGAGCCACATATTTCGCCATCCTAATCACATATTCAGAATTTTTATCTCCTTGAACTTGTCGCAAATTAAGTTTAGATGAGTAGAATAGGGAATGCATCTATTGCTTTGCAGCAAAGATAACAACAAGCGACTTTGGAGAAAGGACAATGCAGTTTCTGTGTGATGGAGTCAGATCATGACCACAACAAGATCACAAGAACGACAAACGAGAATCAGAAAAAATCAAAGTTCGCACCACACAAGAGGTGCATGATCCTGTATCTAGTTCTCAAGCCTCACATGCTCTGGAAGCTCAGAAGATAACTTCTAGGACCGAATGACAGAAACAAAGACGCCCACAAGAAATCATTCTTCTGGCAGCTGGTTGAGACCAAGCATTCAAATCTACACTGAGTCGTCTAGTACCCATAGATTCAAGAGAGAAGAACAAGTAGTTGACTTTGGATATGCCACAGTCTGCAAACTACGTGCCAAGGGAATTGGATTTGCGAGAGAAATAATGGTTCTTGATTAAATTTCATAACCCGGAGAAGAAACGCAAATTGCATCCAGATCATCAATCCAAATGCCCAGTGGGACCCAGGATGCAACATGGACGTTTACAGCGTATGGCAGAGAAGCTGAGAGAAATGAACTTGACAAACCGTTCTGTCCCACACAGTCATCTAAGCATTATTCTCACCACAGAACCAAAAAACCCAGTAAAGATAGACCGCAAAAAAATAAATAAATTAGGGACCAACTCCAACATTGGATTGAAACAAAAGACCCTTCCGATCCGCGATACGACGTTTACTCAATGAACTTGGATTCCCACGAAAACCAACATCAGAAATATGGAGACATGTGATCATACGCATGCGAAAATCCTACCTTTTTCCGCTGATCAGGCTGCATCTCAGCAACAACGCATCAAACAAATCTCTCTTCAACACAACTCGGGAGCCAAAATCTTCGAACAACAGTGATCGGACTCCACCTCAAAACGCACCACAAGAATCCCCCAGACCGGTACAGAAAACCCAACTCGCGAGGGGAATAACCACCAGGGAAACGCTTCAATCTCGAACTCAACGGGGCGCTCGGGGACAAAAGGCAGGAGGACAGTAACTTTCCAAACAGGCACGATACGATGGGAAATCTTGACGGGTATTTTTCTCTTCTTTTCTTTATTTTATTCGGGCAATGGAGATGGGGGAGAATCCGCTCAAGAGAGAGAAAGGAAAGGCAAAAGGGACATAGTGCGGCCAAGAAGTTCGGCGGAGGCGACTAAAAAATGCAGGCTTCCAAAAGACGGTCCGAGGATCAAAGGGCTTCGAGCCAATCGAAGGAGGAGGCCAAGCTCTGATCTTTCGACGAAATCCTTCGACCAGAAGCCAAGAGGAAGAGAACCCACTTCGCAGGATCTGAGATTGGCGAAGATCTCTAATCCGAATCCGCTCACAAGTTCAAGCAAAGCAAGAACTGCAAGAAAACGACCCACAAAAGAACGGATGAAAATGCTCTGTTTCTCGGCGAGGAAGAAGGAGGTGGGGGGAGTTCAAGATCGGAAATGGTGAGAAATCTTGAGGAGGGACTGATGGGTTTTTCTTGATCTGAGCAGGGAAGCGAATCGAAGGAGTCGCGGAGGTGCGTGCCGCTTCGAGTTGAAGCCTCTTTTGAAGTGCCAGGAGAGAGAAAGAGAGATAGAGAGAGGGAGAGAGAGAGATTTTCTTTATTTAATTTTTATTTTTATTTTTTTGTGAGAGAGGGAGAGGGAGAGAGAGAGAGAGAGAGAGAGAGATTTTCTTTATTTTTTTTCTTTTTTTCTTTTTAATTTTTTTTGAAAGTCAGTGGAACATGGGGGACGACAGAGATACATTGATAAAATATGGTGCGCGCTGAAAAGACGCTTTTGCCATTGAATCTTGCGCGTTTCCTCCATAAAGGGATTCTCTCATTTAAGCTCCTTTTCCTTTTCCTTTTCTTTTTGGGCAATGTCGTGAATTCCCACCGATTTTAATCTTTTCAATAAGAATAAGGATTAATCTGAATTTCCGATTTGACTAATTTCGATTGTCGAATATAGAGTTGCAAGTGCAATCCCCTCTATTCAAGTGTTTCGAGTAAAGCACTATTAAATAAGAGGGTACCGTGCCCTCTAAATTAACTCTGAGTTTGAGATGTAATTGAATTATTTTTATCACATTTTTTTGTAATTTTTGTTTTAATTTTAACACATTTCTCATAATTTGCTTCAATTACAATTATTGCGTTTTATTTACCGTGGATTTTCTTGTCCAGTTCCCTAAAAATATTATAAACTTAAGGGTCAATTTCGGCACTAATTTTCTTTTCCTTTTTCTTTTCTAAAACAATGTGAGACTTCTCATCGATCTCCAAATCTAACATCCATTAAGTTATTATCCAATCCAACTATAAAAATGTCATATGACAAAAGACGTAAGATTGTGCACCCCGCACCATCGTTGACCCGACATTTAATTTGTAGAAACGGCGTCGTTTCTTTGAACCTTCATTGAAATTAACGGCACTCTCTCTCCCCGAAAAATCAGGGGAAATTCATCACCAGCAGCGGACCTAGCGAGGAGTTCTCATTGCTTTCCATGGCGTCAATCCTTCCAAGTGGTCCATGGTGCAAAGCTCGATCGCTTGCGGAATATTTTGCAAAGAGAAAAAAGGGTTCACGAATCCTAATGTTGCCCCCTGCGTGAAGAAAACATTGTTACTTTCTTCGATTGGTACCGCCGGTCGGCAACAGCTTGAGGCACACGGTCCACGTTCATCGCTGCATCAAACTTTTTAAATGGTACACTCGAAAGGCAAATTGACGGGTGCCAAATTCAGATCACGTTTGCACCTTTCTTAGACAAATCTGAATTCGTACCAAACCGATAAGTTTGCTTTTTTTTTGGGAATGAAGCGGTCCTTTCTAGGTATAAACGGTTTCAAGTTCTATACATATTCTACCTGAAACATATAATCGACTCATTGGAACAAGTTCCTTATTTTAACATATCCTGCATATCCTCGAACATGTTATTACTTATTACACGTTTTTGAGTCTATTCAAGTTCAACGTGTATTATTAATTGAACGATTATCGTGAATGATATCTTTGGGTATGGCTTGGTCTTAAAAAATCTATATAGTTTCTAAGTTTGAGAAGAGCTCCTATGCTACCTTTTAATTTTCTCTCCTTTAGGAAGAGATAGTGAAAAGAACTCACCCTGCGGTGGACGCGCTGATCCGCGCCATGCCCCCTCATCCGGGATGGGAGGGCTTTGAAACTCTACAGCCCCATTGCGCGACTTAAGTGGAGTACCGTGGGAGGTGAGCTCTTGCGTTAGTGCTCCTCCTAATTTGCGTAGCCGGCTGCCGGCTATACAGTGGTTTCAGGGTCATCAAAAAAAAAAATAGTAAAAAAAAAAAATTCAAATGCAATTTATGATCCTATAGAGCTTGGGGGATTTCTATTTAATCCTCATTTTATAATTGAGTCGTCGACGATCGTGATTGAATTGTTAGTTAATGGTGACCTTTTTATCGAATATTGTTTATACATCGTGACCTCACTCGTGCAAATGAAACACCTATGACTCAATTGACCAAAATTTAGAGTTTCATAACTCAATTGGCCAATACTAGGAAAAGAAAACAACTAAGAAGCAAAATTAGACGAGAGTAGACTGGAGAGAGATTGCCCTTTTTTCTTCTTTTTTTTTTAAAAAAAAAAATATTTCTTTTGGGGAAATATTAAAATCCTCCTGTCGGTTTGCTGTTGCCACGTTCGGGCTGCTGCGGACACGTGGCGCGTTTCGGTTGGGCCTGGAGCAAGGGCAGAGGTCAACAGTTCCACATGGATGCTGGATGACGTGGGTTCCGGGTGTCTCCCAACCGCAGTCCGTTAAAGCAAACAACGTCAGATCAGTCAACGGTCCCGCTAAACTCCAAAGCAGCTGTTGATCAAGGATTATTATGTCTGAAACTGCCCTACCTGACCGTAGAACCGGATCGGACCGGTTAACTAGTTCGGTCTGGTTCTCCGGTGGGTTCAGGAACCGGCAAATAATTTTCTTTTGTTTTCCCCTTGTCGTTCTTGCAGTAGCTATCTCGCCTATGCAATTATCATGTTTCATGCTCGTTTGAAAGTAAATCTAAGCACAACCTTTAGTAAAGCAACTCTCCGGCAATAATCACCCATTTCATAAAAGCTTGTTTTCTCTTTTTCAGTTTCACCTTTTTCCGACGGGCGGGGGCGTGCACGCCGGTGTTTCCTAGTATGTACATATAGGGAGCAGTGTTCCCCACGACGGCCTAGCCGCTCCACCACCACCCGCCGCTCCAAAGCCAAGCCACCGCCTCATCGCTAACATCCACTGTCAATTGCCAACATCCACCTCCGGCTAGCTCGTCTCTCTCTCTTTGTCCATCGTTCCATGTCATAATTGTTGGATATTTCAATAGTTTTGATAATTTGAAAGTCTTTTTTTTTTTTTTTTTTTTTTTTATAGCAGCTTTAATAGGAATATGATGGTCAAGAAGGTTATTATTATGTAATGGTTTTTGTAATTTTGCTATGACGTTTTTATAACAATTTTGAAAGGGTCTTGACAACAATCCATTTGTAATGATTTTTGATTTAGTGCAATAATTGATAATGGATGACAACCTTTTCTTTATTTTACTTACAAATTGTTCCTCTAAACGTTATTAAAAAGACACAAGAAAATCTTTACTCACATTCCATTTTCTCTTTCTTTTCTTTGCTTGGTTATATAGGGCCCGTTTGTTTGTGTTCTTTGTTTCGTTTATGAACAGTTTTTCTGTTTTTTGTTCCCTAACAAAAAAGAATTAAACGCGTTTATTTGTGTTTTTGTTCCAAATATGTTTTTTTGTTCCTGAGAACAAAAAAAAAAAAAAAGAAAAAAAAAGTTGTTTCTTGTTTAACAAAAACAAAGAACAACTTTTCTCTCTCTTTTCTTTTCTTTTCTTTTCTTTTTTTTCTTCTTCTTGCTTTGGCCGGCCGCCGGCCTTAGCCATGGCTGGCGATCGGCCGACGAGGGCCGGCGGCCTCGCCCGGCCACGGCGAGGTCGCCGGCCAAAGCAAGAAAATAATAAAAAGAAAGAAAAAGAAAAAGAAAACGTTAAAAAATTAAAAGAAACAAAAAAAGAATACAAATTTACCAAACATGTTTTTCGTTCTTTTTATATTTTAGGAACAAGTTTACCAAACATGTTCTTTTGTTCAAAAACTATTCTCCGGAACAGAAATAGTTTTTTCTATTTCTATTCCCTAGAACAAAAAAAGAACAGAAACATAAACAAACGCACCCATATACAATTTAGTCATTCCTGTTCCTTCTATTTTTGTGTGCCGAGTACAAAACTTGGGAGGATGGTCACTTGAACCCATTGTATTGAGTTTTGTACTACGAGGGACAAAATTATATTTAAAGACAGTGTTTGCACACCTTAGACAGTTAATCTAATTTTCTCATCTTTTCCAACAGATTTCTAACGATTCTCCTTTTCTACTCTTTGAGATTATTCAACATTCTTAAGGATAAATTTTTCTAATGTGCATTGCGACGTGAGCTTTGACATGATTTGGTGACACCGTAACTAGGGAAGCAATGCATTAAGCCTAAACATTATTCTATGTGAGATGGAGATGGGGTTGAACTACGACATGTGAGTAACATATTCTGAAAGTTTGCCGAACGAAGTATGAGGCAGCCACTTTGATTCTCCTATCAAGGACTATAGGAATGCGCTCATCTGATTTAGAGGATTCCAATTCCAATGAATAAGCTAACTCCAACATGTCCTTTTGATTTTAATAATCTTATGTGCTTATATTTTCTTCTCGACCGCAATCAATTTTTAATAGTTCGATGATGGAAATGGCTCTTTCTTTCTTTAAACTACAAATTATTACTTCGAACATAATTAAAAAGACTTTACTTTGAATCGTTTTGTTTTTTCATTTCTTTGCTAGGTTATACGTACAATTTAGTGTGTGTGTGTGTGTGAAAACTGAGATCAGGGCATGTTTAGATGTTTTGAGGGTATTTTGGTCTTTTACGTCATAAGTTTTCATATGAAGTTGTAAAATATATATTTTCAAAAATGCAAATAATATTTGGTACGTGTGCAAAAGTTAAAGAGAGTTGTTGTAATTCCCCCTTTTCTATTGTGTTTACTTGATCCACATCCATGTGCTTCACATGGGTTATGTGGAAGAAAGATTCTCTGCTCTAAGTTCCAAAGAGATAAAAGATTCCACAAGTGAAAGCTAAGACGAGTCTCAACATATTGGCAGACAGATTTTTATTTTTCAAATATATAAAAATATAAAAATATAAATAAATAAATAAATATATATATATATATATATATTGTGAAAGGAAGAGATGATGTAAAAGGAAGAGAGGTTCCATGAAATCAGAACTAGTACAACCCAAGAATTGGGGGTATTATTCTAAGTCATGCATGTTCTTGAGGTATTCAAGCAATGATGGCTAAAAATTAATTGAGGAGGATTAACCCCTAAATCATAGACTTTGTCCAGCCAATCACTCCTAGGGTTAAGCTCACATGGCGAATGATTGTCCCTGAAAAAGAAACCAAAAGCTGGGAAAGGGTCACCCCCACATAATCATCAAAGTTGCGAGAAAGGCTTATCTGTCACTGAGATTATCCATGATCGAAAAGCTGCTATTAAAAAGTCCAATAAAAAGTTTAAGTTGATATGTGAAGAGAGATCACATAGATATAAAGAGAATGGAGGATTTGTTGTTAAGTGATGCGAGACAATATTTTGACGTCTCACTCATGTGCAAGCCGAATTAGAAGCGACACGTGGATTTCAGTTGAGAGAGCGGATCCCACTCACGTACATGTTGCGTTGTCAAACGATGCGAGATAACATTTTAATACCCCCATTCACGTGCAAGCCGGATTAAGAGCGGCAGATGAAATTCGATTGATGGGAGGTGGACAAGCTGGAGGTGGACATACATTCACAAAAGAAATACCGTCGTTTCTGATATCATGTTAGAAAATCTAACCTAAAAGTTTAAATTGATAGGCGGAGAGAGATTGCATGTATACAAAAAAATATGTATAATCCATTGTTAAGTCATGCCAAATAATATTTCAATAGTAAGTTTGTGGAGTGCATGAAATATTTAAAAAGGGTTCCTTAATTTGCAGTAGAAATAATTTTTGGAAGAAAAGAGCGCATAAAAGTGTCGTGGCAGTTTCGTAATAATTCCGAGAACAGAAGGGCGATGTCGTAAGGAAAGTGGAAGATAGAAAAAGCCGGAATATATTAAAATAAAATTAAAAGAAATGAGAAGAAATTTAGAGGACGGGCCTCATCCGCGCGCCACTGTGAAGCCTGTCGCCACACGGATATCGTCTCTGTGGGGCCCACGGACTGACGGGGTGGGCGACGTCGTCTTGAAGACAGGGCATGTCAGCCCCGTGACTAAACGCGCAATGGAGCTTTGATCTTTCTACGCGGCGAGATTGGGGAGCGCGTCCGCGTCCGCGTCCAGAAATAATCGTTAGATTTTAGGATCCGTTTGTTTCGCAGTAAATAATTCTTTAAAAAATATTATAATATTTTTCATTTATAGCTAAGACCTGATAATAAATTAAGAAATATTTTTCATCATTTCATAAAGAAAATTTTGTTTGATTTTTCTAAATAGACATTATATTATTCAGACGTTAGTTGTTTGTGCATGGGTAACCAAATTACGTGATGCGGGTACCAAGGTCGCAGGCTCGGATCCCCGACTTCAAGGCACAAGCACGGACACTAATCTTGAATCCACCAAAATTGAGCCCAAGAACCCGGTACTCATGCCTGGCCTCCCCCAATCTATAAAGGTCGAGCGCAGGTTTCTAACGCTTGAGCCTTGGTAGGAGTTAAGGCTAGGACGCCAGTGCTTAGGCCTGAGACCTGAGTGCCTAAGCTTGGGTTAATTAAGGCTAGGCTTGGGACTTCGATACTAATGCTCACACTAGGGTATATCGAGGTTGGGCCTTGAACCCAACAATTGGAACCTAGTCTCTAGTGCCTGAACCAACGACCATTGAGGTTACGCCAGAACCTTGGCGCCCATGTTCGAGTCTATCGAGACCAAGCCTTGGCCTTGGTCCCCAACACTTAGGCCTAGGCACGACATCGATGGACTAGGGTGCAGGCCCAAGGGACTTGGGCACAATAGTCCTAGCTTTGACCTCGATGGACCTAGGCTTAGAAGTTGGATTCGAGCATAGGTGATGGGGTTCAAGGCCTGACCTTGATATTACCAGGCTTGGTGTCTTGAAGACGGGCATGACCTCGATATACTCGAGTGCTGCGACTAGGGTCTCGGGGCGGCCTACATGGTATCGAGCCAGGGCGCCAGGGTCTTAGGCACGAGCACTAGGGACCCAACCCCACTGCCAAGGGCTTGGGAACGAGTGTCGTGTTTCCCATGCTCGAGTGCATTCCTTTATGGTGTAAGCACTGATAATTAGTCTTATCTTGGAAAAAGATTTCCAATTTTTTTAAAGAGGAAATCATTTTCTCAAATTTAGGTTTAATTTATTTTACAAAAAATGAATGATTTAGAGAACGTGCTCTTAATACTGATTGCTTGTATTATTAGAGATAATCAATTAATGAAAAGTATTTTCATCATCAACAACAATATAAGTTCAAACAATTTTGTGTACAATATAATTTTTTTTTATTCATTTTTGTAAGTGATATAAGCAATCATTTTGAGAAAAATATTAAATAACTCATTTTTGTGAAATAAATAAAGCTCTAAGCGTGTTAGGGAAACATTTTCCATTGATTCATTTTCTTAGAGTGATCCGAATGCCGAAAATAAGGAAAATATTTTTTCAAAAAATGATTTTTACGAAACAAATAAAGCCTAAGTTTAAATTTTGACAAATCATCGCATTCCCAATAAAAGAAAAAGAAAGATTATTGCACCCTGGGGTAAAAATTATCCCATCAGGTGTTTGATGATTTATTCCGAACCGGAATCGCCCTTACATAAGTTCGAACGTCGTCTCGCTTAACTTATCCACGCTGTGAAGGTTTATAAATTTTCTCCCACCTGCGTCGTAAGGCTAATCGAAAGAATGAAATCGAATGCATGGGTAGAGTCATAGCGCCAAAGCCACTTAATTTGACAATTTCTTCGATGTAATTTGCTTTTCTAATCAAATTAGTGCACTTGCGCGTGCAGTATTTTTAATTTCAAGGGTACTTGCATTTAATTTATTTTGGATAAATGCTTTTTAATTAAAAGCCTATAATTAATTTTTAAGTGAACCTTAATATTTTAAAATGTATAGGCGCTGGCCACTTTAGTTTAGAATTTAAAAACACGACCCGATTTGCCTATTCATGGAGTGCCAATCAAAGAAGACGTTCAGAAATCACAACTCAAAAACTATCTCTTAGAAAAGACATTCACAAGTCACGAAACTCTTACACTCTACACGATGCAATGCAATGTCACGATAGATGTGTTACTCGAGTTGAGTAATGGACCTGTTTAAACCAGCAATGATCGAGTCATCGATAAACACTTGCTTGACATGTGAGCATGGACAGTCACATTAGAAACACATGAACATTACCATGTATGGTTTGTGTTTATACAATTTAGTTATGATTCAACAGATGGTTTATTTTGCATGTGATATTTTCTGTTCGTGGTTTGCATAGAACTTTGGTTTTTTAAATAAAAGCCGAAGAATAATTTTTTATTAACGATATTTTGGTGGAAGAGAAATTCCAATGAAATAAGTACAGAAGATTTTTTGGAGATTAAAGAAATCCTAGACCTAAGCCATCGTGTAATGTGTAAACATTATCCTAAAACTTTTGCCTATAGCCGCAAGGTACATTTATGGTGGTACACAAAAGCATGATTCCCATCAAGAGGAGTGAGAAAGTAGGCCATGGTAGAGGACTGGCCACAAGCCGCAAGGGTCGAGCCCTCTCCGGATCAATTGAGGGTTGCGTCACCTTTGTCGGCCCTTGCTTGTGGCTAGTCAAGGTCATTGGCCCTTGCTTGTGGCCGGTCAAGGTTGTCAGCATTGGCCTAATACCGGCCACAGGCCAAAGGGAAAGTAAAGAAAAAAAAAAAAGAGAAAGAACATCGACCAAGCCACCTAAGATGGTTAGTGGCTCGCCAACGTCGACATAAACGATTTCCGACAAAAATTGATAAGTCGTCAAATGGTTTAGGATCAAATAGAGAAGCTATCAAAATTTTAGGGATTGATATTAGGAAATTATCAAAATGTTCATAATTAAATCGATATAATTAAAAAGTTTAGGACCGACTTGTTCTGAGAGCTAGCATTTTTTTGGATGATTATCCCACCTTCAAGTGGATGAACTCTGAAATCAATATCCAACACGACATAACTTGACTTTTATACTTTATTCTTTGATTCTCCACCTATGATATCCTTACATCCGAGCCGTACCACCATTAGCAGGGGGCGATGATACCTGGACAGGTTCACGACCACCGGCACAAATTTGGCCCTCTCCTTTTACGCCACGACCATAGATTTTCCCCACTTCCCCCATCGATTAAATAAAGAATGAGAGGTAGGGGCCCCATCGCCATAATGATCCAAGCGATCACGATGAAAATGAATAATGGGAGATCGTGACCTGCTTGAAAGGGCAGAGAGAGAGGGGCAAATGGAGTCCACATGCTCGAAAAAGATGTATTCTAAAACCCCACATTTAACAGCCTTTTGCTAAGGTTTGATTTGGACTTGAATGGACACTAAGTACTTATCAAGGTACCCTTTTATTTATTTATTTACTTATTATCATATTAGGGAATTCACTGCGTGATTTTTTTTTTTTGTCGGTCCTATTCTACACCTATTTTAACGCTTACTCTCAGGCTTTTGCCCTGCCTCTTTGCAAGGCGTGGGAATCGAAACTCACTCCTAAAATTAATTCGTCCTTACCCCAACCTTCTTTAAGAATGTGAGGATTCGAATCCCCCACCTCCTCATTTCACGTGTTGGAAGAGTGGCCACTAGCAGAAATCCCTTGTTATTCATCGCGTGATTGGAAAGCAAAAAAAATAATAATATCACGAAATATTTTAAATTAATATACTTATAATAAATTTATTTTTAATTGATTTTCATTAAATTTCACTATTAAATATTGGGTTGGATGATGCGTAGTTCATTTGCTATATATGTACTAATTTGTGATTTTTTATGGTATTATTTTAAATTAACAAGAATTAACATAGGTTAAATTTGAACTAGTTTAGAGTTTCTGATATTCAAAAAATAATTTAAGGTAAATTTGTCTCAGATATATCAGTGATTTTTTGAGGTAAAAAAAAATATATTTGGGATAAATTTGTCTAGAGTATTTTAATTTGGAATTTGTCACAATATTAACCCTTTATTTATTTGTTTAAGTTGTATTGAAGAATTAATTATCGAAAGGTACTTCATCAAAGATTTTGCTTAATTTCAAAAGATCATTTATGCTTTTAAAAAAATCATAAATAATTTTCCGAAAATTCACTTGTACATCCATTGTAGCCATCCGTCGATCCATTAGTGTCAACGGAATGGAACCTCGGGTGTGCAAAGGTAGACCATGATCACAATTAGCCTCCCCAGCCTAACCCAATCACCGACGATTAAACTCGAATCACAATCGACTCGTTACCTACCAATCACTCGAAAGTGTATCTATCGAGATCTACGCGACACATAACTTCGTAATTGATTCTTCATGAAAGAGTAGAGATCATGCATGAAAGCCGAATTACGATCTCATCTGACACTGAATGGTCATGCAGTCTAAAGAAAAATCTGTCTGAATGGTCAATGTTGTGCACATGATGAACAGTTTCTTGGGATTCGATTGCCACCCATCTTTTTTACTTGCGGACAAGAGAAGAGATAAACTTGTCAACCCAGCTGGGAGCAAAAGAAGGAAACAAAGAAAAGGAGGCGGAAGACCAGGAGCAAACACTCCCTCCGCCATCGTCGGATTTGCGGACAAAAAGATGATTTGGCGTCGTTCGAAAGGTGAATCGAGGGCTCATTTTCAACGCGCTTAAATGCGGGTCGCCATCGTTCTTCAGATTTGCTGTCGAAATTGCTGTTCTTCCGGCCTTGAATGGTGCCGAGAAAGTACCAAATTCCACACGTTAAAAGGAGATGGGGAGCTTTCTTTCTACGGTCAATGGTCCCTCGTGAAATGTCCAGCGGGATAATGAAATCCAATCACGTACGCGACGTGTAATCTAGATGCGGTCAAGTCGTGCCCCGTTCGAAAGCGGGCAAAAACGGACAATTGACGTTACAAAATATCATATCATAATTTCTCGTAGCATGATTTTTATAGATTCGTTAATTAAGTGTTGTAACTTTCTTTTCTATTACCTAAACGTTAAGCCATTTAAAAAATATTAACCATAAGTGACATATTACGACGGATTTCTAATACCTAGGTGAACGGTTTTTAAAGATTATGACACTTAGGACGCGTTTGGTAACGATTTTTGTTTCCGGGAACAGATTCTTATCAGAAATAATTTTTTTTTATTCTGTTTCTGGGAACAATTTTTAAATATTTTAAGCTGTTTGGTAACTGTCCAAATTTTTTTATTCTAGAATAGAATTGCATTTGGTATCGTACTTATTGATTATGTTCCAAATCAATTTCTTTTAATTTTTACATAATTTTTTTACTTCTTTTTTTCAATTTTCTCTTATTCTTCTTCTTCTTCTCGTGGCCGGTCGCTGGACCAGCGATCGGCCAGACGAGGGTCGACGACCTCATTGGAGCATCGTTGGCCCTTGTCGATCGAGCCTCACCGGCAGTTGGGCGAGCCTTGCCGGTGGCTAGGCTTGCCTCCGGCGAGCTCGCCAGATTGGTTGCCGCCGACTGATGGCGGCGGACGACAATGGACGGCAACCGCGGGATGACGGTTGATGAAGAAGAAGAAAAAAAGAAGAAAAATAGTTGGTTTTGATTCTTTTTTTGTTCCCCGAACAAGAATCAATTTTTTTTTTTTATTCTTAATTCTACTTCAAATCTGTTTCTGGGAACAAAATTTTTACCTAACACAATTCTGTTTCCAAACTGATCTCGGGAATAAAAAATCAGAATAGGGCACTGTTTGGATGGTTACCAAACAATGCCTTAATTGATAGATTGAAAGTTATGATATTTATTGAAAATCATGACATAAATAATGAAATTCAAGTGAACGCTTTACTTTGACTAAAAAATATAAACGTCTTATGACGTTTTTATCCCAACAAAAAAGCCCATTAACAATCCGAGGGCCCATGATCCATCGTTTGTTTTCCGCTTTTGCGGGCCGACGGAAGGTCTGACTTTTGCAGTTTGAAAGGCGCCCTTTGGTGATTCCATCTCTTTTCTTGCACTGCATTGGTTTTGAAAGGCGCCCTTTGGTGATTCCACCTCTTTTCTTGCACTACGTTCATTTTTCGATTCTTTTCTTTTGGCATCTGCTCGATTAGGGCGCACATATGTTGGCTTTAGCTACGGTGGAGAGGGTGGCAACGTGTTGGAGGGAGAGCCACTAAAGGAGGAGGTGGCGGCAGCAACCAACGGGGCGGCCCGGTAACTGGGCTGCGGCGTAAAAATCTCATTCCTTTTGATCCAATTCCTAGTTAGCTTCTCTAAAAGCATGATAATACTTGTTACAGAGAAGTAAAAAGGATTCTGTTTGATTCTGTTTGGCCCACCATATGCGAATGGGAGATGATGAGTTTTTTTTTTCTTATATGTTTGATGGGCTTATTAAAGCCCGTCCACCCATGTTGGGCCAAAACCCGGCCCGTAAGTAAAGAGCGCATGGAGGAGATTATGATATCTGAGCGGTTAAGATATTTGAGCAGTTGCGTTATTTTGTAGAAAAGAGAAAACACATTTTTCTACGTGCTCCAAGTTTTTTCCCCCAAGAAATAGTACACTCCTCTTCACGAACGGAATCAAGCTTCTAAGAATTCCTCATAAAACTGCGATAACGGTGTTTAATCTGTGAAAATTAAGGAATGTCCGACTACATGATATACTTTTTGATCGGTGTAACATGGGTTTTCTGGGCACGTTTTCCGCATTAGTTTTTTGGCCAATCTCTGGGTTTGACAGAACATGGTTTGAATCTTCAAACGGGTCTAGATCAAGTATCCTCATACCTTAAAACAGGAAGAAAGAAACGATTTTAAGCATGAAGAGAAGATGCTGAAGATGACGACGAATCGAGCATTCTCATAGTAGTTCTCTGACGAATATAGATGCCACAAGACCTGAGCAAGAAGGCCATAGGAGGATCCACAGCTTTCTACTTGAAGCTGCCCCACCAAGCCAGATTGCTTCATGTCTAGCTTTCACATCTTGGCCACCTTTATAACTCGACTAAAGAAAAAAAAAAAAAAAAAGCCATACAAGCACCATCATAAATCATGCGATTCATAACCATCTGAAACTTCACTCAGAACTGTACTTGATGATATCTTTCTTATCTTTTACTATTGTTATGGGGCCTAACGCGTCGATTTGAACAGGGAATCTAGCGGCCGGATGCTTATACTGGAGCTCTTACACTGAAAGCAAACAAGGTAGGAACTCTGGATTTAACATTTATTCTTTACTGCTCTTACACACCATATGAGTCCAGATAAACTTAGACACGATTAAAATAGCACCCCACATATCGTACATCAGACTAGATAATCACATCCCACTTCGAATTTATTGAAGGTCCGATTCGGTTTCTTACTTGACAAACTTCACAAACCATTGTGTCATGTCTAAATGAGCCTCCTCCGCACACTTCACAGCAGCTTCATCTTCAACCTTATATCTCACCGTCCATCCATGAGAAACTTTGGGAAAGATCTTCACGAATCCATCAACCTGCACAGCAAGAATAATGGAGTATCATTTCCAAATTTCTCATACAGAGACTAAGACACAGAAGAGTGTGAGATTCAATTTGAGAATATGAAAATCATTGTACGGAAGAGCCATTGAGACCCCACAAATCACCCTGATTAATGATACTAAACATCATTTAGAGACGGAAATGGACTATCTAGTGAACGAGGACAAAAACGTTCTTAACAGACTAGATAATTCATTCATGATGTTGCTGGAAACTGACAGGTTGAGTAACAACTAAATTAAGGAATTGAGGATATTTCCATCTGATCAAAAAGCTTTGCCCAGTCTTGTCTTGTCATCTTTAAATGGCAATCATAGTATCACGAGTTCAGCTTTCATGTTGGACGATAGAGAGATGGGATAAGCTACTTATTCCTCGTCAAGTATGAGCTTACAAAAAGGAACTTCATCTTTCCAAGACCAATTTGCTGTTTGTTTAACATGTATGGGACATGAACTTTTCAAATAGTTTAGCATCCGGAACAATAGCAGATTTATCAGAAAGCATACTCATACATCGAGCCAAAGCAATGAGCCTTCTTACCTCCGACTTGGCCGCCAGCACCTCTTCAAACTGTTTGAGGAGTGCCGGTGGAGACATTTGATCAATCTCGGCTCCTAGGACAGCAATAGGAACCTTAACACCTGTGGAAAGAACAATCAGAGAATAAAGTAGTTATGAAAGTGCACCAACAACATGCTAATGAGACCTTTTTTGGGCCATACTAAACATACTTCAATTAGCCCACTATCATCTATACACATTGTTTCCTGGCAACTGGAATAAAATGGTTTACAACGCTCGGAGCACTGTGCACATGCACTCATGGGTTCAAACGATGGTAAAAGTGAATGCTAAATAGCCGAAGGAAGTATGACTGCACTAGATTAAAAAAATCAAAAAGAGGTTTTACTCAAAGAGGCAGATAATATCTGTTGCCTTCAGTTTCCAAAACTCATGTTTGAAAAAATGCAACTTGATGTACATACTTATTTCTTGTAATTCTTCCACTTGTTATGTATTTTAAGAAGCTGCATAGTTTGTGAATGGCTGCAAATGGCATACACATACCTTTGATATCATCAACAGTGACAAATGAAGGGTGTAACAGTACAGCGGCTTGGATAAGTTCACACTTGGCTAATTCAACCACAACCTTAGCTGAAGAAAGAAGACATTTTTAAAATAAGCCAGCATAAAGAACAACACTATGAGATAAATAAATAAAAATAAGAAGAGTGCTTCACATACCACCCCAGCAAAAGCCTGCTGCCCCTATCTTAGATATGCCTTTACTTTTCAGAGCTTGAATAATCGGTTTTGTCTCTTCAAATCCCTTGTCCTGTAAAATTGGTGTTCAGCCTTAGGCAAAAGAGATATCTATATGGAGCATGCGGCTTCCACACCTAGATGAGTTTAAATGAAATTCAACCAAACCAAACCAAACACTAGCAACAAGAAAAATCAATACAGACAAAGACTAACACACCAAGAATACATGAAAAACCCTTTAAATGGGACGAGGAAGCAGGAAGAATTAATTGAATTCACTTGCTGGTGTATAATCAAGAATACAGGTGGTCTACAACACCAAAAACATTTACCGACAGAAGCTCCTTTCTACAAGCTATAAGACCACATGCTCTATATTACAAAACTACTGCCCACAATCTAAAAGACTCAAGCTCCAAACCACAAAACATGTGTTAAACCACTCTCCAGGAGCTAACACAACTCACAAAAGTTAGTTACTACGTAACAAGCCGACCTAATCCACCTGAGCTAATCCACGTGAGCCGAGTGACTAAAAGGACTATTCCAATGATCATACAAAGTGGAGCACCTTCGGAAGTGGGTTTATCTTATGAATCAATCAAAAAGGTCTTCCCAATCTCATGCATAAATTGGGGTGCAAGGAACTCCTCCACTGGAAGCATCGACATCCTCGTCAATATCAGTTTATGACCCGTGGTCATAATACTAATTGAGATGTGATTCGATCCATTCTCGCTGCTTCACCATCTAATAAGCCGGTAAGGAACTGCACCTTATTCATGTCCTCTTGTCCAGCAATCACTCCCTGCCCTAGTTGGTTTAGGACATACTCTATCTGCAAATTGCATATCTACTTGAGAGAATTTCTCGAGTGATTCATAAGAAAGATCAATCCCACAACTGATTAGCACTTTCTTTGTTTACTTTGACTATTCTTTCTTTGAGTGGTTTAGATAGATGGTATCAGAGCAAAACCCTCCCGTAGACATGTGGTTCCAAGAGGGACTACACCCCCAGATCATCAGATGAAGGTGGAAAGGGTTTTACAGGGCAAGAGGGCTTGAATTAAGGTGTGGCTCTCAGCAGGCTTCAATGATGGCAAGCGGGATGTACTAAATCCCAAATTGGATAGGAGGAATTTGCTCAAAGAAAGGGGTATAATTTGATGCTGATGACAGAGTCAATGCTCTAAGTTAAGGAGTTTGTGATAGCTCAAGCCTCACATCAGATTGGCAGGGAGCCCTCTTAAGTGATTCATAAGTAAGCACTCATATTAAAGAATTACCAGCTTATTTGGTTATTAAACATTCCTTTTAGGAGCTTCACCTACGTGAAACAGATCTGGTCGTGACATACCACCTTTTAAAGAAGAAAGTAATCTAAAAACTATTGAAATAATACTACCTCTGCTGTACCGAAAATCCTAACCCATGGTTTTACTCTTTTCTCTCTTGGGTGTATTATTTGCATCCTCTTAGAAGTTTAAAACTTCCAATGGCAAGAAGCTTTCCTATTAAATGACATAATACAAGGCCATAGGCCACAGCGCACTAATCGGTTCTAACTAGCAAATTACCAATATCAACAACCTCACAATTTTAATAATCTCAATGTCTTCACCTACTATTAAGAAGGCTAAGGACTCACAGAACATACTTCTAGCAAATAGGAATAGATGAGTAACAGACACTAAGTTTAAAAAGAACTGAGTTGAATGACCCGAATATGCAACAGTGGCATATAAATGAGTTGTCAGCAGAAACAAAAGATCACATTGGTATGGCCAAAGTCGATCATATCTAATCTGCTAATCTCAATGGGCATTCCAATTACCAACTACCAACTGATGAGGCCCACAGGCACACTAAGAGATGTATGAGAAACAGAACATACAGCCCCATGATCTTTTAGCCAAACTCCTATAGGCCGCTCAGCATTCTCAGGTGCATAGGGATCCCCTTTGAAATAGTCAGGAACAACCACATAATAACCAGCAGCTGCAACTTTGTCTGCAAGTTTCCTGCAAATTTGGAAGCATTGTGACAGTTAAGTTTTTGGAAGAAGTCAAGAATAAATATTAGAGACTGCTTTTCGACGTTGTACTCCCATTTGATGCAAACATGACAGAATAGCATCAGTCACACTTCTCCAAGGAAGCACATATTCAGGAATTCAGTTAATCTACAACAGCTAATGGTCCATACCTCAAATTCGGCGCTTCATACCCTGCACAATCAAGACACGCAATTCAAATTAGAATACCATATAGACATGAGACGGAGCAATACAAAATATATGGCCAAAGTCAAAGTGAATTCAACCCATCCTGTTTCGACATTATGACTTCAAGAACTTACCATCAAGACTCGAGTTCGCATCAAACGGAGGAAAGTCAAGAAAAAGGTTGGAGAAGTGTTAACACACACGCACTTCCCCAAAGAAGGACAAGAGAAAACTAAACTGAAGCCAACCATTGATGGGAATCAGTCCTTTTCCACCACAACGTCGACCTTCCCAAATCAAAACTAAGCTCAACTTTCAACACCCACAACCTCAAAACCCAATCTTGGACATCACCCATCACAGAACCCCACCAGTAAAATCCCATCAGACGGCAAGAAAGGAAACCCACTTCACAAAGTGAAGCCAAGAACTCGACCGAAACTCCGCACAGGCGCGAGATCACGCACCGTAGACGTCGGAGATGAGGAGGATCGCGAGCTTGGAGTCTTGCGAGCCGACGACGTAGGCGTTGAGGCCGGCCACTTGCTCCACGTGTCCGGACCCGCTTCCGGGGCTGAGGGTAGGAGGGTTTGCGCAGCACTGCGGACCAGACATTGCTGTGGACAAGAAACTTTCTTTGCTCTGATGAAACGAATGGAGAAGGGGAAGGAGACGTGGACTTATAAGGAGGAAGAGGGGAGGAGTGAGCGGGGGAGCGAGCAAAGCAGCGAGAAGAATGATCCAGCGAATGTCTTTCGATGCTCTAATTTTGCATCATCGGTGACGTCAGGTCTCGCTACGTGGAAATATAGGTTTTTTTTTTTTGGTGGTTTTCTCTTTTGACCGGAATTTGGCCGGCAAATAATTTGATGGGAAAAGAAAGATTATGAGTAAGGGTGATCGGTTCTTTGAATATGTGTCGGAACAGGTTTTTTGACTTCCTATTTCAGAGGAATTTCAAAATTTAGGATTCGAAACAAAAGTGTACTGGAGAATTGGACCACCTTTTACTTTGTGTAAAAGAATATAATTTTTATAATAAAATATAAATGTTAATCAATTTCACTACAAAAATATATATTAGTTAAGAGGTTGAGCTATTTGTTCATATTTGGTATTACCCTCGAATCTACATCGGAACCGGTTTTATGACTTTCGATTTCAAAGGAATTTCAAAATTTAGGATTCAAAACAAAAGTGTACGGGAGAATTGGACAACCATTTACTTTGTGTAAAAAATTTAATTGTTATAACAAAATATAAATGCTAATCAATTTCACTATAAAAATATATATCCGTTAAGAGGTTGTGCTATTTGTTCATATTCGTTTTTTCTTTTTTCTTTTTTAAAGATGCTTCAAAACCCTTTTCTGACGTAGAATTGATGGTTTCTAGTTTCGCACTTGGAGTTGAACCAGTGTCTTAGTCTGGATTTAGGTTAGCGGAACTAGGAATCAAATTGGTTCTCTCTAAAACTGGTCTTAAACCAGTTCGGTCCAAACCAATTCGATCTAATTCCTGAGTTGAATCAAACTTGGAGTCATTAGTTTTTAGAAACGTAATGTGTGAAAAAAATACCAAAAAAATCTTAAACTTATAACATTTGTACTAATTTACTCATAAATCTTTTAATTGTGCCAATTGAGTCCTCAACTTTTTGAAAATTTATCAATTTAGTTATTTTGATCAATTTTGGTTGCAAATTGCTAACGTAGACAATTTTTACAATTTTTTTAAAAGATCGAATTTTTAATAATTATTTTATCTTATTTTATTTTTTTTTATTTCCTTACTTTTCCTTTTTCCTTCTTCTTCCATCAATATTGGGCCTCGGTGATCGACCATAGGAGAGGGCCGACCTTGCTGGCCTCATGTGAGACTCCACCTCGCCAAATTCGATGAGGTCGAGCCTTGTCCGTGGCTGATGAGGCTCTACCTTGCTCGATCCTAGCAAGATCAAACCTCACCACCCTTGATCAAGGCTCTACCTCACTCAAGGCTAGGGAGGCTCAAGCTCGCTAGATTCTATCGAGGTGAAGCTTGCCAATTTCAATGAGCTCGAGCCTTGTCTAAGGCTGATTAGGTCAATCCTTCCTTGTCGAGGCTTGGTGACTAGTGAAGGAAGAAGGAAAAAGGAAAAGAAAGAAAAGAGAAAATAAGTAAAAATAAAATATTAAAAATTAACATTTTTTAAATTGTAAAAATTATTCACGTTAGTGTCAATTGTGCCACAAAAAATGACTAACATATATGTTAGAAATTTTCGATCAAAATTGATTGTAAATACTAGATTGATAAAATTTTAAAAAGTTTATAACTCAATTGGTATAATTGAAAATTTAGAACTAAATTGACACGTGTACAATTAATATAAGATTTTTTTGATAATTTTTCCATAAGGCGCCGGTGCGTAAGAACGTGGGACAAGACTCACCAAGGGATAACAAATGCAAAGATGAAGGGAAGCTTTTATTAAATAGTTGTCCTACAAAAAGAAGCAGCAGTTGAGTTTTGTTTGTCAGTGTGTACAGATGGAGATGGAGGATGGGTGGAGTTTATTTGTAGGCCGGCTTCTTCTACGTTCATAGCCTTGATCCATCGACTTTCCCAGCAAATTATTTCCGACAGAAGTAGGGATGGTTGCTTTTATCATACGTGCCGGACAATCTACAGCCACTAGTTCAGACTATCATGAGCTAAAGCTGCACCCCTTTAAGGTCGGGAAAAGTACCAAAAAAGTTTTAAACCCATTATATTTGTACCAATTTAATCATAAACTTTTTAATTAGACCAATTCAATCCTAAACCTTTTAATATTGGTATCAATTCAGTCCATCTAGCCAATTTTGGCTGGCTGACGTTGACGTGGGCGCCGTAGAATGCGACATGGCAATTTTTATAATTTTTAAATAATTTTTTCGAATTTATTTTTTTATTTATTTTATTTATTAATTTATTAATTTTTCCTTTTTTTTCCTGCCTTCTTAGCTCGCCGGCCACCGCCAGGAAGAAAAAAAAAACAAAAAAAATTAAAAAAAAATTTGAAAAAATCACAAAAAAATCATAAAAATTGCCACGTAGCGTGTGGTCACCAGTCGATGTCCACGTCAGCGTTGGCCGGCCAAAATTGGCTGGATGGACTGAATTGGTACAAATATTAAAAGGTTTAGGACTGAATTGGTCTAATTAAAAAATTTAGGACTGAATTGGTACCAATGCAATAGGTTTAGGACTTTTTTGGTACTTAGACCTTAAAGTACTTATCCCTCTGCACCCCTTTAAGGTCTAAGTACCTCTTCATGTATTTTTCAGCCACTCATTCTTCTTCATCCAGGACGTGAATCTGTCCGATTGATCCAGAAAGTCTAGGGAATAGATCAATAAAGTGCATCTCAATTGACCCATCGACTCACCGACGGCTTGAACTTTCGAAAAGTTTGCAGGCTGCCTTAGGAACGAAGCTGCAGTATAGTACAACTTATCATCCTCAGACGGATGGCCAATCTGAAAAGACCATTCAAACCCTTGAAGACATGCTACGAGCTTGTGTACTGGATTTTAAAGGAAGTTGGGAAGAACAGTTCATGAAAGGCCCCTCTCTCCCTCAAATTTCCAGGTCTTGTGGTATTTTTTCCATGGAATATTAACTCACATCACTCTCAAGTGGCCCACACATCATACACATCCTTATCTTGTCCAAATGAGATGCAAATGTTGGTGAAATCTCTCTTGATGTCAGACTATGACTACATGCATCACTGTTCACTCTATGGTAGAGAGATATTTTTTTTATCTAAACGCAATCCCAGTAATTTTGTGAAATATTTTACTCAGCAAAGTAATAATTAGTGAAAGCAAGTTCTATTGTAAGCACAATTGTAGAATTTACTGTTGGAAGCATACCATCCGCTGCTGCTGAGGGGAACCAAATTCAAGGTCCGACAAGTTGCTGGACACGACCTGCAAAGAAAACTGGCCGTCGTTGGAGGTCTACCCGTATAGAAATGGTGACGTGACGCAGCTCCTTTGCCTCCGGTCCACCTCCCCGGCCAAGCACATGCTGCCTCTGGTCCGGAACATGACCATTTGTGGCTCCAAAAGAGCTGATGGACGCACCGACCTTAGAAATGTTGCTTGAGTCCTTAAGGCAACGATTGAAGCCAAAGGAAGTACTACGAAAGGGGTATCGGTTTTGAAGTGGATAGGTTCTAAGTCTGAAACCTACCCCATTAGAATAAATTATAGTTTTTAGAAAGTGAAACTTACCCCGTTTGCCCAAAATCTATACTAGAACTTATCCCACTTTTCAAGGTCTATCCGACAACCCGTTTTTCTTTTATCCATTTTTTTTTTCGAGTTTTAAGGCTTTTTTGCTATTTCCATCCTTTTATTGACTCATGACATTTTCTTTCACATTGAATTGATTATATCATCCCTTGCGAGTCATACTCTTGACTTAAGATTACTTCTTTCTTCTTCTTTTTTTTCCCTTTTTATTCTTTTGTTTCAAATGAAATTGCTCATATTTTTTTCGAAACAATATTTACTAAGGTTAAATATGGGGCCTACTCTTGATTTAATATTATTACTTTCTTTCTTTTATTCTTTTATTGTTTTTTTCCCTTTTCTTTCTCCATTTGGAATAAAACTCGTGTACCTCTTTTAAAATAAATTATTTAACAGATAGCTAACTAATTATTTGACCCAAAAAAAAAGTTATTTGTTGTGTTAATGAGTTGTATATTTCTTTCTTTTTAACGAGGACTTAGTATGCATTTCGTTTAATTATAATTTTAGTATGTGTCATTATGTTGTAATTTGCATGTTTTAACTACTCAATTTTCATTTTATCAAGTGAATCTAATAGTCAAATTTTTAATTAATTATTGTGTGATGCATTAAATATTTTGAGTGATCTTGATACGTTCTTTTGTTTATAGCAATATATTTCAAAGGGATAGTCAATTAAACGAGATCTGGTTTTTCTTCTCTAACATTCAATAGAAATATTATGTCAATCACAATAATTACTTATCTTATCACAATATTCACTCGTACCCCGCCATAACCATCCATCAATCCATTAGTAAAAACCAAACCTTATCATTCCACTAACCCCTTGGAGGCCTTTAGCTACTCGTTGACAAACCACGGTCACAAATGGCCATACCCTTGGACTTCAATAGCTCGGTCCGATCAGCGACAATCGAACTTAGATGTAGATGACTTATCTCTTATCCATCACTTGAAAGTATATCAAAATTTACGCAATATATATATCACTTTTGTATGGTGCTTATTTAAATACCATAACTTTTTAATTCTTCACTTGAGTGCTCAAGTGATCTAGTGAAACATTATATCACTCAA
Source organism: Eucalyptus sp. ANBG9806169 (assembly GCA_014182395.1). NCBI lineage: Eukaryota > Viridiplantae > Streptophyta > Magnoliopsida > Myrtales > Myrtaceae > Eucalyptus > Eucalyptus sp. ANBG9806169. Next base: position 16,521,921 of record CM024574.1, on the reverse strand, counting down.
ATAAGAATCGTACGAAAGTTAAGTCACTTGTAATATGCTTTTCCCCCTATATAGCTTTCTAATAGATTTCTTAGGAAAAAGTGAAGATTATGCATGAAAACTGAATCATGACATTCTCTAACATGGAATAGCTTATTCATCAATATAACAAAAAATTTGTCCATCCCTAAATTTCAAGTGAATTGAGATTCCAATTGTAAGGTATAAATAGTCTGCCCAATATTTTTCTTTTACCATTGTTACGGAGGCCTAGCATTAGAAAATAGACTGTGGAATTGAACAGCAACTGTATGAGCTAGATGCTCATGCAACAGCTCTTACACTGAAAGCAATGAATGTCGGAACTCCGCATTTGACATTATTTGGGATTTATACACTAGAAATGTTAGAAATTGTGTACGATACTCACTTTAATGCTAATTTTTTTTTTTGGATCATTTAAATGTAACTTTTTTGAAAAAAACGATCATTTAAGTGCCGATTTAGATATAAGTTGTTAGAAATCTGACGTGATTATATTTTATTGATTTCTTAGTCTTACGTGACTCACCAGCATGTCTAGTCAACATATAAATCCTAGAAAACGTCCTCTATAAGTTGTAAATAGTGATCATTTAAGTGCCAAATTTTATCTCACTTCAGTTCAGTACCAAGAATACCATGTGGAAATGCTACGTGGACTGAAATTCTTAAAAATTTTGCCAAGTCATGTTATAATTTAATTATAAATGTCACGTAATCAATTTAGCTGAAATTTCTCGTCATTGGAACTTAAGTAATCATTTTTTCTCCAATTTAACACTTAAGTGAATCGATAAAAAACTTTCCACACTAAAATGAGCACAATACACAACTTTTGTCACTTCTTGTGCACTTATTTCACATTATTCTTTATTGCTCTTACACATTACATCACATAAAATCTAGACAAACTGAGACCAGAGAAATAAAGTACTTGACAACTCGTGTATCACGCTAGATAATCACGTCCTACTTCCAGTTTATTACAGGCGCGACGTGGTTTCTTCCTTGACGAACTTCACAAACCATTGTATCATGTCCGAATGAGCCTCCTCCGCAGACTTCACAGCAGCTTCGTTTTCAACCTTGTATCTCACCGTCCATCCATGAGAAACTTTGGGAAAGATCTTCACGAATGCATCAATCTGCACGACAAGAATAAAAGAGTATTACATCCAAACTTCTCACACGAGAGACTACGACACAGACGGGAGTCGGATTCAGTTCAAGAATCTGAAATTCCTTGTGTGGAAGGAGCCTTTGAGAACCCACAAATCACAGCGATTTATGATTTTGAGCATCACTTAGCGAGGGAAAAAATTTCTAGTGGACGAGGGCAAAACCTCATTAGCAGACAAGATAATTCATTCACGATGTCGCTGGAAATTGAAAGTTCTGGTAACAAAATATGTTCTGGCCAAAAAACATTAAGAAATTAAGGGTATCTGCATCTGATGAAAAAGCTTTGCCCTGTCTTGTCTTGTCATTAAATGGCAATCAAAGTCCAACACGTTGGACTTTCGTAGTGGACAATGGAGAGATGGGACTATGCTACTTATCCCTGCCGAGCGTCAGCTTACGAGAAAGAACTTTTTATCTTTGAAGACCAATTTTCCATTTGTTGACAATGTAAAGCGCCATCGACTGTTCAAATAGTTTTAGTATCTAGAACAATAACAGATTTATCAGCAAGGCATACTCACACATTGATCAATAGCAACCGGCTTTCTTACCTCGGACTTAGCAGCGAGCACCTCTTCAAACTGTTTGAGGAGTTCAGGTGGAGACATCTGATCAATCTCAGCTCCTAGCACAGCAATAGGAACCTTGACACCTGCCGACAGGCCAATCAGCAAATTTGATGTGCTTACATATTTTTTTGTAGTACTTCAACTTGGTATGTATCATAAAGCTATGACGTCTCTGTACGGTGGCAAAACGGCAAAGACATACCTTTGATATCATCAAGAGTGACAAATGTAGGGTGTAACAGCACAGCAGCTTGGATGAGCTCACACTTGGCTAACTCAACCGCAACCTTAGCTGAAGAGAGAAGAAATTTTAAGATAAGTAAGCATATAGAACAATATTATGAGATAAAACAAAATGAAATGCTATCCAGAGAAATTCTTTTGTCTGATATCTTGGTCCATGGCCTGAAGATATGCTTCACTTACCACCCCAGCAGAAGCCTGCCGCTCCTATTGTAGATATGCCTTTACTTTTCAGAGCTTGAATAACTGGTTTTGTATCTTCAAATCCCTTATCCTGTAAAATTGGTGTTCAGGTTTTGGCAGAAGAGATATCTTTAGGGAGCATGCACCTTCCACACCTAGATGAGTTCAAATGAAATTCAAACACTAGCAATGAGAATAACACACCAAGAATACATGAAAAAATCCTTTAAATGGGACAAAGATACTCCACGGAATAATGAAATTCACTAGTCGGTGAATAGTCACGAGTATAGGAGGTCTACCACACCAAAAACATGTAACCACAAAAGCTCCTTTCTACCAGCTATAAGACCCCAAGCTCCACCGACATTATTGTCCTCAATCTACAAGACTACAAGCCCCAAACTATCAAGCCTGTATGACCCTTCTATAAGAGCTATCACAACTCTCCCAAGTTAGTCACTATGTGACAAGCCGTCCTAATCCACATATGCCGAGCCATTAAAAGGAGTTTCCAAATAACCATACCAAATGGAGCTCGTTTGGGAGTGGTCTAATTTATGAATCAATCAAAAAGGTCTCTTCCATCTTACGCATAAATTGGGGAGTCACAAACTTCTCCACTTCAAGCATCGACATTCTCATCAATATCGGCCAATGACCTGCAACAACGATACTATTCGAGATGCAATTCGATCCATTCCCGTCCCTTCGCTATCCTATCTGCCTATAAGGAGCTGTCCATTTTTAGAGTCCTTTTGTCTTGGCAATTGCTTCCCACCCTAATCAGATCGACTGCATGGTCCATTCTCGAGTCACATGTCTGCTTGAGAGATTTTCTTGAGTGATTCATAAGTAAGACCTACCCCACAAATAGTCAACACTTTCTTTGGTTACTTGAGCACTCTTTTAAGGGCTCGACACAGTGGATTCAGGTGGTTTTCCACACATGGTATCAGAGCAAAACGCCTCTGGTAGACGTGTGGCTTTAGGACAAACTAGGGCCCTAGTCGATCAGATGAAAGTGGGGAATGATCGTCAGCATGAGGGCTCAATGAGGCACGGCTCTTAACAGGCTTCTATGATGGCAAGGGGCAAGATGGACCGAGTCCCACATCGGATAGGAGAATACGGATATGATCCGACACTGATGAGGAAGTCAGTGCTTTAACTGGAGGACTCTGACACCTCATATGTATGATATGAGAAAAGAGAACCACAAGCATTCCGACTACCAACGATGAGGACCACAAGCACTTTAATATATGTATGATATGAGAAAAGAGAACATACAGTTCCATGATCCTTTATCCAAACCACAAAAGGCCTCTCAGGATTCTCAGGAACATAGGGATCTCCATAGAAATAGTCAGGAACAACCACGTGGAAACCAGCAGCTGCAACTTTGTCCGCAAGTTTCCTGCAAATTCAGTAGCATCGTTACGGTTAAGTTATAGGAAGAGGTCGCGAATTAACACCAGATACTGTTATTAGACATTGTACTTCCATTTTATGCAAACATGACAGAAAATCATCCATCACACTTCTCCGATGAACGTATTCATGAATCCAGCTAGATAGCAAATGGTTACCTCAAATTCGGAGCTTCATACCCTGCACCATCAAGACACACATATCAAATAAGAATACCATGTATACGATACAAGGAGCAATACACATTCTTTGGCCAACGACAAAGTGAATTAAATCCACTCTGTCTCCACACTGCAACCTCCAGACTCGAGATTGCAGGAAAAAAAGAGGAACGTTTCAAGAAAAAGATTGGAAAAGTGACACACGCACTTCACAAAAGAAGAAACGAGAACTAAACTGAAGTCAACCATTGACTGCAACTAGTCATTTTCCATCACAAGTCGACCTTCCCCAATCGACATTAAGCTCAAGTCTCATCGCCCACAACCACGAAAAGGAAACTGGAAACCATCCTTCACTAAACCCCCCCTATAAAAATCCTATCAGACGGCAATAAACGAAGCCCGCTTCTTATTGCGAAGCCAAGAACTGCAACAAAACAGGAAGAAAAAAGAAGAGGAGACAACTTCCACAAGTGCAAAATTACGCACCGAAGATGTCGGACACGAGGAGGATCGCGAGCTTGGAGTCCTGCGAGCCGACCACGTAGGCGTCGAGGCCGCCCAGTTGCTCCACGCGTCCCGCTCCGCTACTCGGATCAAGGATCGGCGGGTTCGCGCAGCACTGTGGACCAGACATTGCTAGGAATAAGAATATTCTTCCCTCCGATGATCGACGATGAACGTGGGGAGAAGGTGATCGAGGCGAGGATTTATAATTCTCTTACTTTGCATCACCCGTGACGCCAGGACGCGCGCTCTCTGGAAAAACAAAGGTTTTGCTTATTATTTTCTTTTGACCGGACGTTGTCCCACGAATAATTTAAAAGGAGAAAAGAGCCATGTTGGTGTCAATGAATTTCAAAATTTAGAAAGAGAGTTTCAACTGAAATTTGCTTCCGTCAATCAGCAATCCGGACACGGCCGGTTGCCACGACAGTCTTATAAATTTTTTATACATAACGTTAAAATAAGATATAGTATTTAAAATTTCATACAATTTTGATCGTTAGTTTGCAAATAAAATTGGGAGATCGTATATTAATTTGTCTGCATAAACGTCTAGGTTAATAGATAGCAACCGCACAGAAACATACATGGCATGACAACGAAAAATAGTGGGTCCAAATAGTTGTAGAACACTGTACTTATGGCTAGATGGACAATCCAATTTGCATTTCTCATGTGTTGTTGAATCTTGCACCTTCATAAGTTGCTTCAATTTCTCCGGGCATAGATGTTAACCTGCTCAAAAGCGAACACGGAATCTAAATCAGTCCAAGTACTCATAAGTAGATTTGTTAAAATAGGTTACAGACCCATTCCTTAACTCATTTGATGGGTTGAGTTATTATATGCATTAACTCAGTAAATGGGCTATAAATGAATTTAAAATGGTAAAACCCAAGATGATATGAGTGTTAAATAAGTTTCCAATTTACTTATATCCAACCCACTCCTATTACTCTTTCTTTACTCTCTATTGCCTTTACTCGATCTTGTGCTTGCTCACCCCATGCTCTCACCTTAATTTGGATATGTTTTTTGTTTATTGTTTTTAAATTGGATTAAGTATAGAAGTGTTTAGCAATATTGGTTGGGTCAATATGAGTTGGGTTGGGTCACTAGATTTGTATTGCCTTTACTCGATCTCTCGCTCACTCACTCCGTGCTCTCACCTTAATTTGGGTATTGGTTTTCTTAAATTGAAATTAAATATAGAAGTGTGCTAAGACTTAAATTTTGGTGACCTGATCATTCATTTATTGCAAAGAAAATTAATGATGGTTTTAGCCCCTAAACAAAAATATTAGAATTAAATTGCATAACATATAGTTTTTGGAGCATTTACTATTTACTTTATATTTACATTATTTGCATTAGCATTGGATTGGCAGTAGATGGTCATGAACTTAAAAGTGAACAGATTGAGCCCACGTAGTAGCACAAAATTTGGCCAGCATTGGGGGACCAACTGGGCGAAACTTGCATGCGAAGACAGGCCAAATTGAGGTTAATTTAATCTAATTTCAGCCTATGGGAATTAATTAAAATAGATCTTGAGCTTAATTTAGCCCATTACATAGAAAAGGCCTAAATTAAGCCTATGAGGTCAAGTTTAAACCTAGGTTTGCATTATATATAGGACGTTATGTGTCACAAATTGGAGATCGGCAAATCAGAATTTGAGAGCACATACAGACAGAGAGAGAGAGAGAGAGAGAGAGAGAGAGAGAGAGAGAGAGAGAGAGAGAGAGAGAGGGAGAGAGAGGAGCACTTTCCGCCGTTGGTGTCACCACGAGATTGTGGCCCATTGCCGTGCCTCTTAATCGATGACAAAGTCATGAAGCCATGCCCTCATGATCGTGATCCTCTGGTGTCATCAAGGAAGCAGCTCAGTCAAAACGTCCAGTATAATCTTGCGAGCATCAAAGCAGCCGCTCGATGTTCACTAGCTCCTTCAGGTAATACACTGGCAACACCAGGAACTCGGGCAGCCACAATCCAGCGCCCAGCGAATCTTGCCGCACGCTGACAGCCCCGTCGATACCTGTCCATCAATTCCAGAACCGACAAGCTTTCTCGACGCCCCTGTGGACTTCTCGTTGCCGGCTATCCTCTTTGACCCATTCGAATACGTCAAAGTTGCTGATTTGCTCGTGCGCTCGATCGAGAATTAATCATTACACCGAGACCACTGATGGAAGGTCAATCCTTCACTACGTGCTCGTCTTACATTCATCGACGATCAAACTAGGGTTGACTCGTTTCATGTCAATTACTTGAAAGTACATTGAGATTCAAGCAATATAGCTTTGTGATAGATTTTTCGCGAAAAAGTGGAGATATGCTTGAAAACCTAGATTTTTTTTTTTTTTTTGGTGGAAATGTAATGTGCGAAAGAAATACCAAAAAAGTTTTAAACCTATTTATTTGTATCGATTCACTTATAAACGTTTTAATTGTACCAATTGAGTCCTAAGCCTTTTGAAAATTTGTCAATTTATTTATTTTGAATTACTAACATATACAATTTTTACGATTTTTTTAAAAGATTGAATTTTTAATAATTATTTATCTTATTTTATTTATTTGTTCTTATCTTCCTTTTCCTTTTTCCTTCTTCTTCCACTAGTGTTGGGCCTCGGCGATCAACTATAGGAGAGGGCCAACCTTGCCGGCCTCATGTGAGACTCCACCTCGCCAAATTCCATGAGGTCGAGCCTTGCCTGTGGCCAACGAGGCTCCACCTTGCTTGATTCTAGCAATATCAAACCTCACCACCCTCAATCAAGGCTCCACCTCACTCAAGGATTGAGAGGCTTGAGCTTGCTAGGTCCCATTGAGGTCAAGCTTGCCAATTTTGACGAGCTTGAGCCTCGCCTGAAGTTGATTATGTCGGCCCTTCCTGGATGATGCTTGGTGATCAGCTAAGGAAGAAGGAAAAAGGAAAATAAAGATTAGAGAAAATAAGTAAAAATAAAATATTAAGAAAATTTATATTTTTTAAATTGTAAGATTGTCCACGTTAGCATTGATCGTGCCACATAAAATAACCAATGTTCATGTTAGAAATTTCCAATCAAAATTGGCAGTAGGACCTAATTGACAAAATTTTAAAAGGCTTATAACTCAATGGGTATAATTGACAATATCTAAAATTGAATTGACATGAGCACAATAGATTAAAATTTTTTTGATGATTTTTTCACACATGCGGGTGTGTAAGAACGTGGGACAAGACTCACCAAGGGATAACAAATGCACAAAGGAAGGGAAGCTTTTATTAAATAGTTGTCCTAGGAAGCAGCAGTTGAGTTTTGTTTGTCGGTGTGTACAGATGGAGATGGGGGATGAGTGGAGTTGATTTGTAGGCCGGCTTCTTCTACGTTCATAGCCTTCATCCACCGACTCCCCCAGCAAATTATTTCCGACAGAAGTAGGGATAGTTGCTTCTATCATACGTGCCGGACAATCTACAGCCACTAGTTCAAACCATCACGAGTTAAAGCTGCACCCTTTTAAGGTCTAACTACCTCTTCATGTATTTTTCAGCCACTCATCTTCTTCATCCAGGACTTGAATCTTTCTGATTGATCCAGAAAGTCTAGGAAATAGATCAATACAGTGCATCTCAATTGACCCCTCGACTCACCGACGGCTCAAACTTTCGTCAGGCTATGACTACATGTGTGTCACGCGTCACTGTTCACTCTGTGGTAGAGACTTTTTTTATCTGAACGCAATCCCCGTAAATTTGTGAAATATTTTACTCAGCAAAGTAATAATTAGTGAAAGCAAGTTCTATTGTAAGCACAATTGTAGAACTTACTATTGGAAGCATACCATCTGCTGCTGCTGAGGGGAACCCAATTCAAGGTTCGACAAGTTGCTGGACACGACCTACAAAGAAAACTGGCTGTCGTTGGAGGTCTACCCCTATAGAAATGGTGACGCGACGCAGCTCCTTTGCCTCCGGTCCACCTCCGTGGCCAAGCACATGCTGCCTCTGGTCCGGCACATGACCATCCACAGCTCCAAAAGAGTTGATGGACGAATCGACCTTAGAAATGTTGCTTGAGTCCTTAAGACAACGATTGATGCTAGAGGAAGTACTACGAAAGGATTATTGATTTTGAAGTGAATATGTTCTAGGTTTGAAACTTACCCTGTTCGAATCAGTTACAGTTTTTGAAATTTGGAACTTATCCCATTTGCCTTAAAATCTACCCTACAACCTGTCCTACTTTTTTGGTCCAATTTCAAGGTCTATTTGACAACCCGTTTTTCTTTTGTTCATTTTTTTTGGGTTTTAAGGCTTGCGCTATTTCCATACTTTTATTGGCTCCTGACATTTCCTTTCATGTTGAATTGGTAATATTATCCCTTGCGGGTTATACTCTTCACTTGAGATTACTTCTTTCTTTCTTTTTTTTTTTCTTTTTCCTTTTTTATTCTTTTGTTTCAAATGAAATTGCCCATAATTTTTTGAAACAATATTTACTAAGGTTAAATATGGGGCCTACTCTTGAAATAATATTATTACTTTTATTTATTTATTTTTGCTTTTTCCTTTTCTTTCTCCATTTGAAATAAAATCTGTGTACCTCTTTTAAAATAAATTATTGGGAAAATCTCAAATAAGGACCTGAAGTTGATCCATTTTCTCAAAAAAGGACCTAAAGTGGACACTGTCTCAAATAAGGACTCAGAGTGGCTAATTTACTCTCAATTAAGGACCTGAACTTCTAATTTTATTCACAGCCATGGGTACTTTTGTCCAAGAACATTGTTGTTTATTTTTTGTCTCTCTCTTTCTTCTTTTTTCTTTCTTCATCTTTCTCACTCTCTACATCACCTCCATTATCAGCCCCTCCATCGCTCTGTGTCATCTTGTTGTGTGACCAGGATTGGGTTTTCTTTAACACGAGCCATTACAACGTAGTCTAACTCATTGAAAATTTTAAATTTCGCTCCTCAAAATGGTTTGTAGACAATTCCACGAAGCCGAAAGAGCTTTCAAAAATAAGTTCTTTTTATTCCAACATTCATCGCAAATTCTAATCTCAAAGGCATAATATGAATCTGCTTTTGCTGAGACTCAACTTCTTGTCCAACTCCCAAGCTATGCAACTAATCCCTTTGGCGACGTATTTCTCTCACCTCGAGAGTGCATCAAACTCCACTTATTCCGAGCCTTCTGCTAACCCAGCAACTGCAATTTTTTGTGCTATTTTCGGTCCTGCTTGCCAACAACAGAGTAGTAATATCCAAGCATCGCCAGATTATCTTGTTTGACTAACTTATGCCTCTATTCAATTAACACTTGGTGATCAACAATTTCATGCCAAAGAACAATTTTGTTGCAATTGGTGACTATTTCAAACTCGGCAAGAGTTTGCCTCATCAATTTCAAATTTGGGTTTTCCTTTCTTGCGTAAATTCAATATTTCAAAGATCTCCCTTCCCCTTTGCAATGCCAATGGCTTCTTTCAATAATCCTTAGTCTGGAGACACCCACTCACACTCTTGCCATTCTCATTGACACATCTCTTCTCCTCAATCGATACCCCATCTTGAAATTGATCATTAGTCGTATCTGACATCATTAACTGTAGAAACTATTGTACTTTGTTGCCCCATTGCCGCCATCGACAAGTCCTATTTGAGCTCTCGACCTCATGATAGAAAATCCAACATCGTTGTCATAAGATGGAGGTCAATCTGAGCTTTAGGCTGAGCACAAGCGAGCCGAGATTTGATGCATCTTGAGGAACTGAGGATTTTATCATCAATTTCAAATTTGGGTTTTCCTTTCTTGCGTAAATTCAATATTTCAAAGATCTCCCTTCCCCTTTGCAATGCCAATGGCTTCTTTCAATAATCCTTAGTCTGGAGACACCCACTCACACTCTTGCCATTCTCATCGACACATCTCTTCTCCTCAATCGATACCCCATCTTGAAATTGATCATTAGTCGTATCTGACATCATTAACTGTAGAAACTATTGTACTTTGTTGCCCCATTGCCGCCATCGACAAGCCTATTTGAGCTCTCGACCTCATGATAGAAAATCCAACATCGTTGTCGTAAGATGGAGGTCAATCTGAGCTTTAGGCTGAGCACAAGCGAGCCGAGATTTGATGCATCTTGAGGAACTGAGGATTTTATCATCCGAGAAGGGGGCCAGTAGCAAATAACTCCAATCCGACTTCTTGTCACTAGGACCAACTACGTGATGACATGAAGCTCACGAGGTCGCTAGTAGGGGCCTTGATTATGGTGTTGAAGAAGGAGGCAATGTAGAGCGAAGGAGGAGGTGTGAGGAAAATGAAGAAAGAAAAAAAAATTAAAGAAAAAATGTTCTTGGACAAAAATACCCCAAGTTGTAAATAAGATTGAAAGTTTGGGTCTTTATTTGAGACAAAATTAGCCACTTTGGGTCCTTTATTTGATATAGTGTCCACTTTGGATCTTTTTTTGAGAAAATGAACCCACTTCAAGTCTTTATTTGAGATTTTCCCTAAATTATTTAACATATAGCTAACTAATTATTTGACTAAAAAAAAAGCTATCTGTTGTGTTAATGAGTTGTATATTTCTTTTTTTTTTTAATGAGGATTTATTATGCATTTCATTTAATTATAATTTAAATATGTGTCATTATGTTGTAATTTGCATGTTTTAACTACTCAATTTTCATTTTATCAAGTACATCTAATAATCAAATTTTTAATTAGTTATGTGTGATACATTAAATATTTTGAGTGATCTTGATCTATTCTTTTGTTTATAGCAATATATTTCAAAGGGATAGTCAATTGAACGAGATCTGGTTTTTCTTCTCTAACATTCAATATAAATATTATGTTGATCACAATAATTACCTCCCTTATCGCGACCAAAAAGAACATATTTGTCTCTCATTGACACTTTTATAGGGAAAACATAATCTTGGGCAAGAGGATGCGTTCGCACACTACTGAAACAATCGTCTCGTGTTAGAAAATTACTTGGGAAAGTTTCAAATGAACTTGTTGACATTATTAATTGTTGTTCTTCATTCATAGTTTCATCGTCAACAAATACATTTAAGCTAAAAATAATGTTGTCTTCCATAGTAACTGCACTACAAAAAATAATATAACGAAAAAAAAATTGTGTATAATGGATGCATTAACCTTAATATTGAAGTCGAAAAATTCACGATTGTGACGATAATTTAGAGAAATAAGGTAAACAATTTGCAAATGGAACTAACATTTCTTTAATTTGATATATGATTAGTGATTGCTCATGTTACAACAATGGAGAATAAGTTCAGAAGAAGACAAAAATGAAGGAAATGTTGAATGTAATTGGTGTGGAAGAAGCGACAAGTGAAAAAAAAAGTTGTTTGAAAGGGACGTAAGTAGTTTTGTCCTCCAATAAAATTGAAACAAAAGAAAAAGAAGAAAAAAAGGCAAAAAATAATCTTAAGTCAAGAGTGGGATTTACAAGGGATAGTATAGTCAATTCAACATAAAAACGGATATCAAAAGCCAAAAAAGGGTGGAAAAAGTGCAAGTCTTTAATATGAGCTACAAAACGGTTCAAAGTAACATATGAGTTGAAGCATGCTAATTTTAGTATATCTGGTTTCTTATTGAATTTGAAGAAATTATTTTCCCCAAAAGAATTAATTATCGAAAAATGATTCCATTCTAGGCCAAATTTCCAAAATATAATCTATGCTTTTTGAAAAATCCATTTTTTGAAAATTCACTCGTACCCCCACCATCCATCAATCAATCCATTAGTAAAAACCAAACCTTAGCTACTCTTTTTTTTTTTGGATGACTTGGATTCCTGCATCGACCGCACTACAAAAGTCCGATTGGTCAGGCACCAATCGGAGGAGAACTGGCCTAGCCCCACGGACTAGCCTCCATATAAGTCAAGGATATTGTAAGATGGAGGGTAGAGGGACTTGAACTTGGATCAATCACCCACAAGCCCAAGCCCTTCGACTTCAATAGCCTAGTTCGATCACCAACGATCAAACTCAGATGTAGATGACTCGTCTCTTATCCATCACTTGAAAGTATATTGAAATTTACACAATATTTATCACTTTTGTATGGTGTTTATTTAAATATCATAACTTTTTAATTCTTCACTTGAGTGCTCACACGATCCAGTGAAACGTTATATCACTCAAGTAAGAATCGTACAAAAATTATGTCACTTGTAATATGCTTTCCCCCCTATATTGCTTTCTAATAGATTTCTCATGAAAAAGTGAAGATTATGCATGAAAACTGAATAATGACATTCTCTACATGGAACAGCTCATTCATCAAAATAATGAAAAATTTGTCCATCCCCAAATTTCAAGTGAATTAAGCGATTCCAATTGTAAGGTATAAATAGTTCGCGCAATATTTTTTTCATCTTTTACCATTGTTACGGATGCCTAGCATTAGAAAAAAGACAGTGGAATTGAACAGCGACCGTATCGGCTGGATGCTTATGCAAGAACTCTTATGCCGAAATCAACGAATGTTTGAACTCCGCAGTTGACATTATTTGGGATAAATACACTAGAAATGTAAAAAATTATGTACGACACTCAGAGTTTTTTCGGATCATTTAAATGCCACTTTTTTGAGAGAACGATCACTTAAGTGCCAATTTAGATATAGGTTGTTGGAAATCTAATGTGGTTATATTTTATGAATTTTCTTAGTCCTACGTGACTCGCAGGCATGCCTAGTCAGCATATAAACCCTAAAAGATGTCCTCTAAAAGTTGTAAATAGGGATTTTGAAATGCCAAATTTTGTTTAAAGTGATCACTTCAATACTAATCGTTGTTAAAAAGCAATCAATTCAGTGCCAAGAACGCCATGTGGAAATGCCACATGGACTGAAGGTCTTAAAAAATTTGCCAAGTCATAGTATAATTTAATTATAAATGTCACGTAATCAATTTGGCCGAAATTTATTGTTGTTGCTATTTAAGTAATCATTTTTTCTCCAATTTAATACTTAAGTGAGTCGGTAAAAACTTTTAACATTAAAGTGAGCGCCGTACACAACTTTTACTACTTCTAATGTACTTATTCCACATTATTCTTTATTGCTCTTAGCCATTGCACCACATAAAATATAGACAAACCGAGACCGGAGAAATAAAGTACTTGACAACTCGCGTATCATGCTAGATAATCACGTCCTACTTCCAGTTTACTACAGGTGCAACGTGGTTTCTTCCTTGACAAACTTCACAAACCATTGTATCATGTCCGAATGAGCCTCCTCCGCAGACTTCACAGCAGCTTCGTCTTCGACCTTGTATCTCACCGTCCATCCATGAGAAACTTTGGGAAAGATCTTCACGGATGCATCAATCTGCACGACAGGAATAAAAGAGTATTACATCCAAACTTCTCAAACGAGAGACTAAGACACAGACGGGAGTAGTATTCAGTTCAAGAAGAAATTCCTAGTGATGAAGGAGCCATTGAGAACCCACAATTCACAGCAATTTATGATTTCGAGCATCACTTAGTGAGGGAAAAAATTTCTAGTGAACGAGGGCAAAACCTCATTAACAGACAATATAATTTATTCACGATGTTGCTGGAAATTGAAAGTTTTGGTAACAAAATATGTTCTGGCCAAAAAACATTAAGAAATTAAGGTTATCTGCATCTGATGAAAAAGCTTTGCCCTGTCTTGTCTTGTCATTAAATGGCAATCAAAGTCCAACACGTTGGGCTTTCGTAGTGGACAATGGAGAGATGGGATTATGCTACTTATCCCTCGTCGAGTGTCAGCTTAGGAGAAAGAACTTTTTATCTTTGAAGACCAATTTTCCATTTGTTGAAAATGTAAAGCGCCATCAACTGTTCAAATAGTTTTAGTATCTAGAACAATAACAGATTTATCAGCAAGGCATACTCATACATTGATCAAAAGCAACTGGCTTTCTTACCTCGGAGTTAGCAGAGAGCACCTCTTCGAACTGTTTGAGGAGTTCAGGTGGAGACATCTGATCAATCTCAGCGCCTAGCACAGCAATAGGAACCTTGACACCTGCCGACAGACCAATCAGCAAATTTGACGTGCATACATATTTTTTTGTAGTACTTCAACTTGGTATGTATATCATAAAGCTGTGAATCTGTGTACGGTGGCAAAACGGCAAAGACATACCTTTGATATCATCAAGAGTGACAAATGAAGGGTGTAACAGCACAGCAGCTTGGACGAGCTCAAGCTTGGCTAACTCAACCGCAATTTTACCTGAAGAGAGAAGAAATTTTAAGATAAACAAGCATAAAGAGCAATATTATGAGATAAAACAAAATGAAATGTTATATAGAGAAATTCTTTTGTCTGATATCTTGGCCCATGGCCTGAAGATATGCTTTACATACCACCCCAGCAGAAGCCTGCGGCTCCTATTGTAGATATGCCTTTACTTTTCAGAGCTTGAATAACTGGTTTTGTATCTTCGAATCCCTTATCCTGTAAAATTGGTGTTTAGGTTTAGGCAAAAGAGATATCTTAAGGAAGCATGCACTTTCCTCACCTAGATGAGTTCAAATGAAATTCAAACAAACCAAACACTAGCGACGAGAATAACACACCGAGAATACATGAAAAACTATTTAAATGGGACAAAGATACTCCATGGAGTAATTAAAAATTCACCAGTCGGTGAATACTCAAGAGTATAGGAGGTCTACCACACCAAAAACATTTGACGACAAAAGCTCCTTTGTACAAGCTATAAGACCCCAAGTTCCACCGACATTATTGTCCTCAATCTACAAGACTACAAGCTCCAAACTATCAAGCATGTAAGACCACTCTGTAGGAGCTATAAAACTCTCTAAAGTCAGTCACTATGTAACAAGCCTAATCCAAGTAAGCCGAGCCACTAAAAGGAGTATTCAAATAACCATACAAAATGGAACTCGTTTGGGAGTGGCTAATTTATGAATCAATCAAAAAGGTCTCTTCTATCTCATGCGTAAACTGGGGAGTCACAAACTTCTGCACTTAAAACATCGACATTCTCATCATATTGGCCAATGACCCGCAACAATGGTACTATTCTAGATGTCATTCGATCCTTTCTCGTTCCTTTGCTATCCTATATGCCTACAAGGAGCTGTCCATTTTTAGAGTTCCTTTGTCTCGACAATCACTCTCTGCCCTAATTAGATCAACAGCATAATCCATCCTTGAATCGCATGTCTACTTGAGAGGTTTTCTTTGAGTGATTCATAAGGAAGACCTACTCCACAGATAGTCAACAATTTCTTTGGTTACTCGAGTACTCTTTTGAGGGCTTGACACGGTGGATTCATGTGGTTTTACGCACATGGTATCAGAGGAAAACCCCGACTGGTAGACGTGGCTTCAAGATAGACTAGGCACCTAGCCAATCGGATGAAAGCAGGGAGTGATCGTCAGCAAGGGGGCTCCGTAAGGTACAACTCCTAAAAGGCTTTTATGATAGCAAGGGGCAAGATGTATCGAGTCCCACATCTGATAGTTGAAATTTGCTCAGGGATATGATCTGACACTGACGAGGAAGTAAGTGCTTTAACTAGAAGAGTTTGTGATACATCAAGTATATTGGACAGGAGGGGGCCCTTAACTATTTACCAGCTTATTTGGTCACTTAGACATTCCTGTTAGGGTTTTGGCCCATGTAAGACAAATCTAGTCATGACATACCACATTGTCAAAGAAGAAAGTAAACAAACAACTGTAGAGATAATATTACTTCCGTTGTATAAACAAACCTAGCCCATCCTTATATTCTTTTCTCTCTTAGGTGGATCATGTGAATTCTATTAGAAGTTTAAGATTTGTATGAGAAAAGAGAACATACAGTTCCATGGTCTTTTATCCAAACCATTAAAGGCCTCTCATGATTCTCAGGTGCAAAGGGATCTCCACAGAAATAGTCAGGAACAACCACATAGAAACCAGCAGCGGCAACTTTGTCCGCAAGTTTCCTGCAAATTCGGAAGCATTGCGACGGTTAAGTTTTAGGAAGAAGTCACGAATTAACACCAGATACTGTTATTATGCAAACATGACAGAAAATCATCCATCACACTTCTCCGATGAACATATTCAGGAATATAGCTAATGGCAAATGGTCTGTTACCTCAAATTCGGAGCTTCATACCCTGCACCATCAAGACCCAGATATCAAATTAGAATACCATGTATACGAGACAAGGAGTAATACACATTCTCTGGCCAACGACAAAGTGAATTAAATCCACCCTGTCTCCACAATACAACTTCCAGACTCGAGAATGCAGAAAAAAAAGAAGAGAGGAAAGTTTCAAGCAAAAGATTGGAAAAGGAGAACTAAATTGAAGTCAACAATTGACTGCAACTAGTCTTTTTCCATCACAAGTCGACCTTCCTCAATCGACATTAAGCTCAAGTCTCATCGCCTACAACCTCAAAAAGGAAACGGGAAACCATCCGTCACTAAACCCCTCCTATAAAAGTCCTATCAGACGCAATAAACGAAGCCCGCTTCATATTGCGAAGCCAAGAACTAAAACAAAACAGGAAGGAAAAAGAAGAGGAGACAACTTCCACAAGCGCAAGATTACGCACCGAAGATGTCGGACACGAGGAGGATCGCGAGCTTGGAGTCTTGCGAGCCAACCACATAGGCGTCGAGGCCGCCCAGTTGCTCCACGCGTCCCGCTCCGCTACTCGGATCAAGGGTCGGCGGGTTCGTGCAGCACTGTGGACCAGACATTGCTATGAATAAGAATATTCTTCCCTCCGACAATCGACGATGAACGTGGGGAGAAGGTGAACGAGACGAGTATTTATAAGAAGAAGAAGAGGAGTAATGAGCGAGGGAAGCAGCGGCGAGGCGAACGTTCTAGGGGGCGATGAGACAATTCTCTTATTTTGCATCACCAGTGACGTCAGGACGCGCGCTATCTGGAAAAATAAGGTTTTGCTTATTATTCTTATTTTGACCGGGCATTGTCCGACGAATAATTAATTTCAAAATCAAGAAAGAGAGTTTCAACTGAAATTTGCTTCCGTCAACCACCAATCTAAACACGGCCGGTTGCTACTAGGGGTGAGCGGTTCCAGATTCTGTAGAGGTTCCGTCTGAAATCTTGAACCTATGTATTGGAATACGTTCGTCATTTTTTGGAACCTGAAACCTAAACCGTATACCTAAACTTAGCTCGAGCTCTCCCAAACCCATATCAATTCGCGACTAGGTTCAAGTTTTTAAAATTTTCAATTAGGAGTCGCCACTAATCCATTTTTGATGGGTCAATTAGAAACCAAGTAAAGTAAGATTTACTTTACTCCTGCGAACTAGAGATTGTGAGTACGGGGACTTGATTATGCTTGATTTCTCTAACGTCTTTTAGTACATTTCTTTTTTATTCCGAAAAAATATTTTGCAGGCAGCTTGAATTGATTTTAATTTACTTTCCTAACATGTGATGTGATTATGCAAGTACGCAAACCACTAATTTAACACCAAAAAATGCAATAGATAAATTATGAGACTTACCTCATAGCAACGAAAACATCTATAATGTTAGATCAGAATTCACATCAACAGTCTTAGATATGATTTCTAATTCACACGCAATCACTCAATCTTTTTTAGGATTTTCTCTTATTTAAATGAAACTTAGTCTACGTGGAATGTAATGCAATGATACACCAAAATGCCTAACTAAAATGATATGTAACCTATCATGCAAACTATATGTCACACGTCATTAATTATTTAACATGATCTAATGACAAAAAAATATTAAATGCAACTATCCTAATATGTCACGCACTCAAATGATCCTAAACATGCAATGACAAGATGACGGAATGACCTAATTCTAGGTGACACGCGCATTATATTTTTTGTCTTATTTTCCTTTTTTATTTATTTATAAAATTCGAAATTAGAATTGCCTAATAATTGAACATGCAATTTAAATTAATGAAAAGAAAATCTAACATTCTCATTTAATGTTTTTGGTGTTTTTATTTCAAAAATTTGGAATAAATAAAATGCCTAATCTAAATATGCAAATTATCCTAAAACAGGCAATATTCTAGCATGAGCCTAATCCAACTCAAATATATTTATTTTTCATGGGTTTTCTTTTACGGAAACAAAATGAATTCAAAAAAATAACAAGGCAGCAAATCAAGCATGATATCATTCGTGTCTGCTTAATTTTTAAATTGACGAATCATATCTCACCCATGAGATCGGATTGGCTAATTTTTAGCGAAATTGTGAATTATATCTTGGGCATGAGATCGGATTGGCAATTTTTCCGTGCGATTATGAAATCTGACTGTCAATCGTATTTACGTCGTGAAATCAAGGAATAATCATTAATTTCAAAAGTTTTTTTTTTTTTTTCCGGGAAACTTTGGATAAGATATATCGTTCAAAGATTTGAATTTGATCACGATATCAATGAATTAAGTAAGGAAATAACAAAATTAAATTCGGATAATATCTTTACCTATTTGGCAATATCGTTCCCGAATTTGGACTCGTTGGATTGTGGGACCAGCGATGGCTTGTGGTGATGTTCGATAATGGCTCACGGTCTACACTTTGGCACGGATTGCAGTGGTGATGGCTCTTAGCTTGGTGGTGGCGGTGGCAAGCCAATGGACCTACAAAACATAAACTTTGTGGGGATCGCTCGGTTCAAGGACGAGCTCAATTGCAGCTTAGGCTCGGCGTCAACGTCGATTGGGTGGCTCACGTCAGGACAGCAGGTTGTCGAGGTTGTATGGCAAGACAGCAGCTCGATCGTCGTCGTGGACAACAGCAGGGATGTCGTCGCCGGTCACGGGCAGTTGAATGTATCACGGCTCGAGCGAGAAACCCTCGGCTCGGGCTTGTTCACGTTGGTGCGTGACTAGTCAACGCTGGGTTTGTAGGATTCACAAGACAAGACTGGCGTTTGCCAGTTTCGAAGAGAGCCCATGAAATTTAGAGCATGACGGAAATGGTTGATGGTGTCTTGCGTGCAACGCCAGGGATGGTTTGGACACGATCGTGCTGCTGTGGCGTGCCCGTATGCGATGTGGATTAGCTTTTTCTTTTTGTCCCTTTATGCTTGTGCAGCCTCTAAAGTTAGATCCAGAGAGAAAGACCCTCTCCCTTTGAATCTGTGAGAAGCCCTCTCAAAGTAGCCGTGTGTATCTCGGACGTGGCTGCTTCCTTGACAGCACCATACGATCTCAAGGGAACAGTTCGTGCATGACCTCATGGCTTCACCGTCGATGAGGAGGCGCTACAGTGGATCATGGCCTCGTGGCGGCACGAACGGCAACAAGTGATGTAAAGCTCAGCCGTGGGGTCGGCAAGGCCGCCACTGCGAGAGGCTCAGCCACGTGATGCTTGGCCAAACACTCCTCTCTCTCTCTTTCATGTGTGTTTTTCTCTCTATATTGTGGCTGTAAATTCAATGTGGCCTCCACTTTCTTGTGTGAGAGCTCTTCCTTTTATAAGTCAAGAATGGTTTTTTTTTTTTTAAGAATATTTCATTTCCTTTTTTCAAATTTTCCTTTCTCAATGTGCATGAAAAGCCTCCTGAATATATTGTCGAGATATATGCTCCTACGTGCACTATTCTCTTTTATCTTTTTTCAATATTTCATCCGAAACCTTCCCTTTTGCTAAGAAATATATCGCTTGATGTATATATTGCTTGAATATATGAAAAATCTCTCGTCATATCATCGAATATTAGAACAAATCCTTTCTAAAATATACCTATCTCCCAACTCGTAAAATTAAAGCTCATCTGTTGTCGGTCCAATGCAAATGTGATTAAAAAAACTCCTAAAACTATATGCTAAGCAATTTAAAATTAATCCATAATTTTCTATGTAATAAATAAATGATCAAGTCGCCAAAATTTAGGTGTCAACAACAATTTACTAACTATAACTTATATTTAGATACGAAAAATATGAACATTAATAAAGTAAAAATCTTAGTCATAAAATGAAAAATCGGATTAGTTCTTCCAGATTATATACTCATCATCGAACAATATAAAATATCGGAGGACCGCATAGAGACATGGACCAAGAAAAACATTAAAACTTATTCCAGATTCTAAGTTACATGTTCTCGATTTCTCAAACTAAGAACTTGGAACCTAACCGTTCAAACATGTTCCTCATTTTTTGGAACTTGTAACCTACCCTACATACCTTGGAATCTAGAATCTACGGGTTCCACTTAAGTAGCACCAACACTCACATGCGACACGCGACACGCGATATGACAAGACGTTTCTCAAAAAATAAAAATTCCGACACGTTGTATATTATATAATTTATATATAAATAATAAAATTATTATTTTTATAATTATTTGAATCAAATTAATCTGATTCAAATTCACAAATAAATAAATAATAATAAAATCCAATCTCGGGTCTCGTTTGGATCTAAAGCTTCATGGCTCGTGGGCGTGTGCGCGCCACCTGCTCGACGAAATGCTAAGCTGAATTTTTTCCCTGTTCTCGCCGTTTTGAGCCGTAGGCCGCATCTCTCTTTCTCCGTCGCTCTCCCCTTCCCCCTCTCCGTGCACAACCGGAATGGCGTTGTCGTGCTTTGGCGGCGAATCGCCGGGACGGCATTGTCGCGGCTCCTGCGGTCGCGACAATGCCGTCGCTGGCTAGAGGAGGCGGACCGAGCTGGGCTAGATCTTTCTAGCCCGATCGGTCTCTCCCTTTCCGTAGCCCACAGCCCAGATTTGGTCTGGGCCGTGGGCCTGCGAAATTCTTTTTTTCGCAGGGGATTGGGCTCGCCGATTAAGGCCCAATCCTGGCCCGTTTAGCCCGATTGAGCCGGACCCGACCGGGTCGAATTGGGTTAGACTCGACCCGACCCGACCCGGTCCAAGCAAATCTTTTTTTAAAAAACAATTTAAAAACAATTTAAATTTTTTTTTTATCAAGAAGAGCCATTAATGACTTCAGGATGGCTGTTTATCTATATATGCAAACAAAATAAGCGGTTTGTTTTTTTTTTTTCATTAAATGGTCTGTGGACTGTTTTGTTTTCTTCAATAAACGTTATTGACATTTGTGCTTAGTGTGTGTGCATTTAGCTTCTATATAAAGATCTGAAGTTAAAAAATTGCTAGTATGAAATCACATAAAGAAAGCATTCTAAATAAGAAGTTCTCTTCATCTTGTCTGTGCTTCTATTCCAAATGTCTAAAGTTTATATTATTTATTTGGTTCCAACAAAGTGTTGATCAAATTAAATCAAAGATCAAAAGGTCTATACGGGAAGATTAGTTGATTTCTCTCATTACAACTTAGACTTTGCAAGTGAGAAAAGGACATTGACTTAAAAGGATTTGCATTAAAAAAATAGTGTTCGGTAAATAATGTGTAATAAACTTATTGCAAAGCAATTTTTAAAATAAGGGGAAAAAGGGGAAAAATGAAGAAATTTGCAGTTGTATATGAAAGCTCAGGCAGGTGGCACAATCGTATCACCGGCATTGACGTCGCGTGACCCTAGGGGACACGCTGCCGAGGTCGGGCACACCCTAGTGGCATAATGTTAGGGCTGCAGACTAGGCAATGCAACGCTCAACCATTGGTGAGCTAGATGGCATTGAGCGACCCTTAACAAAGCTTGGCGATGTCTCCCCTAGGGGTGTGCAACGGAAACCACCCGAACCGGGAACCGGCCAGACCGGACCGGTCGGTTTCGAGTGGTTCTAGAGGGTCTCAGTCCGGTCTCAGGTTCCTATTTTTGGAATCGGTGACCGGTTGGTCTGGTTCCCGATTTTAGGGTCAGAACCGGACCGACCGGACCGACCGGCAATAAATCCATAAATCTTGGAAAGAAAAAAAAGTAATTCACAATTTAGACTTGCGTGTAATATGTGTCCAAGAAAAAGGAAAAAAAACTTGAAGGTAAATTGTGTATGACAGAAAATGAGAGTCAAAAGAGGAGAAGAAAATATTAGATTTTTCTTCTTTCCTAATTTGTTATTTTTTTCACATATATATTTTGACCATTCATTTATGAAAATTTTTAATATTGACCTTGTATGTTGAAACTCGCATGACAGAATTCTGACTTAAGTGTGGAAAAGTGTCGAAAAAATTGACTAGGTGTCAGATTTTTCGACATGTGTTGATCGAGTGTTCGAGAGTGTCGGACACGTGTTGAAGTGTCCGACATGACACGAAAGCTTCCGAAGAGTGTAGGTGTACATATGTTCTCACTAGTCCGGTTCTCAGATTTCAGGTTCTACTTTGAAACTATGCTCGTCCTCAGTTGCTACGACAATCTCATAAAATTTTACATAATGCTTAAATAAAATATAGTATTTGAGATTTCTTAGAAATTGATTGTTAATTAGTAAAAAGAAATTGGGATTCGATACGCTTCATCTATCTGCATAAACGTATATGATTCTTGATAGTAACCGCACAGAAATATACATGTTAAAATAGTGTGTCCAAATAGTTGTTGTAGAACCCTGTACGTTGCTAGATGAACAGTCCAATTTGCATTTCTCATGTGTCGTTGAATCTTGCACCTTCATAAGCTTTAATTTCTCCGGGCATAGATGTTAACCTGCTCAAAAGCGACCATGGAATCTAAACCAGTCCAGGTACTCAAAAGTGGATTTGTCAAAATGGGTTATCGATCCATTTTTTAACTCATATTTGATGGGTTAGATTGTTATATGCGTTAACTCAGTAAATGGGTTGTAAATTGATTTAGAGTGATTAAATCTAAAATAATATGTATGTTAAATAAGTTCCAAACTTACTTTTATCCAACCTACTTCAATTATTCTTTCTTTACTCTCTCTCGCCTTTACTTGATCTCGTACTCACTTTCTCCATGCTCTCACCTTAATTTGAGTACATTTTTTTTTTTTAAATGGGATTATATATAAAAGTGTCACGCCCTGAACCCTGAGACACGCGAACAACCCGCCATGGTCATGCAAATGCGACATTCCCAGGTAGTGTCACCGACCCCATTCATTTATTATGCGCAAGCGGAATGTATTATAAAACCCTTGACAAGACTTATGGGATAGGAAAGTAGGAAACCAAATCATTCAAAAAAACAAAACATACTTTCATATATAATCACACCAGAGTTCATATACACAAAAAATGGACCAGTCTACAAAAAGGGATTGATCGACCAAAAAGAAGGAATAGTCCTATGACTACTAGTCGGACTCATTCGTCGACCCTACTTCTGACTGATCCGCCTCCGGAGACAACGGGTCATCCACTCCACCATCGAGAGGGTCAGCTGCACCCTCACCTAGAATGGCTTCCATCATAGCAAGTGGAATATCAAAACTATCTAGTGGACTAATCCTAAAACCATTGGCCCTGAAGTGGAACCAAGCCCTATACCTATGGGGCACCTTGACATTCACGGCCTCCTGGATCTAGACCGTGGACCTAATCAGCTTGTAGATCCAATGACTATTAAGATCGGGAAAAATGTGCACCTGTTTCATTATCTGCACTAGAAGATTGTGTCGCTCTGAGGGTCCTGCCATCTACGGTCTTATAATTTTTGCTTACAACGAGGTGAGACATTGTCTCAGCAAGTTCACCTCTCTAAACCCCTATTAGAAAGAATGGCCTAGCCACACTACACAAAAGACTTACCTCGTCTTATCTCTTTCTTACAGGTTAGTACAGTTCATATCACTCAATCATAGGTAGTAATAAGAACTTAAACAACTGGAACGCAATCAATTTCACATAATCCACAATTACACTCAACACGCATTCCAATATTCATTTATTCACTACCACACATGAACATAGCCTACTCACAGTTTGGCTATCTACTGACATTTAGCTAGGCATTGTCTCCCCACCTTGGAGCACGACTTCGTCATTATGTTGACGGCATTCCCGAAGGAGCATAGGCCCAGAATCAACTGCGACCCGCATCCACTACGTGGGGCATTCATATAGGGGCAAGTCCGGCTCAACAGCCCATGACAAATTTCTCTTAATTATCACACAACTAATTCATACATAGCCCAGGACACTTTGCCTTCAATCAATGTCTTTAATTAAAATAGTGATCCCGGCATCTTTTCTTCGTATTAAAAATATTCTAGAAATTAATCACGCGTGTGGGGACACGTCAATTTCGAACTAGAAAGACTAGTTTCTTATTTTCTCAAACCCTACTATTTAATATAATCCTTAAAAATTAAATTTTGTATCAAACCCGACACCGGGATTTTCTGAATAAAATCCATATTTTTCACAATCAACACTCAATTTATAATTTCCAATCATCAATTTTAAAATCTGACTACACAACAGCGATCGGCGCGAAATTATGAGAAATTAAGGTCTCGAAATAATTTTTGGAATTTAATAAATAATTAAAATTTATTCCGAAATTAATTAAATAATAATATTTTAATAATTTCGAATAATAATATATTATTAAATTATTAAAAAATTTCGAAATATTTATTTAATCCAAAAATAATTTATTTATGTCCAATCAAGGTTTATTCTAATATAATCTCCTCTTAGCCTTAATTAAACATGCCTTAAATTAAACAAACATCTTAATCTAATTCACAATTAAATAAATTAAACTAACCACCTAAGCTTACTTAACTTAGACTAAGCACACTTAAGGCATCATTAACCCTCCAATCGAGGTTTAGTGAGCTAAACTCACCGGAATCGCTTTCCGATGAGTCCTCGGCGAAACTAATGGCGAGATGGTCCTCGGGGCGATGCCAAAAGAAGATCGGAAGGTGGCTAAAACGGGCCTTGAAGATCCAGTGGAGAGTTGGAACTCCGGTGGCTATTCAAGCTTGGAGGAGGGTGCGTCGGTGGCTGGTCGGGCGCAGAAATGGCGGAGAGGGGCGGCAGTTGCTTGGGCGGTGCTGGACGGCGACTCCGGCGGTCCTTCGGTGAAGCTTGCTGGCTCGATGGTAGCTGGAGACGTTGGACTAAGGCTGGAGACGCGGCTGAAGGCTCGGGCGGAGGTGGCGGCCCAGCCAACGAGCGGCGAAGGGACTTCGCGTGCGGACGTGCGGCGGCGGCGACGGCGACGTGCGATGGCGAGTGGTTGAGTGGGCGGACGAAGAGGGGTGGCGTCGGGCTGCTGGTCGCACGGTGCTCCTCCCTCTCTCTCCTCCAATTTCAAAAATAAAAGCCCAAGGAAGATGATGGAGGTGATTGGTGGAAGTGATGTCCCACCTTTTTGAGAGCAAATCCCCACCCTACACTTGTCACAATCCTCTTCACTTGGGCCCCAACCATGACATCAGATGATGTCACAATCCACTATCTCAAATCCTCCACAACATCTTCCAATGGGTGTAATTTCTTTTTCCGCTATGGCACACAATTTCAAAATCTTGTACATCCAATTTTTCAGTTCTCTTCTAATTGAACCAAATTGAAGTCCATAAAATTAATCCAATGTCACCACACTTAAATTCACATAATCACTTGACCATAGGACTATCTTGGGTCTCAAAAGTACGATCGAAAGTGGACCTACTAATTTCTCGAGCTAAACTAACCATACTTTGATTAATTTGCCAAAAAACTCGATTTGCATAAAAAATCTTCCGAAGATGAGTCAATGTTCTTAAAATGACTCGTGACACACTACTACTTCCAATTTCTGAATTCGATCTCAATTTCACAGTTAATTTCACTCTGGCACGATACTAGCGCGTCCTGATTTATAGTGTAGCTTTTAGAAATATTTGTGCATTTGACCTGTGGTTGATCAATTCAAGCCACAATGTACATCTTTGACACATTGGCGACTCTCGATTGTCGTGGTAATCTCAAGATTTCAAATACGGACACAGGGTACCTAATCGACAGAAAAGTCGGTCCAGTGCTGATCGACAAGAATTGTGAGACCTGGTGGAGTCACCCACACTTGATCACATGCCTTTGTCGAGTCGACCTATCTCTGGTCTTTAATCGATTTTTAATTGTGCCGTATTGACCCTTACAGATTAGCTCGGTCGAAAGGTCGCTTCCTGGTCAAATTCTCGAGTATGATGCATTAGAATCTCTTAACGGTTTCACCTAATAGACTAGTTTTCGCATAAGTGGCCGACTCAGGGAAAAGAACTATATACGTGCAGATGAAATGTTCGTCTCAATTTATTGAAAATGGAATTGGAAATTTGGGATGTCACAAAAAGTGTTTTAATAGTATTGGTTGGGTCGATATGAATTGGGTTGGGTCATCAAATTTGTGTTGCCTTTACTCAATCTCGCGCTCACTCACTCCATGCTCTCACCTTAATATGGGTATGGATTTTCATAAATTAGATTATATATAGAAGTGTGTTGTCACCTAAATTTTAGTTACTCGATCATTCATTTATTGCACAGAAAATTAGAGATTGGTTTTTAACCCCTCAACAAAAATATCAGAATTAATTTGCATAACATATAGTTTTAAGAGTATTTACTATTTAGTCACATTAGCATTGGATTGGCGGTAGATGGTCATGAACTTAAAAGTGAATAGATTGAGCCCATGTAGTAGGACAAAATTCGGCCAGCATTAGGGCACCAAATAGGCGAAATTTGCATGGGAAGACGGCCCAAATTGAGGTTAATTTAATTTAATTTCAGCCCGTGGGAATTGATTAAAATAGATCTTGAGCTTAATTTAGCCTATTACATGGAAAAGGCCTAAATTAAGCCCATGAGAACAAGTTTAAATCTAGGTTTGCATTATATATATAGGACGTTATGTGTCACAAATTGGAGGTCAGCAAATCAGAATATGAGAGAAGAGAGAGAGAGGGGGAGCACTTTTCACCGTTGGTGTCGTCACGAGATTGTGGCCCATTGCCGTGCCTCCTAGTCGATGACAAAGTCATGAAGCCATGCCCTCATGATCGTGATCCTCTGGTGTCATCAAGGAAGCAGCTCTGTCAAAACGTCCAGTATAATCTTGCGAGCATCAATGCAGCCGCTCGATGTTCACTAGCTCCTTCAGGTAATACACCGACAACACCAGGAACTCGGGCAGCCACAATCCAACGCCCAGCGAATCTTGCCGCACGCTGACAGCCCCGTCGATACCTGTCCATCAATTCCAGAACCGACAAGCTTTCTCGACGCCCCTGTGGACTTCTCGCTGCCGGCTATCCTCTTTGACCCATTCGAATACGTCAAAGTTGCTGATTTGCTCGTGCGCTCGATCGAGAATTAATCATTACACCGAGACCACTGATGGAAGGTCAACCCTTCACTGCGTGCTCGTCTTCAGCAAACCGATCTCTGGGACAACTCTAGTTACGTCGTCCGCTGGAGAGTCGTTGCTAAAACAGAAAAAGGAAGGATTTAAATTAGTCACTTTATGCGCTTGTTTAGGATAAGGTCGGCTCTAAATCCTTTTAGAGAAACAAGCCCACTTTGGGTCATTATATGAAATTTATTTTCCCTAAATTGAGTACATATTCTCATTGCCTGCGGTTTTGTGCCATATTGGAGAATTAATTATGGAAAGATGTTTCCAAAGTTAATGCTTAATTCCAAAAATAAAATATATGATTTAAAAAAAAATCATAAATCATTTTTTTTTTTTAATTCACTGACATCTTTACCATAGCCATCAACCAATCCATTTGTAACAACCGAACCCACAGTACTCGACGGCTACCATGGTCATAGTTGGTCATACCCTAGAACTTCGATGCTATGATCCAATCATCAACAATCAAACTTGAGTTGACTCACTTGGTATCTAATACTCCAAATTACATTGAGATTCAAGCAATATAGCTTTGTCTTCATTCACTCACGATCAAACTAGGGTTGACCCGTTTCATGTGAACCACTTGAAAGTACATTGAGATTCAAGCGATATAGCTTTGTAATAGATCTTTTGCGAAAAAGTGGACATTTGCATGAAAACCTAATTTTTTTTTTGGGTGAAAAGGTGAGAACATAAGCATGAACACTGAATTTTGACCTCATCTGACATTGAACAGCTTACTCATAGGAAGTGCAACCCAACGGAAAAATTTGTCCGTCACTGAATTTGAAGTGAATCGAGGTATTCGGTCGGAAGAAGTAAATAGTCGATATCTTTCTTATCTTATACTAGAGCTGTTGACATTATTCTTTACAGCTTTTACATATTACACCACATAAAGTAGAGATAATTTGAGATACGAGAAATATAGGTCCTGACAACTCGTATATCATCATACTATATAATCACATCCTACTTCCAATTTACTATAGGTGGGATGTGGTTTCTTACTTGACAAACTTCACAAACCATTGTATCGTGTCTGAATGTGCCTCCATCGCAGCAGCTTCGTCTTCGACCTTGTATCTTATCGTCCATCCGTGAGAAGTTTTAGGATAGATCTTCACGAATCCGTCCACCTGAATGACAAGAACAAAAGAGAATCATTTCCAAACGTGTCTTGCGAGAGACTACAATACAGAAGAAAGTCGGGTTTGATTTGAGAATCCGAAAATCCTGGTATGGAAGAGCCATTGAAACCCCACAAATCACAATGATTGATGGTATTGCATCAATTGAAGGGGGCAAAAGATTATATGGTGAACAACGGCATAAAGCTCATTAACAGACAAGATACTTCATGATGTTCTCGGAAACTGACAGGTTTAATAACAACATTCGCACTAGCCCCAAAAAAACGAAGTGATTGAGGATAATTGCATCTGATCAGAAAACTTTGCCCAGTCTTATCTTGTCTTTAAATGGCAATCAGAGTCAAGCACGTTGGGCTTTCATGTTGGATAATGGAGAGATGGGACAATGCTACTTATTCCTCGCTAAGTAGCAGCTTAAATGAAAGAAATTTATCTTTTCAAGACTAGTCTTCCATTTGCTAAGCATGTCTAGCACCATCAGCTTTTCAAATAGTCTAGCATCTGGAACGACCTCAGATTTATCAGAAGGCATACTTATGCATAGATTAAAAGCAATGGGCTTTCTTACCTCGGACTTAGCAGCAAGCACCTCTTCAAACTGTTTGAGGAGTTCAGGTGGAGAAAAACGATCGATCTCAGCTCCCAGCACAGCAATAGGAACCTTAACCTCTGCCACATACCAATTAGATGAATAAACTAGTGCGAAAGTGCACAAAGAAAATGCTAGATAAACCCCACTTGGGCCACGCTAAACAGTCTTGAATTGGCTCACTAAGGTCTACAGACATTTTTTTTTTCTGGGCAACTGGAATAAAATGATTTTACAATCCTCCTTTTCGGACCACAGTGCTCATGCACTCATGGATTTGAACAATCGTGAGAGGGAAGGCTAAATAAGCAGAGAAAGTGCAACTGCCCTAGGTTGTAAAACATCAAGAAAAGGAGTTTTTACATAAAGAGGCAGATAATACCAATTGCCTTCATTTTCCAGTATACTCTAGTTTGAATAAATGCAACTTGATGTACATACTCATTTTTCACTATAATTCAACTTGTTTTGCATATCATGAAGCTGTGAAGTCCGTGTACGGTTGTGAAATGGCACAGACATACCTTTGATATCATCAAGAGTGACAAATACAGGGTGTAATAGCACGGCAGCTTGGATGAGCTCACACTTAGCCAACTCAACCGCAACCTTAGCTGAAGAGAGAAGACAATTTAAGATAAGCCATCATAAATAACAATACCATGAGATAAAAAAGATGAAATGTTATGCAGAGATATTTCTATTGTCTGAGATGTTGGTCCAGATATGCTTCACTTACCGCCCCAGCAGAAGCCTGCTGCCCCTATCTTAGATATGCCTTTACTTTTCAGAGCTTGAATAATTGGTTTTGTAGCTTCAAATCCCTTATCCTGTAAAATTGGTGTTAAAGCTTTAAGCAAAGGAGATATCTACAGGGAGCATGCACCTTCCACACCTAGATGAGTATAAATTAAATTCAACAAAACCGAACACTAGCAACGAGTAAGCCAATATAGACCAACTCTAACACACCAAGGACACATGGAAAAACCCTTTCAATGGGCCAAGGAAAGACTACGGAATAATGGAGTTCATTACTTAGTGTGAATAATCAAGAGTATAGGATGTCTACCACACCAAAAAAGAGTTTAGCGACGGAAGATCCTTTCTACAAAAAATGTGTAAAACCACTCCCTAGGAGCCATCTCACAATACCATGTAACAGCCCGACCATATCCTCGTGAGCCGATCGGCTAATCTGATAACCAAACAAATTGGAGCCCATTTGGGAGTGGGTCTATGCTATATATCAATAAAAATGGTCTCTTCCATCACGTGTAAATTTTATCCACATCATCATTCATATTGGCCTGTGACCCGCAGCGTTAATTTTATTCAAGATGTGGTGTGACCCATTTTCGCACACCATCTTACAAGCTTATAAGAAGCTGCATTTTGTTCGAGTCCTCGTCTCAGAGGTCACTCCATACCCTTGTCAAATCAACGACATAGTCTTATCCTCAATCGCAAATCTACTCAGACAGGTATCCTTGAGTGATTTGCAAGTAAGACCAACCCAAAAAATGGTCACCACTTTCTTTAGTTACTCGAGTACTCTTGACACATGTGGATTTGGTGGGGTTCTTACAAATGATATTAGAGCAAAAACCCCCTGTAATATACATGTGGTTCCCTCATGGACTAGGCCTTTGGCTGATTAGATGAAAGTAAGGAGTGATTGTTGGGGAGAAGATTCATATAAGGTGCAGCTCCAAATAGACTTCTATGATGGGAAGGGTGAGATGGACCGAATTCCACATTGGATAGGGGAAATTCACTTTGGCATCTGATCCAACACTGACAAGAAAGTAAGTACATTACAGTGAAGGAATTTATGACACCTCAAGTCCCATATAAAATAGGAGGGTTTATTTTAAATATTTCACAAGTAAATGATACCCTAAATTTTCACTAGCTTATCTGGTTATTAAGACATTACTCTTGGAGGATTGGCCAACGTGAAACAAATCTGGTAGTGAAATAGTAAACAAACAACCATCAAAATAATACTACCTCCGTTGTATAGAAAATCCTAATCCATGGTTTCTCTCGTGTGTCTATGGGTTGTATTATGTGCATTGTCTTAGAAGCTTAAGACTTCCAATGCATTGTCTTCTAGTATTTGACATGAGACAAGGCCATAGGCCACAAAACACAAATAAGTCTGACCAGCACATTAGCAACATCAACAACCTAACAATCTCTACAATCTCAAAGTGTTCACGTACTATCAAGCAGGATTTCGCATTACCACGTGGTAAAGAAGGCTAAGAATTTACAGACCAGTTCCTAATATTCATATCCAATCCGAAAATCTCACTTAAAATATGTAGGAGAAAACAAAACATACAGTTCCATGATCTTTTAGCCAAACCATGAAAGGCCTCTCAGGATTCTCAGGTGAAAAGGGATCTCCGTTGAAATAGTCAGGAACAACCACATAGAAACCAGCAGCCGCAACTTTGTCCGCAAGTTTCCTGCGAATTCGGAAGCATGGCGACAGTTGAGTTTTTGAAAGAAGTCATACTTAAATACCAGAGACCGTTATTCGACAGAGTAGCATCAACCACACTTTTCCAAGGGAATGCATATTCAGGAATTCAGCTAATCTACGATAGTTAACAGTCCATACCTAAAATTCGGAGCTTCATACCCTGCACCATTGAGACACACAATCAATTAGAATACCATATGTACATGACAAGGGGCCGAACACATTATTTGGTCAACGATAAAGTAGAAGATATCCATTCTCTTTCCACATGACGACTCCCCGAACTTATCATCAAGACTCGAGACCGCAGCAAAAGGAAGAAAGTTTCACGAAAAAGATCGAAAAGCGTGAATGTGCAGGCACTTCAAAAACGAAGGAAAGAGAAAATTAAACTGAAGTCAACCATTGATTATAAACAGTCATTTTCCACCACAAAGTCGACATTCCCTAATCAAAACTAAGCTCTTGTCTCTTTACTTACGACCTTAAAGGAGAAGCTGGAAACCATTCATCACAAAAACTCACTAATAAAATCCTAACAGTCGGCAATTAACGAAGCCCACTCCATGTAGTGAAGCCAAGAACTAGAACAAAAAAGGAAGGAAAAGAATAGAGCAGAACTTTCACAAGCGTGAGATCACGCACCGAAGATGTCGGAGAGGAGAAGGATCGCGAGCTTGGAGTCCTGAGAGCCGACGACGTAGGCATTGAGGCCACCCAGTTGCTCCATGAGTCCATCTCCGCTGCTTGGATTGAGGGTCGGAGGGTTGTCGCAGCACTGTGGCCCAGACATTGCTATGAGTAGGAACTTTCTTCCCTCCGATGATCCGCGATCAATGCTGGGAGAAGGCGAAGGATACGTGGATTTAGAACAAGAAGAAGAAGTGAGCAAGGGAAGCAGCAAGAAGAACGTCCGCGTTAGTTTAACGGTTCATTTTTTTATTTTGCATCACCAGGGAAAAATAAAGTTGTGTCCAATTTTTCTTTTGCCCGGAAATTGTCCGACAAATCTTTTGAATATCGAAAAAGTAACATTATAATATTGATTTATTGAATGATTGATAAAGCTAGAAGAAGTTTAACTCAAATTCGCCTCCATCTCCCTTCAATCCGGCCACAGCGGGTTATTAAACTGATCTTACAAGATTTCACATGATGCTAAAATATTAATTTTTTGAAATTTGATTGTTATTAGCATAAAAATTTGTGAGGCCACACAATTCTCTGTCTGCTCCAACGCCTATGTTATTTAATAGTGATCGCACAAAAATGTACTAGATGTATCGTCCAATTGGTATTTCTCATATGTTGTTTAATCTTACACCTTCTTAAGTTGCTTTGGTTTATCCGGGCATAGATGTTAAACTGCTCAAAGACATGTAAATTAGTCCAAGCATTCAAATGGGCCGTTTGTCACGTGAAAATTTTCTAATTTTTTTTTTTTGTTTCTTTTTATAGTTTCAATTTTATTGGATATTTCTGAAGCTATAGAATAATCGTTTGGCGTCCATGAGTCTCTATTATCGAATGAAACCGTGGCTAGTGAGGATGCGGACTCCAAATCCGAGCTAAAAATGAAAACTAGGGTTTTCTACCTTCAATTGAGTTTTATTTGTGGAAATTAATGCTATTTCCTAAGTGGTGGACCTCTTGACTTAAGGGTGGACCAAAGAATTCCAAGGCACAAGACTTTTGGGGCCTAACATTGATGAAGTAGGACCCTCTGCCTTTGACTCCCTCTCCCCTCACGTGCGCATCCCCCTTTCCCTCTCTTTTCTTCTTCTTTCCACCCCTTTTCCTTCCCGCCAGCCCCCTCCTCTCTATTTCTTTTTCCCTTCTTCGACCTTGCCTCTGTTTGGGCGCACCATTCCAGCACGTTAAAACAAAACCTCTGTTCTGTTTTGTGCTATTGTTCTCTACCATTAAACCACCAATAGGGGTATGCAACCGAACCGGGTATACCCGGGAACCGGATCGGCCCACCCGGAAAACAGGGTCGGGAATCGGTTCCCATCGAAACTGGTCCGGGAATCGGTTCCCAAAATTCGGAACCGATTTAAATCGGTCCAGGAACCGGGTCCGATTGATTACCCACCTAGGAATCGGTTCTCGGACTGGTTTCGGAACTAGTTTTGTAAGTATGGGTCCAAAACTTTATTTTTTCCCCTTATTTCTATTGTTACTCCCGCAATCACACGTCGTTTTTCTTCTTGGCTCTCTCAAACACACACAGTACTCCTCCTTCGTTGTTCCTCTTCCTCACTTTCTTCCCTCCCTCATCGGCTCCCTCTCGCACCGTCTGACGGACCTACGGTGTTCATCGCTGCCAAATTCTTGCATACCACGTAGATTAGCTCGCCTAATTTCTTTTTTGTAGGAGGACTTATGCTTGCATAAATGAGTAGTTTCATATAGTAGTTGTGGGAATAAGACTAATATTAGACCCATGTTTGTTGCTAATTTTTTGCCTTATGATTTTATTTATTATAATTAGCTCTGCGGATCCTTAATTTTTCGTTTAGTTAAAAAGTTAATGTATTTATTTATTACAAGTGCTTAATGTTTCGATACAAATTAGGAGGATTACGTTATTTTCTCGCGTATTAATATAAAATTCAAAGTTGTATAGGATATTGGGAGATTGCAAAACAGGTTCCAATGGAAACAGGGTTGACTTTGGAACTGGACCGGAAAAACATGATAGGTCGGGTACAAGGTCCAATACAAATAGGATTGGGTACAGGGTCCAAAAAAAAGGAACCGGTTATAACATGGTTGGGTACATGGTCCAGGTCTAGACCCTACCAGGGCCCGATCACCCATAACCAACAACCATCAATCCTTCTATCCTCATGTTCTGGTTTTCTCTCTCGTCTCACTTTGCTGCCGCGTGTCCTCACCCACCAGCATCCCGTCACCCATCTAGCCTCATCACGCTGGCTCCATTTTTTCTCCATCGGCTATGTTTCTCTTCGCCTGGTTGCTGCCGCCACCATCTCACCGTTTCCTCGCCATTGCCGGTTACCAACCCTTCGCCAGTTTCCGTCCACCAACCCCCTCGCCGCTAGCAGCCCCTTCGCCCCTGCTGTTGTTCCATCACCGGGACCCCAGCGACTTCAGTCCAGCCATCCAGACAGCTAGCAGCTTCGCCTGGTTGCATCGCCATAGACGGGCAGTCCCTGCCGTTGCCAACAGCTCCCGGTAGGCCGTCAACTCACCCCCGCTGTCCCTGCGTTGTGTCCAACCAGTCCCAACCAACAAGAAGGACCACATCTCAACTTAGGACTGAGACTCAGTTGGCTATTTTTCAGCCTTGGTTAGCCTCCCTTGGCGTCGCTATAGATTCGAGTTTTGGCCGCCGTTGCGCCGCCGTCACCATGAACCGGTTTTTGCGCTAAACCGGTGAGTTAATCTCCTAAACCTTAATTAAGGGGTTAATTACTCTTAGAGGGGGTTAATTATGCGTAGGGAAATGGTTAGATTAGGCTAAGTGAGATTAGTATAATTAGTTAGCTTGTTTGGTTAAATGAGATTAATTAGTTAGGCCAATTAGGTGGTTAGTTGATTTAATTACTTAATTTAGTAGGTTATGCATATCTAGCCTAGGTAGATTAATTTAATTAGTCCAATTAGGTGGTTATATTAGTATATATAGCTTAATTAGTGATTTAATTAAATTATTTTGCAATTTATTTATTTATTTGTAATTTATTTAATTATTTATTATTTTCCGTAAATTATATCGGGATAGCTGGTCGTCATAATTTTGTGCTGATCATTATGGTGTAGTTATTTTGTGTAATTGAGTGTTAATTTATGCAATTGTATGTAGATTGGTGATTTTGATTTATTATTTCAAAAATATGAAATTTTGGTATTTAATTAGAAAAATACTGGGTGTCGAGTTTTGACACCAAAAATGTTTTTAAGTACTATATAAAGTCGTTGGATTTTTAAAAGTGAGGATATTGCATTTTATGGTTCAATCTGATCATGTGCTCACGCACAATTATTTTACTTAGTGTTTTTAATATGAATAAAATATGCCAAGTACATTATTTAAAATTGAGGCATTTGAGTGCAAAGCACGATGTCCTTGGCCGGGATTGGATGTGCATGTGATCGCTATGATAACCCGTCACCCATTGAAGGTCGGGTGGGTGATGCTCCTATATGGAATGCCTTACATCAACGGATGCCGGATCGCGGTAGAGGTTGGACCGATGCTCCTTCGGGAATGCTGTCTAGAGGTAGACGTTGCCATGCTCGATGGGGTGAGACGACGCCCAGCTATGCCGGAGGACTGTCGACTGTTGAGGTGGATATGACCATTGGGTCTTAATTAATTGGAACACTTGAATGAGTGAGATGACCAAGCCTGATTATGGGACAAAATTGTGTGGCACGGAATGTGACGTATCATAACGATTTAGCCTTATAATCGGGACCCCTGTGATTGATTGATGTGGGAAAGTGAAGTGTTCCAATTATTGAGTGCAATTATTGTATGTATATGTTATATGAGCTGTACTAATGTGCAGGGAGGTGCTAAGGCGAGGTAAGTCTTCAGTGATGTATGATTAGTCTGCCTCTAGGTGTATTATTGTCCTAATCAGGGTTTAGGGTGTAGACTCGCTGAGACATTGTCGCACCCCGTCGTGGTTTACAATTTACAGGTCCTTAGATGGAGGAGCGTCACATTCGATACAGGGTTCCGCAGATGATGGATTTTGAGTACACCTTCCTCCCTATTCCCGGGACCACCTTGACTCGGGAGCCAGTTGAGTTCGTGGTATGGGTCGATGAGGGCCTACCTCAGTTGGTACCTCGCCGATTCATAGCATGGTTCATTGGCTTCCCTCAAGGGGGTCGGGAGGGTCCCTTACGGGGTTTCGACAGGCCTCCCATTGGGATCGGGGAGTGGGAAGCAACGCATCCTATGGATCTCGACACCCCTGATGGTGTCGTGGTGGACCTAGAGCCCATGGATAAGAAGTCTAGTGCCTAGATAGCCCAGTAGCTCTTCTTTTTGGTGTTAGACCCTTGCATATAGATTAGTTATGTATGTAAACCCAGTTTGTTTATAAAGTGTGTTTGTTTAAATGGGTTGTTATGCTTTTCTATCCCATGTTGATTGTTGTCTGGAGATTGTTACTTCGCTTTCTCCTGCGTATAAAATGAATGGGTCGGCAACGCATCTTGGGAACGTCGCAATTTGATCGACCACTGAGGGATTTGTGCGCGCTCAAGGTTCAGGGTGTGACACAAATTGTCTTGAAGATTAAATTTAACCATTAATGATGACTTTGGAAGCTTGGCCTATAAATAGAAGCACCTCGATCTCATTTTCAAGCTTGGCTCATTCTTCTCACTTCTCTCTCCCTTGCTCGTCCGCCTCTTCTCTCTCGTCCACTTGTCTACTCGCCCCTCGCCGTTTAGCCACCACGTAGCCACCGCTCAATTAAGTGTAAGTAGAATCCCAAACTCTTAGCTAGGGCGATGTGCTACATTGTTGGGCTTGGTCATATCCTCATCCGTGCTAAGTTGTGTGCATGTTAATGGTTGTTTCTATAGTTTGCACATGTCCTAGGATTTGCAAGTGAAATTCTGATCCTCTATCCTATGTTGACTTGCTCATTGTATGGATCGATCGGTTTGTCTTCGATGTGCTGGTTTGTCTTTGATGTGCTATAATGTAGGTTTTTAGTTATTGTTTATTGTCATTCAGTTTTATTGAATTGCCTGTTCTTTTTTGGACTGTAGATTAAGTGGTTTTTTAAGTTCTGATTTTGATTTCTAATTTTTGAAACCACTAGACCCTCACTATTTCCCAATTTTATAGAGATTTTTGTAGTTCAGATCTAGTGAAACTTCCTTATGAAATTTGTTCAAAACATCTTGATCTACATCATACTTTAATTTCAGATTTTCTGAGGTGAAATGGTTGGTATGAAAGCTAGTCACTTACCGTGTTGAATTTGCCCAGTGCGGTAAAGATAGTGACCCAATTATCTTCTTGAATTTTTATAAATTTTTCCCTTTTGAATTTGGACATGCTTATTTCACAAAGTTATAAAGGAATCCATATAACAACATATAAAAATTTCAACGTGTTTTGTGAAGATTTGGATTTCGAAATAGGTTTTTCTCTGCGGTCGTTGAATTTGTTCGATAGACAAATCTTTGGGTTGTTTTTGGTGATTTATTGCTCTTTTCATAGAATGATTTGGACTTGGCTTCCCCATGAAAAATGTTATCTAAGATCTTCTCTACAACATATTAATTTTTTATAATTTTTCAAGCCCGTTTGATAAGATAATGACTCTGATTCCGAAAATTGCTCAAAACTGTTATGTTCTGTCCATTTTTACAATTTTACGAATTTCTGTTCAAGTCTAGTGTGGATCAGTTTGTAATGGATCTCAATGAAGTTGTGAGTCTCGGTTGTTGCGAGTTAGGTTGGTGTTAGTAAAGTCGGGTTGTTGATTTTAGGGCGATATGCTATGTTGCTGAGTTAGGATGTGTGCTCACCAATGCTTCATTGTGTGTATGATAGTGAATGATTTTGTATGGTTTGCTCATGTTTTTGGATGCATGAGTCACAATCACGTCCTGGGTCACAAATGAGTCTCGTTTGGCCTTGGATCGGCATTGAGGCACATCGGTTCAAGCCGTGAGTTCCTTGGTCGTGTTCTCATTCAGACTTAGTTGTGTACATGCTAATGATTGTTAGTATGATCACGCCCCGAGTAACAGATGAGTCTCACTTGGTTTTGGGATCAACATTAAGGCATGATAGATCCAAACCTTGCTTGGTCTTGGATTGGCATTGAGGCATGTCAATTTGAGTCTCGCTTGGCTTCGGTTCGATGCTAGGCACGTAGGTTCGAGCCACGAGTTTCATGTCACGCTCAGCATATTAGTAGTTATGATGTCTTAGGTTATGACACACACCCTTGCATGAGTACGCCTTCGGATCTTGTTTGCATTGACTAAGAAAAAGAGATAATAAACTGGATTGTGTGATGCATGATGTGTGGTCACATAAAGGAAAGATAAATGCCATCAACGCAGGACAAATCCTTGAGGGGGATGGTCTAAGCACATGCCTCAAAGAGGACAAAATCAGCTTGGGATGAGGGATTATCTAAGAGCACATCTCTACCACAAACAATGTGTGACGTATCACAAAGAAAAGATAAAAGCCGCCAATGCCTCTTGGTAGGAGTTTCCGCTATGCCAAGGACAAATTCTTGAGGGGGATAGTCCAAGAGCATGCCCCGAAGA
Source organism: Eucalyptus sp. ANBG9806169 (assembly GCA_014182395.1). Lineage (NCBI taxonomy): Eukaryota > Viridiplantae > Streptophyta > Magnoliopsida > Myrtales > Myrtaceae > Eucalyptus > Eucalyptus sp. ANBG9806169. The sequence goes on along the minus strand of CM024574.1, from coordinate 16,482,771 downwards.
GGATAATGACGGTTTGGGATGAGGGATGATCCGGGAGCACGCCTCTACCCCAAACGGCACGTATGAGCTAATTGAATACTAAGGGAGTTGCGTCGAAACCCTATAAACTTTCAGGTTTTAAGATGTTTATCTTGAACTTTCAACCGTTAGTAATGCCCCCGCCTCTCTAAATTTTCAATTTGTTACGACTGTTACTCTTTCGTATATTATTCGTTTGCGCATGCCTAACATGTAATTTTTAAGGGCAAGACTGTATCTTTCAATGATCTTTTCAGGTCAAATCACTGTTTGCATATGAATAGTCTAAGACAAATTGAAATTCGTGCCACTTATGCTAGAAAAAGTAAGGAAGAAAATATAATGATGGTCAGAACAATTTGAGGACATAATAATAACAATTTTTTTTTTTCATTTTTATCTTGAAGATCCGATGTTATCGATGAAATGTGTAAATTCCTTGTGTGAGTATTTTACTTTTATTAAAAGCTTCATCAATTAGCCATTTAAAAGGACCATGGCCATTGGTACCGCATCGTTGTATGCTCTTGTAATTTCCAGACGATAAATATAAAGCAAAGAACATTACAGGTGTCCTAAGTTTTATATAATGCTCACTTGAGTATTATAACTTTTTTTTAATCAATTGAGTGTCATAACTTATGTACGATACTCACTTGAGTGCCATATAATTTTTCAATCGATTACTTGAGTGCCGTATAACTTTTCAATCGATCACTTGAGTATCATAACTTTTTATAAACATTTATTCTAACACTTAAGTGAATGTTTCAAAAAATTATGATATTCAAGTAATCAAATGAAACTTAGGATAAAATACAATAAAAAAAATAAAAGAAATGAAATTGAACCATCTTTCAATTTGAGATTTGCAATTTACATTGGGCAGATGAATCAAACCACTTTAGTGATTGGCGAGTAACGCCAGCTTTGTTAGGGGAGGTCATGGTTTTTTAATTAGCACAAACATATTAGAATTAAAAGAAAATTATACTCAAACTAACAAATAAAAAGAAAAAAAAGTTATAATTATTATTTATTGTGCCCATATATATATTTTATAAGTATCACCAATTCATTTTTCATTATATTTTTTTGCATTCATTTTATAGTTTTTAACGCATCTGGGGGTATAAGAGTGATTAGACTGAAAAAAAAAAAGAATTGTAATTTTATACTTGAACTCATTAGGCATGTACAAACGGAAAAATAGATTGATGGTTGACAATTGTAACAAAATGAAAGTTCAGAGGGTTTTACGTGGTAATTGAAAGTTTGGGGACAAATATGCACCTCCCTAAAAGTTTAGAGAGATTTTGTGTAATTTCTCCTCAAATTTTATAATTGTTCACGATCTTAGCTCAAGTATATTGAGCTATCACCTTCTTATTTTGATAGAAGTAACCGCAATGCATCTTAGGGCCGAGATCTAATATGACATGTATTAGGATGAAGTTAGACTATATGAATTTCGAATTGAAGTGGAACTTGATATAACTTAACTCTTGTATTTTATTCATTTTCTTCAACTTGAATCTTTTCCTCACATTTGGGCCGGGCGAGGGCCACCAACAGTTGTAACCTGGACAGGTTCATGAAAAAAAAGATAAATCTCCCTTTGATTAACAAAAAATAAGGCAAAAGTTAGCAAAAGTCTTAAACTATGCCCGTTATGGTAAATTTATCCTAATTTTTTTTTTTTGTGATCCAAAAGATCCAAAACTTCTATCTCTATGACACAATTATGTTCCGTTATGAAGACTGCTAAAAATCTGCATTCATTAATATCGGAAAGCAAACACTATTAACATAGTGTTCACGTGACTTAAGTGAAATAAAATAACGATATTGTTTTGGCTGAAAAATCATTTGACGGAATCTAGATGGAGCGTAAACGTGTCATATAGGCAAATTTGGAGTTTCTTATGTCACTAGAAAAGTGTAGGACAAATGTATTACAATAAATATAATTAGAAAAAGTTCAGGGTCACAGTGAACATTATCTTAAATATGGTTCTATCCTCAACAAAATCTAGGTGAACTACTTTCGATGGCGCCGCCATCGTATAGGGACTTGTTGTAGCCTCCAACCGTTCGTGCCCCATGGGTCTGACGTGAAGAAGAGAGAGGGGAAGAGGCACATGAGAGACATCCGGCTGCCTCTGAAAATTCTCTCCCTCATCTATCATTTTGTTCCTTTTTTGTCCTCCTTCGTCAAGTCAAGCGGTGAACATTTTTTTGAGAAAATTTTAAATAAGAATTTGAAGATCTCTTATTTTCCTAATTAAGGATTTGAAGTAGATATTATTTTACATAAAAGCCTAAAGTGGTTAAACCGTCTCGAATAAGAACTTTTGGTCAGTTGGTAATAATTTCAGCCATTGGAGAAGAGGTATTTTAGTAAAAAAAATTGTAAGCATATTTATAATTTTTATTTTTATTTTTTTCCTTTATTTTTCTTTTCTTTTTTTCTCTTCCCTCCCTCGGCCATCATCGTGCCTTGTTGATGGCTAGTGGAGGCTACCAGCCTTGAGTGAGGGTTGCCCTCGTCAGCCCTCCCTTAATATGGCGAGGGTGAGGGCAGCCCATGCTTGAGTCTGATGACCTCCATCATGGTTAGTGAAGGGAAGAGGGGGAAAAAAAGAAAAGAAAAGAAAAAATGAAAAATGAAAAAAAGGAAAAAAATTAAAAAGTAAAATATGAAAATGTCATTTGACTAGTGATAAGTTCCACTTTAAACCCTTATTTGAGAAAATGAGGGCACTTTAGGTCATTATTTGAAATAATTTCTACTTTATGCCATTTTTTAGAAAATAATAGCACTCCATGCCATTATTTGGAAATTTCCCCATGTTTTCTCCAAGTTCCCAAATCTCTTCCTCAAATTTCTCTTAGATAACTTTTATTTTTTTTGGTCGGTCATACTCTATTCCCACTCTAACTCTCACTCTTAGACTTTTACCCTGCCTCCTTGTAGAGCGTGGGAGTCGAAACTCACACTTAAAACTAAATTATCCCCACTCCAATCCCCCTTTTAAGTTACCACAAAATGCAAAATTTTGGAGATCAAGGTTGGTCCTCATGAAACAAGCGAAAAACGGAGCACATGTGGCTTGACACCTGTGCGGAATAAAAGAAGTAAGAAGGAAGAAGAAGATGAACAAATAAATTTTAAAAAAAAAAAACACTAGACGAAAATACCCCAATTATGAAATGTGAGAAGCACTTGCTCGCCAACCCATGGACTCAAGTAATTAGCCACTTCATATCTTTATTTGAGATAATAATATCAAAATGGCCCCACTTTTGTCATTCATTCTAAAGTTTCCTTAAATTGAATATATATCCTCAAAGATGTTTCCATTCTATACAAAGGTCAATGCTTAATTTTTTTTTTCTTTTAAAAATCTATGCTTTTATTAAATCATAAATCATTTTTCAGAATTCACTTACAACGCCACCATAACCATCAACCGATCCACTACTAACGTCCAAACCTCCAGTATTCGACGGCATACCATGGTCACTCCTGGCCATCTCCTTGGATTTTGATTGTCCGATCCAATAATTGACAAGAGAGCTCAAGCTAACTGGTCTCATATCAATCGAAAGTATTTTGAGATTCACGCAATATAGCTTTGTATGAAAACTGAATTATGACAGCATCTGTCATTCAACGGCTTCCTCATCTGAGGAAATGTAATCTAACTAAATATTTGTCCATCGCTGAATTTGAAGTAAGTCAAGGGATTCGGTCGTAAGAAATAAAATAGTCCATACCTTTCTTATCTTACGTTAGAGCTCTTACAATGAAAGCAGAGAATGTAGGAACTCTGCATATAACATCATTCTTTACAGCTCTAACATATTACACACCATAAAGTCCGGATAAAATGTTCTGACCAAAAAACAGAAAAAAAGTCCGGATAAAATGATACACGAGAAGTGCAGTACCTGACAACTCGTATATCATACGATATAATCACATTCTACTTCCAATTTACTTATGGTGTGATGTGGTTTCTTACTTGACATACTTCACAAGCCATTGTATCATGTCTGAATGAGCCTCCAATGCAGCAGCTTCGTCTTCAGCCTTGTATCTTATCGTCCATCCATGAGAAGTTTTGGGATAAACCTTCATGAATCCGTCAACCTGCATGACAAGAATAAATAGAATCATTTCCAACTTCTTATACAAGAGACTATGGCACAGAAGAGTGGTATGAAAATGCCATTGAGACCCCAGAAATCGCAGTGATCAATGATGTTAACTTCATTTGGAGAGGGAAAAATACTATCTAGTGAACAAGGGCAAAAACCTCATTAACAGACAAAATAAGTCATTGACAATGCCGTTGGAAACTGACAGGTTTAGTAACAATACTTGCACTGGCCCAAAAATATATGAAGGAATTGAGGATTTTTGCATCTGATCAAAAAGATTTGCCTTGTCTAGTCTTGTCTTGTCTCGGCTTTAAATGGCATTCAGATTTTTGACACGCTCGGCTTTCATGTTGGACAATGGAGAGATGGAACTATGCTACTTTTTCCTCGTCAAGAATCAGCTTTACAAGAAGAAACTTATTTTTTTTCCAGGACCAATTTTCCATTTGTAGAACATGCAAAGCGCCATCAACTTTCCGAATAGTTTAGCATCAGAACAATGGCAGATTTATCAGAAGGCATACTCATATATAGATCAAAAGCAATAGGCTTTCTTACCTCGGGCTTAGCAGCAAGCTCCTCTTCAAACTGTTTGACGAGTTCAAGTGGAGTCAGATGATCATTCTCAGCTGCTAGCACAGCAGTAGGGACCTTAACCCCTGCGGACAGACCAACCAGATGAAGAAACTAGTCACTGAAGTTTACCATCAAAATGCTAAAACGACCTTTTGTGGGCCTCAGTAAACAGACTTCAATTAGCCCACTAAAGTCTATACACATCTCTTTCTGGCGACAGTATTTAAAAGGTTTTACAATGCTCGTTTTGGACCCCAGTGCTCATGCCCTCATGGATTCGAACAATTGTGAGAGGGAAGGCTAAATAGCCAGAGAAAGTGCAACTTTCCTCGATTGTAAAACATCAAGAAGAAGAGTTTTTATTCAAAGAGGCGGATAATATCCATTGCCTTCATTTTCCAGCACACTCAAGTTTGAAGGAACGCAACTCGATGTGCATACTTATTTTTTTGCAGTACTTCAACTTGTTTTGTATATCATGAAGCCGTGAAGTCCGTGTATGGTTGTGAAATGGCAAAGACATACCTTTGATATCATCAAGAGTGACAAATGCAGGGTGTAGCATTACAGCAGCTTGGATGAGCTCACACTTGGCTAACTCAGCCGCAACCTTAGCTGAAGAGAGAAGAGAATTTAAGATAAGCCAGCATAAAGAACAATACTATGAGATTATTAAAAAATAAAATAAAAAATGAAATGCTGGGCAGAAAAATTCTTTTGTCTGATATCTTGGTCCGTGGTCTGAATATATGCTTCACTTACCACCCCAGCAGAAGCCTGCTGCACCTATTTTAGTTATGCCTTTACTTTTCAGAGCTTGAATAATTGGTTTTGTATCTTCAAATCCCTTATCCTGTAAAATTGATAAACAAATAATTATCGAAATAATATTACCATTGTATAGAAAATCCTAACCCATTAATTTACTCTTGTCTCCCTTGGGTGTTTATGCACATTCTCTCACAAGTTTAAGATTTCCAATGACAAGAAGGTAGGGAAACTATCATAAAAGTGTTAAATATATTATATTGATATCAATTCTTTTATAAATCTTTGAATTAGATCAATTTAATTCTTAACCTTTTTTAAGATTTTGCCAATTGAGACTAGAAATTGCTGATGTGAATATTGGCTATCCTATGTGGCACAACTAATATTAACGTATAAATTTTTAATAATTTTTTTTTTATTTCTCTGAAATTATTAATTTTTTATTTGTTTTTTCTTTTCTTTTCTATTCCTTCTTTTCATTTTTTCTTTTCCACTATAGCTGACCAAGGTCACTGGAGCTTGTTGGTCATTGGGTGAGGGCCGCAAAGCCCTTGCCTTCCACCAATGAGGGTCACGGCCCTTGCTCAAATGTGGCCAAGGTGGAAGTTGCCACGGGCAAGGTCCCCTTGCCCAAATCTAGGCAAGGCCAGCCTTTGTCATGGCCTAGCTGGCTACGAACGAAGGTGGGTCACTCGCGACCACCTAGCAATGGTTAGGGCAAGGTGCAAGCAACCATGGTCTCGCTAGCTAGGGTGAGACCACCTTTGCCCACGGTTGCCTACGCCTTGCTCGGTGGCAAGTAAGCTTCAACAATCCTCGTCAACCATAGTAGAAAAAGAAAAACAAAAAGAGAAGGAAAAAAAAAGAAAATGATAAATTAATTAAATAATAATAAAAATTAAAAAAATTAAAAAAAAAATTAAAAAATTAAAAAATTAAAAAATTAAAAAATTAAAAAATTGTCTATGCAGTGCCAATTGTGCTACATAGGATGACTTATGTTCACGTCAACAAATTTCGTCCTAAATTTTCTAGATGGACTAAATTGGCAAAATGTGTGAATGTTTATAGCAAAATTGATTCAATTGAATAGTTTATGACCAATTTAATATATTTAGGATTTTTTCTTTTGTGGGTACTTTTCCCACAAAAAGCTCTTCTAGTAATTTACTAAGGAACAATTTTAGCCTCTCAAAGTTTTCACGTACTATCAAACAGGGATCTTGTATTATTGGAAGCTAAAAGAAGTCTAAGGACAAACCAATAGGTCTAACAATTAGGAATTAGATGAGTAACAGAAACTTAAAGTTTTTTTTTTTTGATCAGTTCTACTCTATTTCTATTCTAACTTTCACTCTCAGACTTTTGTTTTGCCTCATTACAGAGCGTGGGAGTTGAAACCCACATTTGAAACTAATTCGTCCTTACTCTAACTCTCCCCCGAGAATGTGGGGATTCAAAACCCCCACCTCCCCTGGGTGGCCACTGGGGCAAACCCAGTGGTTAACAAATACTTAAAGTTTGAAAAGAACCAAGTGGCATATGAATGAGTTGTCATCATAAACAAAACAATTGCATCGGTATGGTCAAGGTCAATCATATCTGATCCGCTAGTCTCACTGACCATTCCAACTACCAACAGATGACGACCCCTAGCACTTTAAGGTAAGTACGAGAAAGCACATACAGTTCCGTGATCCTTCATCCAAACCATTAAAGGCCTCTCAGGATTATCGAGTACAAAGGTATCTCCATTGAAATAGTCAGGAACAACCACGTAGAAACCAGCAGCTGCAACTTTGTCCGCAATTTTCCTGCGAATTCAGACCATTGTGACGGTTAAGTTTCCAGAAGAAGTCATGAGGAAATACCGGACACTGCAGTTTGACAGAATAGCATCAGCCCCACTTCTCCGAGGGAGTGCGTATTCAGGAGCTCAGTTGATCGACGATAGTTAATGGTGCATACCTGAAATTTGGGGCTTCATACCCTGCACCATTAAGACACACAATCGATTAGAATACCATGTATACATGACAAGGAGCAGTAAACATTATTTGGCCAAGGTTAAAGTGGATGAAATCCTTTCTCTTTCCACGTTACGACTTCAAGAACTTACCATCAAGACTCAAGGCCGCAGCAAAAGGAGGAAAGTTTCAAGAAAAAGATCGTAAAAGTGTGAATGCAGACGCGGTTCAAAAAAGAAGGAAAAGAGAAAACTGAACTGAAGTCAAGCGTTGATGATAAGTAGTCATTTTCCACCACAAATTCGACCTTCCCTAATCTAAACTAAGCTCATGTCCCTTTCACTCATAACCTTCAAACGGAACCTGGAAACCGTTCATCACAAAAACTGACCATTGAAATCCTATCATACCGCAATAAACGAAGGCCACTTCATATACTGAAGCCAAGAATTAGAACAAAAAAGGGAGGAAAATAAAAGAGCAGAACTTCTACAGAGTGCGAGATTACGCACCGAAGATGTCGGAGAGGAGAAGGATCGCGAGCTTGGAGTCCTGGGAGCCGACGATGTAGGTGTTGAGGCCACACAGTTGCTCCACGTGTCCCGCCCCGCAACTCGGATCGAGGGTCGGAGGGTTTTCGCAGCACTGTGGACCAGACATTGCTTTGAATAAGAACTTTCGTCCCTCTGATATGATCCACGATTAACGAGTGGAGAAGGCGAAGCACTCGTGGATATATAAGAAGAAAAAGAAGAAGAGAAGAAGTGAGCGAGTGAAGCTGCGAGACTAACGTTCACGAAAGTCTGACGATTCCATCCTCTTTATTGCATCACCCACGACGTCAGACGACTCGCTATCCAAAATAATAATGTTGGTCGTCCGATTTTTCTATTCACCGGATAATTGTCCAATAAATAAATTCAAAATCGAAAAGTAGCCATACGGTATAAATTAATTCAATGATTGAGGAAGGTAGAGAAGTGTAACTCGCCCGCCAATCCGGGCACGGCGAGTTGCTTGAGTGGTTTTACAAGATAATGATTTTTACAATAATATACTACGTTAAAAATTTCTTAGAATATGATCATTAATTAGCATAAAAGCTTGTGGGACCAGGCATGTGTTCTTTTGTCCGCTCTAACATCTAAATCAATTGATAGTGACCTTACAATAATGCTTCCATTGTTTACTAATTTGAGCACGATGATCGCTAAAACGGTCCTATAAGATTTTACATGATATTAAAATAAGATAATGTACTCGAAATTGCATAGAATTTGATTGTAATTTAGCATAAAAGTTTGTGAGGACCACATACTCATTTGTCGGCTCAAGCGTCTAAATTCATTAACGGTGACCCCACAATAATTTAGATAGCATGAAAGGAAAAGATATTGTGTCTAAATAGTTGTTTTCAATTACTGTAGTCATTGCCAGATGTCTAGTCCAATTTGCATCCTACTTTACGGGATGTTTTCGGTCATCTAAAATTTTCAGTTTCTGTTTCATTCGGAAAAAAAAAAAAGAAAATTGCTTGGCGTCCTTGCGTGTCTATTATCAACGCATGGGGATTGCGCTTCCTTCGTGCAGTAGCTTTTTTTTTTTTTTTATATTCTTTTGCTCCTTAAAAAGCATATTTGGAAGCCTTTTCATAAAGTTTTGTAAAAAAAATAGAGCAATAAACGAATTTCTTTCTAGTCATTTAAAAAATCTAAGTAGCAAATTAATTAGATTGTCACGCAATCATGATTAAGGACAAATTTGACTTTTTAAAAATAGAAAAACTAGTTACAAGATTTAAGAATATCATTATGTTTTCCTTTTCTTTGTTCTAAGCGGGTTGTTACCATGTATGTGAATAGCGCTACTTTTTTTTTTAAGATTTACCCGTTGCACATATTGTCTTTTGAGAAGAAAGAATTTGCAGAAACGTTGTTGAGAATATTTATTGAAAAACTGTCAATAAAAATTCGGGATTATTTGAACACTAACCACTTTTTAACACATGCAAATAATAATAAATTTTTATTTTTGTAGTGTATATCACGACGAAGCTCTTTCTCGTCACTTGTCTCTCATATACACATAATGGACTGATCGATCAAACTAAAAAAAAAACCCTTTTAAAAGAGTTGCCATAATTAAATCACAATCACAATAACTCACCGTGGAAATTTAAAAGATGAATATGGGGTATTTACAGAAGAAGGGATCAAGGTATCTTTATGTACATAGCTTTCACGTCATTGTTTTTGGTGCATTTTTAGATACTTTTTTTTTTGTTAGTCTTACGCTAATCCTACTCTAACACTCACTCTCAGACTTGTGCCCTGCCTCCGTGCAGAGCGTGGGAGTCGAAACCCACTCCTGAAATGAAATCTTCCCCACCCCAAATTCCCCCTGAGAATGTGGGGATTTGAACCCCCAACATCCCCCTTCCAAGATGGAAGGGTGGCCACTGGGGTGGACCCCCAGTGGTTGCATTTTTAGATACTTCATTCGCTATTTTAATTGCATAAAAGTGTCTCGATAGAAAAAGTGAGGCTTTAAGCAAAAGAGATGACGAATAGATAAGTTGTGACGAGAGTGATGATGAAAAGTGGGCTACCTTTTATTTTCAAAATAGTGATACATAAATTTGAAGTAACTAATAGAAGGAAAGTAACATAATTGAAGGAAATCGTGCAAATATTGAAAATTATCAAAGACAACAGGTCTTTTGATGATGTGAAATATCATAGAACAATTGCACGTTTTTTTCTCGATCTCTTTGGGTCCAAACTTCATCGATAGTCATTGAGGTTAATAAAATCTCGAGAGGGCTAAATAGGGTGTTTCAAAACTTGAAAAGAAATTTGCAAAATGTAACAGTTTATCTTTTAATGGATGCAGAAACAAATCAATATAGTCAAATACAAGTGTTTCTATCGAACAAATAATGCTAATGGTGAAGAAATAAAACATATTGCAACAAAATATATAGTGATTTGGCTTTTAACCAAACCTATATCCACTCTCTTAGACTAACCACCACCAACGGGACTAGAATATACTAGTAATATAAAGAGAAGTTTTTTTTTGGTAGGTCATATCAAGAGAAGTTAGAAAGTAACAAATGTCGCATCAACGTGAAGTTGATAGATCCCATTATAAATACACAAGCACTACTTTTACACCAGTATACTTCTCTAATCACATAGTACAGATGGAAGCAACCTAATAGAGTGTATAATCAGAAATACACATCTTCTATCAATAAGAATAAAGCAAAGATAAACGCTTAAAGCAATGGACTACTTTCATTCGTTTTCACCCAACCCCGACCACTTCTATTGGATTGAATTCATAACCATTAGAACTCAGATGACCGTTTGATAATCAAATCGCTCGAGCAGCTTTCCACCATTACTAGCAACAGAACGTCTCTTTGTTGCTCTAACAGGAGCAGTTTCCCAAAACAGTCACTTCTGCTTTTTTCCAAACTTTGTCTTCTTTATTTTTATTTTTTTTGGTGACCGAGGAATCGCCGGAGACCCCTTACAGGGTCACACTGCCCTCCGATGCCCAGTGGCACCATCGAATGTCGTCGCAAGCCACTATTTAAACGTAAAACCTCGGGGGAGACTAACCTAGCAACCTACCGCTAGGGCCCCCCACTTAAATCGTGTTGACAACGAGGGGATTCGAACTCTCGACCACATTGTTGCAGGAGAGAGCAAATACCACTTGCGCTGCCCATGGGTGGGTAACTTTATCTCCTTTGTTTCCTTGCCCATAGATGGTAAAACTGCTCCGATTCAAATTCAGTCCTCTTGCCGCGAATCCCAAGCCTTGTCAATGGCTATCTTCTTTTGCTTTAATGTTCATATGGGATGAACAAGCAACCAACACCTTCATGGTCAGTGATGGAGGCACAATGTAGGACTCCTATGCGGTTGATGTAGGGATTTGCCTTTATTATCAACTTAGTCTATCCAAGCTGTCCACAATTGCTATCCTTTGGTCTTCCTAAGTATTTTAGTGATCTAGACTTCACTTAGCTGCTCCCCTTATCATGGTACCTTCAAGTCCTCACGAATATCCTATTCTTCCTTACCCTTTATTTTTTTTTTTGGCTAAAACCTATTCTTCCTTACATGTCACTGTGTATCAAGGTCCATCCAACTTCTAATAATCTTCTCACTGTATACATCCGAAGTTCATGGCGACAAAACATCCCTTGTATCAATTTTACGATATCTAGGCCTTATTATCCAAGTAATAGAAGCACGTCACACGTCTTCCACCTTGTCTGATTTAGGAAGCTATTTTTGTCGGCAACCCGGTGAGTCTATTCACGCTACTCACCATTGATAGAGTCAGAGCACTCCTCATATAATTTCATGGTTAAAATAGCGTTTGCATTTTGGCTTGTGCATTTATCATCTATCATACTCAATCGATACACACATTAATAGCCTTTTATTATTATATCGTTTGCAAAACAACATAAAGGACTTTCCTAACAATAGTTATTTGTATTTCCATGATAAAGAGACATATGACAATTAGAAAATTAATGAGATTCTCTCGCAAATGAATATAAGAAGTTGGTATAGTTGTGTTGAATCTAAATCGATCAAAGGCAAATCTGACAAACAAGTAATTGGGAAAATAAACTTAAGCTTGATCTTTGATTTTAGGTAGATCACAAGATGATCAAACTTCTACAAAGCAAGTTTTGTCCAGGAGTGATGGCATGTGAATATGTGTGAGAAAGGCGCGCTAGCTCCTAAGAGCTTAAAATATTATATATATATATATATATACATACATATATATATTTATAGAAACTGTTTCGTCGATTTAAATGACAAGTAAAAATGTTTCAAAGTTGAAGTGCAAAAAGAGGGGAGTTAGGCCAAAAATAAGGGAATTAAGTTAAGCTAGAGTGAAGTGCGAGAAATCTCAAGGAAAATGAAATGATAACGCTGGAAACAAGGGAAATTAAAGCCGCGAACACTTAAATCTAAAGCAAATCGAAGGGCAAGCACATAAGAATTGAAATAAACTTCACTGGAATTTTTTTTTTTGGTCGGTAACTTCACTGGAATTGAAACGACCGAAAAGTTATGTATTAACTCTCAAATGGGAATATTGAAATGAGCACAACATTGATATTCACAATGCGCATTAGAAAAAACAAACTTGACACTAAAGCTGAAACTGCAATGGAAAGATGTTACTTCACAAGGAAAATGCTTAAAAGAAAATTGGGCGGAGCATTTTTGGCATTGCTTTGGCATGTCTTCTTCCTTTGTGCTCTTCCCTTTTATCTTCCTAGGATTCCCTTCAACATATATTGTTGTTCACGTGCAATCCCCTCGTTAACTTTCAAGCCTCTACTATTTTTTTTTTTTTTTTTTTTTTTTTTTCCCGTTTGCTCTTGTCTATCGTGTGATATTTTCAAGGGCAAAAACCGTAATTCTTCTTGTCTTTTTTTTTTTAAAAAAAAAATAAATAAAATCACTCTTTCACCTCTAAACAGTCCAAAAAATATTAAAATTTATACAACAGATACTAGAAAAAAAAAATTAAGAAAGGAAATGTAATGATTATTAGACAAATGTTAGGACATTATAGTAGTAGTGGTAGTAGTAACAAAATAACAATAAGTTTTTCAAACTTTTCTCAAACATTCACTAACATCTTCATGGTCGTTGGTATGCTACAATAATGCCTTCTTACAATCGTCATGACAACACAACATAATTATGCAAACTAAAAAAACTATGGAAAAAGAAAAAACAACTAAACAATGTGCTAAAAATACTAGAAATTTGTTTAAAATAAATGCTATTGAACCATCTTTCAATTAGAGAGATACAATTTGCGTGAGGTGGATGAGTGAAATCACTCTGGTGGCTATAACGAGAAACACCAACTTTGCTAAGGAGGGTCTGCCAATATTTTTTTCAAACTATCATCACGTTGGTTTATTAGCTTTTTGTATTTATTTTATAATCTTTAACGCATTTGGGGGTAATAGAGCCATTAGATAATTGTAATTTTATCCTTGGACATTGTTAAAATATGTAAATATTAAATCATGTATTTATCTAACAGCTTAAGTTTTTAGAACAGTCGATAATGATTCAACAAAATCTCACATTGTATCAGAATCAGAGGTCTTAAGTTCAAATCTTATCAGACCTTATTTACCTCTCCAATTAAATATTTCCATGCTTAGTATTAGTAAAAAAAGACTAGACTAAGCGTGATGAGGAATGCTAGAATATATAAATATTAAATCACATCTTCACATAACATTTTAAGCTTTTAGAATAGTCGATAGTCTCAAAAAATCTCACAAACATGTTAAGCACGTTAGTCTAAAAAAATCTCACAAACATATTAAGCACGTGCAAACAATAAAACAGATGATTGGTTAACGGTTGCAATAAAATGAAAATTCTGAGATTTTATGTAACATTGGAAAGTTCGAAGACAAACTAGCACCACCTTGACAATTCACAGAAAATTTGAGTAATTTTGCCTCAAATTTTTTTAACAGATTGAGGTGTTCCTTCTTAATCAAAGTAACCTCAATATATCTCAGGTCGAGATCCATCATCGCATGTATTAGGTTGAAGTTAGTCTGGATGAGCTTCAAATCGAAGTTGAACTTGATTATTGAAAAATACTTCCAATCTAGACGAAAATTTACACTTAAGTTCAAAAGATAATCTATGCTCTTAAAACATTGCAATTCATTTTCTAAAAGTTCACTTACACCTCCACCATAGCTATCAATTGATCCATTACTATCGACTTGACCTTGTATACTTTACAATAGGCCATGTTCACAGTTTGCCGTGCCCTAGGACTTTGATGGCCCAAGCCAATCACTAACAATTGAACTCGGGTCACATCTGACCTGTCTCATGTCAATCAAAAAAAGTACATTGGGATTTACGCAAAATACGGCTTTTTAATTTTCATAAAATAGTAGAGATTATGCATGCAAACCGAACTATGACATTATCCGACGTTGAACAGCTTATTCATATGAAGAAACGCAATCTAATAGAAAATATGTTGCTCACTAAATTTGAAGTGAATCAAAGGATTGGAACGGGGAGTCGAACGACCAGATGCTTATACAAAAGCTCTTCCACTAAAACAAAGATAGTAGGAACTCCAAATAACATTGTTCTTTCCAGCTCTTACACATTACACCACATAGGAGTCCAGATAAACTGAGAAACGAGAAATATAGTACCTGACAACTCGTATATCATACTAGGGAATCACATCCTACTTCCAACTTATTTAAGGTTTGATGCGGTTTCTTTACTTGACATACTTCACAAACCATTGTATCATGTCTACATGAGCCTCCTCCGCAGCAGCTTTGTCTTCATCCTTGTATCTCACCGTCCATCCATGAGTAGTCCTGGGATAGACCTTCACGAATCCGTCAACCTGCACAACAAGATTGAAAGAGAATCATTTCCAAACTTCTCATACAAGAGACTACACGCAGCAGAGAGTCAGATTCAATTCAAGAATCTGAAGATCCTGGTGTGGAAGAGCTATTGAGACCCCACAAATCACAGTGATTAATGATATCGAACATCATTTTGAAAGGCAAAAGGACTATCTAGTGAACAAGGGTGAAAAACCTCATTTACAGAACATGATTCATCAATGTGTTGTTTGAAACTTACAGGTTTAGTAACAACACAATAAAGGAATTGTGGATGTTTGCTACTGATCAAAAACCTTGCCATCTCGTCTTTAAATGGCAATCAGAGTCGGACACGTTTGGTTCTCATGTTGGACAACGAAGAGATGGAACTATCCTACTTATCCCTTATCAAATATCAGCTTACAGGAAAGAACTTTTATCTTTTCAAGACCAATGTTCCGTTTGTTGGACATTTAAAGCACCATCAACTTTTTTAATAGCTTAGCATCCAGAACAATTGCAGGTTCATCAGAAGGAGTACTCATACATAGATGAAAAGCAATGGGCTTTCTTACCTCAGGCTTAGCAGCGAGCACCTCTTCAAACTGTTTGAGGAGTTCAGGTGAAGCATATTCATCGACCTCAGCTCCTAGCACAGCAATAGGAACCTTAACCCCTGCCAACAGACCAATCAGCTGAATAAACTAGTCTTGAAAGTGCACCAACAAAATGCTAAATTGACCTTCTTTGGGCCATACTAAACAGACTTCAATTAGCCCCCTAACATCTATACACATTTTTTTCCTGGCCGCTGGAATAAAGTAGTTTTACAATGCTCGTTTTGGACCACTGCACTCATGCACTCATGGATTCAGACGATGGTAAGAAGCAATGTTAAATAGGCAGAGAAAGTACGACTGCCCTACATTGTAGAACAACAAGAAGACCAATTTTAGTCAAAGAGGCAGATAATATCTATTGCCTTCATTTTCCAGCACACTCATGTTTGAAGAAATGCAATTTGATGTACATACTTATTTTTCGTAATACTTCAACCTGTTATGTATATCAAGAAGCTGCGAAGTCCGTGTATGGATGCAAAATGGGGTAGACATACCTTTGATATCATCAGTAGAGACAAGTCCAGGGTGTAATATAACACCAGCTTGGATGAGCTCACGCTTGTTTAACTCAACCACACCCTTACCTGAACAGAAAACATTTTAAGATATGTTAAAAACATATGAAATGTTATCCAGAGGAATTCTTTTGTGTGATATCTTGGTCCATGGTCTGAAGATATGCTTCACATACCACCCCAGCAGAAGCCTGCAGCCCCAATTTTAGATATGCCTTTACTTTTCAGAGCTTGGATAACCGGTAACGTATCATCATATCCCGATTCCTGTAAAACTGGTGTTTAGCTTTAAACAAAAGAGATATATACAGGGAGCATGCACCTTCCACACCTAGACGAGTTTAAATGAAATTCAACAAAACCAAACACCAGCAACGAGAATAACCCAATACGGACCAAGACTAACACACCAAGAATACATGAAAAAACCCTTTAAATGGGAGAAGGAAGCGCCATGGAGTAACGGGATTCACTATTCGGTGAACAATCAAGAGTACAGGAGGTATGACGTAAACTTCTTTCTACAAGTTATACGACCCCAGGCTCCCATTTACAAATATACTATCCACAATCTTCAAGACTCCGACCTCCAAACTTCAAAGCATGTGTAAATCCACATTGGCTGAGCTACCGAAGGAGTTTTCAAATATTCTTACAAAGTGGAGCCCACTTGGGAGTAGATCTATCTTATAATCAATCGAAAGTGTCTCTCCTATCTAATGTGTTAATTCGAGTTTTATAAATTTCTCCGCTTATAGGATTGATATTCTTGTCAATACCCGCCCACGACCTGCAGGAATAATCCTATTCGAGATGTGATTTGATGCATTCCCACCTTCCGCCATCCCATAAGCCTATAAGGAGTTAAACCTCGTTTGAGTCCTCTCATTTCAACAATCACTTCCTGCGCTTTTCAGATCAATAGCATAGTGAATCCTCAAAACACATATCTACCTAAGAGATATTCTTGAGTGATTCATAATTAAGAAAGACCCCACTAATGGTCACCGCTTTCTATGATTACTTGAGTACTCTTCTGAACGCAGGACACATGGGGATTCACGTGGGTTTGCACA
Organism: Eucalyptus sp. ANBG9806169; assembly: GCA_014182395.1. NCBI lineage: Eukaryota > Viridiplantae > Streptophyta > Magnoliopsida > Myrtales > Myrtaceae > Eucalyptus > Eucalyptus sp. ANBG9806169. The sequence goes on along the minus strand of CM024574.1, from coordinate 16,465,608 downwards.
AATCACATTATAGCAAGATCCCCTCCGATGGACGCGTAGTTTTAGGACAAGCTAGCCCCCTAGCCTATACAATGAAGGGAGGGAGTGATTGATAGAGTGAGAGGGCTCTAAAAAGCTACCAAGGAATTTGTGACATCTTAAGTTTCACATTAGATGGGAGGAGTCTTTCTTAAGAGATTCATAAGTAAGCACTCACTCCAAATGGTCATCAGCTTATTTGGTTATTTAAACATTCCTTTCAAGATTTCGTCTACAGGAAACAAATCTAATTATAACATACCACCATGTCAAAGAAGAATGTAAACGAGCAACTATTGAAGTATTATTACCTAAATTGGAAAGAAAATCCCAACCCCTGGTTTTACTCCTCTCTTGGGTGTATAATGTGCATTCTCTTAGAAGTTTAAGACTTCCAATGGCAAAAAACAATTCTGGCAATTGACACGAAACAAGGCCACAGGCAACAACGCACGAATCAGTCTGACCACACATTAACAAACAACCTAACAATTTCAACAATCTCGAAGCTTTCACGTACTACTAAGCAAGATCCTGCATTAGCGAAAGCTGAAAGAAGGCTAAGGACTTGCAGACCAGTAGTTCCAACAATTAGGAACTGATAGACACTAAGTTTGAAAAGAAGTGAGTTGAATCCGTTAATTATTCAATAGACCCAAAGATGGAACTGTGTCATATGAATGAGTTGTGAGCAGAAACACAAGAAGTCACATCGGTATGGTCAAGTAAATCGTATGTCTAAGCCATTATAATCACTGAACATCCCAACTACCAACAGATGAGGACCACAAGCACTATAAGATAACGTATGAGGAAACAGAACATACCACTCCATGATCTTTCACCCAAACCGGTATGGGCCTCTCAGCATTCTCAGGATCATAGACATCTCCATAGAAATAGTCAGGAGCAACCACGTAGAAACCAGCAGCCGCAACTTTGTCCGCAAGTTTCCTGCAAATTGGGAAGCATGGTGGCAGTTGAATTTCCAGAAGAAGTCGTGAAAGAATACCAGACTGTTATTAGACACGTTACTTCCAATTGATGCAAACAACAGATTAGCAACAATCACACTTCTCCAAGGGAATGCATTTTCAGGAATTCAGCTAATCTCCGATACCTACTGGTCCATACCTGAAATTCGGAGCTTCATAACCTGCACCGTCAAGACACACAATTCATATTAGAATACCATATGTGTATGACAAGGAGCAGCAGACATAATTTGGCCAACGATAAAGCAAATAAAATCCATTCTGTTTCCACGCTGCAACTTCAAGAAATTACCATCAATACTCAGGACCGCAGGCGGAGGAGGAAAGTTTCAAGTAAAAGATAGTAAATGTGTGAATACACGCACTCCACAAAAGAAGGCGAAGAGAAAAGTAATCTGAAGTCAAACCATTGATTTTTTTTTTTTTTTGTCAGTTCTACTCTACTTCTACGAAAATTCGTGCCCTCCCCCAACTCCTGAGAATGTGGAGATTCGAATCTCCCACCTCTCCTTTTCATATTAGAAAGGTGACCACTGGTGTAAACCTCAATGGTTAAGTCAAATCATTGATTATAGATAGTCATTTTCCACCGCAAAATCGATATAACGCACCAAAGATGTCGGAGAGAAGAATGATTGCGAGCTTGGAGTCTAGCGAGCCGACGACGTATGCATCGAGGCCGCCCACTTGCTCCACGTGTCCCGCTCCGCTACTCGGATCAAGGGTCGGAGGGTTTGCGCAGCACTGTGGACCAGACATTGCTATGAATAACAACTTCCGAGAGGCTCCGATGATCAACGACTGACGAGGGGAGAAGGTGAAGGAGACGTGGATTTATAAGAAGAAGAGGAGAAGGAGGAGGAGAAGCGGTGAGGGAGCGAGTGAAGCTGTAATAATTCAAGTAGGTTCCTGTACCTTTAACAATATTTTTATCCTTCACCTGCTCCCCTTGTCCGACAAGTAATAATTCAAGAAGGTTCTTGTACCTTTAACAATATTTTCCATTTATAGAGAAAAGAATGTTCTGAGGCGGCTGTGCGCTGCAAGGCCCGCGTGGGTCCAATCGGTATGGAAATGAAGTTCAATTTTCTTGAGCAGGACCACTCGGACTTGAGAAGATTTTAATATCACGAAAAATTCTAAAATAGTACATCTACAAAATCCTAAATTAGTACAAAGTTAACGAATATATTCTCTATTAGTTTTCGTTGAATTAGACTAAAATCACGAAAAATCATAAATAAGTAGACATGTAAACCCTAAACTCGTTCGAACCGTTAATTGTACTTGGAAATTTTGTAGTAAAATTTAATAGAAATTAATTAGTTTTGGGTTTTTTATGGTATTAATTCAATTTCAAATAAGGATATGAAGTGATGTTATTTTCTTAAAAGATGATCTGAAGTGAGCATTTTTTCAAATAAAAGTATGAAATGACAATAGTTAACCTTAGATATGGGCTTGGCCGATGGGTGAGCACATGCTCATTTCGACAGCACTGCTTGGGTCATTTTTGTCCAAAACCATATTTTTTTTTCCGTTCCTTTTTCTTTCTCCGTTCATCTCCTTCTTGGTCCAAGCCATGGTCGTCCTCTTCGCCTTCAATCCCTAACATTCAATCTCTAATGGCAATAAGCTAAAATTGCAAAATTTGCAAAGGAATAGCAAATTTACTTGACAATCTTCTACAATGACAACTCCACGCATCTTCTTCAACGACCGCACTACATCCTCTTTCGAACTAGGGTTGCATCAGTATGTTTATTCTCTTCCCGTTTCTCACTATCTCCTTCGTTTCTCTTTCATTTTTCTCGGTTTGCTAATCGCTCGCCTTCTGAATTCGATTTTGCTCTCTTGAAACTCTTCCAATTTTTGTGTTTTATTGTTCTGTCTCGTTAATGTTGTGTGTTTATTTTACGTATTTTGATGTATTCGTGATTATTGTCGGAATTCTGCTGTTCTAGTGAGGTTTTTTTTGTGGGTTTTTGATTATGTAGGTTGGGTTGTGGCATGGAAGCTAGTTCTAGATAGGAAATCTTCGGTCTCTGGCACACCACTCTCAATTTATGTTAACTATTTCACCAACCGTTGCTTCTTCCCTTGCAATTATAAACATTTTAATTATGCCAATTTAGTCCTAAACATTTTGATATTTTACCAATTTTAGTTCTAAACATTTTGATGATTCACCAATTTTGTTTTAAACATTATGATGATTTGTCAACGTAGTCATTTCAACCGATTATCAAAATAATAGATTTATGACTAAATTGAAAAATACTAAATTGACATAATCGAAAGATCTAAAACTAAATTGCTAAATCATCAAAAGGTTTAGAACTAAATTGACACAATTAAAAATTTTAGAATTAAATTGGTCGTCGTATAATATGTTAATGACTTTTTTAGACAATTATCCTCAAAAGAAAAAGGGGACGTGAGGACTTTCGTTCTCGTAAGTTGCGTGTCCTTTTTCTCCCCTATTTTAATATAAAAAAAAGCTATATGATATTTATTTAACTAATAGCAAGACTGAGAAAGTTAAAGAACTTTCACGCAAATTCGCCGCCATAACCTGTCAATCCGGACACGGCGAAGATTGATCTTTCATATTTTTCCATGACGTTGAAATAAGATGCCGATGCTTAACTTTTCTTAGAATTTGGTTGTTAATTAGCATAAAAAATTGTGTGGCTGCTTTCTCGATGCTTGGGTTGTTGGTTGCCTCCATCTCTGTGTTTTTGCCGTTGTTTGCCGGGTCTTGCTTTGGTTCTTTTGTAACTGTTGTTTAGGCTTCGCTGCCTTGTTGGCCTTGTGTTTGCCTTGCTGGTCAGCTTGTAGTTTTTTCTCGACACCCTTCCACTCGTGCTGATTAGGTTGTCCTATGAGTGTAAGTTTTTGATGCCGATCTACTTTGTACATTGTTGGTTAGAGCTCGGTATATACTTAAAAAAAAATTGTGAGAGAACACATTCATCTCTCTACTCAAATATTCATATTAATGATCGTGATCTAAAAATTCATAAACTTATTCTACGGTGAATTGGTGGCCAATTCAATCCTAAGCATTTCAATCATGCTAATTTAGTTCTAGCCTTATGATAATTTGTCAATTTAATCTTAAACTTTTCAATTGTGTCAATTTAATCATCGACATTTTGTAGTTTTGCTAAATTAGTCCTACACTTTTTGAAATTTCTGAAATTTAGTCTTAAACCTATTATTTAGAAATTTGGCTGAAATGATTATATTGACAAATTGTCTAAAATTTTATGATTAAATTAGCATAATTAATAATTTAAGATTAAATTGACCACCGTACAATAGGTTTAGGACATTTTGGATTATTTTCACCACAAAAATCTACATGGCATGAAACAAGAAAATAAAAAGTGTGTTCAAATAGTTATTCTAATACTGTAATCATTGCGAGATGTAAAATCCAATTTGTACTTCACGTGTTGTTGAATCTTGCACTTTTTTTTTTTTTTGGTCAGTCCTACAATAATCTTACTCTAACACTTTCTTTCAGACTTTTGCCCTGCCTCCTTGCAGGGCGTGGGAGTCGAAACCCACTCCTGAAATGAAATCTTCCCCACCCCAATCCCTCCTGAAAATGTGGGGATTTGAACCCCCAACCTCCCCCTTCCAGTGGTTAATCTTGCACCTTAATAAGTTGCTTTAATTTCTCCCGGATCGACACTAACCTCCTCCAAAAAAAAAGAAGGTATGTAAAGGTATCAAGCACTCAAAGGTCCGATTGTCGTAGCCACGTAGTATTAATTAATTTCATGATTGAGAAAGATAGAGAATTCAACTTAAATGCTCCGTCAATCCGGACATAGAGATTGGCCTCCATTAGGAATCACTAGCGGCAAAAATATAAAATTAAAAAGAGCCCATTAAGGTGGATTCCCCTTCTCTCTCTCTCTCTCTCTCTCTCTCTCTCTCTGTGGGTATTCTTTACAATTATAATCCCATCGCCATTATTTTCTTCTAGAAGACTGGACCCAACCACCTGTATACAAAAGAAAAAAGTGTATTGCATGAGCGTTCCAATATTCCATACTTGGTCACTACTCAAACATATAACTCAATTAACAATTAACAAGCACATCAGAGGTTTTTTATAATCCTAGTGTATAGACTTTTAAGGTCACTATGCATGACCTCTGTTGGTAGATTCTGAGCATATGAAGCTTGCATGCTCCATTGTCGAGCCATGGCCTGACACGGCAGGACATAGTTTGGGATTAGCATGGCTTGTCTGCGATAGAAGCCGGTTGTGTCGGGACCAAGGGCGTTGGCCCTTCGCGGGGTTTGGCCTGTGTATGTTGGTGACTAACAAGGAGCGTTCCTTGGTTAGTTGATTGTAGCAACGTAAACCTCATGCCTTACGAATACATTTGGGATCATGAATTGGGTTGTTTTGATCGCAGAATTTTGATATTTGATTATATCATGGGCTATGTGAAAGGATTCCGGATATGGCAGTGAAGGAAGAATGCTTGATGAATTCAAGGTGGTCCTGAGTTTGGATTACGAAGACTCTTCCCAGGACCGGTCATTTTTTTTTTCTTTTTGGTTTGAAGTTTGCACAATAGCATTGCTGTCAATGATGTCGTCGCATTAAGAGAACCTAATGTCCAAACAATCTGTCTCAGATGTAATCTTTTTCCGAGCTTGCCTCGATAGCTAGGAAATTTTTGAATGACTCAGGAATTCCTATCACCTTGAGAAAGCTCATTCGACAAGAATATGCAGGTTTAGCATCAGAGGCCAAAAATCCCCTGGGGAATGCTCTTCCATGTGGGGCTTCGGTGCCAGTGGATAAAAAAAAGTTAAAAAAATAATTGTTATTAAAGACATTTTCTTTAAGGAAAAATGACATGAGTAGTCCTTAAATTTTGATTCATTGTGTAATATCATTCATTAACTTTTAATTTATTCAATATGGCTCTTCAACTTTAACCCAATATATAATGTGATCCTTGAACTTTTAGTACATATTCAATGTAATAATTGAAATATATAAAAATATCCAATGTTATTCGTTTTTGAATTTGAGTTAATGGAATGATAATATTGAATATTGAATATAATTCAGGAACTCGATTAAACATTAACGAAAAGTTCGGGACCACATTGGACAGATCAAAAGTTTTGGGATGGCATTCTACGTTGGGCTAAAATTTTGAAATGACAATACATATTAGATCAAAATTTGGGGACTATTTTTGGGTGGCACTTGTATAGCGGAGAATGTAACTTGAGTTGGTGTTTCTTTTGATTCAATTCTGGTTTTCACCGGGAAAAAAACCGAAATGTGGTTATCCTCTTGTTGGACCCAGAATCAAACGGAGTAGATCGCCACCGGTCGGCCCACATAAGTTGGCCCATCTCGGCCCCGTAGTTCTCTTCCTCTGAAGCAACTGCCGGACCGACCGAACCTTCCATGCAAGGAAGCCTGGAAACAGACAAAAATCCAGAAACGTTCTCGTGGGTGATCATCGTTTTCCGTTCATCAGTTCGCTTGGGGTCTCCACCGTGTTGGATTTTTCTGCTGTAGGGTTTTTGTGGGGTTTCTCCACATCCCCTTTGGCCAGATATAAACGAATTCCATCGAGTTTTATACGAGGGAGGGAGAGGGAAATGGGTTCTCTGATAAATGGAGCAGACAGGGAAGAGGCCAGGGAAGAGGAAGAAGAGCCGCTTCTGAAGGAGCAAAAGCAGAGGTTTTGCATGTTCCCCATTCGGTATAAGCCGCTCTGGGAGATGTACAAGAAGGCTGAGGCCAGTTTCTGGACTGGTGCTGCCCTGCAATTCTCCCTTTTTTCTTGGAATTGCGTTTGTGAATGTGTTCTTGAATTTCCCCTGTTCTGTTTCACCATGTGTGATGGCTTCTCTCCCTGTTTTATTGGAGTGATGTAGTTATATGCCGTACTGCCTGGAAATTAATCAGACGAAAAAATCATGGAATGTTTCGAGAATTGCCTTTTTGTTTCTTTACTTGCGTTCATCCCGTGATTTATTTGAATGGAAATTGTATTTGCTTGGTATTTGGGATATTTTACTCTGTGCTTTATCAGGATTCTACTGACTTGTTGCCCTGTACTTTCGCACTCGCTTGGTTGCTCTGTATAAGGGACTCTTAAGTTTTCCCTACTTTTGATGGAAGCCATTTGTCGGAGGTTCCATAGTCTGATCGTGTATTTAGTCCAATTTTAGCATCGAAGGCTTCGCATATGTAATTTTTTTTTTTTTAAAGAAATGGAGAATGATTGAATAATGCTGTGGAGTATTTTTTTTTTTTTTGGGTCATAGAGAAGATATGATTAGATACCAAGGCTTGCACCACAATTAGAATGACTGATGGTTGTTAATGAACTTGAATGGCAATTTCACAAAGATTTTCATATTTTCAGTCAAACCCATTTGTCTAGCCATTCTCAATTGTGTTGGTGCACATGTTCAGATCTTAGATGAAGAAATTTGAATTCTTTGAAGAACACGTGAATCCAGTACTTGTTTTCAAAGTAACTCTGGAGCATACATCTTGGTTCAGTGCATCACATATCCACAATCTTAAGGTCATAATGGATGACACCTCGTATTTCAGTCTTGCATGGCATTGGCTTGCTAAGATGCAAGCGGGTTCTATGAGAATATTCGTAATTCCACATGTGCAGACACTGATTGTATTATAATTATTTTGTCAGACTGGACAACAAGCACCAGTTCATTTCTCTGCATCATCCATCTCAATTGTCTAATAGTCACCTGTTGATGGGTTTGCAGCTGAAGAAGTTGATCTGTCTCAGGATTTGCAGCACTGGGAAGCTTTGACAAGCTCGGAGAAGCACTTCATAAGCCATGTGCTGGCATTTTTCGCTGCATCAGATGGTATTGTGTTAGAGAACTTGGCTGCAAGATTTTTAAATGATGTTCAAGCTCCAGAGGTAACCCTTATTAGATGAAGAATCTGATAGTCATTAATATATTCGACTTAGATCCTACTGGGGTTTGAATGTGCTATTCTGTTATAGCATCGATGTTCAGTTGTGAAATCTTACACTGAAAGAAGGAACGCATATGATGAATTATCACTGTGCTCTAAAATAGTGAGTTTGAATATATAAGCCATATGGGATAAGTTTCCCACTTATGTTGTCTCTCTCTCAATGCAAATATCCATCTCATTTCTCTTCATTTTCCATTTTTTGTCCTATCCCATGTTTTTTGCAGTCCTTCAATGGTTGGTGGAATACTCATCATTAGATTGGTCCTTGCTTTTATCTTCTTCAAATGTCTGGTAGATTAATTCCTCTCAATACATTTCAGGCTCGAGCCTTTTATGGATTTCAAATTGCAATGGAGAATGTTCATTCTGGTATTGCTTATTGGATTAATTATTTATTATTATTATTCAGTGTTATGTAATGTGTGCTCATTGTTTATTGGATACTTTTATGGCATCTTACAGAGATGTACAGCTTACTTCTGGAGACATATATAAAGGATTCGAGAGAGAAGCACAGATTGTTCAATGCAGTCGAAAACATCCCATGTGTGGCTGATAAGGCTAAATGGGCACTTAAATGGATTCAAAGGTCGTGTACATTTCCTCTGGCAAATTTGGTCTTGGCATTTCTTGTGTATTGAGTATATGATGGATGTGAGAATAATGTTAAAGGTCAACGCAGTAGTTGAATGTTCCTTTTCATTCTTAACTTGTGATTTAACATTATTCTCAGAGGTCATATCAGTAGTTGGATGTTCGTTTTCATTCTTAATTTTCTGATTTGCAGTTCCTCTTCTTTTGCGGAAAGGCTAGTCGCTTTCGCTTGTGTGGAAGGAATTTTTTTCTCTGGGAGGTGCTTTTCTTGATAATCTTCACTGGCTCCACTTGATATCTGAGTTAGCTAGATTTCAATGCTTAACTTTTTGAATAACATGGCTTTATTTGGAGTCGTGATATTTTCCCCTTTGGTTTTATTCAGCTTCTGCGCAATTTTCTGGCTTAAAAAGAGGGGATTGATGCCAGGTCTGACATTTTCGAATGAGCTCATTTCTAGAGATGAGGGCCTCCACTGTGACTTCGCTTGCCTTCTGTACAGGTGATTTTTCTTTTTCAGAGTTAAAATTAGCTATGGTCAATGAGGAGATTCAATTTTTTTTTTTTTTTTAATGGGTAAGTTTTTTAATGGATTCCCTTCATGTTAGTTTGTTGCAGAAGCAGCTACATCAAGAGAAGGTTCATAAAATTGTTCAAGAAGCAGTTGAAATAGAGACCCATTTTGTCTGCGAGGCACTCCCATGCGCGTTAATTGGCATGAACTCAAATCTAATGAGCCAGTACATAAAGTTTGTCACTGACCGGCTTTTGGTATTTCCTTGCCCCTTAAATGTTGTTTGTATCACCTCTAGGGTGGTTGCATTTTCTCTAACTCATTGATCCGTGCTTTAAAAAATTTTCAGGTTGCTTTAGGATGCCAGAAAAAATATAACGTGGACAACCCGTTTGAGTGGATGGAGTTCATATCCTTGCAGTGAGTATCAAAGATTAGATGTTTTGGTTTCTTTATTAAGCTGGATTCATAAGCTCAGTGATTGATCATCTGATCAGACTAATTCTGCTCTGAAGATTATAACCTCATCTGTAGTACTTCTCGTCTTTAGCCTGTGTATCCTATAATAAAATGAAAGGCACTTTATAAGGAACAAAACTTGTTTGCGTGACTATAGGGTAGATACCTATCATTTTCAACCTCAAGCTAATGCTGAAGCATGCTATTGAATGAATCATTTCATAGTCACTTTGGTGGAAGAATTTTAAATATTGGGAAGACCAAATGCGATGGTCCTATAGGGTGGATAGCAATCATTTTCAGTCTAAAGCTAATGTGGTAAGCAATGATGCTTTCAAGGAATAGGGATTGATTGAAGAAAAGATTCCAACATTTTTTTGTAGTGTCCTGTTTGTTCGTGTCTGATAGCTTTTTCCTCTTTGTTTTGAATCACTTGCTTCTTTGTGAAGTTTTATTTATCTGGGAGTTGTTTTATGTGAGGCTTTTTGTTCTCGACCACCTACCACCGTTTGCAGATTGAGCCTTATAGAAACTCCCTGGATTCAGCCCAACTTTGAGTTTGTTAATCCTTTTTGTTCTGCTGTGCAGAGGAAAAGCCAATTTCTTCGAGAGACGGGTGGGTGATTATCAGAAGGCATCTGTGATGTCAAGCCTTCAAGATGGTGGCAAGAACTTTGTCTTCAAGCTTGACGAAGACTTCTAAACATCAGAAAATTGTAAGGGGTTCATTTAGCATAAGATATGCCAAAAGCGGGCATCATAATTTTTTGTTGTCATCACAGCACAGAACTTTATTTATAGTCTATCTCATTAAGAAGTGGCTATTAGGTATCATCACTTCATTATGCGAATTGCCCCATTCCTCGATTGATTTTGGCCGTCCAAGTTCTTTTCGCCTGAATCATCATTTTGGCTGCAAGTTGTTGTCAAATTAGGCGTGGACCTTTGGATGCTTTTATCATATGTTGGTCAAGTTTCCCAAGGGTTTTGGAGCTGCTGAAGCATCCCAAGTAAGAATCAAGTCATATTTCATCTGGAGGATGAGAAGATTGTCAAAATATTACGTGAAATGGACTATATGCAAGGTTACTGCATTAGCCAATAAATTCCTGATAGAACCCACAAGTACAGGTAGCTATAGCACCGGCCGGAGGATGCAACAGGTTGAGTAGGGCGATCAATTGAAATTCCAAGCCAAGTTATGGCGTGATAACACCATTTACTTCTCGATAGTCTCGAGTGTTTGGGATGCTAGCGACAGCTAGAAGGGGCAAAAGATGCAGCCGAAGTTCCAACTAGCAAGTTACGGAGCAATCGCAATCAGTTTCATGAGTAGGATTAGCGGTATGGACGACTAAATTGACATCTAAATATATGCTGAAACAGAATGAATAGCAAGCATTGGAAAAGTGAGTTGATCTCATGTCATTCTCAAATTTTGATCACGTCAATGATCAAATATCAAGGACAAAGAGCCCTTTTTAGTGTTGGTAAAAGACACTATTCATTGACCAAAGTCCAAGTAATTATATTAATTAATGCTTGAATTTCGATGTAATATTTTCATACAATCACTTGTCAAATCATTAAATTCAAATCACATGCATAAATTAACTATCTAATGATAAATAAATATTTATATATTAACTATTCATATCGTGCTGGTATATATGAGGCATCAAACTCATGATCAGCTATTAAAGTGACAATTACCGAAATATAATATATTTCTTCTAATATAATCACTTGCTATATGCTCAATTTTGAATTATAGTCTAAACAAATTATGATTATAATTATTACAGCGTAACAACTATTATATTACAACCTTATTCCAAGACTACATTACTCGGAGGATATGTTCGCATGCTTCCATCAACCATATAGATCATGGTTCTGATGGTCATGAGCTCATTATTCAGAGAAACGTGTTCCTTAAGAAAGAGATAACGCGAAAATCATTTTCGCTACAGCCGACGTATGCATTTGCAGTCCAGATTTACTTGCGCGCAGCTGTACTGTGTGAACAGCTCGGGAGGTTTCTTCCTTGACAAGAAAACAAAAGTCAGTTGAAGCAACACAGTGTGAACAGCTCGGGAGGTTTCTTCCTTGACAAGAAAACAAAACTCAGTTGAAGCCACACATGAAGAAGACCAGCAGCACTGGCCCCCCAGCGAAAGCCGGAGCAGGGTGCCACATATAAGTGCTAAACCATGAATAGAATCATTCACTATTGTCAATGAGATGAACAAGGTGACTCGAAATGCCCGACATGAACATGACATAGCATCTGCAATCATGTTATGGTGGAGATATAGTTTTCACCTGCAAGGGGTCCAATTGACCGTCCTTCGAATTGACTTTGAAACTTCGAAATATCGCACTAAATGTGGTTTTGGAATCTGCATGAGAGAGACATTCTTCCACCAATGAAGGAGGAAGAAGTGACATGTGAAGGGCAAGTATTACCATGTTACTTACCTATTTGCGAAATGGACGACCGGGTGCACTTTGAGTGTCATTCTCCTCGATGTTCATGGCAAGACATGACTATTTCGCAATGATTCAGTTCATCAATCTAAAGAGCAATTATCTACACCATGTCATGAGCGTATTTACGAAGCAAACAGAAGTTCAATGAAGGAAACTGTATCAGCAGCGCATAACTCTCTGTCTCAACCCCAAAAAAGAGCTGTCGCACTAAGAATACAGCATCAGATCACAAGCTAGTAAATCACAAGCTCAGATAGCTCAGCTCAACAAACAAAACTCAGGAGGTAAACTGGCAAAGAGAGTGGAGGTGATCCATTTTGTTATCGACTTACCAAGCATAAAGTGCAATATACACTTCCACAAAAAGTAGAATCGTCATCCATCATATGATACACCTACAGCAGGGTCATTGCTATCAGAATCCACATCCTAGTCAGCCGAAGGTGAAACCGAACTGGTAGTCAAGGATGATGTGGGTGAAATGACACCACTGTTACCGGTATGACTGATGGTCATGCCCGTGATCCTGTAATTTCTCGTCAAATTGCAGAGCCCTCCGCAGTACGGGATTCCTTGCCGTCCGGGCTTCCTTCATACAAATCCGCTCAGGGTGCGGCCCTCTTAAATAAATTGGTATAGTCATTCTTGCCTTTTCTCTAACTTGTAGTGCTTCCGGAGTTGATTTTTCATTAGTTCAGTTTGAGTTTGAATCTATAGGAACTCATAGAGATAAAGAACCTAACAGAAGCATCTTTCATAAAGAAAGGTTGAGGGTAGATAGGCTGATTTCCTATAGAAAGAACTCAAACTGAACTAACCAAGATTGAGGTAGACTCCGTGCTGCGAAACGGATTCATTGCTGCCTGAGCTTCTATTGCTTCATGGGCTGCTTTCTCCTTGGCCATTTGGGCTCTTTCAAACACCTCTTCGTGTGAAAAAAATGATATTGACGTTTATGCATACAAAACAATAAAGTAATGAACTCTTACCACAGAGTATAACATTACTAGGATTTTTCAACTACTTAATCCGTAGTTATTTGCTGAAGTCATAAGACCATCTTGGAGGATGACAAGAGAAGCCGAAACCATCTAAAATGATATATATAGCAATCTCCAAAAAATCCAGTAGAATGAGTGATTATACAATCAGGAAATCACCAGCCCTTGTTTATTCTTTGTGCTAAAAAATATAGACAAGTTCGTCAAATACTTGTTAGAAGGTTTTCGTTGCAATACAGTTTCAGTACGAACTCCTACAGATAATATCTACTCTAAATCCTAATAAATACTGAGTACAGCCACCAACAGGGTCGTGGTAGTTTTTATCCAATTACATCCTTCTTATTCTCAATGATGATACAGCTTCTAAAGAAAATGTTCCCAGATAGCACCCTTTTTTGTAGGGAGCAAACCTCCCTGATGACTTCAGATCAATGAGCTTTATAATTAGATTGCATCGAGGGAAGATTCATGAGATAAAACAGGCACATGCTAATTACCTGGAAGTCTTGCTCTTGCTTCTGTTGTTCAGCTTGCAACCTCACAATCGTGCTCAAGAACTCCCCGACCACAGACTCAATATGCTCGTTCAGTGTTTAGCCAGAGCCTTTCCCAAGAAAAAGCACCCAACATGGCCATGCTATCATCTTCACCTAAACAATTTCAGCAAACCAGCTTCCAACAATGCAACAAATGCATGACAAGGACAATCTGTGTCACGGTTGAAATAAAATGCCAGGTGACCCAATAAAAATAAATTTGACAACCCTCTTTCCCCTTTCTTGTACCCAAGACTTTTTACCATTAGAGAATGTGCACAGCACTTTGAAAGGACACAAGACTGTCAAGAAGAATAGGCATTAAGCGGTAACAATGGGGAAACCCACAAGTAGAAAGCAAACAAAACTATCAACATTGCAAGTGTGATTTTTGGTCCTTAATCAAGTAAATAGCAAAGATGCATTGATTAGTTGTCAATAGTGCAAGAAATAATAAGAGATAGAGGATTATACTCAGCTAAACAAGAGCAATTGGCAGTATGATCACTTAATACAGTTTCCATCACTGCAATTAGGCAGTAATTAACATTCCTAGTAAATCTTACAGAGCATGAAACAAGGAAATATGAGCTTGTAAATGAAAAATAAAAAATATTCTGCCTTGTAGTGTTTAACATCCTAACCGACAATGGAAGTGCCTATAAAGCATCATAGACCAAAATTCTACAAATCTAATACAGGAGGACAAAACTGCAAAAATGAATTGCTCTTATTTCCAACTAATGTTCATCTGAGTTTTTCCTCTTCTTTGACTTCTTATTCGGACGCTCCATCAAACCATCTTCTACACGCCCCTCTTCAATCTCCGCACGCTCCCTCTTTTTCTTAGACCTCTCTCGCTCTTTTGCTACAACCCCATTATCCTGTAAACTACTGCAATCTCCTCCCTTTTTCTTTTTCGTCTTCTTACTCGACTGCTCCGAGGAATCCTCTCCACCTTTCTCTTCCCCTTCATTGCTCTCACCCGCCATCTTCTTTGCCTTGTCAACAGCTACTACTGTGCCATCATTCCTCACCCCATCTTCCATCCCATTTTCAACTAGATTGCCCTTCTCATCCTTCCAATTCTGCTGCTGCTTTTTATTTTTCTTCTTTTCACCTGCTACACTTGCATTACTCAGGTTTCCAAAAACTTCATCCAGAACCTCGCTGGCTAAATGGCTGTCGCCTTTGGTTGCCCTGTCAATAACATTTCCCTCATTTTCCCCAAGATTACCAGTATGATCTGTATCCACCTTCTTCTTCTTTGACTTCTTTTGCTTTTTCCTATTGTCACCAAAACTCTCATGATCCCCATGACTCGGCTCTTCACTGAGGTCATCCGCTACAGTCTGTCTCGGTGCCGCACTCAGCTCAGTCTCCTGAGGCAGCTCTTTAGTAAAATCTAACTCACGGTGCTTGCTTTTCCGTTCAGATTTAGGGGCCTTTAGTCCCTTGTGCAAATGAACCAGCTCATCAAAGGCAGTGGAAGCACGCTGTAGATAAGCACTAATAGCATGGGAAGCACCGTTCTCAACCGTCACAAACTTGGAGAGGATCTTGGCAGCTTTAGGGAGAGATATCGGCTTGGAGGAAACAACTTGGCCTGAGATTGGCTTAAGTCTACTAACAGGGTCCATTTGTAGCCTAATCCTATATTAGGAAAAGAAGTTGCCTCCAATTCAATAGTCTAGCACCACACTTCCAGTTGAACCTGCGAGAAGAGAAATTAATAACTGTAGGCTGAGTCCGGAGCTAGCACAAGTAAAGAAATACACACGACATGCCCAGAGTCCATCCTTGCACTCGCGCTAACGGGGTTTTTGGGTATAGATGCACAAGCGCAAAGCAAACAAGTTTGACAACTTCTCGACCAGTCTTTCTCCCTCTTGATCATAAACTCCATTCCTTTACCTTAACTAACTAGCTATCCTTCATGGGTAAAAATTTCCCATAAAAAAGTGCAGAGATTTACTGATAGAAAACAAAGGACCCGAATACTAAAACCATGAAGAACAATCAAAACAAGCTGTAAAGAAGCCAGATATCCGCGCAAACTTGCGCCACTCAAGTTCTCTTCGAAAATTTCTCATTTTTGTTCAGTTGTAATAGCTGAAACATCTTAAAAGCATTGCAAGAGATGGGATTTAACCACCACAACGCTATTCGCAATGATCCTGGAGTCCATCCTTGCATTTGCCCTAACTGGGTTTTCGGATAGAATGCACCAGCGCAAAGCAAACACATTTGACGACTTCTCAACCAGTCTTTCTCTCTCTTGATCATAAAGTTCATTCCTTTACCTTAACTAACTAGCTATCCTTCGTGGGGCGAAATTTCCCATAAAGAGTGCAGAGATTTACCGATAAAAACAAAGGACCCAAATACTAAAACCATGAAGAACAATTGAAACAAGCCGCAAAGAAGCCAGATATCAACACAAACTTGCGACACTCAAGTTCTCTTCGAATATTTCTCTTTTTTGTTTGGTTTGTAGTAGCCAAAACATCCCAAAAGCATTGCAAGAGATGGGATTTACCCACCAAGGCGCCGTTCGCGATGATCCTGGAGTCCATTCTCGCACTCACCCAACCTGGGTTTTTGGATAAAGATGCACAAGCACAAAGCAAACAAGTTCAACAACTTCTCAACCAGTCTTTCTCTCTCTTGATCATAAAGTTCATTCCTTTGCCTCAACTAACTAGCTATCCTTCATGGGGCAAAATTACCCATAAAAAAGTGCAGAGATTTACTGATAAATTTAATGATAAAAACAAAGGACCCCAATAGTCTAACCACAAAGAACAATCGAAACAAGCCGCAAAAAAGCCAGATATCGGCGCAAACTTGCGACACTCAAGTTCTCTTCGAAATTTTCGCCTTTTCGTTTGGTGGGTAATAGCCGAAACATCCCAAAAGCATCGCAAAAGATCGGATTTACCCGCCAAAGCGGTATTCGCCGTGATTTCATCTTTCGCTCGAGATTCATACGCACAAGAAGCCGAACCGAAACGCACTTCACCAAACAAAACTCGACGGCGAACGTCGGATTCAGGACACTGACCTCACGAAACTCTAGAAGGACCGACCCAGATCCATAAGAAGCAGGCGGCGGCCGAGCGTCCGGTTGTGCGCCGCCCTGTGCTGGTGGTGGTGGTGGTCCGGCGGGGCGGGGCGGGGCGGGGCGGCGCGTTGCTCGCTCGGCGTGTGCTGAGGCAAGAGCTTTAGGTCTTCTCTTCAAAGTAAAGAAGAGGGAAAAACCGAAGTATAAAAGGCTAAATAAAAAGGGAATATAGTGGGAAAAATAAGGCAAAAAAAGAAAAGAAAAGGAAAGTGAGAGTTCAGAAAAAGAGAGATTAACTCTATATGTTTTCTAGAAAATGAATAACTTAAAAAACATTTTCATAAAAATGATCGTTTATATCGCCCACAAAAATAATAAATAAAAAATATTTTCATAAAAATAATCGTTTATATCACTCACAAAAATAATAAATAAAAAACATTTTTCTTATTCACAAAAATATTTAAACATAAATCGTTATCGATAATGAAGACATCATTCATCAACTAATTATTTCAAGAGATACAAAGAATTATTTTTATGAAATTATTTACCATATTTTTTATTTTTCACAAAATAAACAGATCTTAAATAATCGATAATGAAGACTTTCTTTTTTTAATGTTACCATACCAAAGGCATGGCTTGCCATTGGCCAGTGGACAACGACCATTACCAACTCATTTGTATATATTCAGAGTGTTACTATGTGGTATTTTTTTTGCTAATTTTCTATCTATTTGTCTGTGTGCCTTGATTGTTAGATATTTAGTAGTGGCGTTGGCCGCTCACATTTTTTGATAAATTTAAGGATTGATTTTGACGGGATTAGTGAATGTTATTGAATGAAGAGTCTGCTAACGCAAGCGGTTTTGTGGTTAGATTTTCCTATTTTAAACCTAGAAGTCTTATTTACGGGGCCAGCGTTGCTGACGCTTGGAATTTTGGGGCCGTGATAGCCTTAAGATGGTCTCCTAGCTTGGATTGTTTCCTTACTATTGTATTCAAAGTATTTTGGGCCTAGAGTACCTGGATGCTATGTGTTTATGGTAACCTGCGGAATGTGCATGTCTATACTTCTCTACATTTTGTGTAATTATTGTACATATAGAAAAGAGACGATATTACTGGATATGGTAAAGTATAAATAAAAACCTTGTATGTTTTGTTTCTATAATTATGTAAATGAGTCTTAAACTATGTTTGTTTCATAGAAAATTGATGATTTGGAAAATATTCTTCAAATAAAGATTGCTCGTGTCGCTTACAAAAATGAAAAAATTTCATCACTCATAGAAATGTTTAAATATAAACTGTTGTCAATAATGAAAATATTTTTTGTTAACCAATTATTTTAAGTAATATAAACAATCATTTTGTCATTCATTTTTTATAAAACAAACAGACTCTTTGATCGAAACTGAGCTTCCACTATTGGAGATTTGGCGATGCAAAGGATTCGTACAATTTTTATGATTTTTGTTCCTGAATAAAAACCATTGTTAAAATGTTTAGTTCCCCACTATAATGTTGTACTGTTATGAGGCATATATCTCCAGGATTAACAAAGCCACAAGGAGTTTAATACAGCGATTTCTTGAACTTTGTACAAAGTAATTTGGGCCTAGAGTACTTGGATGCTATATGTTTATATAGTAGCCTGTGGAATGTATTTTAAGCATTTAAGTGATCATTTTTTCCCTAATTTGACACTTAAATGAGCTGACGAAAGTTTTTTGGTACTAAAGTGAGCATTATACAAATTTTTTGACACTTCAAATATTCTTTTGCTGTAGTATGGGAGAGTCCATGCGAAGCGTGACAAAAGAGTATTCGCACTAGTTTAACAACCCAGTAAATACTCTCAAATTTCATCTCGGGAGGGTCGTGACAACTACTTTCAAGAATAAAGAATTGAGTTCGTAATTTCCTTGTATCAGTAAAAATTATGTAACCTCATTCTTTGGCTATCAAAAGACCTTTAAAAAGCTCAAACAAACTGGTCTACACTTCGAACATATATCTATCATCATTACGGTATTTCCTATCGTATCTTTTTCCACGAGAGAGAGAGAGTCCTATGTCCTCTAGGGGATGACACAAACCATTCTGATCATATATCAAATTGTATACATGTCAATAACCACAAAAAGGAGAAATAATTCAATAAACCTTATTTAATTAGAATTATATATTTATGTGAGAATTTCACAACAAACAGGCCTCTACTCCAGATATCCTGGTAAAGGGAGTGTTCATCCCGACGAATTCTGAAGACTGCAATAGTCGTATTGGCCAGTTTTCCAGTCAATCATGTTGGAAGATATGCGAATCCCCAAATTACACAATCAAAGATATGATTTTATTATTGATCTATTTAGAAGATTAGAATTGTGTACATAATCAATTAAGATTAGATCTAGACATAGATTGATTCGTAGAATCATTTATTTCCTTTATTCATACATAATTTGTATTATATTTACAAGTAGAATTGTACAGATTCATTCATTGAAGTGAATAGAAACAAAACTGTTCCTTCTTCAGTCTTCGACATCTGCAGATCTCCATATTCTTTCATGGTATTAGAGCAACCGAGTCTCTTAACCTAGCTTCCGCTTCCGCTATTATTCTTCTCTTTGTTGTGACACTTTGATCTGCGAAGAAAGTTTTTCTTTAGACATAGTGTCACACTCATAAAATTTTTACTTACCATGGCGAATCTGCAAGATGAAGCATCTACCACCAGAAACCAATTTGCTGGAGAGATCATTCTTGTTGCTGGAGTCATGCCTCAGACATCGACTTCACCTGTTGCAATTCAAACGACAGAGCAGCAGCTATTATTTCCGACTCAGCCCGTGCAATGGCGGCCCACACAGGCTCAGTTCATTATGGGGCAGCCCATGATGGGCCAGCCTTTCCAATGGATTCCATATCCAATTTATGTTGGGCCGAGCCCAAACTCATCATCGCCCGGATACGTGGGCCGCCAAAGCCACGTCCAATCCAACAGGGGTTCGCCCGCCATAGACGGGGCAAACCTGACCGACGGAGTGGAGCGGATGCACGGTTGAATGAACCGGGTACAGGTACGAATCCCTACCCGGGGTTTTTGAATGCGGGTTTTCCATTCGGGTCTAATGAATCGGGTCATGGGACAAATCCCTACCCGAATCATACGCCTAGTTTTCTACCGTTTCCAGCGGCGGCCTTCGCCGAACGGCCAAAACCAGGTGACCCCTTGTTTGTTTCCACAGCCGACGGACCAGAGTTGCGACTGATCAGTCAACAACTGACCAGGCCAGAAAGTTACCCCAAGTGGTTGCAAGAATTCCGGCGTGCCCTAGCGACAAAAGACAAGGATGGATTTCTCAATGGAACCATCCCGATTCCCCTCAATGAGAGACTAGCTCGACTCTAGAGGAAGAGCAACCGCCTGGTCCGAACTTGGATCGCAATTGTCTCTCCACAGAGGTCGCGGCTGGACTCCCACCGATAGAAGACGCCAAAGGCGTGTGGGACAACATCAAGGAGATGTACGGGAAGTTAGATCAAGCGAAAATATTCGCCCTCATGCAGGAACTTAGTGATTTAAAACAGGGGAATTCGACAGTCATGGCTTGTTTCAACAAGCTATTGTTGTTGTGGAACAGCCTTGAAGCAGCCGAAGAAAAACTCGAGGGCCCCGACTCCACACTCCGACAATACAAATCGATCAAGGACAGGGAGAAAGCAACGCGATTTTTGCTCATTTTAAATGAAAACTTCCTTACCTTTCACTCGTAGATCTTGGCTATGGATCCCATGCCATCAATCGGGCGAATCTATCAACTGACAGTACAAGAGGAAAGCCAACGATTCGCATCATCGGAGAACACGAAGAGCGGCGAAAGTATCGTTCTCGCAGTCCGCGGGGAGCGAAGAGTCGGACCCAGCAAAACCCTAACAGAGAAGAGAGAAAGACGAACGCTAGGGTTCTGCGGAGAAGGATCACTCGGTCCACGCAGAGAAACACAGGTATATAAATCCGAAGGAATGAACGGCTCAGATCGAGCACGCACATCCGATGGCTCACAAGAGACCGATCCTTTAAAAGAATCGGACGGCCTACATAAACTCGCGACAAAAGGATCCGACGGATAGATTTTTGCCACGTCATCCAGAAATTTCGGGCAAAATTTTAAAGGAAAGGGTAAATTATTTTGTGAGTATTGTAAGCGTTCTAATCACTCCATTGACAGTTGTTGGAAGCTGCACGGGAAACTAGCAGAAAAAGGAAAAAGGATTTCGGCGGCATATCAATTGAATGGATCCACCGGCCCAAATTCTGATCATCCTATTACCCATGGACTGTACCAACAACTGATGCAAGCTTTGCAAAAATTGGATGTTTCTGACAAGGGAGGCAGTTTTTCAGGTATCACACATAGCTTAATTAACTCTATATCAAGGAAAGCATGGATGATCAATTTAGGGGCAAGTGACCATATTATATGTGACAAGGGTCTTTTCTCGAGAGTAAATGAGGAGCTGAATTTTCCTATTTCCGTACAATTGCCTAATGGAAATATTAGCCATATAAATGTGATAGGAACAATCAATCTTAGCCCTCAAAGTATTCTTAAAAATGTCCTCTATGTCCCAAAATTCCAATTCAATCTCATTTCCATGTTGAAAGTTTGCCAAGAAAATTCGTGTCGAGTAATATTCAATGCTGATACCTGTTTATTTCAGGGCCTTTCAACTAACAAACTGATGGGCTGGGGTAGTATTTCAGAAAGACTATTTTTCTAGTCAAGCCTCCCAAGTAATTTTGATTTATCCAGTTTTCCATTAAATAAATCCTCCTTGTGTAATTTGAGCTTGAATGATAAAAATTCTCTTATGCATATGAGATTAGGCCACAGGGCCACCTTTCCTTGCCCTAAATGTCCCATTTGTCCCCTAGCAAAGCAGTCTCGTTCTCCTTTTCCATCTAATAATTCTCGTGCTAGCCAAATTTTTTCCTTGATACATATTGATATATGGGGACCTTATCATAAGGTTAATTATGATGGATCTCGTTATTTCCTCACAATAGTAGATGACTATTCTCGTGCAACATGGATTTTCTTGATGCAATCAAAGGATCAAGCTTATTCTTATTTAAAGACATTTATCGCCTTATCCAAAAATCAGTTTGGGAAATTGATCCAGCGAATCCGAACTGATAATGGAGCAGAATTTTTCAGTCACAATTACTCCATACTATTCTCCTCTCATGGCATCCAGCATGAGAGTTTATGCACTTACACACCACAATAGAATGGAGTGGTTGAGCGCAAGCATCGACATCTTTTGGAAGTCGCACGTGCCTTGAAGTTTCAAGCTTCAATTCCATATGATTATTGGGGAAACTACGTCATCACAGCAGCTTATTTAATCAATCATATGCTCACCAAGATACTCAATGGACGAACTCCGTTCGAGCTACTCTATGGCAGAAAACCAGATTTACAACATCTCAAAATCTTTGGTTGTCTTTGCTATGATACAACATTGGGATCTCGCAACAAGTTGAGCCCATGTGCTCGAAAATGCATCTTCATGGGCTATCCCAATTTGCAAAAGGGCTATCGAGTACTTGATATATCAACAAAGGAATTTCTCATAAGCCGTGATGTGCTTTTCCATGAAGACATATTCCCTTTCTCCAACATGGTATCAACAAATGAGAATTCTGACATCAGCTCTAATTCTCATCGTTTATCATATGACGAAGCACTCCCTGTAGACCGTGGTTACATACCACTGGTCCAATCAAGAAATCCAATCCCCACTCATATTCCAGGGAGGACACCATCTTCAGTGGAGAATCCACAATCATCAGCAAACTTGCCAGAAGAAGAAGTTGAAGATGCCAGTAACACTGAGGAAGAAGTTAGCCCTGACGTCTCGCCACTCAATGAGACGATTCCCACTCCTACTGAAGATCATCCAAGACGTTCTCACTGGGCCATTCGACCTCCGACATGGACCAAAGACTATATCTATGCCACTCACAACTCTCCAGGTATCCAATATCCTATATCTTCCTATGTTTCCTTTCATAGACTATCAGAGGAACATAGATGTTGCATCAGTCGCCTATCAGAAGAACAGGAACCATCAACAGCTGTTGATCCTAGATGGCAACAAGCCATGGCAGCAGAGTTAAAGGCACTGAATGACAACCACACATGGGATCTTATCTCATTGCCACCTAATTGGAAACCAATTTGGTGCAAATGGGTCTACAAGATTAAATATCGTGCAGATGGATCAATTGAACGATACAAGGCACGCTTGGTAGCCAAGGGATTTACTCAGCGGGAAGGTTTTGACTACCATGAGACATTCTCTCTAGTTGCCAAGGATGTCACAGTTCGTTCTTTTTTTACTGTCGCCGCTATCAATGATCGGACTCTACATCAAATGGACGTGCATAATGCCTTCCTCCATGGCGATTTAGATGAAGAGATATACATGAATGTCCCTCAAGGTTTACGGAGACAGCGGGAGAATAAAGTATGTCGTCTCCGCAAATCTCTTTATGGGTTGAAGCAAGCATCCAGACAATGGTATGCAAAATTTGCAAATACTCTTACAACAGCAGGCTTTCAGCAATCAAAGCATGACTATGCA
Organism: Eucalyptus sp. ANBG9806169; assembly: GCA_014182395.1. NCBI lineage: Eukaryota > Viridiplantae > Streptophyta > Magnoliopsida > Myrtales > Myrtaceae > Eucalyptus > Eucalyptus sp. ANBG9806169. Next base: position 16,442,244 of record CM024574.1, on the reverse strand, counting down.
CTGTTCACAAGAAACAAAGGTATGTCATCTATCTATTTGATGATATATGTCGATGATATTCTTCTTATGGGAAATGATAAGGCTGCCATAGAAAGATTCAAGGAATATTTGCATGCTACCTTTCATATTAAGGATTTAGGAGCACCTAAATACTTCATTGGAATCGAAATTGCTCGATCTGATTTAGGAATTTCCCTCAGTCAACGAAAGTTTATATTGGAGATTATATCAAAGGCAGGGCTATTAGGATGCAAACCAGTAGCAATTCCCATCGAGCAGAATACTAAATTGACTTCTGCAGCTTATGATGAGGGTATATCCAAAGATGATGACCCCATACTTAGCGATCCATCTGGGTATCAAAGGCTTGTTGGGAAACTTATATATCTGACAATGACTAGGCCGGATATCTCTTATGCAGTACAGACACTGAGCTAGTTCATGCATAGTCCAAAACAATCTCATGTTGATGTAGCCTTGAAGATTGTGAAATATTTAAAGAAATGTCTAGGACTTGAGATACTTCTGTCAAAGAAATGTGACATGAAGATGACAGCATACTATGATGCAGATTATGCAACATGTCCTATAAGTCGAAGATCAGTCACAGGTTACTGCATTAAATTTGGGGAATCACTTCTTTCATGGAAGACCAAGAAGTAACCCACTGTGTCTTTATCTTCAGCTGAGGTTGAGTATCGAACTATGCCAAGACCACGTGTCAAATAGTGTGGATGCGAGGTTTACTTAAGGATCTCAGGATAGAAGTGCAAGGACCAACCAGGCTATATTGTGATAACGATGCAATGCTAAAACTTGCAGCGAATCCTATAGTACATGAAAGAACCAAGCACATTGAAGTCGATTGTCACTTCACTTGAGAAAAGATACAAGAGGGCGTGATTGAGACAAGATGGATTGGGACAATGGAGCAGCCAGTAGATATTTTTATCAAGCCCCTATGTCAAAGACAACACGCATATCTGTTGAGCAAGCTGGGTGTCTTAGACATATACATACCACCAGCTTGAGGGGGAGTGTTGGAAGATATGCGGATCCCCAGATTACACAATCAAAGATCTGATTTTATTATTGATCTATTTAGAAGATTAGAATTGTGTACATAATCAATTAAGATAAGATCTAGACATAGATTGATTCGTAGAATCATTTATTTCCTTTATTCATACATAATCTGTATTATATTTACAAGCAGAATTGTACAGATTCATTCATTGAAGTGAATAGAAACAAAACTGTTCCTTCTTCAGTCTTCGACATCTGCAGATCTCCATCTTCTTTCAAATCACACAGATCATTTGGTAGGATGAGGTATCAACAATTGTGTTTGCATCCGAAAACATCTCTTTTTTTTGTACATAAACATCATAATAGTGAAATTGACTCAGCCACTAAAAATTACAAAAGAACAATGTGTTTCTTATGAGGGGCCAAAATGAAAATTCTCATTTTATCCCAGGAGCAAGATCGTGGAAGCTGAGATCATTGTGTTTGGATTTGCAATGGACCGTGAGAGTCCCCCTGTGGGCGACTTGTTAATGAGTTCAACATGAACTTTAGAGTGCCTTGACACATTATTATGTTCAGCAGCTTACCCCACAAAGCAAAACAATACGAAGGAAACCAATGACGCCAAAATGAGCATTGTTTGTTTATCCACCTTTCAAGGCCTGTCTTTGCTTGATAGAATGGTGACAAAATGGACTCTACAATCTAATTTATTTAAAGAAGGAAGATGATGATGGTTTTGTAAAGTAAATAAAAATAACAAATTCTGATTAAGCAAATGTGTTATGCGTTTTGAGTAATATAATAAGTCTGGGACAAGTTTTTTTCCTCTTTGACGATGTTCTCATTAATTTAAGGGATAAGTGTTCCAGAAGTCCTAAAACTTGTAGAGAAAATGCATTTTAGTCCTAAAACTTGCAAAAAGTGCATTTAAGTCCTATAACTTGTCAAATTGTTTCAAACGAGTCCTAAAATCAACGCCGTTAGCCTTTTCCGTTAAAAATGCTGACGTGGCATTTTAAATAATTTTTATTTTCCACGTGGATTTTTTTAATTATTTTTTTAAAAAATATATTTAAAACTAAAAAATTAAATTTATTCATTTTATCTTATTTTCACCAAAATTTTTAAAAAGTTAAATATTTATTTAAAAAAATGTCTCCTCTCCCTCGTTGCCGCCGCCCATCGCCGGAGGGGGGTCGGGCGACGGTCGTTGGCCCCGGGCGGGGGTGGCCGGGCCTCGTCGGCCCCTAGCGAGGGCCGGCGAGCTCCGCCCGCCCCGGGCGAGGCCTCGTCGGCCCTCGCTCGGGCCGACGAGGCTCGCCGAGGGGCGGTGACGCTCACCGACCCCTCGTGAGGGCCGACGACGACTCACCCAGGGGGAGCGACGGCCGCTAGCCCCCGTGAGGGCCGACAAGCCCGGATCTAGGGACCCGCGCCGGAGTTAAGCAAGGGTGCCTCGATCAGGCTCGCCGCCCTCCCTCGCGAGGGGCCGGCGGCCGTCGCTCGCCCCCGGGCGAGTCATCGCCCTCCCTCTCGGGGGCCGGCGGCGACCGCTTGCTCGCCATGGGCGAGGCCTTGTTGGCCCTCGCTCGAGGCCGGCGAGGCTCGCCCAGATCTGGCGAGTCTCGCCGGCCTCGAGCGAGGGCCGATGAGGCCTTGCCTAGGGCAGGCGAAGCTCGCCGGCCCTCGCCTGGGGCCGGTGAGGCCCGGCCACCCTTGCCTAGGGCCGGCAACCGTCGCTCGGCCCCTCCGGCGATGGGCGGCGGCGGCGGGAGAGAGGAGCTGTGCTGGTTTTTTTTTTTTTTTAACAATTTTTAAATATGAATTTTTTAACTTTTCTTTTTAGTTTTTGTTGAAAATAACATAAGAATAAATTTATTTTTTTAGTTTTTAAATCTAATTTTAAAAAAATGAATAAAAAATAATTTAAAAAATACCCCTGGAAAATAAAATATTATTTAAAATGCCACGTCAACATTTTTAACGGAAAAAGCTAACGGCGTCGATTTTAGGACTCATTTGAAACAATTTGACAAGTTTTAGGACTTAAATGCACTTTTTGCAAGTTTTAGGACTAAAATGCATTTTCGTTACAAGTTTTAGGACTTCTGAACACTTATCCCATAATTTAAAGGAGGAAGATGACGCTTGTTTTGTAAAGTGAATAAGAAAAAAAATTATGTCTAATTAAGCAGATGGGTTATCCATATCTTTGAAAAATAAATAATCTTGCCAATTTGTTTTTTCCTTTTTGACCAATGTAAAGATAGTTAAGGATTTTTGCATGATAATTTTCTAGAAATATTTTTATAATTTTTAATTATTTTTTCCTGTCTTTTTAAATAATTTTTATGTTTTTCTTCTTTCCTCTTCTATCATTCTCTAATAAAATTTTATTAAATAGTATGTTATATTCATATACCTAAAATATCTAATAAATAAAAATAAAAATTTATACTTATATATTGAATTTATATTAGAAGATAGAATTAAATTGAAATATAAAAATAAAAATAACATTAAATTAAAAACTAAATTTTCATTAATTTTTTTTTTATTTTGAATTTCTTATATTAGAATTCAAATATTATTTATTTTGAAATATAATTTTAATTTTATTAATTTAAGAATTTTCTTATTCAATAAAAATAGCTTTCTTATTATGGATATTAGAACTATATCCACATTTATCTCACCTCTCATATGGGATAATTTTATCCAGTCTATATCCCTCTTATATCCAACTTTATCCTATCTTGAGTAGGCACCAAATGTAGGACATGATCAATTTTATCATATCCTAAATTTTAATCCGATTGCCAAATGCAACTTTGGAGATTTGGGGATAAAAGGACTTGAAACGATTTTTATGATTTTTGTTACCAAATAAAAACTATTGTTAAAGTGTTTAATTCCCCACAATAAATATTGTACTGTTATGAGGAATATACTTCCAGGATTAACATAACCACATGGAGTTTAATACAGCAACGTCTTGAACTTCTTCCAATGGCTTCCCTGGGAAAAGATGGAGCGAAAGAGAGAGTACGCTGAGAAGAAAAGAATTTCAGATATTGACTTAAACAAAATAATAACAAATAATGATGGATAAGGATACAAACATACATATCCGTTTGTTTTAGGATCCTAGGTTATAAATTAGAAATGTGACTTTCGGATTTTATTGATCAATCACAATCACCAAAAATCTTAAATCAATGTCAAATATCTCTCTTGGAACTATATATAAATGGTTTTGGAATTTAGTTTCTAGAAATAAAGAAGAAATAAACTTAACCCTAAAAAGTAAAACCTGTATTAAGAATTTCTATCTATAATTTCCAAGTACCAAGTGCTAACCTTTGACTCCAAATAATGAGAATTCTTATATGGTCTGCAGTTAATGTTTTGCTTAGAAATGATTTTTTTTTATTATGTTCCTTAGATGAATATGTAAGCATTTCAAAGCATTTGGTAAATGTCCAAAATGTCTATTACCAAGATAGAATTGCATTTAATAGAACCTCAAATTCTTTTGTGTTTAAAATTTCTTTTAGTTTTTAAATAATTTTATTACATTTTTATTTTTTTCCTTTTTGCTATCCTTTTCTTGTTCTCCTTCATCCTTGGGCCGGTGACCTCGTTGGAGCATCACTAACCTAGCCGAGGCCAGCAACTGGCCAACAGATGAAGGAAAAGAAGAAAAGGAAAAAAAAAAAAAAGAGAGAGAAGAAAACAAAAGAGGAAAATAAATCAAATATACTTAATTCTGGAGTTGTTCCAAAGAACAAAGAAACAACTTTTCTTACTTCTTAATTCGATTCCAAATCTATTCTCGGGAACAACTTTGTCGTGATCTACCCCTCGGGGGGAGGGGATATGTTTAGGAGTATTGCCTAAAGGATGGACCTAAGACTCATGATTAGGCACGGGCTCTCCCAAGCTCATACCTCACGCGACATTGAGGTATTCTTAAGAATTTCACAATAAGGAGTCACCACTAGCCTATTGGGGTTGGCTAGAAACCAAGTGAGATATGGGAGTGTATCTCACTTCCTACGCAACCAGAGAATCTAGGGTCGAGGACTTGATTACACTAATTGACCAATTAGTGCCCTTTCGATACATAATCTTGTTCATTTTAAGAGAATAGATTTTTGTTAGGTACTTTGGATTAATTTTACACCTATCCACTAACATGTGAGGTGATCATGCGGGTGTGCAATCATTAAAATAATAATTATAGCTACAAAGATCCTAATTACAGTAAAATTGAGCACGTGCAATTAAACATTTGCAAACGTAATTAAATATGCAAATTAAACATGCGATATAATTAATATACAAGCAAATAAAGGTCTAATTACACTAAGAAGGCAATACATGGCGATTCCCAACCAAACCCTACATTTTTTAGATTTTCAAATTTTTATTTTCGAAAAAAAAAATACTTATTATTATTTTTATGTTTTTTGGGCGGATCGGGTCGAACCCGCTCGGGTCAAACCTGCTTGAGGGTGGGCCGGTCAGCCCACTCGTATGGGCCAGGATTGGGCCTAATCAAGGGGGCCCAATCCTCTTGTAAGTGGGCTCCCCTATAGGTCCACACGAAAAAGAAAGAAAAGAAAAAAGAAAGGCCAAGTGGGCCACATCACAGATCTGGCCCAACTCAGCTTGCCTTATGCTTTGCGACCACTCGATCGTGACTAGAGGAGGCCACGACGCCGTGCAACTCCAGGGGGGTTCTCCAAGGAGGGCAACAGTGGTTGGTGTTGGTCCGGGGCTCGTCAAAAGCAGCAAAAGGTCGGTCGAGGCTCTAAATGACGAAGCTATGTGTGGGTTTTGGCTAGACATTTTAGCGAGCATGTGGAAGGCATTCTAGGAAATGGGGTTTCGACGCTCGGCTGAGGCTCGAGCATGAGCTCGGACTGCTAGTGAGGCATGCCAGAGCCACAAGAGGTGCAATGGGACGGGTAGGGGGGCCGAAGCTCGCTCGAAGTGGTCGGGGAGAGCTCTGGTTGGCTAGGTTTCAGGAATGCACGCAAGGTGTTTGATAAAACGCCTACCTGGATTCCAGAGGAAATGGCGGTGATTGGTGGCTCTGAGACGTGTTGGCGGCGGTAGCGGTAACTCAGAGATGCGTCAGTGGCAGTAGCCTCGATCCATTCTCTCCGCTCCTCCTCTCGTTTCCTCCTTGGTGGCCCATGTTCTATGTTCTCTCCCTCTCGGTTACTCTCTGTTCCTTTGCCTCTCCTCCCTCGATCCCTATCCTGTCCCCTCCTTCTCTGCTCTGCTCTCTCTACCCCTACTACCTTTGCTCCTGCTCCTGTATTTTCTTTGCAGGTTCACGCGCAAAGGGCAGGAGGAGGAAGAAGGCTAGGGCGTCGGCTGGGCTGAAAGGAAGAGGAGGCTGGGCCGCGCGGGGAAAAGGAGGTTGGTTTGGACCTAAGATGAGGGAAAAGAAACAAAGGAGGGCCGGGTTGGGCCGAGGCTGAATTTGGCCCAACCTGGCCCCTTAGCATTTTTTTTTTCTTTTTTTTGTTTTGTCTTTTTGTTTTCCTTTTTTTGTCTTTTTTTTTGTTAATTAATTAATTTTTTTACTAATTTTTTTTTGTATATGTATATGAAAAAAAGACAAATTAGGTGTTAACAACTGCCCCTCTTTGAATGTAGCCTTGAAGGGGTTGTATTCAAAGATAGAAGACACCTAAATTATTTCGGTGCTAGAGAGATCTTAAGTGCATAGGCTCGCACTAGGTCGAGCTATGGAAGCACATCGTGTCCATAAGAGGTAGAAAGACCTCAGGCTACAAAAACACATCATGTCATAAGAGAAGAGAGAGGCCCTGGGTTATAGAAGTACGTCGTATCATAGGAAATAGAGATTCCGAGTTATAGAAAAACACCGTGTCATAAAAAATAAAATAAAAAGACACCGGGCTACAGAAGCACGCCGTGTCATAGGAAAGAAAGACTCCAGGCTACAGAAGCACACCGTGTCATAAAAAAAAAAGAGATCCCGGGCTACATAAGCACACCGTGTCATAGGAAAGAGAAACTCTGAGCTATAGAAGCATACCATGTCATAGGAAGAAAAAGAGACCCCGGGCTACAGAAGCACACCGTGTCATAGAAAGAATGAAAGAAATGAAATCTCACCGTGTAACAATGGGTTTTGACCAGGTTGAAAATACATGATTTGAGGAAAACCCATGAACCTTGTAGATGACATGGTTTAAGGCTGACTTAAATCTTTGGAGACGGCATGGTTTAAGGCTAACCATGAACCTTGTAGATGACATGGTTTAAGGCTGACCATGAACCTTTGGAGATGGCATGGTTTAAGGCTAACCATGAACCTTGTAGATGGCATGGTTTAAGGCTGACCATGAACCTTTGTTAATGACATGATTTGAGACTGACCATGAACCTTTGGAGATGAACATGGTTTAAGGCTAACCATAAACCTTTGGAGACGGCATGGTTTAAGGCTGACCATAAACCTTGTAAATGACATGGTTTAAGGCTGACCATGAACCTTTGGAGACGACATGGTTTAAGGCTGACCATGAACCTTTGGAGACGGCATGGTTTAAGGCTGACCATGAACCTTGTAGACGGCATAGTTTGAGGCTAACCATGAACCTTTGGAGATGACATAGTTTGAGGCTGATCATGAACCTTGTAAATGATATGGTTTGAGGCTGACCATGAACCTTTGGAGATGACATGGTTTAAGGATGACCATGAACCTTTAGAGACAGCATGGTTTAAGGTTGACCATGAACCTTTAGAGACATCATGGTTTAAGGCTGACCATGAACCTTATAGATGACATGGTTTGAGACTGACCATGAACTTTTGGTTTTTAGGGAAGCACCTGCTAACCCCTTGAAAGCTGCATGGCTTCACTAGGGAATCCTGCAAATTTCATTAAGGACGTCATCAAGAGACGTATCGGAAATATTGCAGCATTAATTGAACAAGCTAATCAAGCTAAGTCCGACTGTTTAAAAAAAAAACAAAAAAAAACATTCGATGTCAATCAGCATCATGTGGCGCAGAACTATCATCTTGCTCGAGGATGTATCATTAATTATCAAGTTCTCTAGGAGTCAAGTTCTTATCAGAATGGCTACCACTCATTACAAAGGCTTATTAAGCATGCCAAACTAGAGCTTCTTAGTCAGAAAGGGTTACTCACATACTCTCGACAAAATGGCTGCTTAATCCCATCCATTCGCGTGGGAAGTAATTAATTACTGAGGGTATCTCACATAACCTATGTCAAATGCTTTCAAAAACATTCGCGATGAGCACAATCTGTTTGATCAAAAAGGTCTTTTGAAAGGACCGCAATATAAGTTTGGTCATGGGCTTACACAAAGGGATCACCGCTTTGAGGCCAATAAAGGAACATTTGTCACTATCTTCATCGGGTTTACAAGTCGAGAACTCGGAAGATAAGACAAGATAGAATTGCTTCCACTGCTTCAAGTGGTAGCTTCTTTGTGGCATTCTCATTTTCACTCGAACCATCCAAATTAGAAGAGATTTCGTAAGAGGGTTGTAATGTTGGCTCGAGAAAGGCTCGAAAAGATTAAAATTTTTAAGAGGGTTTTTAAGAGTCAGTGATCATCATGACATCATGACCAGGTCACTCAATCTTTTGAAATCATTTAGCTTTTGAAACACAGTACATATCGAAAGTCCCTTGACTAATTATTTTTATATGGGAGCTTTGCTTCTTTCTCTAATTTCCTTTGCACTTATGATGATTTTTTTTTTTTACGCAGGCACTTGAACTTTGATAATTTTTCTTTCACATAAGATGCATCCTTTTGGCTTTTTTTATTAACGAGCATTGGCTTTACTTTTACCAGGCACACTGTTTTTTCATGCCTCATAATTTTGTCGAACTTTTTGCTCTTTGAACTTTTAGAACTCTTATGACTTTCGAGATACTTTTCACATTTTCTCGTAAATGTCAATTATATGTGGTCAATCCTTATGTCTTGCCCCAATGAAGGGAGATGATCACCGCTCGAGATTCAAAAATAAACAAATAAGCCCAAATTGGTTAAAGCAACGGGTATCAATGTTTAGGTAGAGAAGAAAATGTTTTTTTTTCACCTTGAGATGAGTCAAGCTCTAATCAGAATTCCTTTGAAGCTATTACCAAAAGATTGATGCAAGTGAAAGTAATAGAATCTTTCTCAATCTTTCGCTTTACAACACGAACGTAACCTCCTATGTTGCCCCAATGTAGAGTCGTTCTCGATAGGGGTACTTTGAAGGATCATCTTTATTCAGCCCAAAGGGTTAGCAAGAGATTAGTACGGTGCTTGGGATTGATGATTGTCGCGACCAAATTTTCGGGTGAACCACCTAGGATTTAGCTAATAGATTACTAAGCCTAGACTTAGTTCAGGCTCTCCCAAGCCCATACCAATTCATGACTTAAGTTCAAATTTCTTAACATGCAAATGGATTTTATCTAGGAGTCGCCAGTAATTAGTTTATGGTAGGTCGATTAGATACCTAAGTAAAATAATGTGAGGATTATCTTACTCCTATGAACCAGAGACTTTGGGTACGAGAACTTAGTTACACTAGACTTCTCTAATGCCCTTTTGGTACAATTTCTTTTTCATTTTCAAAAATATATTTGCAGGCAGCTTAAATTGATTTTAAATCTATTTCCCAAACATGCGAAGCGATCATGTGGGTGCACAAACTACCAATTTAACACCCAGATAAACAATGAATAAATTGCAAAAACTTACCTCAAAGCAACAAAAGCATTTGCAATGTTAAATTAGAATCCATATCAACAACCTAGATATGATTTCTAATTAACGCGCAATTTTTTTTTTTTCGTTTTCACTTGATTAATGAAAATCATACAATATGTAATGCAATATAACTAAATGACCTAATTCTAATGACATGTAATTTCAATGGACTTAGCAACAATCACTAAATGACATGTACATGACATTTTTTTCTTTTTTCTTTTTTTCTTAAAAATAGCATGTAATTTATCCTAGAAAATAAAACTAATTTATTCTAAGACATTTTTTGTATTTTTCATGAAATTCGAAATTAGAAAAAATGTGAAAATTATCTAACTAGATTAAGATTCTATTCAATTTGTATTAGGAATTAGGTTAAGCAAAATCCTAATTTAAACTAAAATATTATCCTAACCCAAGTAATCTTAAAATGCAATCTATCTAAGAAAATGCCTAAACTTATAATAAATTAAGAAAAATATTATCTAGAATTAAACTATGTGCAATTTTACCAACATATGCAATGACGTACAAAAGATGCCCTAATTCCACATGACATATGCATGATGACTTTTTTTTTATTAATTTCGAAATGAATAATTAAACATGCAATCCAAATTAAAAATCTAGCAACCTAAATTGATTGATTTTATTTTTATTTTTTATTTTTGTTCGAAATAAAATTCCTATTCTAAATATGTAAACCCTAAAATAGGGAATAAACCTAATTTTAACTTACATTTTTTGGATTTTTTAAAGAAAATAAAATTAATTTAAACGACACGATGATAAACCAAAGTAATATTGATATCCAAATTGACGGACTATATCTCGCGCATGAGATCGGGTTGGCCAATTTTACATAAATCGCAAATCGAATCTCGGGCAGGAGATCGGATTGGCGATTTTTCAAGTGATTGCAAGTCAGATTTCAAGCAAAGCACAAATTTCATGTTGACAATCACAAATTTCACAGGCTATTTCATGTTGAACGTTGCATCTTTACACTAAGGAATAATTACACTAAAAAGAACAAATAAAGTAAAATAACAAAAATAATAAAAATGAAATAAGATAAATAAATAAAAGAAAAAACTACCTAATTTTTCTTTTTCTTTTTCTTTGTTTTTTTTTAAGCAAAGCAGCTGGCTAGTCCGGTGAGAGGGGGTCGCCGGTGAGGGTTTCTGCGAAGGCACAGCAGGACGCTGGATCTGATGGCGTCGGGAAGGGGAGCAGCATCGCAGGTTGGCACGAGCTGGAGGCGAGGTGGAGCGTGGAGGGGGCTGGCGTCGCGGGCCGGCAGTGAGTTAGAGACTCGCGGAGACGTAGTGTTGGGGCTTCTAGCACTATAGGTCGGCGACGGCAGAGGCGAAGCAGGGGTGGTGAGCCGGCTCGGGATCCGCTGGGTCGCAGGTTGCAGGCGAATCGAGGGCGAGATCGGCGTGCCAATGCGACAGTTCAAGGAGCTAGGGCACTACAAATCGGCGATGGCGAAAGTAGCGACGAGACGGCGCGAGCTTTGGGTGTCGGGCTATAGATCTAGCTCGGTCCGGCTCTAATGGAGGCTCGGTGAAGGGACAAGTGGCGGAGGGTCGCGGGCCAGCAGGTCGCAAGCGAAGTAGGGACAGTGGCGGAGTTGGGCTGTCGTTCGGGCGGAGAAATTGGGACCGCGATTGGAGCAGGGCGTCGTGGGCAGAGCTCTCGGGTGAAGGAGTAACAACAAGCAAGAGCAGATGCGGGTGTAGGCGCTGGCGACGCGAGGGGGCGGTGCTGGCTATAGACGTCGCGGACACATGGTGTCCGGCGGCTTGGGTAGCAGGGGATGCCGGGATGCAGCAGGGGTGTTGCAGGCGGAGCGCTGCAGGGGCGTCGCGAGCATAGCAGAGGCGGAATCGGATAGGCTGAGGGCGGAATTGCGGCAAGATCGGTAGCTTCTGGCATCGGGCTGCAGCGGTGGTGACACTCGGAGGCAGCGAGCAGAGCACGGCGGCTACAGGTCACGGGCCGGCGCAAGCGGCCATGATTGGCGGTAGAAATCCTGCGAAGAAGAAGAACAGTAACTGTTTTTTTTTTTTCTTTTGCTTTTTCTTTTCTCTCACCTCTCTCCCTCATGTCACTTCCTTCTCTATCTCTTCTATGCACACTTGCTACTTTTTCCCCAAAAAGTGAACAAAGCTACCCCTTTTCTTGATTTTTTTTCCCCAAAAAACCTATAAAGCGAAGAACACATTTTTTCTCCTTGTCTTGAATTTTTTTGATTGAGAAGCTGAGAGAAAAAGCCCCCTTCGACGTAAAAAAAAAACTCTTGTGTGGATGTATGTATCAATATGTGTGGCCCCCTAAAATCCTACGCAAAAAACCTTTTTATAGAACAAAGATTAGGATTTTAATTTCCTTTTCAAATCAACATCCGTGAAGATTTCTTTTTCTCACGCAATATCACTTGTTTTATTTTCCACATCTCCTGATTTTATCGCCTAAAGATAAGATTGCAACTCGATTTTCTTAAATTTAAAAATCCACCGTAATATCATTTCAAATCTCCATTTAGGTAATTTTTGTCATTAAAAGAAAACGGGCTCGGGCCAATTTACTTGCTTCGTGGGCTTAATCCAACCTACCAAATTAAAGTTCAGAACCACTAATTCAAACCCACCGGTCACCGATCCAATAAATAAATGTAAAATAAAATAAATAAAATAAATGCACCTAAATCTATATGTTATGCAATTAATATTTTTTCTTCAGGGATAAAATGACCCCATAATTTTTAATACAATAAATGACTAAACAGATCGCCAAAATTTAGGTGTCAACAATGGAGGAAATGCCTTTATCATTTCGATCTTTGTGCTCAATGCAAATGAATCCTCTGTCCTAAGAGAATGTCATTTTTCACTCAACTCTAAATAGTGTTTGAAGGATGTGTTTAGAAATGGCTTGCCTTTCTTCATCCTAAGCACTTCTTGTTTGGCATGCTTAACATCTCCATTCCACTCTACTGAGATCATTTGAATAGATCAATCTCCATAGGCAAATTTGATTCAAAATGAATAACCCACAAAACGAGAAAACAATTTTGAAATAAAAAGGATGTTCAAAAAGTTTGTAGAAAGTTCTTTTCTTTTCTCAATTATTCATTTTTGTGCTTGTTTCTAGGAAAGTGCCAAAGGTTCTTTTTTGTAATGGAAATTCTTCATTTTTTTTTTCATTTAATTTTGAGAAGAATGATATTTACCTGCAGCATGGTGACTCGGTAACCCTGTAAAGAATGTGAAAGAATATGTTAGTACAAAAATCTTTAGGAATTGAAATGTTGGAAACGATACATTATTACCCTTCACTCGCTTTTATCCTTTGGGTGCTAACATTTCTTGGATTCAGCCTCGTGGATATTTGGTAACTCGACATTACCTTTCACTTGCATTTGCCTTTAAGTGTTTGATGTCTTCCTATCAAAGGAAAAAAAGAATCATGTTAGAGATGCTATCAAAATGAGCAATTAGAATCAAGACAATTTACCTTTCACGTGTTTTCGTTCTTCAGGTATGAACTTTGCCTGAAGTGGTTAGGATTGATTGAAAAATTACTATGTGGCCCTGATTTTATCCATGAAAAGCACTTATTTATTGTATATAACAATTTACAAAGTTCAATTCCTACCTTTTCAAATGCTCTTTTCGAAGAGAAGTTCAATTGACAAAAAGCTTGAAAAATTTAAATATGAATCAGTAGATGTGTTTTTCAAGATCTTGCTTTGAAAGGAGAGGGATTGCTCATTGTTTCCACATTTGAGGATATTGTTCTTTAGATACTTTGCCCATTTATTGCCTGCAAAGAGATATGTTATTTCCTCGCTCAATGGGGAATCATTTAGGAACTATACACATCCTTTTATGCCAAAATGGACAGTCAAGTCTTAGCATGATTCCTTGATGGAATGCGCTGCTTCTACGATCAAGGTGCAATATTTTTCCCCATTTATCACCCTTTGTTTTGTTCGAGTCTATCCTCCAAATAAAGAAACTTCCTAGAACGGAATTCAACTTCGTTCCGCCTCTATGGAAGATTGGCGTTGACGATGTGTCAATAGGGGTGAGCATGGTCCGGGTTAGTTCGGGCCACCCTCTAACCCTAGGACCAACCCGTACAGTGTTGGTCCTCAATTTTTAGGACCGAGGACCGACCCTATTGAGCCTTGGACCAAGGACCGGACCGACCCAATGGGTTCGGTCCGGTTCTAGGGTCAACCTAGGACCGATCGATAATTTTTTTTGTCTTGTTTTTTATACTCCCTAAAAAAACAAACCTACAAATTCAAATTACACATCCATCGACAATGCGGTATTGTGCAACTAAACTATAAATACCAATACATATTCAACAATTATAAGATGACACAATAATGGAAATTTCGTACCTCATCTAGATATGGGACATGATGGAAAGTTCTTGTAATCATCTATCTTTAATATTCATAACACCATATGCAAAATTGAAGAACAAAGAAGACAGAATGGAAGAGAACGCACTTTGGGGAAGGACGCCGTGAGGAGATTTACGGCGTAAACCTCGCACCGTTTTGGACGTCGTGAGTCCGTGACTATGAGGACTCCTTGATCCTCACGATGAAGAACATATTGGACTATGGAGGAGGACACCGTGAAGACCTTGACGGCGTAAACTTCACGCCTTTTGGATGTCGTCTGTCCATGACTGTGAGCCTAAGGAGTCAACAGCTTTAACATCATTTTACTTTGGTTTGAATATATAAGAGAATTATAAATAATATAATATAAAATACAGGGTTGGTCCGGGTTGGACCAACCCAAAACTCTCGGACCGAGGACTAACCCGCACGGTATTGGTCTTGAATTTCAGGACCAAGGACCAACTCAGTCCCCTTGGGAACCAGACCAGGACCGACAGGGTTGGGCCGGTCCAGGGTTGACCCTAGACCGCTGCTCACCCCTAAGCGTCAATGCATTCTTGTTTCTCGAGTTCCATGAGCCTACACTTTTATCTTTTAGAAGGGGTAAATGCCGATCTCAAATAAACTCCTCATTCTACCTGAGAAAGCGACCACATGAAGATAGGGCCTCAAGTAAAGCTTTCTCGAAACTCATTCTCAAAACATTTTGAAGGTAGACGTAAAGGTTTGTTTGAAACACTTCTGAGTTTTTTTTTTTTTTTAAAGGATGATTTTCACGAAATTGAATTCGATCATTAAAAAAATGTGAGTCGCCTGATTTACAAAAACATCAATTGGATTCACAATCAAAACCCAAAATGGAAAACAAGATTCTTAACAAGAATAAAAATATTGATAAAATACAAGAAACTCTTGTATAAATAAGAGTAAAAATCAACTCTTGTCCTAACTCTAAAATTCACTTCTCTATGTGGTCAAATACGAGATTGTCAAGGAGCATCACGAATAACAATGTCAGTATGTGAATGAAAAATTGATCTTTCAATGAGGTCGCCTCTTATAGCAAAATCGAGATGACGGTTCATGCCCCATAGTCCCTATTGTGGGATTTTGGTATTTCACCAAGATTAGTCATAAGAGAAGGGGCATCATTAAAAGATCGATCGACGGCTATCAATCAAATATCCACTATATTCCAAAAGTTTCATATGCAAAAGTGGCATTGATTTGTGATTTTACTCCTAGAAAAATGAAGTGACTTCTATTTTAAGAAATTTGTACAAAAAATGTGATTTGCATTTCAGTCCCAAAATGTGAGGAGAGAATTTGATTAAAAATGCAATTTCAATTTTTGTGCCCCAATATATAATCGCAACTTCAAAGCTTTTTTTTTTTTTAAAATGTGATTTTGAGTCAATAACTAGAAATTTAAACTAAACCATGTGTTCAACAAGGCCAAATCAAAGTGTTTAGAACTTGCATTCAATATTCACTTATCAAGAGTGATTGCCAATTTTTTCACTTATGAGCCTACATAACTGAGGATATTCGATGGTCCCCATGAATTTCTAAATGAAAATTCAATTAAAAAAAGCGAATAAAAAGAAGAATGATACTTACAATGGGGGGTGACTTTTCTCTCTGCTTTTTTTTTTTTTTTTAATTATATAGACATGTGACACGGCCGACGGACGAGCATGACCGAGACCGTCCATACTCGGCCGTGTCAAGCACCGGGGCGTAGCTAGGAACGCCCTAATTGATCCCTGTCCCGATCAAGTCCCTGACTAATCCCGCATCAGTCCATGATTGATCCCTGATGGATCACTGATTAGTCCCTAATCGATGCACTGCATCCCCGATCGATACTTGATTAATTGACTGACCGATCTGTGCCTGATCCGCTCGTGCATGATGCAGGGCATGACCCGTGCACGACTAGTGAGTAGCCCCTGATCAACGATCAGCCAGCCCCCTGCACAAAGCTAGAGTGGTTCACCCGCTTTCGTTAGGCAACCTTGACATGCCTTTGTTGGCCCTGACTCGCCCATGTTGCCCCTGATCTTGCTTCTGACTTGTGCCTGCTTCAGTGGTCAGTTCCCAACGCTTGCAGCCACCTGTTAAGCTGATTGTAATGATGGTCGTAGTTCGAACATAGCCGTTGGATCGGAGGGACGATCCACAGCCGAGAATTGATCCGAACTTATATAAAAATGGTCCCTCCCCCTCATTTGAGCTTAGCTCATTGATAGTGAAAAACATTCGCCCCTTGTGCAACCGAGCCTTCTGCTGCGCATGTGAGTGAGTAGGCTGACTTGGGATCACCCATCCTAAGGTCGCACGGTGTTTGATTGACCGAAATTGATCGACCCATGACACATGCACACGAGATGTGGTTCGACTTCTATTCTATACAACTCAAAATGGGGACATAGGATCACCGGACTAAACCAACAAGATCGTGGGTAGGTCGTGTTACCCATGACTCTAGCTTCATCAAAGAACCGACTTGTGTCGCATGGTTGCAGACTAGGGTGGGGACCTTTGACATCAAGAAGGAAATTTCAGGATCGAGATGGGCGACTCTTACTACATGGTTGTAGTCGGAGCGATATCCACCTCAACATCATCCTAGGTAATTCTATGTAGCCCAGGTCTGGCGGCAGGTAATGTGTGCCATGGTGCAGTGCAATGCAGGGATGCAGGCATGAGACAATTAATAAGCAAGCAACACTTCGTACACAAATAAATCATTCATTCCTACATATCCATACAAAACAAGGGTCAACAATCACTTCCCCTTATACCTCCCATTCAGCATGAACATTTAGCAACTAAAATTTTAGGGATGTACCTTGGATCCTTGCTGCCAAACAAATTTTTTTTTTTTGAACAAGATAGATTTAAGCCTAAGTCCTCTAAGGTTTAAACTAATTCCCCAACGGAGTTGCCAAGCTATCACAACCTACCCCTCGGGAGAAGGGGATATGTTTAGGGGTATTGTCTAAAGGACGGACTTAAGGCCCATGATTAGGCACGGGCTCTCCCAATCCCATACCTCGTGCGACATTGAAGTATTCTTAAGAATTTCACAATAAGGAGTCGCCACTAGCCTATTGGGGTCAACTAGAAACCAAGTGAGATATGGGAGGGTACCTCACTTCCTACGCAACTAAAGAATCTAGGGTCGAGAACTTGATTACACTAATTGACCAATTAGTGTCCTTTCGATACCTAATCTTGTTCATTTTAAGAGAAGAGATTTTTGTGAGGCAGTTTGGATTGATTTAACACCTATCCACTGACATGTGAGGTGATCACGCGGGTGTGCAATCATTAAAATAATAATTATAACTATGAAGATCCTAATTACAGTAAAATTGAGCACGTGCAATTAAACATTTGCAAATGTAATTAAATATGCAAATTAAACATCGATATAATCAATATATGAACAAATAAAAGCTTAATTACACTAAAAAGGTAATACATGGCGATTCCCAACCAAATCCCGTATTATTTTGATTTTCGAAATTTTTTTTGAAAAATATATATATTTATATTTTTTTAGAAATTTTTTTTTTTGCGAACCGGGTCGGGTCCGGTCTGACTCGACCCGATTTGGCGGGTCAGTCAAACCTGCCAGAGTCCGACTCGGTTGGGGGTGAATCGAGTTGAACCCGCCCGGGTCCAACCTACTTGAGGGCGGGCCAATCAGCCCACCCATAAGGGCCAAGATTGGGCCTAATCAGGGGGGCCTAATCCTCTTGTATGTGGGCTCCCCTGCGGACCCACGCGAAATAGAAAGAAAAAAAAGAAAGGTTGAGTGGGCCAGATCCGTGATCTAGCCCAACTCGGCCTGCCCTTTGGTCTGCGACTACTTGGTTGTGACCAGAGGAGGCCATGACGGCGTGCAGCTCAAGGGGGTTCTTCGAGGAGGGCGACGGTGGCTGGTGCCAGTCAAGGGCTCGTTGGAGGCGACAAAGGAGTTGGTCAAGGCTCTAAACAACGAAGCTACACGTGGGTTTCGACTGGCCATGACGGCGTGCAGCTCAAGGGGGGTTCTTCGAGGAGGGCGACGGTGGCTGGTGCCAGTCAAGGGCTCGTTGGAGGCGACAAAGGAGTTGGTCGAGGCTCTAAACAACGAAGCTACACATGGGTTTCGACTGGCCATTTTAGCGAGCATGTGGAAGGCATTCTAAGAAGTGGGGGTTTCAACGCTCGGCCGAGGCCCCAGCACGAGTTCGGACCACTGATGAGGCACGCCAGAGCCACAAGAAGCGCAATGGGATGGGTAGGGGGGTTGGAGCTCGCTCGAAGTGGTCAGGGTGAGCTCCGGCCGGCTAGGTTTCAGTAGTGCACACAAGTTGTTTGATAAAATGCCTACCTGGATTTTGGAGGAAATGGTGGTGGTCGACAAGTCTGAGACACGTCAATGGTGGTAATGGTGGCTTAGAGACGCATCGGCGGTGGTAGCCTTGGTCCATTCTCCTCTCTCCTCCTCTCATTTCCTCCTTAGTGGCCCTTGTTCTATGTTCTCTCCCTCTTGGTTACTCTTCGTTCCTCCACCTCTCCTCCCTCAGTCCCTGTCCTGTCCCCTCCTTCTTCTCTGCTCTGCTCTCTTTGCCCTTACTGCCTCTGCTCCTGCTCCTATCTTTTCTTTGCAAGTTAGCGCGTGAAGGGTGGGAAAAGGAAGAAGGGTGGGGCACGGGTCGGGCTGAAGGGAAGAGGAGGCTGGGCTGCACGGGGGAAAGGAGGTTGGGTCGAGCCCAGCATGAGGGAAAAGAAACAAAGGAGGGGCGGGTTGGGCCGAGGCCGGATTTGGCCCAACCCGGCTCCTTAGCATGTTTTTTTCTTCTTCTTTTTTTGTTTTGTTTTTTCCCTTCTTTTTTCTCTTTCTTTTTTTATTAATTAACTAATTTTTTTACTAAAAATTTTTGTATATGTATTTGAAAAAAAAAAAGACAAATTAGGTGTCAATAGATCTTTATTCTTTTTTTTTTTTTTTTTGTTCCGAGAACAAAACAATATAATCAACTATTGTTTGGTGTTTGGCCAACTACCAAACAAGCTGTTATAGTACTTTTTCTTTTTCCTCCATTCTCTATCCAAGAATATTACTTTCTGCCATAACAAGTACAACTGTTGATAACAACATTTTTGTTTGAGAGTTTCTCATGCATTTCATGAAAATTAGGGATTGAATTCGTTGATAACAACTAAATGTGACCCCTAAATAAAAAATATTAGTATTGCACATTTTTATTCTTTACTGCACCCTTCTACATTTAGAAATTAGAGATATATGTATTTAGGAATTGTATGTCCACATTGAATTTAAACCTAGCCGAGTTTGTGTATTTCATTCAAATTGGGCTCTTAACTCATCGAATTCTTTAAATTTAATTCATTTGAACTTGGCTTGACTATGTAGTTTGGGGGAAAATGACATTAAAAATGTCAAAAATTTCGTACAATACTCACTTTGGTGTTAATTTTTTTTTTCAAATCACTTAAAATTCACACTTTAAAGAAAACGATCATTTAGATGCTAACTCTGATTAGAGTAGCCGGAAATCCAACGTGGTTTGCTAGTGTGCTCAATCAGCATATATACCCCTAAACGATGTTGTCCACATGTTTTGCCCCAAATATAAATCCCAAATCAACCACTAAACAAAATTCCTATATTCAAAACCCTAAATCAACCATTAAACCAAATTCCCAAAAATTAACCCTAATTCAACCATTCAACACAATCGCACCAAGCTCCGAGCCCTAATTTTTCCCTTCGAGTTCTAATTCTTCCTTCCATCCCAATTTTTTTAGCCAATTGAGCGAGTGAGGGAGGATTGATGAACCTCGAGCCAATGATGACACCGAACAGCAATGAAGGAGAGAAGACAAAATGTAACAATTCAATGCTAATGACTGAATGATGCCAAGTTTGAGAGATGCTCATGTGACGTTGTTTCTTAGGTGGACTTCGTGCAATGTCATTTTTAGCCAAGCCAGCCACGTTGCTTCATGCGACGTCATTTAGGATGTCCACATGGACTCGTTTCTAATATAAAAATGCTAATTAGCTTTAACATTTTAGGGTTAATATTGTGAAAAACTTTGAAATGGTACATGTATGACGAATTTACCCCAAACTAAATTGTAGGTTACCAAAAACCAAAAATTGGTATAATTGTAAAAAATTTACTCCAAACTAATATGCATTTCCACTTGGACTTGTTATGTCAATTGAGTTATTGCCATATGTCATCCAGTTCCGCAATATCTAGCTAAAATTTGACAAAACCTAATTAAGAGTAAATATGTCATGAGTATACTGGTTTTAGGTTTTTGTTGAATCAAAAATTAGTTTGTGGTAAATTTGTTACAGATGTACTTGTTTTGAGTTTTTCATGATGTTAACCCAACTTTTTATTATAAAAGCCACGAGTTTTATTTTATTTTTTTGCCAAAATTTCTCACTAGAGGTACTTAAGTGATAATTTTTTTCTATAATTTGATTCTTAGGTGACCTAACGAAAACCTTTGACACTAAAATGAGCATCTTACAAACCTTTTGATACTTTTAGTGTTCTTATGTCGAAGTTTGAAAGAGTCAGTAAAATGCCTGACAGAAGAGTATTCGCGCTCGTTTAGCAACCCGTTAAACTCCCTTGAATTTTTTCTCAGGAGGGTCACAATTAGTTTCAAGAACAAAGAAATGAGTTGTTGATTTCCTCGTATCAATACAAATTTATGCAACCTTATCCTTTGGTTATAAAGAAACCTCTGACAATTTCAGATGAGTCGATCTGCACTTCAAACATACTTGTATTATATTTCCTACCTTATCTTTTTCCATGAGAGAGGGGGAAGGCCTATATGGTCTGACATAAAAAAGTCTGATCATTAGGTCAAATTGCGGATAAGTACACTATCAGTGCCAAATTTTGTGTATGACGCTCACTTTGATGCCAAAAGTTTCTGTCAGATCACTTAAGTGCCAAATTGGAGGAAAAACGATCACTTTGGTGCCACCGAAGAGAGATTCCGGCCAAAATGATTATGTGGCTTTTATATTTAAAAAAAAAAAAAAAGATCGAGATGGTTTTTAAACGATGTCATTTTCCGTCCTACTTAAAGAAAACGACGTCGTTTTGCCATCCTAAGTGGATGGCCTCACAAAAACGATGCCACGCAACTTATTTGGGGAATTTTTTTTATTTGGGGATTGAAATTAGGGTTTTTTTTTTTTTTTTTTGTCTGATCCTCGCCCAACGCCGACCTAGCTCGCTCAGCTGCCGTCGCTCGGCTGCCATCGCTTAGCCGCCGTCAATTAGCCTCTGTTGTAGTAGCACCATGTCCCAATCTCCGTAACATTTCACAAGCTTCAACGTCACTCAGCCGGGACCGCGTCCAACAGCTTCGAGTGGGCGTGGAGGGCGAGCCTCTTGCGGCTCTAGCCTTCGATCGTGAGCCAGTGGCAGCACACGAGGGAGCACCGGCCCCGGTCGCCAAAACCTAGGTACTGGAAGACACAGGCCAGGCACTCATCGGGGAGATCAAAGATGGAGAGGGAGAGATCGGAGGCGGCGCACTCGTCGGTGGCCTCCTTGAGCACCGGCTAGATCACAGCCTTCGACTTGGCCGCCGAGTGGCCGTCGTCGGGGTCGGGGTCGGGGTCGGAGCCGCGGCCACCGAGCGCGAGGGTCATCGAGGAAAGCGACTGGCCCATTGCTGATAAAGGCGGAGGCGAGTGATGTGGGCGGTTGATGGGGGAGGAGGAGGGAAGATTCATTCGGCTTATCTTCTCTCTCTCTCTCTCTCTCTCTCTCTCTCTCTCTCTCTCTCTCTCTCTCTCTCTCAAATTGGGGATTTAGGGTTTTGAATTGGGGGAGAGACACCAAATGGCGTCGTTTTGCTGTTTAAATACTGATTGTACTCTTCGGCAAGCCACATCAGAATTTCCGGCTAACCAGATCGAAGTTGGCACTAAAATGATCGTTTTTCAAAAATTTTGGCACTTAAGTGATCCAAAATAAACTTTTGGCACCAAAGTGAGCGCTATACACAACTTTTGACACTGATAGTGTACTTACCTCAGCCAAATTGTTTATATGCGAATAACACAACAAGTAGAATTGTTTGATGGACTTTATTTAATCATAACTATTACAATTATCTGAGAATTTTGCAACGAACAGACCATCATCCAGGTATCTTGGTAAAGGGAGTGTTCACGATGACGAATTACAAGGACTACATAGGTCGTATAAGCCATCATTCCAATCTAGCAAACATGGACCATTCGGCAGGATGATGTATGAACAATTGTGTCTACATCAGTTATCATCTTTGCTTTGTACATAACCATCAAAGTAGTGAAATTGACCCAGCAACTAAAAGCTGTAGAAGAATAGTGTGTTTCTTATGGCAATGTTGGGCCAAAAATCAAAGTTCCAATTTCCATTAGGACTAAGTGAATGGAAGCCAAGATCATCGTTCTTAGATTTGCAATGCACTGTGAGAGTCACCCCTTTCGGCAAATTGTTAGCGAGTACGACCTGAACTTTAGTGCGCCTAAACACATTATCGGGTTCGGTAGCTTGACATGCAAAGCGAAACAATATGAAGGAAGCCAATGACACCAAAATGAGCCTCCTTGGTTTACCCATCTTTCAAGGTTGTTTTTGTTGATAGAATGGTTACAAAAAGGGATTATGCAATCCGATTATTTATGTGAGAAAGAAGACGCTTGTTTTGTAAAGTGAATAGGAAAACAAAAATATTCCTAGTTAAGTATATGCCTTATCAGTCCATTATGAGTAATATAATAAGTCTATGATGCTTGTAACAGAAAAAAAAAAAAATTCTTGATTAAGCATATGCCTTATCCATGCATTTTGAGTAGTATAATAAGTCTCAGATGCTTGTTTCGTAAAGTGAATCAGGAAAAAAATCCCTAATTAAGCATATACCTTATCCGTGCATTTTTAGTCATATAATAAGGTCCCATTTGATTCAGCATTTCCAAGAGGCTTTGAGCCCCCAAAGCCCCTTAGGAAAAATATTAAATGTTTGGTTCAACTTTTTGAGACCTTATTAGGCAAATGCTAACATTTGGAATGCTCAAAGCCCAAAGCAAGTCGTTTGGGCTTTTGGCATTTTCCAAATGCTTAATAAGGGTTTAATAACTTTTTCTTTCCAATATTACCCTCGTTGATAATTTTGTTTTTCTCTTTTGTCCCTAGAAAATACTGTTCATCGTCTTTTTCCTTGGACTTGCTGGTCAACCGATGTAGCTCAACAGGCGACCGCCAGATCTAGCCATTGGGAAGCCTCACCTGAGGTCGCACAAACTCAGGCGAGCCGCCTCCCCACCATCACCAGCATCCCCATCACCAGTAGTTCAAGCCACCTCCCCCACGATTTTGCCCTATCCGACACATCTGCATCTCCTCCTCCTTTTTTCTTTTCTTTTCTTTTCTTTTCTCCCTTTTTCTTTTCACCTCAAAGTTAGTTTAAGAAATATACGCCAAAATGAGTATCCGACGTAGGTCGCTCGGCCGCCGTCGCTCAACCGCCACCACTCGGCCTCCGTCGTAGTAGCACCATGTCCTAATCTCCGTAACATTTCACTAGCTTCAACGTCGCTCAGCTAGGACCGCATCTAGCATCTTTGAGTAGGTGTGGAGGGCGAGCCTTTGGTGGCTCTGGCCTTCGATCGTGAGCCAGCGGCGGCACACGAGGGAGCACCGGCCCCGATCACCAGAACTTAGGTAATGGAAGACACAGGCCAAGCACTCGTTGAGGAGATCGGAGATGGAGAGGGAGAGATCGGGGGCAGCGCACTCGTCGGCGACCTCCCCGAGCACCGGCCAAATCACGGCCTTCAACTTGGCTGCCAAGTGGCCGTCATCGGGGTCGAAGCCGCGGCCGTCGAGCACGAGGGCCATCGAGGACAACGACTAGCCCATCGCCTGTAGAGGCGAAGGCGAGCGATGTGGGCGGTTGATGGGGGAGGAGGAGGGAAGATTCAAGCGGCTTATCTTCTCTCTCTCTCTCTCTCAATTTGGGGATTTAGGGTTTTGAATTGGGGGAGAGACACCAAACGGCGTCGTTTTGCTGTTTAAATGCTGACTGTACTCTCCGGCGAGCCACATCAGCTTCAAAAGTTAATAAAAAAAGTGTCACGTCGAATTTCCGGCTAACCAGATCGGAGTTGGCACTAAAATGATCGTTTTCCAAACTTTTTGGCACTTAAGTGATCCAAAATAAACTTTTGGCACCAAAGTGAGCGCCGTACACAACTTTTAGCATTGATAGTGTACTTGCCCCGGTCAAATTGTATATATGCAAATAACCCAAAAAGTAGAATTGTTTGATGGACTTTATTTAATCATAACTATTACAATTATCTAAGAATTTTGCAACAACCAGACCATCATTCCAGGTATCTTGGTAAAGGGAGTGTTCACGATGACGAATTCCAAGGACTACAAAAGTCGTATAAGCCATCATTCCAGTCTAGCAAACATGGACCATTCGGCAGGATGATGTATGAACAATTGTGTCTACATCCGTTATAATCTCTGCTTTGTACATAAACATCAAAGTAGTGAAATTGACTCGGCCACTGAAAGCTGCAGAAGTATAGTGTGTTTCTTATGGCAGTGTTGGGCCGAAAATCAAAGTTCCAACTTCCATTAGGACCAAGTGAATGGAAGCCAAGATCATCGTTCTTAGATTTGCAATGCACTGTGAGAGTCACCCCTCCCGGCAAATTGTTAGTGAGTACAACCTGAACTTTAGCGCGCTTAAACACATTATCGGGTTCGGCGGCTTGACATGCAAAGCAAAACAATATGAAGGAAGCCAATGACACCAAAATGAGCCTCCTTGGTTTACCCATCTTTCAAGGTTGTTTTTGTTGATAGAATGGTTACAAAAGGGATTCTGCAATCCGATTATTTATGTGAAAAAGAAGACGCTCGTTTTGGAAAGTGAATAGGAAAACAAAAATATTCCTAGTTAAGTATATGCCTTATCAGTGCATTATGAGTAGTATAATAAGTCTATGATGCTTGTTTTGTAAAGCGAATCAGAAAAAAAAAATTCCTAATTAAGCATATGCCTTATCCATGCATTTTGAGTAGTATAATAAGTCTCAGATGCTTGTTTCGTAAAGTGAATCAGGAAAAAAATCCCTAATTAAGCATATACCTTATCCGTGCATTTTTAGTCATATAATAAGGTCCCATTTGATTCAACATTTCCAAAAGGCTTTGAGCCTCCATAGCTTCTTAGGAAAAATATTAAATGTTTGGTTCAGCTTTTTGAGACCTTATTAGGCAAATGCTAACATTTGGAATGCTCAAAGCCCAAAGCAAGTCCTTTGGGCTTTTGGCATTTTCGGAATGCTTAATAAGGGTTTAATAACTTTTTCTTTCCAATATTGCCCTCGTTGATAATTTTGTTTTTCTCTTTTGTCCCTAGAAAATACTGTTCATCGTCTTTTTCCTTGGACTTGCTGGTCAACCGATGTAGCTCAACAGGCGACCGCCAGATCTAGCCATTGGGAAGCCTCACCTGAGGTCGCACGACCTAGGTGCTAACGCCTGAGATTGAGGGACCTAGGCAGCTGGGTTGCGCATCCCAAAGTGTAACCTGAGGTCGCACGAACTCAAGCAAGCCGCCTCCCCACCACCACCAGCATCCCCATCACCAACAGTTCAAGCCACCTCCCCCACGATTTTGCCCTATCCGACACATCTGCATCTCCTCCTCCTCCTTTTTTCTTTTCTTTTCTTTTCTCCCTTTTTCTTTTCACCTCAAAGTTAGTTTAAGAAATATACGCCAAAATGAGTATCCAAACACTCTTGCTTTCACCAAATGCCCATTCATTCAAAGATACTTAGAGAAATGCAAATCCATTTTCTCAAAGTTGAACCAAACGGACCCTAAATCGCTGCTAATTTTTTTTTCTTTTTGACCACGTTCGAGATATTTAAGGATTTCTTTATGATAATACCCTATATTAAAGATATTTTAATAATTTTTTAATTGTCCATATCTCTTAAGATTGAGCGTATATCTCTCTTTGATATTGCATATCTTGATTGATATGTCATCTTAGACAGTTATCTAATAAAACCTATAAATAGGCTCATGTATTCTTCATCAACATATATTGAAATATACCCAATTTTTATATTCCTCTCTTTCGCATAGTATATTTCTTAAACAACTAAATATGTTTACCAAATTGACATAGGAATATATTTCTAGTTTTTCATAGTAGAACAAATTCTATGCACTAAGTTTTTGAAATTCTATTAGTTGTTTTTTTTGCTTCCTTATTCTAGGGCTATTGTACATTTGCATGGGCTTGGGCAGATGTGATGAAACAATGTACAATCAAGTAAACTAGAATATTGTCGGTGAAATATTCCTATGGAATTTTGAGGCAAAAGAACACCCCCAAGTGCTACAACTTGGCCTGGGGGACACATAAGTGTCAAAACTTCTAAAATGTATATCATAATAATGACAGTCTAAATCCTGTTTATATATATATTGTAATCATAATAAAATAGGACATGTGTATGCGTATGTGTATGCAAAAGAGAATTAGAAAAACTGCCCATTGGGTTATTTATTGAAATGGTATTTATATATTAATGAGAAATATTTTATTTTAAATTAATTGAACAAAAGTCACTAAAAACCCCAAATTACACCCACTTTGAATCAAGTATTACATTTATCCTAATTTTTTCCAATTACATCAAAATTTTAAAATTTATAGCTATGTAACACATTTACCCTCCATCAAAATTTTATTAGTAAGAACCATACATCAATGTTAAAAAGCAAACAATATTAACATGACATAAGTGAAATAAAAATGACATTATTTTATAGAATGTGTACATAGGTTTATGTCTACGGATTTTTATGTCAAAAGAAAATGTTTAATGTAAATGTATCATAATTGGTATAATTTGGGGTTTTTCATGATACAAAATAAAAGTCCAGGGCAAACGTCACAATACCTATAATTTGAGATTTTTTGTTTTTTTTTTTCCCAAATTAAAAAACATGTGAGATAATAGGTACTGTTAAATCTTCTAAATTTTTATTTTTCATTATTTTGTAATATACTTTTATGATCATCAATTACTCGGGCCAGCTCAACTAAGGCAGTAGTATTTAGAGAAATATAATTTTAAAATTTTTTGTAATTTTGGTACAGAAAATTTATTTTAAAGTATTATTCGGTAAAACTACGTCAAAAGATCAAATACGAACAAATTAACTTTCGAAATTCCATAAGACATTTTCCATTATATTCTAACAATAAAGATTAGGTTTATTTTTGTAGAAAAGTCAATGGGCCACAAAATACGAACAAATTAACTTTCGAAATTCCATAAGACATTTTCCAATAAACATTCTCAAGATTCTCATATGATCAGATACCCAGCAATTCATGTCCTGACATGCGCCACAAAATCGCACGGACATTCTTATCAAATTAGCAAAAGAAACAACTAGCTGAAATGACCCAATCCTGAAAAATGCCAACCCAGCTTTTCATTAACATTAAGCAGGTAGGTGGCATTAGGCAGTGGCGGACATAGGAGTGTGTCTGATCTTCTATGGCTCCTTTTCTTTCTCTGGTCTCTTGACAATACACCAGCTTCCCTCCCTCAAAAGATCAGCCCTTCCGGCACATGTGTATTGAGGTACTTTCTCAGTTCGTTGACATTCGGGATTCTATACTTGCAAGATGACAGTTTCCAACTGCTTTTTACTCTGATGTAGCCGAAACGAAACCATGAGGTGTTCAGCGAGGTGGCCAGGGGGTTAGGAAATCGAGTGCTAGAGAAGGAGGCCAGGGGTTCGACTGCCAAAGCAAGGGAAAAGGAACACTGTGCCATAGTGATGAGCAAAAAATTATGTGCTACTGCAGTAATTATCTCAGACAGGGAGAGATCCTTCAAGCTCTTTGGTGTTTGGAACTGAGCCAGTTCATAAGAGTGATGATGCTGAAATCGCAAGGACTAGGGAATGCGCAGGTCCCCAATAGAATGCACTCTATGTGAACCATGCTGACAAGATAACAATGCGAGAAGGCAAAAAGTAGCTGAGATGGATTGCCTTTGCACGTCTTTGAAATCCCACAACATGACGAGCAATGCACATCTAATGCTGTTGTTTACTGCACCGATCATTGAAATGTAAGCATAGCGGGACTGTGACCATTGAAATCTTGAGCGAATGTTTCCAATTCAGCTGTCAACATGTGATGGCTCTCCCATCTCAAGACCTACTTTTACATTAAACACTTGCCTGAAGCCATATCTAAAATCGTCCCAGGCAACGAAAATTGTGGGTCCTGCGTGAGTTGATGGCCTTATGGCATCAGTTTACTGGACCTAGTCAGTAACGACTGTTACCTACTCATGGGGGAGCAAAAGAAAAACCCATGAATCTGACTGTATCTCAACAGGTAGGAGCAGCTGCCGAATCACCCAACACCACTACAACCAGGCAATCTCTTCAATCCTTGACTGTAAATTATTCTTCTCGCAGAAAAGGCATCATGCCACCTCCCTGCGTCTGCATACATGTTTGATAGAAGAACCCTACAAGGCCCGTGAGTTGGTTGCAAATTTTCCAAGTTCTGTGCAGCCCACTCTCCTATGTCCACATTCCCATGTGTTCTGCACGCTGACAAAAGCGCACCCCATACCGCAGCATCTGCTTCCAAGGGCATGGTCCTAATCAATTCTTGAGCTTCCTGTATTCTCCCAGCTTTACCTAATATGTCCACCATACAACCGTAGTGCTTAACATCTGGATCCACATCATACAAAACCTTCATGCTTCTAAAGATTTGTTTCCCTTCCTCAACTAGGCCCACGTGGCAACATGCAGTTAAGGCTCCAATAAATGTAATTGAATTAAACCTGATGTTCAGTTTCTGCAAGTTGGAAAATATTGCAAGAGACAGATTTGCATGTCCATGCAGCGCCAACCCACATATAATTGCATTCCATGGTGACACGTCCCGAGCCTTGTCTCGAACTTGATGAAACACTTCCAGGGCAGAACTGATGCTACCACACTTTGCATACATGTCGATTATTGATGCACTCAAATTGTCATTGAGAGGGATGGAGTTCTTTTGTACATATTCATGAGCCCATGATCCTTCTTCCAGGGAACCCAAAGCAGCGATAGCGGAGAAGACGCTCGCCATTGTTACTTCATTAGGGCAGAGCCCACTTGCGACCATCTTGTGAAAAAGTTCAAGAGCCACATTTGGCTGCTCCCGCTGTGCATAACCAGAAATCATGGTGGTCCATGAGAAGACATCCCTTTCTGACATCTGGTTGAACATCTGCCTAGCCTGGTCAATCATTCCATTTCTCACAAATCCTGCAATGAGGGTATTCAGAGATGTGACGTGGTCCTTCGATCCAGTCTCGAATTGCAGACAAGCAAGGTCGATCCTGCCACAAGCTGCATAGAAATGGATCAATGTTGCCTGGACAAAGTCACAGCAGTCAAAACCACATCTCACTATCAAACTATGAAGTTGCTGCCCCTCCACGGCGAGCCCCGATCTAGCACAAGCTGAAACCAAATCAACAAGCATCACATCATTCGGCCTCAGTCCACACCAAAGCATTTCACAGCACATGATCAATGCTTCATTTAACCTCTGCACTCCCAAATAACAATCGATCAATGTACCCCATGAAACCACATCTCTACTGGGAATCTTCTCAAACAATTGTCCAGCCAAATCAACGAGTCCTGCCTTTGAATATCCGTTCACATTCCACGAAACTACATTCTTTTCAGGCATCTCCTCGAACAACCTGCTCGCTTCCTCTATGCTCGAACAAACACAATACATGTGCAACAAATTCGTCGATACAACAACACTACCGTCAAGTAGCAATTTAATCGCCAGAGCATGAAGCATTCGACAGTTCCACAGTTCCCCAGAATGCGAGCAAGCCGGGATGATGCTTGCCAAAGTCGCCTCATTAGGGACAACATTAGCGACCCGCATATCCTTGAAGACCTCGATCGCCTCCCCCCAAAGCTTATTTCGCGCGAACCCCATTATCATAGTCGTATACGAAACACACTCTCTCACCGTCATTTTCTCAAACACTCGGAAAGCATCCCACAGACGGCCAGATCTCACGTACCCAGCAATCATTATGTTACAGCAAACAACGCCAGAGTCGCCGCAGGAACCAAACAAGATCCCGGCCTCGTCCATCAGGCCGCACTTCGCGTACACATTAGTCAAGCTGTTGCGCACGAAGGAGTTGGCGAGAAGCCCTGATTTGAGGCCGAGGGAATGGAGCTGGCGGCCCTGAGAGACGGCCGAAAGGGAGGCGCAGGACTTGAGGGCCGACACGAGGGCGAGCTCGCGGTCGTAGCCTCGTTCGCGGGTGTCTCCGGCGTTGAAGAACGCGAGGACATGGTCTTGCAGATGATGGTTTGCAGCAGAAGAGACCCATCTCGGATTCGGCGGAGACGGCGAAGCGATGCGAAGGAGATGACCGAATTTGGGTCGGAGCGGAATGGTCATGAGAGACTTGAGAGCATGGATATGGCGGAGCTTTTTGCCTGAGTTTCAGCAGAGATGGAAGCTGGAATGGTTTTCTTGAGGTTGGCAATGGGGGACAGATTTTGGAGGGAAAAAAAGCAAAGAGATTTCTTTTACTTCCACCGTGAATATGTAGAATTGAGCTTGCCAAACACAATTGTGGAGAAATATTGTTTGTAATAAGGATAAAATAGTAACTTAGTTATAAATAGGATTAAGTACATATGAGAATATATATATTTGTAATCCTATTTTTATTTTGTGAATTAAAAAATAATTATCTTTCACATGGTATCAGAGCCACACTTAAAAAAATAAAAAACTCTAGCAGTCAGATTACCGAAGACCACTGTTCCGTCACCGGAAAAGGTCGTGCCTTCGGCCAGCAACACTAATCCGTCATTGGAAAAGGCCGCGTCTCCGGCCAGCAACCCACGACGTTGATTAGCGATCCCAGTTGTCATCATTCGAGTCCCGCCTTGGGAACGCATCAATCAGCCTTATGGTTGTTGCCGCTCAGCCTTGGTGAACATATCTAACTCTATGTAACCCATTCCAACGTTGCCAGATCTCGCCGGACCCAACGCAGCCCAAATCTAGCGATGTCCAACCAAGATTGGACTTGAAAACCCTAAAAATCTTCTGAAATTGTGGAACTTGAACCAGCGGACTTTTCCGAATGGCTTAGTCATTGAGCCCAAAGAACAACCAGCAATCTTCAGATGGTGAATTCGACGCTAATGGTGGATTTGGACTCGAGGCAAAACTTGTTGCGAGTGAATCGAGAGAGGAGGTTGGATTTGCCGACCCCGGAATCGCCAATTAGTAGCCACACCAAGTAAATATCCCCCACGATCTTGAAGCCCTTCTTGAACAGGACCTTGAGCTCCTTCGCGCTATCCTTCACCTACTGCTCGAAACCCCCATCGCCGTCGTCGTTCCCTTCCGCAAGAGCACCCACCAAGAAGATTCCAGAGACAGAGACGGAGATACAACCCAAGAAGAAGCAGCCCTACCGCAAAGTCAGATTCCCCGCCCCCCTCCTCTTTTCAGAAATCGGTGCACCGCCTCTTCCTGAGGTTTAGATGCGCGGGACTAAAGCTGTTAAACGGGTGGATCGAGTCGGGTTTGGGTCGAGTTATTAATGGGTAGACCTAAATTAACCCATTAATCCATTTATGTCTAATGTAAATTTTTTGACCCATACCCAATCCGACCCATATTAATAAAATATTTTCATATTTAACCAAATTTAGGAAAACTTATTCTTATGTTTTTTTTTTTTTTTTTAAAATATTATATTACTAAAAACTTCTAAACAATACAAATCCAATCAATAATTTTTCAACAATTTTTCAAAAATAGTTTTATACAACAAAAATTTAATGGAAATTTTTTAAAAACTTTTAAAATAATTATTTTAAAAATCGAATTTTAATTATTTTTATTTAAAAATTAAAATTATTTTTATTTTTATTTTAAAAAAATTAAATTTTTAAAAATTAAAATTAAATTAGTCACTCAATTCTCCTTCTCATTACAAGAAATTAGGAATCTTGTTACAAGACTTGTGCCTCCCATGACTATTCCCTGGCTTCCCCTTGAAATCTAGAGGCAATACACAATACCGATGGGGATGGATAGATTGACTTCCTTTCGAAGCGAAAAAAAGATGCGAAATTCAATCGAAGAGGCGAATTAGGAATGGATCGCCATGGATGACAGTGGAAGCAGATGATGATGATGATGATGATGATGATGATGATGATGATGAATGCATTGTGCAAAGAAAGTCGAATGATATACAAAGAGAGGAGCAACATGCATGTGCATCTCCGTCTCCATGGATACCGGCATGCAGGACATGAAGAAGAGGGAAGAGGAGAGAACTTGATGGATGGATGGATCGTCCGATTTTGAGCAGGATTTTGAGCAGGTGCAGAAACGCACTCCTTCCCAAACTAAAAAAGCGCCAAAAAAAGTCTTTGTGTCTCCTCTCCCCCGGCAACTTGCCGAACGTTGGCAAGGCCTCCGCCTCGCCGGATCTGGCGAGCCGCGAGTCCGTCGGCATCGGGTGAGCTCGAGTCTCGCCAGATCGGCGAGGCTCGAGCCTCGTCGGGCGTTGGCGAGGCAGGCCTCACTAAATCCAATGAGCTCGAGTTCGCACGACGCCGGCAAGCTCGAGGCCCGCCTGGCCGGTCGCCGACCATCGCCGTGCCAACGACCGAAGGAAGAAGAAAGAAAAAAAAAATTAAAATAAAAATAATTATATTTTCAATTTTTAAAAAAAAAAAAAAAAAAAAATTGTAAAGTTAAAGAGAGAAGAGACTAGAGAGAGATGGTGAGGTTTTGAGTTACAATAAATGTGTTTCTTTTTAATAGGTTGATAAATGGGTCTTAAATGAGTCAGAGAACTGACCCATTTAAAACTCATATATCTTAATCTTGACCCATTAAAACTCATTATGAGTGTTTTAGAAAATAAAGCTTGACCCATTAACGACCCATTTAACCATAAATAGGTCAATAAATGGGTTGCACAACCCATTTAACACCTCTAGCGAGGACTCGGGTCTCCTGTGTGAAAGCTAGATATCCTAACTACTGGACATGATGGGATACTTAATTATTAATGTTGGAAATTTTATGCTAGCTGTGGGATGCTAAAAAGGCTTCTAGAAACAGCGAATGATGGGATACTTTCTGGTGGTGGACGGTAACCCACTTTATTATTTGTATTGCACAAAATTTTAGAAGTGGCCATTGTGGAGGATAGATTTGCTAGTTATTACAGAGGATAGAGTTGTTGTTCTGCACTTGAAAGTGATGTTGCATTGAATCAATAGGGATATTGAGAATAAGTATACTGGTGCTTTGGTGATTCGTATGGTGATTCGATTGAAGTCTTTCTATTATGAATTTTTGTGTATTTGATTGAATTATTCGAATTAAGTATTGGCAAATGTGAAGTTCATTCCGTGGGCTCAATCATTCTTTTTTCACTAATGGCGACCAATGGATCGACTTCCGAATCTCCTTTTGGTCATTTTCAATTAACATCTGTCAAGTTAGATGGAACTAATTATCCATCTTGGTCTAAAGCGGTCGAGGTCTATCTTACTGCCACCAAACAAC
The DNA here is from genome assembly GCA_014182395.1 of Eucalyptus sp. ANBG9806169. Classification (NCBI taxonomy): domain Eukaryota; kingdom Viridiplantae; phylum Streptophyta; class Magnoliopsida; order Myrtales; family Myrtaceae; genus Eucalyptus; species Eucalyptus sp. ANBG9806169. The sequence goes on along the minus strand of CM024574.1, from coordinate 16,408,211 downwards.
TGGATTATCTCACGTCTACGATACCGTCTGACACGAGTAAAGCTGTCGATTGGATTGCAGGAGATGCGATGATTCGGACCCTATTGTGGAATAGCATGGACCTTAAGGTCAATCCTCACTTTTTTCAATATGACTCAGCTAAAGCAGTTTGGGATAAGTGTGCATTACTCTATTCAGGGCAAAATAATATGATGCGAGTATGTGACACGTGGGAAAAGTTATTTGATATTCAAAATGGAGATCAATCCTTGTCTGATCATTATGCTCGGTTCACCACTCTCTACCATTGATTGGATACTTATCTTCCTGCCTCAAACGATCCAGATGTTTTGGCTAAATGCCAAGAGGATTTGAGGGTAATATTATATCTCAAGTCATTGGGGCCTGAGTATTCATCTCTTCGTCAGCATATTACATCTCAAGTTCTCTTCCTACAGTAGATGAAGTCTTCTCCCAAGTTCTCCGTTCTACAATTCCTAAGAAGAGTTCTTCCACGCCGGCGATGGAGATTAGTGCTATGCTTTCTCGTGGTTCTAGTGGACGTGGAGGTTGAGGTCATGGTAATCGAGGTCGTGGATGCAGTGTTGTTCATGGTGGAAGTCGAGGAGGCCGTGAAGGGTGAGTTGGGACTTGGGGTACCATCAATTCTGGGAATAGTCGTGGTTCCCGCTATTGCCATCATTGTCAAAAAGCTGGACATACATAAGCTTATTGTTATACACTTCACCCAGAGCTCAAACCACCTCTTGCTGCATATGCAGAGGTTGAGGATTCTCTTGGTCCTTCCTCAATGGCTCCACCAAGTTCAACTCAAGTTCTTAAGATAAGCGATTCAGTTACATTAACACGTGCTGAGTATGATACATTGGTTTGCTCCCAACAAGTGACAAGATCTTCAGCTCCTACTACAACTCTGGCACAAACCTCTAAAGGTAGTTTATAGACTCTAGAGCTACCAATCACATGATTGGTAACTGTCTTCTTTTCACTCTACATCTCCTTCATTATCAAATTTAGTTACATTAGCAAATGGTTCACAATCTCAAGTTACTGGTATGGGAGTTGCTCATTTGAGTCCCTCTCTTTCTTTGTCATATGTCCTTCACCTATCAAAATTTCCTTATAATTTGATTTCTATTAGCTCATTGACCAAAGAACTAAATTGTTCTGTGACATTTTTCTCTTCTCGTTGTGTTTTTTAGGATCTGAGGACTAGATAGATGATTGGTGGGGGACATGAATCAAATGGCATGTACTATCTTAATAAGAAGGTGTTAGCTGCCACAACTGAGAAACAGACATCCACTGATGTATATCGGATGCATTGTCGTGCTAGTCATCCACCACCAAACCTACTTCGACATTTATTTCCTGAGTCTAAGTTTGTGAGTTCCTTTCAGTGTGAAGCTTGTCAGTTTGGTAAAGATTATAGAGCTTCTTTTCCTTCTTGTATTTAGAGTCGTGTGTCTAGTCCATTTGAGTTGGTTCACTCAGATGTATTGGGTCCATGTCGTGTGTCTAATGTCTCTAGATTCAGATATTTTGTTACATTCGTGGATAATTTTTCCCAAATGACTTGGTTATTCTTAATAAAAGATCGTACAGAGATTTTTCATTGCTTTCAATTGTTCTATTTCAAAGTGTTGAATCAATATAATATCTCTATCAAACATTTACGATCAGATAATGCTAGAGAATACCTTGCTACAACTTCTGGTTTTTAGTCCTTTCTGGAATCTCATGGCATTATTCATCAGATGTCCTACTCATACATTCCACAACAAAATGGCGTAGCTAAACATAAAAATCGCAATCTTCTTGATTTTTCCCGTTGCCTCATGTTTCATATGCATCTACCTAAACATTTTTAGGGCCATGCTGTTCTTACAGCATGTTATTTAATTAATAGACTTTCAACTTATGTTCTTCAAGGGAAGACGCCATTTTCAATTTTACATCCAAATTGTCCTCTTTTTTCTTTACCTCTTCGGGTCTTTGGGTGTGTTTGTTTTGTACATAATCTTACTCCAAGTCTTGATAAACTAGATCCTCGTGTTGAAAAATGTGTATTTGTGGGATACTCTCAAACTCATAAGGGATACAAATGTTACTGCCGTACTTGTTGTTGTATGTTCGTGTCTATAGATGTGACGATCTTTGAAGATCAATCATATTTTTCTTCTCAAAATGTTCCATAGACACATGGTGATAGTGATGATTGTGTCCTACCAATGCTTCCACTGCCTTCCATCTCTCCAGCTACCTCCAAAAAATTTCAGTTTGCTAACCACACCTATCATCGATGACGTACGACTCCAACTATGATAGTACGACCTTCATTAGTACCTGATTCATCTGTTCCCCCATCTATTGCAGTGCCAGCCTCTGATCTTGATTCGCCTATTGCTTCTTGAAAAGGTACACGTTCTTGTGTTGGTCATCCAGTTAATCGTTAGTACACGTCATCCTATTTCAAAGTTTTTGTCCTATGATCGTTTATCTCCTACCTTCTCTGTCTTTGTCTCGTCGTTGTCTTCTATTTCTGTGCCTAGCAGTGTTGCCAAAGCTCTTGCTCATCCGAGTTGGCGTCGTGCCATGGAAGATGAAATGCAAGCACTAATTCAAAACAAAACTTGGGAGCTTACTTCCTTACCTACTGATAAGCAACCCGTTGGTTGTCGTTGGGTTTTCACTGTTAAAGTTCACCCGAATGGTACTCTTGATCGATTGAAGGCACGGTTAGTTGCGAAAGGGTATACTCAAACTTATGGTGTCGACTATAATGACACATTCTCTCTCGTGGCCAAAATTCCCTCTGTCCGTGTCATTATTTCATTGGCTGTGCAATTTGGTTGGATCCTTCATCAATTGGATGTGAAAAATGCCTTTTTACATGGTGATATGGCTAAGGAGGTCTACATGGAGCAACCACCTAGGTTTATTGCTCAGGGGGAGAGTCTGGTATGTTGTTTACACAAAGCTTTGTCTGGACTTAAACAGTCTCCTCGTGCTTGGTTTGGTAGATTTAGTGATACAGTTGTCAAATTTGGATTAAAGCGATGTTAGGTAGATCATTTAGTTTTCAGTTATGTGTCTTCAACTGGCTGTATCCTTCTAGTTGTATATGTGGATGATATCATCATTATTGGCAATGATTAAGGTGGTATTCAAAAACTTAAGCAATTTTTGCATAAAGAATCCAGTACTAAAGATCTGGGACGTCTTCAATACTTTCTTGGTATTGAAGTATCCTCTTCACATGCTGGTATCAATTTATCGCAACGAAATTATGTACTGGACATCCTTGGCAAGGTTGGATTTCTTGGAGTAAAGCCAGTCGATACCCCTATGGATCACAATATGAAACTTGATGCAGAACATGGAGAATTACTATATGATCTAGCAAAGTATCGAAGATTAGTTGGTAAGTTAAACTATCTTACTATCACAAGACCTGATATATCCTTTGCAGTTAGTGTAGTAAGTCAATTCATGAGTTCTCCTCGTACCACTCATTGGGATGCTATACTTCGAATCGTCAAATATTTGAAGGGAGCGCTTGGTAAAGGACTACAGTTCAAGAATTATGGCCATCTAAACACTGCAGGCTTTTCTGATGTCGACTGGGCGGATGTCCTGTGGATAGGAGATCTACTTCAAGCTATTGTGTGTTTCTTGGGGGTAATTTAGTTGCATGGAAAAGCAAGAAATAACATGTAGTTTCCTGATCAAGCGCTGAAGCTGAATATCGTGCTATGGCACATGTGACAAGTGAATTACTATGGTTGAGAAAGTTACTATCAGAAATTGAATGTCACCGTCAAATCCATCAATGCTATATTGTGATAATCAATCCGCTATTCATATTGCATCTAATCTAGTCTTCTACGAGCAAACTAAGTACATTGAGATTGATTGTCATTTTGTGCGAGAAAAAGTTCAAAGGTTATTCTACAACACACAAAGTCGGAGGATCAACTCGCAGATATTTTTACGAAATCTCTATGAGGAAATAGAGTGAGCATCTTATGTAACAAGTTGGGATTATTTGATATCTATATCCCAACTTGAGGGGGAGCGTTGAGAAATATTGTTAGTAATAAGGGTAAAATAGTAAACGCGCGCGCGCGCACATACACACATATATATATTTATATTTGTAACCCTATGTTTATTTCGTGAATTAGAAAACATTTATCTCTTCACAACAATTTTTTATGTTTTTTTTTCCTTGTTCTTTTATTATTTATGTATGCAAAGACTGAATTTTCTGTTTTTAATATTTATATAGGCAAATATGAACATGTTTTGGGGAGTATGCAAAATATTGAGATCTGAAATATTAAGCAAAATTACTCTATTGTAGTTGAATCATTACATCATGGAGAAAACTATGCACGATAGAGACAAAGAAAATAATATTTAGGCATGTTTTGTGAAAAATGAATAATTTAAAATTCATTTTCTTGAAATTCGATTGTTTGTATTGCTCGAACTAATTAGTAGGAGGAAAATCTTTTCATAGATAATAAATTGTGTTAAAACATTTTCTTGTGATGATAAAAATATTTTTTACTCATTCATTTTTGTAATTTTGTTATATCAACAACAAATATACTCGTTTAGGGTTTTCGGTAATTAAAAAATAATAATTTAAAGTAAATTTATCACAATTGATCCAATTCGAGATTTTTCGTAGAAAAAATTAGTTTGAAACAAATTCGTTACATGTATACTGATTTGGATTTTTCGTGATACTCACCCTATTATGAATAAATATGATGATTGAGTTTATTCATGCAAGCACAATTTGAGAGTGCATGTAATCTAGTCAAATAGGAAAAATACTCTAATAAAAAAACATGCATTTTTTTTATTTATGGGTCGATGGACTATGCAAAAAAAAAAAAATTAAAAATTATGGAGAATATTCCCCCTTAGATTTCAGGGGATACTTTGCTTCAAGAGAGGGAGGATCTGCTTATCCAAGAGTGAACGGGGAAGACAAGAAAATGGCAGGAATAAAGCAATTAAAACAGACCGAGCCGAGCGAATCAAGCAATTCGAATTGAAGCAACCGGTACAATCTCAGTTTATATTTCTCCGCCAATGTTAGCAGTTAACATTCAACCAAAGAGGCTTATGCCCATATCAAAAATAACAATATCAGACAAGCTTCCCCAGTTACTAAACGTGGCATTTATCTTTCTGTGACATAAAGTCTTCATATCTTCTTTTACTGTTTTCAGCATTTTGTGAAATGGTTCTGCTTTCTGGGTTGAAAAAGACTGATAACAACATCAAGGATAAAGATTAGTGCAATACAAGATAATCATCAAGTTCAGTGCATAACTTTTTCTTGACAGATGCAGTGACTTGGTCACTAAGCACTATCACCGCAGCGACACTTTGACCAGCAAACTTGAAGCTAAGCTTAATGAGTTCGAGAAACCTCTATTGAACCAGGTCTATCCAATTTCAATATTCTGAGCTGTTATTTATGAACTTATTTGCATCATAATGCGGTATATCCTTCCAAATAATTTAGAAATGTGCAGTACATGGAAGGTTTTCTCCCAGACATAATTGAAGAAGATATGACCAATAAGATTAAAGTACTTCTGTCTGATCGATGGTAAAGTCTTCCAGAAAGGAGGACGCTGAAATCTGAGAGGTGGACGTGATGGTAGAAATGTTGGACAGAGAAAATGTACCCCTCAGAGCGATGGCCACAATCAACCCTTATCTCCTTTCGCATTGTGAGCAACACTGGCCAGGGCCCTGCAAAAATCATCGTTCATGACTGACAATACAGGCATTTTGAAATGTGTACCACAATTTCATACTTTAAGTCTTGACTCTTCTCTGCAAGCAATTTTAATCATCAATGTTGCGGCAGATGCCTCATTCAACACAATCGCATGCAACCTTACTGATATGCTAGAATAGTTAATGAGCGAACCAACAAAAACACTTTAATTAAGTATTCCACTGTCAACAGAAGCAGCAAAATCAGTCTCATGGCATGCAAGTTTTTAAAATCTTAACTGGTTGTCCCATAAAAATGATAACACACAGCAAACAGAATTTTCTGTTGATTATAATCTAATAATGTACATTGCCCCTAACTTCCAAAGTTCTAAATGTTCTTTCTCCAATTTGAGCATTGCTGCCACAAATTACGACATATACTCAGCCACTTGGGCCAACCTTAGGCGGCACCCCTGGCAAGGGCAATGGAGGCTGCTAAACTAGGGACATTGACACTGTCATTGAACCCATCCAGGTAAGTTCCAATCTGAGGGTTGGCTTTAGCAATTTGTTGTGCATTTATAAGAGTTGCAAGATAAAACTCAAGTAGATGTTCCAGTGACTAGTATCCGCCTAAATTGGAAGGAGCATCTAAACCTTCACTGGTGCCAGAAAAGTAAAGAATTCCTAGAAGTTCTCTCAATTGAGATGTCTCAAAGGAAACTACTGCAAATTTTGCTTGCTGCAGCTACTTTTACGACCACATTTTTTTGTGTATAAATCTCCCAGTGAGCAACCTTATAGGTGCTTTGCCTTTCTGCCTGAACAAAGAAAAAGTTTTCAAGACCACAACTCTTGTATGCAAAAAAATAGGATATTGCCCAACAACACTGCACTCATTTTAAGAGTGAAAACAAGTAGCTTATTTCAGACCTATGACACATACATGGATTATATTAACCAGAATCAGACTATTACTTGAGTGTCAATGTCTAGAACAGTGTTATCAATGCGTGTACTATATAGATATATGATAGGCGCTTTTTGCATGCAGGATAGGGGTTGCTTTGCAGCTACCATGGGTCTTCAAAAGGAACTGGGACAGGAGCAAAGACATCCTAAGAAGTCTGCCTGTGGACTCTACCTCAAGAGACCTTCCTTATTTAGGACAATACAAAGATGAGGCTTTTAAGAAGAATGGCAGGCTTTTCTTTAAGATGCAATCCTTGTAGCTCCCAACAGCTTTTCAAGCAGCTACATTTTCTCTCCATTCTTCCTTCCCAAAGTCTAATCCCACATTTTACATGCAATGCAATGCATCCTTCATCAAAAGAAAGTACTCTTTTTATCTGTCCAACTCCATTCAAGTTTTGGCAGTTCATGGAGACCTCCACATACCAACTGCTTTTAAGGAAAATCACAATTATTCCTAGAAACGCTACTTCATATGGACAAGCTCCAAACTCCAAAAAAGAAAGTAGAAGAAGTTCCCAGTCAAAATGGATGCAATCTTTCCCAGGCAATCTCCCATTTTGAAAATTGTACCTTTTTCAATGGAAGATCAGCCTTTTGGAATACTAAAATCAGTCAAAATTGGAGATATGTATGTAGACGTGTTAAATGGTTTTTAGTATGTAACGGGATCTTTCAGTCGTAAGTAGAGTTTGTTAGTATGTTCTCATCCTAAGAATAACTAAAAGATGATATTTGATTTCAAAAACCCTGTTTAATGAGGCCTAACCCTATAATAATTTAAACATAAGAGGTCCAACGTTCCCGAGCTCAACCTTATTGGTCCCAGAAATCCAGGGTCCAGTTATCCTTCATCCGGCAGACACCTTCTTAAGATTGCAGAGACCTCTAAATACATATTCCACTTATCAGTCAAGACTCCTCAATCGTAAGGAAACACCAAAAGACCCCACCATACGGCATCCTCTATGTCTTGAAATTAGCCTTAGCTTATACCCAAAAAAACTATAGCATCAAGCCACGTGGGTATCTTAAGTTGTCAAGGGGACAAAAGAATTGAAATTCCTTTCAAACTTACAGAAAAATCAACTACCCGTCTTCTTAGTGCATTGCATATGCCTCTGGAGTGTCCTTCCAACTGCTACATTCAAAATACCATCTTAAGTTGTCCAGGGGACAAAAGAATTATAAAATCCTTCCAAACTTACAAAAAAATCAACTACCCATCTCCTTAGTGCATTGAATATGCCTCGAGAGTCTCCTTCCAACTGCTTTAACCAAGATACATTCAAAATACCATCTAAGAAGACGAAAGCTTCTTTTTCTCTTGAAAGAAAAACATGCCTTTGGATCATTATGATTTTTTCTTTGGCCGTGGACGGTGGCTTCTAGGTAAGTTAATTATCTAGGCTCGTTTGCCCCTGTTAGAATGAAAGAAAGTGGTTCAAGACATTGAGATTCTAAACTATGCAAGGGAGATATGTTTTCTGATCACATCTCTGAAGAGTCATGCAAGAGATAGTGAATAGCTAAAGAGAAGTATATCAATTCCCCCCCAACCACCCCCCAAAAAAAAAAAAAAAAAAAAAAAAACCAACACCAAACAAAACAAATGAAAAATGGAAGAACAAGTCAGAACACAATTGCACATCTATAATGAGTTCTTGTCATGTCATATAAGAGATGGTTTATTCAACCAAATCAACAACTGATTAGATCACATCATGTATCAATAGACCCTGATAAGGATACACCATAACTTCTAAGCAAGAGCACTTCTCATGTGAAAATTACACGAGCTTCTGATTTAGCATAATCATTGCTCCCGCATATAAGATTCCTAAATACTTAGTTCCTATAAATACTTTCAATTACTCAAGAATTCCGCTAAACTCACAAGATACTGCATATATAGTGGGAGACCTAAAATATCACTGCAGAGAATTCATTTGAGAAAAATGATCTTGAACAAATAATTAAAGGTTATCAATAGCACAATCAACCAGGGGCATGGGCCCTAAACATTGATATATGTGCCCTAAAATTGCAGATGAGTTACTGGGGCAATCCTCGACAAGAAGCAACTCATTGATGTGCAAAGTTGCAATATTTGGCAAGAAATCAGCAGTTGCCTCTGCAGAACACAGTAGGCCACTAGAATCTATCTACTACCTAATATCTACCCAATTGACACTCCAGGCAATGGCGCAATCGTTCGACAGCAAACTTCCACTAGAAATTGCGCCTATCATAATTTTTTACTGATAACTGGCAAGAATGCCGAATGAATGAGCAAAGACCCAGCCAAACAGAAATTATCATCTCTCTTCCAACTTTACTCACATTGATCAAACGAATGAAAAACAAAAACTTGACGAAGCACGCATTTGGACAGGACGATCAATAATAGATGACCCACTAGTTCAAAGGCCATGGAGATGCCAAAAGAGGCATTGACCTAGAAACCCAGTATGCACAAATTGAATCTCCGTGAAGAACCCTAAATTGTACCCGAACAAATCAAACGACCAATCAATACCCAAAAATCCATTTCCACTCCCAATCGATCATTAATCAAGCATTCCAATTGGCAGCAAATTAAAACAATCATCCCCGGAAGGACACTCACTTCTTGTGTCGCCGGCCCTTCTTGGGGCCCCAGCCCTCGAGCTTGGCGACGGGGCAGCCGCAGCGCGCCCGGAAGAGCAGGACGGCGCGGCCGTTGGGCGGGGCCATCTTCCGGAGCTCGGCGCGGAGGCACTCGTAATCGGGGTTGGACTCGGTGACGCCCTTCCAGGGGAGGCGGTCGATCTCCCGGGAGGAGCCCGATCTCGCGCACTCCTCCGTCTGGAGCTGCAAATCGAACTCCATGGCCTTCTTGAGGCCCTTGCAGCCGGGGCGGTCGCAGCGGCGGGCGCGGGCGCCGCAGAAGCACTCGTGGAGGGCGACGGCGACGAGGAAGAAGGCGGCAAAGCCGAGGGCGTAGGGGACGACGGGGAGATCGAGGCGGAGGTGGATGGTGGCGGTGGCGGCGGCGGGGTGGGAGAGGAGGAGGGAGAGGGAGTTGAAGATGTAGGAGAAGTAGGAGGAGACCAGGAAGGCGCCGGAGCCGAGGACGAGGACGAGGATGAGGAGGTCGAGCGTGGCGGAGGGGGAGTGCGTGCAGAGGGACGACGCGTGGTGGTGGCCGTGGTGGCCGTGGCCGCCGCCGCCGCCGTGGTGGCTGCCGGAGAGGCCGCCGCCGGCGCCGCCCGGCGGCTTGTGGTGGTGGTGGTTGGGCTTGGAGGGGTTGAGCGCAGGCATGGCAGTAGCGCTTGCGAAGAGGAAGGAGAAGAAGCGGAGGGGAAGGAGATGGTGCATCTTGTTATGTGAGAAAAGCGGAGGGGTTGAGCGCAGGCATGGCAGTGGCCGATTTTCCTTTTTCTTTTTTTTTTTTTTTAAAAATAATTTTCTCTGATTTAATTAATTAATCAATTAATTAATTTACTTATTTATTTATTGTTGTTATTATTATTTGCTTATTTATTGTCGATGGGCTTTTCTTGTGGGGGCGTTTGGAGTGGAATCTGGGGAAGGAAAAAAAAAAAAGCGCAAAAGGGCGGGCGCGTGCGGGCCACGCGCCGCCTGGGGAGCGTGGTGGGGGAGGATTTGGTATTTTGCCTTTTTAAAGTGGGTTCTTTTTATAATTATTTTTTGTTTGCTTGTCCTTTAGGCTTTCCTTTCCTTCGTCGTTTTTGTTTTTTCCTTATGGGTTAATTAGTAGTTAATGGCGTTTTTAATGAGAATGAGATGGAGTTGAAAGTGGGGGATAGTTGGAGGACTAGGGTGGAAATATCCCTTTCTTCAAGGACTGAGTAGCATCGCCGAGAGGCGGGCAAGTGGGGGTCACGCGCCGTGGGACGGGGGGAGTTTAGGGGGAGGAGTTAGTATTTTGCTTGTTTTTAGGGGGTTCTTATGTAATTTGTTTATTTGCTTGTCCTTTGGGCTTTCTTTTCCTATTTTTTGTATGGGTTCATTAGTAGTTAATGATGTTTTAAATGAGATGGAGTTGGAGGAGAGCAAAGGACTAGGGTGGAAATATTCCTTTCGTCAAGGACTGAGTAGCATCGTTTGGTTTGGTTTATGTTCTGGAGATTCACATCCTTTTGTGTTGTGAACCTCCTTTTTCTCTATTTTTTCTTTTCTGGTTTTTTTTTTTTTTTGATGACTCGGGAACCGCCATACAGTCGGCATCCGGCGACGTAAATTCGGGGCACTAACTCGAAGACCCACCTCTCACGACACCTCACTTAATTTCCTCTTCTTCTTTCTTCCCTTGTTTTATGTTGTTTTGCCTTGGTCGCCGCACGCATTGAAGTTTGATTTACTTTCGATTGAAGTCTATTTAGCCGTTTTTCTCATTATCTGACGAATTGCATGACATATTTTGTTTCATCTGACGACTGAAAAGAAAAGACAAATGGGGTTAACGCAGCATCATAGTGCCACGTCAACACCGGTCCTAAAAAACGGGAGGGGAAGGAGGCGAGAAAGGAGGAAGGGTTTTTATGATACAATGACGTACCATTTGGCCTATAAATGCAACCGTCATTTTAATTTATGCGATCATATGACGCAATCTGTTTGTATGCTATATCATCCTAAAATTTTTGTAAAACTTTTTATCTGGTAATTGTGTTAATTCAAACTTGAGGCCTTATTTAAACATGAAATAATTTCATGTTACGTCATATCAAAAATTATTATATTTAAATAAAAAATCTTATACATAAATGTACTCCAATCTATTAATGTCCATATATTAATGTGTTTACATATAGTTACTTGTGTCAATTGGCATGAACATTGACTACAGTATATTTTCATTAAATTTATGATAAATTTATTTTTATATTAAACATGACATCATGAAATTTTATTGCGATTTCTACAATTAGAACATGGCATATATATATTGAATAAGTAACATTGACTATTAGAGAAATCTCACGTTGCAGAATTGGTGTGGTGTAAAGAGTTAATATATTATAGTTGACGCATAACTCACTGACTTAAGTTTTTGAGTGAAGATAGATCGAATTAGATATGTTAACGGGCTCAGATAGAAGCTCATAAATGGCGTTAACGCAGCATCATAGTGCCACGTCAACACCGGCCCTCAAAAATGGGAGGGGAATGGGGTGAGAAAGGAGGAAGGGTTTCTACAATACAAAAACTTACCATTTCGCCTATAAATGCAACTGTCATTTTCTTCTTTTATTAATTTATGCAATCATATGACGCAATCTGTTAGTATGCTATATCATCCTAAAAATTTCGTAAAACTTTTTGTCTCGTAATTGTGTTAATTCAAACTCGAGGCCTTTATTTAAATGTGAAATTTATTTCATGTTACATCATATAAAAAAATATTATATTTAAATAAAAAAATCTTGTACATAAATGTACTCCAATCTGTTTTTTTTTTTTTGGTCGGAATACTCCAATCTGTTAATGTGCATATATTAATGTGTTTACATATAGTTACTTGTGTCAACTGGCATGAACATTGACTACAATATACTTTTTCATTAAATTTATGATAAAATTATTTTTATATTAAATATGACATCATGAAATTTTATTGCAATTCTATAATTAAAACATGGCATATATATTGAATAAGTGACATTGACAAATGTTAGGATGCATGAATTGTGTTAGAGAAATCCTAAGTTGAGGAGTTGGTGTGATGTAAAGAGTTAATATATTATAGTTGACCCATAATTCACTGATTTAAGTATTTGAATGAAAATAGATCCAACTAGATATTTTAACGGGCTCAGATAGGAGCTCATAAATGGTATTAATGCAACATCATAGTGCCACGTCAACACCGGCCCGGGAGGGGAAGGCGGTGAGAAAAGGAGGAAGGGTTTCTATGATACAATAACTTACCAATTTCGCCCATAAATGCAACTGGCATTTTCTTCTTTTATTAATTTATGCGATCATATGACGCAATCTATTAGTTGCTATATCATCATAAAAAATTCGTAAAACTTTTTGTCTCGTAATTGTGTTAATTCAAACTTGAGGCCTTATTTAAACATGAAATCATGTTACGTCATATAAAAAATTATTATATTTAAATAAAAAATCTTATACATAAATGTACTCCAATCTATTAATGTGTATATATTAATGTGTTCAAATATAGTTACTTGTGTCAATTGCCATGAACATTGACTACAATATACTTTTTCATTAAATTTATGATATAATTATTTTTATATTAAAAATGACATCATGAAATTTTATTGCAATTTCTATAATTAAAACACGACATATATACTTGAATAAGTGACGTTGACTAATGTTAGGATGCACGCATTGTGTTAGAGAAATCCCACATTGGGGAATTGGTGTGGTGTGAAGAGTTAATATATTATAGTTGACCTATAACTCATTGACTTAAGTTTTTAAATGAATATAAATCAAACTAGATATGTTAACAGGCTCAAATATGAGCTCTCTCTTGGCGATCTCTTCACGCGAAAGGTATGGGTTTCTGTTGTGCTCTCACAATAACTATGCCCCACAAAAATTTACTCTTCCATAGCTATTTTGAGTATCCATCATGTTATGTGTTGGATAAAGTTTTGCATATGGGGGTAGTTTGGTCTTTCAAAACTGAGATTTTGTCGAAAAAAGTATAAAGAAGTATTTCTTAAAATAAGGATTAATATCATAAAATAATCACAAACTATGTTAATTGTGACACAAATGCGTTGAACTTTTTTTTGTCACTAAAACCCTAAACTTACTTATTGTGATACAAATGCCCCAAACTTTATTCAGTATAATAAAAAACTTGAACTTATACCAATGTGATAAATATACCCTAAATGAAACTGAAATAAATGGTATTTATATAACACGTGTATAAATTTGGAAATTTTTGTGATACAAAAAACGTTGGAGGTATTTATATCACAGTAAACAAGTTTAAGGTTTTTAATGACATAATATTTTTTGAGGTATTTGTGTCATAATTGGCATCCTTTGGTCTTGTGGTATTTTCCCTTAGAATAAATTATGCAAATGGTAAAATTGTAAAACTTGAAGAAGGTTTGATGTAATTCTTCTCCCCCCCCCAAAAAAAAAAAAAAAAAAAAAAAAAACACACACACACACAAAAATCGCAGGACTATGCAATAGAGTACTTGGGTTTTCTTCAGTCATTTGGCAAGTAACTTGTCACTACAGGTTTTAAGAAAATTGCTCTTAGTAGCTTTGAAGTGATGTAACAATTAAATCTTCAAAGCAAAAGTTGTAGCATTTTTTCTAGAAATTGGCAATAATAAATAATAAAATTTCTATGACTAATTTTGCAAAAAAAACATTAAAAATCATAATAATAATGGCATATAAAATGATAATAACAGAAATAATAACAATATATCAGTAGATATAATAATAATAATAACACTTTCGTGTTATTATCGTAATTATATGGATATATGTTATAGTCATCATTATGATTATCATATTATAAAAGTAAAATAAGAATGACATATTGATTCTACTCCAATAATGCTATTGGTGTGTTTTCTTCGTTTCGATGACGACAACAATCTTGTGGCAATTTTTGCCGAACTCATTAAGTATTTATAATCATAGCACAACACCCTTAAAATATGTCATGCCAAACACGTGTTTCGTCGGCTATAGCATAGTTCTAACATAGATGCAGTTGTATCGAACGGGCTATAAGTCTTCATGAGAAGATGATGGGAGTATGGTGGTTGTAGAATTAGGGATGAGGTTAAATTAGGAGTTTTAGGTAAATGAGGGAATTAGATTGCGATAGAGGCAATTCGTAAAGGAAACTGGTGATTTCGCAAATTAAAGTCATAATTTTTAGGGGTGCATATCGGCTCCGGTCTAATTCGGGGACCAAATTGGACTAGCTGGTTTTGGCGATTCTCATAGAATTTGGTCCAATTCCAATAACCATTTTGACCGAACTAAACTGAACTAGTGGAACCAGTCGAGAATATATATTATCATAAATGATACAAAAATTGAAAATAAAGTATTTATAGCATAAGTCATAAAATAAATAAATAAATAATGCCCCTGATGTCAGGGTGTGAATTAACCAATTCTAATACTAATGACCTAAGAAGCACTGACACTCTCTCGAAGCTTTCGTGTCATGTCCAACACGTGTCCGACATGCTCCGACACGTTCAAACACGCGGTCAACGAGTGTTGGCAAATCTGACACGTGGTCAACTCTAACATAGATGCAGTTGTATCGAACAGGCTATAAGTCTTCATGAGAAGATGATGGGAGCATGGTGGTTGTAGAATTAGGGATGAGGTTATATTAGGATTTTTAGGTAAATGAGGGATTTAGATTGCGATAAAGGCAATTCGTGAAGGAAATTAGTGATTTCACAAATTAAAGTCATAATATTTAGGGGTGCATATCGGCTCCAGTCTAATTCGGGGACCATATTTGACTAATTGATTTTGGCGATTCTCATAGAAATTGGTCCAATTCCAATAACCATTTTGACCGAACTAAACCGAACTAGTGGAACTGGTCAAGAATATATATAATATCATAAATGATACAAAAATTGAAAATAAAGTATTTATAGCGTAAGTCATAAAAAAAAAAATAATAATAACGCCCCCGATGTCAGGGTGTGAATTGACCAATTCTAATACTAATGACACCTAGTAACTAAAATAGCTATTGTCTTTCGAGAGCAAATTGGTGTGTAAAGTCAAACTAAGGGCATGAACTAGTGATATTATAAACGGTTAATGCTACTAAAAACTCAAAACTGTTATATTTGTAACAAATTTATCATAAATTAATTTTTTGACCAAAAAAATTTAAAACTATTATATTTGTGACAAATTTATTTTTAGTTTTCGTTAAATTGGATTAACGAAAACTCTAAATTAGTGCATCTATCAACTGCCACGTATTATATAATTCAATAATTTGAAGGTAAAATTTAATAAAAATTAATGGAAAGTAAATTTGTCGCAAATGTATTACTTTAGAGTTTTTAGTGATTAAAAAATTAATTTCAGGCAAATTTTTTTCGTGACGTTAATTCTATTATAAGAGAGTAAAAAAGTGACATGCATGTGAAAGGTTTTTTTTTTTTTTTTTTCCTACTGGTTTTCCCCAACAGACCCTAATTACCAATTCCTAAAGGTTAGGGTCGAATCCCTACTTCCTTACCTCGAGTAGAGGCGTCCCCAACTAAGCGAAGCCTTGTTTTCCGGTACAGATGCCAAAATTTTTGCTACATAAATCAATTTGCAATTCAGAATCTTATATGGCATCTAATTAAAACATTGTGATTGCCTTTTCCTATCTCAATTAATAAACGTTGCACCTTATCTTACTGCTTCAACCAAGAATAATTATATAACGGTACATCCGGTAGTAGTTTTACCTTTAGTGCTTTGCCTAACTAATTGTAGATATTAAGATTAGACATTTGCAATTATGTGGCCGGATCGAGGCAGGCTTAATCAGGCTTATGTGGGCGGTCTCCCAGGCCGAAGAGAGAGCACTCTTACCCAAGTTGGTCGAGAATGTGCTTTAGGTCAATGGGCTCAGGTGGGTCTAATGGGTTTCTAGATCCAAGATTAGGGGCCCATTTGGTTCGGTTTTGGGGGAATGCCTTTGGCCAAATGCAAATATCTTTGGGGTAAAAGAGTTTTCGGAAATGCTTGGATGTTTGGCAAATTGGGCATTGGAAAGTGACTTTGGTGTAAATACTGTTTGGTAAACTCAACATTTGCAAAGGGCTTTTATTATTATTTAAAAAAAAAATTGATGAAACTCTGTCACCGATCAACGGCGGGCCAACCACTGGCTGTCAGATTTGGCCGCTGGCGACGCCTGCCTGGGTCAAGCGTGCCTGGGTCACGCGAACCCAGGTGACGCTTGCTTGGGTCGCACGGACCCAGATCTGGCTGCCGGCAAGGCCCAGGCGAGGCCACCTGAGGTCGCGCAACCTCGGGCAACCTGGCTGACGGTCGGATCTAGGTTCCCTAGACCTCCGCCAGCCTCGTCGGTAGCTAGATCTGGCCACTTCTGGCAGCCGGCGGTTGGGGGTATGGGGAAGATGATCAGAAAAAAGAAAAAAAAGAAAAAAGAAAAAAAAAGGGTCAACGGATGAACAATAAGGTGGACTCGCATTTTCCGAATGCTGAAAGCCCAAAGTAGGTGGGGACCTGCTTTGGGCTTTGGAGCATTTAGCCAAAGGGAGTTGCAAATGCCGAATCAAACATCAAAATTTTTTCCCAATGGGCTTTGGGCCCCCAAAGCCCCTTGGGAAATTGAACCAAATGGGGCCTAGGTCAAGTTAAAGGTAAATAGGTGGGTGTAGTTTTTGCTTAATCAAATGACTAACACATGAATTCGCTTGTTATCGTAATTCCTGCAAAGTGAGAGAGTTGACTAGTTGATATAAGATGTTGGCATTGGAGATTTGCGATGTCATTGCGTGTGATTCAATCACAAAATTTCATACTATCCATAATTTTTTTCGATACATTAAATATGGAATTAGATAAATTATACTAGACGAGAATATGTGTTTGCTCAACCCTTTTTCTTTACATTATCGCAACCCTCCAACTTCTAATGCCAATGCTTATACGATGTAAATGCCCATGTTTGTCATCACAGCCGTTTTGCTTCATCTCCTCAAAAGAGAGACAAAGAGTCATCCCTGGCTTTGACAGATTAAAAAGGTTCCACACGCCTCTATAAGAAAACATCTGGAGTCAAAAGATTCGATTGTGAATCCCAATATGTTTGGCTTTTTGCGGGTGTTGGCAATGGCTTGTTATATTTTAGACGACCAAGAAAAACGTGTTTGACTTCACCAAAAAAAAAAAAAAAAAAAAACGTGTTGGCTTGTTATATTTTAGACGACCAAGAAAAACGTGTTTGAGAAAATTTGTTAAAAAAGAGAAAAGATTTTGTATATTTGAACAGCACTTTACTCAACTAGGAATCGTGGATGAGGTAAATCAAAGGAATAACGTTCCATTTGTTACTGTCACAGGTGGATTGAGTAGAGATGACTTAAATCAAACATTTTCATAGCATGAAATCAAAAGATTAAAGTTTCATCAATTGTTGCTATGTATAGACAAAGTATTTATGTTTCAGATTGAACATTGTAAAGCAAGTTTAAAACTCTTATGAAGATACTTAGATTAGGTAGCTGTAATGGCCTCTATACTTATAACAAAGAAAGTAACTACCATGTAAAGAGACTTACCAGGTCAGGCAAGGGAAAGGTATTTTATGTGATAAATGCCCTACACTATAATTACATGCAATGCAACCAACTTAGAGATGTATACATATAGGCATCAAATGGGATGTGATTTAAGTCGGGTGGTTAATGGTAACTGATTAATTATATTACATCATGATTATCATGCCATATATCGGTCATATAACACATTCTCTCCATATTGGAGTGGAATATTTGGAAGGGGTTGGAAATTTGAAACTAAGCAACTCAAAATGGTAATTATGAGAAAGTTTCACAACTTGTGTCATTTCGAATCAAGTTTTATGTCTTTTGGGCCCAAAAGAAAATTCTGCATTTGAACACTTCAACTTCCCTAAAGAAGGGAAACTTAAATATCGATGGAGCAGGGTGTTCTTGTCTGTCCAAGCAAACCCGGTTGTGATGTATAATACGAAAGTTGATATGTTGGGATTGACTTGAATGGACAAACATCTCATGTTCTGGAAATAATAAAAAAGTTTGTCTCAACAAGAATAAGGAAGGAAAGTCTACATTGTCTGAATTGGGCTGAAATATTCTCTGGTTTGGGCCTTTGTGAACAACGGCCTGCCAAGAACAATTTTGGTCAAGCTGGCTGCTTTCGGTCCATAGGAATCCCGCAGAAAACATACTCCCCGATGTTCATAGTTCAAAACCAAGTTAGCCATTCTGCAAATTTGTGAGGATTAATGTATGGAGAAATTTGGAAGGATTGGTCGATGCAGAAACTGGTCATGGTACCGCCTGCGTCGAGGTGCTTAGCCTTGCCATGCCTTCGCTCCTCTCTCTCTCTCTCTAGATTATTTCAAATTGCTTTGCTTTAATTGAAATCACCCAAGATGATACGTGTACGTGATGGAAAATGTGTTTTGAGTGACCATATGGTTTTGATAGATAATCATCATTACTAAGGCATAGGGATATGCCATCGGCTAAGGATAAAGATCGGGATAGATGAAATCACCGTCAACACCTAAAAGAACACTACCAACGATGGATGAAAAACTTCCGGATAAAAGAAGTTTACCACAAAAGCCCAAAGGAAACTCACTAACTAAGGATATATGACTTCTTGCTTCACCACCAAAGTAATTTGGATAAAAAAACATAAGAAGTCCACTCACTTGAGGAAAATCTCATGTATATTCAAATGCAAGTCTGATTGTTGTACAAATAAGATTACACTCCTACTTATGGAGTGATTCTGCTAAACAAAACGAAAATCCCTGCTGGAATCCTCTAAAATTGAAAAGACTCTTGAAGTATTCACATTATTGAACTCATAAAATTAGGAATAAATTCATTTTAACTAAGGCTAAATACATAGTAACTAATGTTAGACTCTCCAAATTCGTCCACCAGCCTTGGAAGTTGAATAACCATCTTAGAATATCAACAAATAGCCATGGAAATTGATTAGAACAACCTCCACTTGCTAGGTAGTTGATCAGTTGCCATGAAGTCAACAACAAACTGATAAAATCGACATCTTCGTAGTCGATCGGGAACCATGCAATTGACTACTAGTCTTGCAAGTCGACAACCATCACGTTGAACCGATATTTTCATACTTGAACCCATCAAACCAAATTGTAGCCAAAATTGGCCATTGCTTGCAAGAGTAAGGGTTGGGCTGCATTAATCGACAAAACATGAGTTGAGCTAGTAATTGTTCAATCTAATCTGATGCTCTCGAATCAACTTCCTAAGGTTGATTGAGATTTGACTTCAAATCTAATATTGCTTCATCTTCAAAATAAGTAGAAAGGTCTTTCACATTTAAAGTAGTTTAGACGCCATACTCTTCTAAGAGATCAACCTTGCATGCTTTGTTATTGATTTTTCTAAGTACTTTAAATGGGCCATTAGCTCTAGGCATGAGTTTGTTTTTTTGTCAAGATAGAAATCTCTCTTTTATCAAGTGTATTTGCACAAGATCACTTGATTGAAATCAAGCCTTATTCCTATGGTTGTTTACTTTTTTTTTTTTATAAAAACTTATTTGCCTTTTAAATGTTGGATCAAATTTGCTTATGAAGTTTTTTCATCACCTTAGCTCTATCTTCAGCTTCATAATTGACTTGCAGGTTGGATAGTATGAGAATCAAGTTGATGAATGTGAAATAATCAATTTCATACATAAGTTCAAAAAATGATCAACTAATGGTGTAACTTGGTGATTGATTATAAGCAAATTCAGTATGCACAAACTTTAAATCCTATTCCTTCAAAGTCTTACTCATCGTATTTTGAAGGAAAGTGGTGATGGTGTGGTTTGTTACCTTAGTGTGACCATTTGTTTGTGGATGACAAGTTGCATTAATTAGGAGTTTAGTGCCAAGCTTCCTCGATAGGGTCTTTGAAACTTGGAATCATGATCCGACATAATGGTCTAGGAAACTCAATGTAGACAGATAATCTCCTTGAAATACAACTCGGCTACTTGAGAAGCATCATTTGTCTTGAGACGTGAAATGAAATGTGTCATTTTTTGAAACTTGATCAACAGTCACCATGATGGCATTTTTCTTCCTTTGAGTTCTCGGGAGTACCACAATAAAATCAATACTCACTTCCTCCGAAAGCTATGTAAGAATTGGAAGTAGAATATGCAACCCCTTATGGAAATGACTTTTCCCCTTTTAGTGCATCGAAGATTTGAAAATGATTGCATGTAGATCATTATTCATTTTCGGCCAATAAAAATGTTTTTGAAGAATTTTAAGAGTTTTATTTAATTCCCAAGTGGCCTGTCATTCCTCCACCACGTGCTTCTTGAATTAGTAGCTCTTTATAGGCACTCTGGTCATTTCACTCAAAGAAAAATCCATTTTGGATTAAGTACCATAAACTCCATGTTTACAAGTGTCTATGACTGTTGAGAACTCTAGATCTTCAACATAGAGATTTTTCACTGATTTAAAGCCAAGGACCCTAAAGTCTAGAATAGCGATCATTGAGTACCTTCTCAAAATCAGCTCATCAACTTGTCGTTGTAGTTTCGTGGTTTTCTCGAGATTGCATTGATAAGTAGCTTTGTTGGGTAAAGGGCACTAAGGAACAATATCGATTTGATACTCAAATTTCTCTTAAGGGAGGTAATCCAAGTGGCAAATCGTTTGAAAAAAATATCTTAACCTCATCTATTGGGGGTTGCATTTTTTGGTGTGGGGCTCTCTCTATCTCACTTTTTCAATTTTCAACTATAAGGAAAACAAAAATATCCTTTGCTTTGCCAATAGCTTTCTCCACCCATGTTTCATCCAAGAGCAAATTTTCCTTGCTATTGTTTTTCCTTCAGAAGCTAATTTTTGTGGTCCAGAATTAGGCTTAAGGTGCAAGGATGATGAGATTCTATTCTTTGTGGAATGAGTAAGTGTTTTTCAATCCATCATGATGGCTTTTCGTGACACTCCCAGCACATCACGGCTAATGCGTTCACTAAATCTATTTCCCTTTTTATGCATGCGGAAGCATATTTGGATTGATAATGACCTAAAATATATGAAATTCAAAGAGGCACTTGGAATTATAAACTAGGCTAACACATTTAATTTCTTATTTATTTACTTTGGATCACATGGTCAGGTAAACTGTGAGTTTTCAAAATGATGGGTCTGTCATCTTGAGCTACATCAAAAGTACACCCATGGTACTACCCTGATCCTAGGACTGCTTGTACATGCCTAGCCACCTATCATTCAGCACCGATATGCCCAAAATCACTGCTTGGACCCCAAGAATGCTGCTTCATTATCTTGTCCTTACCTCAGTCTATCATACTACCACCATCGCCATCTCCATCACTGTTGCTTGGATGCAGGATCGGCCCCACAAGCTGTCCTTTGACATGTGCGTAGACTGCTAGGAAACCCAAGAGTGCTAGGAAACCTGAAGCATTGTCGTCCCAAGGATTGACAGCATTCTCAAATCACACACTCACCCATGGTATAACAATTCCATAATTCAATTTAAACATGCCGCCCAATAAGTTAAGACACAAAGACTCACTCAATTTCACAATCATCAATCCTTTGTCCATTTGAAAACTAGAAAAATGGTGTAGGACGGTTGGTTATTAGTATCCACCAAAATACAAGTGCGAAAAGGGAAATTCCAAAGTTCAAATTCAATCCAAAAGGCATTTAGTCCATTCTTAGAAATTAGTGGTATTCACCAAATAAATCCACTCAAAAAATCACGAAACTTTAACATGACATGGATGAGACTTCGAGGAACATTTTTTGTGAAGGACTCAAGTTCCAGTTTAGCTTGTACGGATCCTAATAATTTTCTAAAGTTTGGGTCAAAACAGAGCACAAATCCAGATTGCAACCTCGTCAGGAAATCGCATTTTGGATGACTAAGTAAACTCCAAATATCATGGAAAAATTTCATGTTATAGTATGAAGGACTAGTCCAAATTGTTTGTCAAAAGTCCGATAGAAAATGGAAACCGACCAAAGGTTTGGAAATGGTTTATAAAAACAATTTTGGACCTACATAATTTTTGAAATGTATTTTGCAAATACAAAGTCCGAAAAATATGAAATTTAAATGGTCATAGAATAAGCCAAAATGCACAACTCTCATGAAGAAAGTCTCATCAAATTTGTGCAGGTACCACAAAGACCTGCACAAATTTAGCAAAATTCAGTCGACAATGAATAGACTCGAAAATCGATGTAACCTTAGATTTGTCCACGACTCGTGTCAATTAGGCTCAAATCAAGGCATCCTTCAATATCCAGCATTCCAACAACATATAAATTTACTTCATTTACTAATTATCAACACTACTTGCAACATGTATATCCCGAAACCGTCGATGAACAAAATTAAGCACAAAATTGATCGAGGTAACTAAAATTTGAGGAAATCGACCTCAACGTACAGAAACTAACCTACATAGCATAAACAGGCAGTAATTCACTTTTTTGGAACCTCAAAGACACAGTCGCGTGGCACGGCGAGCTTTTAGGAATCTTGACTCGTGGTTGTCATCCGGCAAGTTGTGGCAATTCGAGGAAGACGACAGGGGCGACGGGTGATGGTATGCATGACGCCCTGGCTATGGCATCCCTGGCAATCAACTTGGGAGGCTGCGGTAGCTTCTACCTTATGCGGTGAGAAATGAAGAGGGAGAGACAGATCGTGAAGAAGAAACATAGGAAATGAACGTCTCTGGCCAAAACGAAATACAGGTAGAAAGAGCGGCTTTTCTGCTTTTTATATGCTGCACCCAATTCTCTCTCCATCACCGCTCAAGCGGTCATTATACACTAGGAGGCACACATTGGCTGGCTTCAATTGTACCACATGGTGCTTCGCCAATTGCAGCGACTAACGTTGAGCAGCACCGAGGAGAGATGGCCATCTGGCCGTGCGTGTCGTGCACACGAGAAGCGAGCCGGCGCCAGTTGAGCTGGCTGACTCGACGCTAGCTAGAGGAGATGTGGCATCATCCGGCGGGCTGAGATGGCACGACGACTAGCTAAGTTGTCTCGATGATGACGGAGGCAAGTTGAGGGGGCAAGTCCTTGCGGTGGTGCAATTGGTGTGGTCTGATAACGAGCTCAGTGACGTGGCGAGGACTGTTAAGCATTTGAGGTTCGTGATTTGTCGAGCAAAAACTCGGATGCCACACTTTTCTATCCAATTGCTTGAATAATAACTATTCTTTTATTAGGAATAATTTTTTGTCAGATATATATATTATTTCTATTCTAGCTTCTGAGCAGAGAAAGATGTTTGATAACAACACAAGATTTTTGTTCTCAGAACAAAAATTGGTTTGAACCCTTCATAAAATTTCTATTTCCTAGAACAGAAATTTGTTTGATAATTGCATAAAATTATTATTTCCAAAATTTTGTTTCCACATTATTTCCAACTAATGGAAATATATTACAAAATTAGAAAACATGATTTCATGGTATATAATCCTACTTTTAGAATTTAGAATCTTGTTCGACTCATGCTTCTCGGACTAGGATGGTAGCCATGTTAGGTGTAAAGACTCCCTCATTACCATTAAATTCTTTAGGATCACCTATCATATCACCACCGCCACCTCCACCATTGTCATCTCTTTTCAAAACCCCCAAGTCTTCTACATTTACTATTGTGTTCTACTCAATAGCATATATATCACCAAACACAATGCATAATCGGGATACCAAGGAAACTCATCCTTCTTAAATTTAGTCCATTCGCTAATATCCTGCAATTTTCACAGTAATGACATATGTCAGTAACATAATCAAAGCTTACATCCAAAATAAGAACAAAATGACTTAAGTAAAGTGATACTTTTGATATGAGACTTACATACACTTGGATCCTCCACAGCAACCATTTTGTTTACATTATCACATCCAAATTCAGATTGTGAAATAAGCTTCTTGAAATTACCATACCATCTCTTTAGTTTGTTTATCCCATTCTTCAACTGAACTAGACTAAAGTGGAGTCCTATTCATATATTGAAACCGGCATATATGTTATTCCACCCCGCTTTGTTGTAGGTATAGGTTGTGCGATTTCATTTTTTTACCTCTTTTACTAACAAACTCACAAATAGATTGGTCAAAGGCCCGGTCCACTTGGCTACAAATGCCTCTTTGCGGGATGTCGTTTAATTTTAATTGGTTGATCTTCAAATGAGTCAACTCATTCAATGCAATTACAATAACATCAAAGGCAATTAAAATGACCTCAAAGTATCATCAAAGTATATCAAATTCATCTGTAATCAACAAAGGTTAGCTCCATTGTAGCGAATATAGGCATGAATAACTGATCCAAACAAATAAACATGGAGACAAAATGAATCAAAGTATAAATTATATTCAAATCTCATTTATCCACTAAGAGGAGAAAAGGGCATCAAAAAACATTTCCTGATGAACTAATTCGCAAGACTAATTACATGAAGCATGACAGATAATGGATTTAAACGATTATGAGGGCATAACATCAAGCTTGAACATCAATATATTAGGGTTCCTAATGTTAACAACAGAGTAGTTTTAAGCTAACATGTGGCACAATGTATAAGTCAGTACGCTGCCCACAAGCATCAAGTTCAGATGAATTTTAAGACAGTTCTACAAGAAACATAGGTTTTAATAAATTCACAGATGGAGAACCTCCATCATGCTATGTCTTAACATAAATCAAGCAGGACAATTAGATCATGCATAAAAATCACTTTTACTAAAAAAATGAGTTGCCATTCAAAATCCCCAAATATATTAATATGATAGGTGTCCATATTCTTTGTTGTGTTTAACCAAACAATTTTTTTTTTACTACTTAACAAGAAACAAATCTTAATCAAGGATGACAGCTAACTCGAGAAAATTTATCCACTTTCATCTAGCCATAATGTGAAGAGAATAGTGAACTATCATAACTTTCTGATCTTCTAGAAAGTATGACATCTTATCCATCTAAGAACCGAAGCCAATACAACCACTTTCATGTTCCTTTAGTACTCCCCAGATAGTTGAAGATCAAAGAATTAGTATCCCATCTTCTTGGCTCTTTGAAACTATCGTCTTCTTAAAAAGACCGCCTATATAAATTCTACATATACTTCGATCTTATACATCACACAAACAAAGCAGAGTATTAGTAAATGGGGCATTTTATTAAGTAACGCATAGTCTCTCAAGCTTGTCAATTGACATGTTGATAGTCAATCAACAACCACGAAATTGAAAACTATTTTGTGAGTCGACAACCAACACATTCAATTGATATCTTCAAACTTGAGCCCATTGAATCATGCTTCAGTTAAAATTGACATGTACTTACTGGGGTAATTTTGAGCTGGATTGATCTATGAAACACTAGTTGAGTCTGATAATTGTGCCAATGAACTTAATGAAAGTGCTAGTATGAACACCTAGAGGGGGGCTGAATAGGTGTAAAAACAGATTCTGCAAAATACAGTGAAAACCTTTACCTTTAACCTGAGTCTGAATAACATTAGACTTTTGAAACTGAGTATGAAGAGTAGCAGATTTTGAGTGAGATCAGACTAAATAGAACTACGAGCAAAATAAAGAAATTCAGGGAAAAGAATAAGAACATAAGGTTTATAGTGGTTCGGTTTAGACCAAGTCTACGTCCACTCTCCCACGCTAACAGCCTTCTTGGCTGGATTCCACTATGCAATCAACAAGAGATTACAACTTTGAGTGCAAACACTTAGTAGTAGATCACACTATCTCACTAAGTCACTCTTTTGGTATTTCTCTCACGATCACAAACGTTTAAGCTCACAGAGACAAGTGTATGATAGAAGATCGCTCAGACTTTAGAATTATAAATTCTACACTCCGTCTCTTACTTGCTCATCGGTCCTTCATCTCCTTAAATACTCCTCCACTTCCAAACTAGCCGTTGGACAGCATCTTGAGGATCATCTTCCAACCTACCCATTGGACAGATCTGTATCTAGAAGATTTGGTAGCCGTTGAGTGATAAAAGTAGAATCTCAAATTGATTCCAATCGCCCATACAAACAGAATTTTGGTTTCCATAAGTAGAGCTTTTTCGTATAGAAAATTCTTGTTTTCAAGATCCAATTGTCAATCAATTAGATTTAGTCAATCAAATCAATCTTGATGTGGAATCCAAACCAGATCACTAGCCGTTATATCTTCGGGGCTTGTGTTACGTTCTGTCGAATCTGGATGTAAAATTTGAGAGCAATAGACTTTACAATATGAGTTTGAGTGCAATAGACTTTGCAATATGAGTCTGAACATATTCTGTTTCTGAATAGATTTAGCTTTAAGGTCTGTACCCAGTTCAGCTTCAGCATAGAGTCTGTCTTCTAGTTTTTCCAAATATAGATTTTGATAATATCCTTTACATGTTCTATATCTACATAGTCTATTACTCAACCATCAAACACGTTAGTAGCTTTTGATTTATTTTGTCATCTTCAAAACATCATAAGAGATTTCCCTAACACTTAATGCTCCCACACCACAAGGCCTATTGTCAGCACGACAAAAATAAAATAGCTCTTTGTTATCAAGGAGCAATGGTCATCATAAAATATTGAGCATTTGTAACTTAACATATTGGGTCTAATGTAAAGTAAACAAAGTCGGTTCTAGAGAAAAATTTTGAATGTAAAGTTATTACACAGATTAATTACGATTGTTAATGGGAATCATAAACACTAGAATGAACCGCGCTTAACTTTTTGTACTTTAACCACTGGGGGTTCGCCCTAGTGGCAACCCTTCCATCTTAGAAGGGGGAGGTTGGGGGTTCAAATCCCCACCTTCTCAGGGGGGATTGGGGTGGGGAAGATTTCATTTCAGGAGTGGGTTTCAACTCCCACGCCCTGCAAGGAGGCAGGGCAAAAGTCTGAGAGTAAGTGTTAGAGTAGGATTAGAGTATGACTGACCAAAAAAAAAAAAAAAAAAAAAAACTTTTTGTACTTTCATAATTCGCCTAAATTCAACAAGGTTTTGTGGAAATTAATATAGAAAGTGGATTTAGTGTCAAAGGAAAGGGTGCGATGGGGGTAAGTCAATAAATGCGGTACCAAATCTTGTGTTTGGAGAATAATTGGATCAATTAACTTATAATCGTGTGTTTTATCTCTAGGAGTGTGAAAAGTTCCAACCTGACTTTTGATTGGTCATTTAGGGTGCATTTGGGGAGAGTTTCTGCTAAATACCTTTGCATAAATGTAAGAGACTCTAGGGTAAAGGATTTTCATAAAATATAAATAGTGTTTAATCAATTCTATTTGCATAAATGCAATCGTCTAGTAAATATTATTTGTTTTGGGTACTCTAAAAAGAACTTTTAAATGAAAAGGAAAAAGGAAAGAACTATGGAGAGGACGAACATGAAGCAAATATAGAAGGAAAATTCATACTTGCCTTCAGAAGAGTCGAAGTCGAGAGAGAGTGGGTCTTGTCTTCCACTTTCCTTGCCTTCACAAGAACTAAAGAGGTACTTGCCTTCATTAAGGTGAGAGTATGTGATTCTCCTTAAAGCAAGACCCACCGAAAAAGAAATGGAAAATTTATCACTTCAATAAGACCCACCGAGAAAGCAGAATAATTGTAACTTTGATTCTTCTCAAGGTGAAGTCTGATGGAGAATTAATACTTGCCTTCACACACGGAACCCACAAAATCCAAATTCGAGAAGAATCAAAGTCGAAGACTGATAATGGCGTTCGGGATTGTGTTGTGTTGCATCTACTTGAACCTTCGATGAGGCCGAATGAACCCAAATCTCATCTCGCGGGACCTCGGGTGACCCAGGGGAGGCTACAAAAAGGGTCGAGCAACCTCAATAGCTAGAGGCAAAGCGAAGCCGAGCGTCATGCAATTTTGGCATTGACCGGAGGTGAAGTGTGGTCGAGAAGACCCCGATTTCACGCTATCTTAAATGGCACAAGCGAAGCTATGCCAAGAGTTGCGCGAGCTCGAGCAGCCCAAGTGATTTAAGGCCGAGGGTCATGCTACCTTAGCGTTCTTTAGCGACCTTCGCCGTCTTTCGACTTTTGTCAACGAATCTAGAATGATGGACGTGCATATGGTTATTCAAAGAGAAGATGAATTATGCGGTTTGAGGGAAATATAGGAATACAAAATTATTAGTGAACACAAAGTTGGAAGGAAAAAAAATCATTATTTCATAAAGTAGCATTTCAAAAATGCTCAAAGTCCAAAGTTGGACAGGGCTTGCATTAGGCTAAGAGACTCTAAGGGACTTTGAAAATGATGGTTTTGGCTCAAAGACCTTTGAAATTTTCTTGTTAAACACTTCAACTTTGGCACAAAAGCTTTAAAGGGCCAAAACCAATTTCCAAAGTTAAACCAAACGCATTGTATTACTATATTTTCACCCTCTTATGAGTTTATATAAGTTCATGTTGAATGCCACACATGATACTTGTCTTATTTATTTATTTATTATAACTCATGATTATAATTTTGCATGCGGAAACATAATAAAACACTCACTATGTCCCATGCAAGAAATCACACGAGTTTGATAATAGACATATCTTCATCTTTATATAAACATATATTGTATTACTACCTCAATACAATGTTCAAGCAAAACACTATAAAACACATAAGACCTGAGGAGGGCTAGGGTCACCTATCACCAATACCACTTCTAAAGCCAAAAACCTGCTTGTACAAAAGACAAGTTATGTGTTACAGGTCGACAACCTCGCCAATTGACATTTTACCGTCACCATTAAAACCCCTCAACGATCTAACCAGATCACTGTCAATATTTTAAGACCAAGTGACATATCGATAGGGAGTCCACTCTAGAAACCTTATGTCAACTTATATGGTGGAACTACACTTACTATATATTACTACTAATCAAGGTATAAGCACATCTTCATATTCATAATCAAAATACACGGGAATGCCAAAATGCAATGGCGCTGGGAGATCCATTCTACATATTTGAAAAATAACAGATTAAGCCAAGGCCCACAAAATGAAACTATTAAGTATAATGTACGAGATCCTCTTACCATTCAACCCGGTACCAACAAACAATGTGAATTCAAGGCAATACAAAATAACCATGTATGATAAATGTAATAGTAATAGCATCATCTTTCCTACCATGACTTGCCAATGTAAACCATTAACCATATTGCATAAGATTAGTAGATGACATATTATTTCATGAGCACAATTATTATATGCCATTGTCAAAGACCACCTTGATTCACAAGGTATCTTGGCTAACAAAGTATTGTCACCATCAACTTATGGGTGATAGAATCAAACATACCCATTGCCACACCTCTTAGCCTATTCATCACGTCCTCTACATTATCGATGATACATACATCACTGTATATCTACATAATGATGACCATTTCCTAACATCATCTCATGGCTATGCAAGCCATGTCATACTATGGCTATACAAGCCATGTTATCATAGGATTTTATGTCATCTCAACCTTGTAGAGAACTATCTCATACAATAAAATATCTATCCTACTGTCTCATACGATAAAATATCTAGAGTCTCGTCCACATACACATACAAGGGAATTTGCTCAGTGGCGAATTAGGCCGTTACAAAGATATTTATCATAAGACGTCATTCACACACAATTAATTACAACACAATAAATGCCCCATATTTTCCAATATCTCCA
Organism: Eucalyptus sp. ANBG9806169; assembly: GCA_014182395.1. Taxonomy (NCBI): domain Eukaryota; kingdom Viridiplantae; phylum Streptophyta; class Magnoliopsida; order Myrtales; family Myrtaceae; genus Eucalyptus; species Eucalyptus sp. ANBG9806169. The sequence goes on along the minus strand of CM024574.1, from coordinate 16,377,968 downwards.
ATTGCAAATAATAATACGCTAATCTCCTGGCATTTCCCATATACACCTCGACAATCGATTAATTACGTACATTTCAACATATAAATCTTCATTTTCTTTTCAATAGAAAAACTTTGACAAACTCATTAATTCTTGATATGTACTAAGCACAAAACACCACTGCTTCCATGATTTAAGTAACTCATATAATTTTCATTTTTAATTCCACCTTTGATTAAGTTCACTTTTACCACAAAGATTAATGACTTCTATATTCCAAACTTTAAGAATTAGGTTATTACTGTAATAAAAATTTCTTAATTTTGCCCCCAACTTTTGATTTTCATCCAATCAAGCAACATCAATTAAATTAAAATATCAAAAGCTATTCTTTTGTTATCTAAGACATACTAACATTTTATTTACAATATAGACATGCCACATATTTCATGAAAATTCCAAAACAGCCCACCTAATTAATTAATGGGATAAGTGCATTGGAAGTCCTAAAACTTATCATAAAAGTGCAATTGAGTTCTAAAGCTTTCAAAAAAAAAATGCAATCAAGTCCTAAAATATGTCAAGAAATGACAATCGAGTCTTAAAACTTTCAAAAAAGTGCAATCAAATTCTAAATTTGGTCAAATTGGTCCAATCAAACCCTTCAGTTGATTGCATTTTTTGAAACTTTAGGACTTGATTGCCCTTCCATAAAAACCCAAATGGTTTGGGTGCGATTTGGTTCAAAGTTATAACACACTCAAATGGTTTGATTCGGTTAGGATTTCCTGAAAACCTAAATCGAACCGATTAATTGACACCCTACTTATAACACCATGGCAAAATGGGGTTGCAAAAAGATTGAAGAGGACTTTGCTTGAGATAACCTGATGTTTGCTCTGAAATGCCAGTCTGTCAAGACATTTGTGAGCTAGGATATGAACTTGGTGGGTCACCTAATTAACAAATCTCTAGCCTGTAAGTAATAGGATGTTCAAGAGAAAAAGTGGGCTGGTTAACCTATTGATGCTTAAGCTTGTAAGTAATTGGATGTTCGACATATTACCATGTGTGAGGGGCAAACTTTATAGGTTATAGTGCTTAGATTGTAAATCACCAACAATTATCATCAATGGAGATATCATTTTCAATGAATTAGCGATGCTATAAGGTAGCAAGGAGAGTTAGGAAGTATAGACAGATCATGTTGCTACGAGACATGGAGCTTTAAGTGAAGGCTCAAAGCATTACACGCATTGGTAGAGTCTCGAGCCAATTGCCACCAAGGGCAGAGTCATTTGAAAGCATAGGGTAGTACTGGTGGTGAGGTGGAGCTCATAGATGCGCTATATTGCATTGCGACAAGTAGAGAATATAGAGATTATCAGAGAACCACAGGGATGTGGTTGCGTTTCTCTTAACAGTGTTGCTTATGCTAGGACTGATTGGTTTATGGTTCGGTCAGGTTTCAAGGTGGAATTGGGAACCGGACCAGGAGGACAGGTACCCAGATTATGGGACCAAGAACCGGACCGATCAGTCTTGGAACCGGGAATTGGACTGACTAATTGGTCCGGGGAATTAGTAAATTTACTATTTTGAGCCAAAAATAAAATGAAAAATGGGAGAAATTTAGAGGAATTAGGGTTTGTTTCTTAAGAAATTTTAAAATATATATATATATATATATATATATATATATATATAATTAATTGGTCCAATTCGGTCAATCCGATCGGCCCGATTTCCATCTTAGAATCGGGAATCGGAACGACCGGTCACTGGTTCCAAAGGTGGGAACCATGAATCGGACCACCCTCTTTGAGAATTGTCCAGAACAGGCTAGTCAGGTCTGTTAGAACTAGTACGAGCACCTAGAGGGGGGTGAATAGGTGATTAATACAATTTTATAAAAATAACAGAATGTATAGACAATTTCTTTGATGAAGGATTAAGGATTTGAAAACAATAATCGTTGCAAGTGAAAATAATATAAACTAAAAGGATTAGGGATAGAGAATCAAGACTCCAGATTTATAGTGGTTCGGCTTAGACCAAGCCTACGTCCACTCTCCCGCACGGACAGCCCTCTGGCTAGATTTCACTAAGAATCAAAAAGATAATTTACAGTCTCACGCCCTTGATTCCATAGTGTAGAGACTCTACTACACTTCCTTAAGGTCTCACCACATATCAGTCTCTCTTTTGATTACAAGTAAAGCTCGAAGAATAGGATCACAAAATAACAAGAAGATTCAGACTTTGGAATTCTTCTATCTTGCACCCTTCAACAACTTTAGCGTCTCCCTTAAATACTTCTTCATGCCTTCATTACCGTTGGCACCTTCCAAAGAAGTTCTTTAAATCAACCCGTTGGACAGAATCAATTTAGAGAGATCTCGAGCTCCTTAAGGTAAGTGTTGATAGCCCATCAATCCTACTTGCCCATACAATCAGGATTTTGATTTCCATAAGTAGAACCTTCCGAATATAAGTTGCGAATTTAAAGAATCTAGATTATTCGAATACGAATATAAGATCTTGAAGTGCTAATTCCAGTCGAGAGATATTTCTTAACCGTTGGAGTCAAAACCATACTAGATAAAATCATAATAGAAATTTTAACTTTATCGGTCTGGAAACTGTCCATGAGAGTTAGACTTTGAAACTTGAGTCTTGATGTCTTTAGACTTTGCCAGTAGAGTCTGCAAGTCTTCAGACTAGACTGATGGAAATGTTTTGTCGACTTCAAAATACCTTAAGAGAATTTTTCCAACAATCTCCCTATTTTTTATGGTGACAAAAATTTCCTGCAGATTTGAATACAATTGCCCTGCAATACAACATTTAACTAGCAATGATATCACATAAAAGATTAGAATAAAGATAGTAAAAAAAGTTGTCATGTACACAGATTTGTCCTGTACATAGATCTACATCCACAGAAAACAAATTAGTCCTGTACAGATATTAATCAACTATCTTTATCTATCTTAACAGCTTAAAGTAATGCAATAATAAGCAAGTAATCCAAAGCTCAACATAAAGTCATAAAGTCAATCACAAACAAACAAAATATTAAATCCAAAGAGTGTTTAAAAGCTGAAAGTTTGGAAATGGAAATCTGCAAAAACTTCTCCCTCTCCTTTTTGTCAACATAAAAAGGTGAGAAAGTCAAGGTGCGCGAGGAATGCGAATAAGTTGAAAGTCTTCCATTGACTTGACAGTTTCCTCCAGTTTCCTCAAATCCTTCTGCAGTTGAGTGAGAGTTGTGCCTTTGGCTGTGGCCTGAACCTAAAGTTGAACATCTTTAATTTGATCATGCAAGGAGATGAACATGGCATGATTCTCATTCTGCAGTGTCTGGAATTCGCATCTTAAAGCATATATCTGGCCTTTGAGCTCCAAAATCATTTCAAGCAGCTTTCCAAAATCGTCTGAATTGTTAGTTTGCGTGCTTGCATCAACATGATCTGATTGTGGAGTTAAGCCAGTGGAGCGAATATCAACAGGAAGATCAATATTTGGAGATGTTGCCTCTCCCTCAGGAAAATGAGAGGCATGGACATCCTCTGCACCAGTAGGTGATCGACTAACACTTGCATTGGTAAATGTCAAAAGAAGAGGAGTACTTTCTCTTGGAACATCTCCCCCTGTTTCAATGCCTTCTAGAGAAGAGAAGTATTCTTCTTGCTAAGAAGTTTCCTCAGTGTCAAGATGTTGTTGATTCTCCTTTTCTGCTGGAGAATCTGCTCGATCTTCTTCGGCATGTTGTTCTTCTAGCTATTGCTGTGAGTCTGTTCTGGCTGTTTCTTCTTCTTCTTCTTCTTCTTCTTCTTCTTCTTCTTCTGTCTGCAAGGATTTCTTCTCCTGGTTCATTTTCTCAGTTTCTTCTTCAACTGGATGTTCTGGTTCTGCTGATTTAGGAACAGAATGCTGGGAAACAAAGGCAGAGATAGGAATATCATCATCATCTTCTTCATCCTGCAAGATGATTGCCCGCCTTTTCTTGGTAGGACCAGCCATAGGATCTTTTCCTTTCCTTTTTGCAGCAGATGAGTCTGGTTTGGTCTTGACAGGAGTTTTCTCCTTGAACTACTCAAGCATTTTGCTAAGTTCTTTCATACGCATTTTCGTAATCATCCTCAGCCCGATGACCATTTGATCAATAGTCTTCACACACAGAATGTTGGGAGGCTGAATGTTCAGATGTCTGAATAAACGAGTGATAAGAGCAGCATAAGGGAGTTTTCCATTGTCCTTCGCCATAGACCGATACGTGTGGAACATGATGGGGCAAGGAAAAGTTAAGGCCGATCTTGATAGCATACATCAGTTTTGCTTCAGAAATGGATACATCTGTCTTAGATGTCGACTTAGGTCTGAGACAGTTGATCACAATTTTGTGAAGCAGAATGTTTGAAGCATTCATCCTTGAATAGGAGAGACGGCCTTCTGCGATTCTATCTCTTGCAAGTTCCAGAGTTGCATGGCTAACAGACACATAAATTGATTGGAAAGCTCCTCTTTCCACACCAATAATGTCAGCCAGAGTATCTGTATCAACCACATACTTTTTATCCCTCACACTAAATGAAAAACTGTTTGCATCAAGAAAACTGAGGTTAGAGTAGAAATAAGCTGTTAGTTCAGAATGAGCAACCTCGCTCTCAGTACAGAATTGATAAAGTTGAAGCTTCTCAAACTTCTCCCTTAAATTGATGCTCAACGAATCCAGAAAATCAAAATCCACAGTTCGTGGGTTCATCACCCCACGCTTCAGCAATCTTGCATACACCTGCTTATGTTCCTCCGATCGAAACAATTCGTCTCTCTTTCCCCCGAAGAGTTGCAGCCACACCCATCCTAGGCTTAAAATGCACAGACATCTTCTCATCATCATCTTTCCTTTCAGGCTGATTGATACTACCAAAGCAAGGGTTACTTGGAAAGTTTGCAAAAGTCATTGTTGCTGTTCCAACAGGAACAACACCCGATCTTTCCATCACAGTTAGAAAATGAGTCTCATTTCTATAGCCCTTCTCTTTCAAGAACTTGTCAATAAACGTCATTGCAGAACCCCCTTTCTTCAAAGCAGAATAAAAGCATATAAACAAATGCTGGCTTAAGAGACCTTACTGGTTCTACATCTTCAATGATGTCTTCCTCTGCATGTTGAGGGTTTCGAACATGTGATCTAGTGGAAGAAGTGCGCTGTTGAGAATGTTGATGCATCTGTCCACTTGGAGAGTCTCCTTCTTCAGTAAGATCAAAGTGCGTAGGCTCCTCACCCAAGCCTTGTGGTCCTCTGCTTGCTATTCTGGAAGATTTCCTTTTGTATGACATTGTCACTGTCTTTGAGAAAACTTTCACACTTGTATCGCAAGAAGGATGAAATCTTGAAGAGAATAACTTGCGAAGGAAAAACTCAGAGAGTGAAAATTTTGTGATCTAGGGTTTTTGGGTAAAGTGAAAAAGAGGAGGAGAAAGAGTATAAAAGGCAATCAATACGGGGTATCTGAATCGTCACAAAAAGGAAAAATAAAAATACATTTTCAAAAATAACTACCTTTTTTAAACAAATAGATAACCACCCCTATTTAAAATTAACTGCCTTAATATCAATTAGAGATAAACATGCAGTCTTACCTTTTTGAGATAATAGTTTAAACGAGTAAATGAACTGTTATTGAAATAACTTACAGTCGTGACGTTTGGTCTTCTAAGTCCGAACTTTTGAGTCTGATACTTTTCAAACTTAGATTCTAAGTCTAAACTTCAACAGTCTTCAAGAGATAAAATGTTGAGTCTTGAGTGAATAGACTCAAATAAACTTTTCTCAAGCGGCTTTGTGAAAATGTCTGCCAGTTGATTCCTTGAGTCAATAAATTGTATCAAGACTTCTTTATTTTGAACATGATCTCTTATAAAATGATGTCGAATCTCAATGTGTTTTGCTCTTGAGTGAAAATAGGATTCTTTGTAAGATTGATTGCACTGGTGTTGTCACATTTGATCTCGGTACAAGAGTCCTCGATTCCAAAGTCTTGTAGTTGTTGTTTTATCCAAAGTATTTGAGAACAGCAACTTTCAAGGGCTACGTATTCTGCTTCAGCTGTTGAAAGAGCTACTGTACTTTGCTCCCTTGAAAACCAAAATACTGCCATGTTACCAAGTAATTGACAAGTGCAAGAAGTGATTTTTCTTTCAACTCTACAACCTGCAAGATCTGCATTTGAATAACCAATAAGAGTAAAGTCTCCTTCTTTGGGATACCATAGATCAATCTTTGCAGTAGTTGCAACATATTTGATAATATGTTTAGCAGCACTTAGATGAGATTCCTTAGGATCCGATTGAAACCTATCACATATGCAAACACTAAATAATATGTCAGGTCTAGATGTAGTAAGATAAAGAAGTGAACCAATGATACTCCTGTATAATTTTTGGTCGACTTTTTTCCCTGCTTCATCTTTATCTATCTTCAAAGAGCTTGACATAGGTATGTCAGTCTTTTTGCAATTCTCCAAACCGAACTTTTTAACAAGTTCTTTTGCATATTTTTCTTGATGAATAAATATTCATTCTTTCAGTTGTTTCACTTGTAGACCAAGGAAGAAGGATAGTTCACCCATCATGCTCATCTCGAATTCATCCTGCATAGACTTAGAAAATTTCTTGCACAAAGGGTCCGTTCGTTTCGCGGAAAATATCATGTTTTCAGGAAAACATTTTCTTGGAAGTCATTTTCCAGGAAAATGACTCTATTTTCCGGTGTTCGGCTAAAACCTAAAATTTGAGTGGAAAACATTTTCCACCATTCGTTAGCTCATTTAATTGTTTGGAAAAAATTATCAAAAATTGAATTTTAATATTTTTAATTGACCAAAAAATTAATTTTATTTTTTATATATTTTTTTTAAAATGAATTTTTAATTATTTATATTTTTAAAAAATCGAAATTTTTATTATTTTTTATTTTTTTCTTTCTTTTTCTTTTTCTTTTTCTTTTTTTTTTTTTTCTTTTCCTTCCTCCTTCCTCCTCCTTCTTCCTCCTTCCGCCGCCGGCGCCTCCTTCCTTCTGCTCGATGATGGCGGCCGCCCGCGCCCGCCAAGACCCGGTGGCCGATCCGGTGAGCTCGAGGCTCGGCCGATCTCGCCCGAGCTCGCCGCGAGCTTCGCTGGGCTCTGGCGAGCTCGCGGCTCGCCGAGCCCGGCGGCTCGCGGCGAGCTCGGGCAAGGCCCAAGCCCCGCCCGCTCGCCGGATCGGGTGAGCCGCGAGCTTCGCCCGGCCGGCGAGCTCCGCCTCGCCCGATCTGGAGGCCTCGATCTCGGCTTCGCCAAATCGGGCTAGGCGGAGCCTCACCGGCCCTACGGCGAGGCCGGCGGGTCGCCGCCGCCGGCTTGCGGCCGGTCACTCGACGCCGCCGTGGCCGGTCGCCGGCATCGCCAAAGAAGAAGATGAAAAGGAAAAAAATAAAAAAATAATAAAAGAAAAGAAATTAAAAATTTGATTTAAAAAAATAAAAAAATAAAAAGAAAGCATAAAAATAAAACGAAAATGTATTAATAAAAAGAAGTAAGAGGGAAGAAGTCACAAAAAACGTTTTCCACTTTTCAAAAGTGGAAAACGTTTTCCCCACTTTAAAGGTTGTTTTTTTCCAATGATGGAAAACATTTTCCTTGACTAGTTCATTTTCCGTGAAACGAACACTGGAAAATCCGGAAAACATTTTCCCGGAAGTCATTTTCCGCGAAACGAACGGACCCAAAGTCTCGTTAGATGATCCAAATATAATATCATCAATATAAATTTGAACGAGTAAAAAGCTTTTACCTTCCTTTTTAATGAATAAAGTAGTATCTACATTTCTTTTCATAAAACCACTTTGAATTAAAAAGTTATTAAAAAGTTTCTTAGCCTTTCATACCAAGCTCGAGAAGCTTGTTTCAATCCATATAAAGTCTTTTTCAGTCTGAACACAAAGTCTGGTTTCTTTGAGTCTTCAAATCCAGGAGGTTGTTCCACATAGACTTCTTCTTGAATAAATCCATTCAGGAATGCGCTTTTGACGTCCATTTGGAATAACTTGAAATTCTTATAACATGCAAAAGCAAGTAATAATCTGATTGCTTCTAACATTGCTACAGGATCGTAAGTCTCATCATAGTCTATCCATTCTTCTTGCGTGTATCCTTTAGCCACGAGTCTTGCTTTGTTTCTTGTCACTTTGCCTTTTTCATCGACTTTGTTCCTGAAAACCCATTTAGCTCCAATAACAGATTTACCTTTTAGTTTAGGAGTTAATTCCCAAACGTCGTAAATACTGAATTGTCTAAGCTCTTCTTGCATTGCTTCAATCCAGCTTTCATCAGCTAAAGCTTCTTCAATGTTTTTGGGTTCTATTTCAAAAATAAGTGCAACAGCACTAGACTCTTCTTGCCTTTTGGATCTTGTTCGCATTTCCTCATTAACATTTCCAATAATGAGTTCTTCGGGATGACTAGACTTGTGCTTCCAGTTACTGGATAGTTTGATAGGTTGTTGATCTTTTTTCTTGAGTTGATTCTTCATCAGTGATTTATTGTACTGTTTATGAATTTTGAACTGCTTCAAGGGAGGTAGATCTAGTAGAGTCTGGAGCAGTTTCTGATTCTTCAGTCTGAATTGGCTGAATTTGTGAAGAGTCTTGAAATTTGATATTCATTGATTCTTCCACAATCCGAGTCTTCTTGTTGAATATTCTATAGGCTTTGCTTGCAGTTGAGTAACCAAGAAAGAATCCTTCATCTGATTTTTCTTCAAACTTACCAACTCGATCATTTGCATTCTTTAGAATAAAGCATTTACAACCAAATACTTGAAAATAAGAAACAATTGGTTTCTTACCTTTAAAAATTTCATAAGGGGTTTTCTCAAGAATTGGTCTTTAAAACACTCTGTTAATAATATAACAAGCAATTGAAACAGCTTTAGCCCAAAACCGTGAAGAAACATTACTTTCAATCAAAAGAGTCTTTGCCATTTTTTGTAAAGACCTATTCTTCCTTTCCACAACCCTATTCTGTTCTGGTGTGTATGGAGAGGAAAATTTATGCTGAAAGCCAGATTCATCACATAATTTAGTAAAGTCTTGATTTTCAAACTCACCTCCATGGTGACACGGCCGACGGACGAGCAGGACCAAGAACGCCCATGCTCGGCCGTGTCACGCATCCGGGGCGTAGCTGGGAATGCCCCGTTCGATGCCCGTCGCGACCAAGTCCCTGATCGATCCCGTATCGGTCCATGTTCGATCGTTGATCAGTCCTTGATCGGTTGAACTGACCGATCCGCCGATCAGCCGTGCCCACTCCACGATCCGCGTCTGATCCGCCCATGCACGAGTCGTGCACGACCAGCGAGCAGCCCCTAATCAACCCGTGACCAGCCCCTGCACAAATCCGGAGTGGTTCACCTGCTCCGTGTCAGGGCCGCCTAACACGCCCATGCTGATCCTGATTCGTCCATGCTGCCCCTGATCTTGCTTCTGACTTGTGCTTGCACCATGGCTGATTCCCCATGCACGTAGCCCTCAAGTGGCCTGCTGGTAGCCTTGTAATGATGATACGAATTCAAACATAGTTGTTGGATCGGAGGGACGATCCACGGCCGAGATTAGTCTTGAACTTGTATAAAAGGGATCACTCTCCCTCATTTGAGCTCAGCTCATTCAAAGTGAATATACACGCTCTTGTGCTTCCGACTCTTTGTGTTGTGCGTGTGTTGTGAGCGAAAAGGCTTACTTAGGATCACCGATCCTAAGGCCGCACGGTGTTGGATCGACCGAAATTGATCGACCCGTGACAAGTGGTATCAGAGCAATCGTTCCTATCACGATGGCTGATTCTCAAGCAGATGTTGCGGTCATGCCGGGTGCTGATCATGATGATCGTGGGCGCCCCGCTGTGAAGGCTCCCCGGTCGAAGAAAGGCCGTGATGTCTCGTGTTCGAGGGAACCATGTGGAGATCTGGAGAATCGGGTGACGATCCTAGAGGGGACCGTCACGGACGTCCAGGCCATAGTGGACGATCTACACCAGACCGTTGAAGGAGCGGAAGCCGGTAGGGAGGAGTTCTTGGCCGAAGTGCAGGAACTCCAAGCCGGCATGGGAGAGCTCCGGGTCGAGGTGATGGGGACCCTCACGCACGAGCTGCAACAGCGGAGCGAGACATGGGAGGCCGCGATGATAGCCATGCGCGCGGAAATGGCCGAGCTGAAAAGCAAGGTCACGGAACTTGAAGCTGCACGCGTGAACGGAGTGATCACCGTGCAATCCCGTGCCGATGCACCCAAGCCAAAAGAGTTCAAGGGCTCCCGGGTGGCAAAGAACGTGGACAACTTCCTATGGTACATGGAACGATATTTCCAGACCATGGGAACGACCGACGACGTGATCCAGGTAAACACCGCAGCCATGTATTTAGCTGATGATGCGTTGTTGTGGTGGCGGCGTCGATCGGATGGTAGGAATGGCGATCCTATCACAACCTGGGCTCGGTTTGTCAAAGAATTTCGACGAACCTACTACCCCGCTTATGCGGAGGAAGAAGCTCGCGGAGAACTCAAACGCCTAGAGCAAAGAGGCGGAGTCCGCGACTACGTGAAGCGATTCTCGGAGCTGTTGCTCCAAATCCCGTCTATGACCGAGACGGAGGCATTCCACCAGTTCATGAGCGGACTCAGACCATGGGTCAAGCAAGACTTGAAGCGGTGCAATGCAACGGATCTCTCAACAGCTACTTCCGTGGCCGAGTCCCTTGTGGAGTATCGACTTGCATCCTCGACCAAGCCCGATTTTCGACCCAGAGAAAAGGGTACTGGTGGGGGAGATCGAAATCGATACCAGCGCCCAAACGGAGGGCGACCACCTTCGGTTCCTACAAGGAACCAACCCGAATCCAGCCGTAGCGGAAACTATGGTGGAAACTATCACAAAGCACGCACATACAAGTGCTTCTTTTGTGAAGGTCCCCATATGGCTCGGGATTGCCCGAAAAGAGGGAAACTAGCAGCCTTGGGCAAGGAAGAAAAGCCACGAGAAGAAGCGCGGTTGGGATCATTGCGGATCCTTGGATCGATCAAGGCCAAGAAGGCCAAGGAGTCCAAAGGGATGATGTTTGTGGATGTGAAGCTCGGAGGTACCACGATGAGTGCACTCGTGGATACCGGGGCGTCCAATCTCTTCATATCCAAAGAGGCCGCGAAGAAGCTGAATCTTCCGGTCGAGACGAGTGATGCCGGTTGGCTTAAAACAGTGAATTCTAGAGAAGTCCCAACCAGCGGCATCGCCAAGGGCGTAGAGTTTCGCCTTGGTCCATGGAGCAGCCGAGAGGATATTGAGGTAATCCCCCTTGATGACTATGATTTCATACTCGGTTTGGGATTCCTTGATCGAATCAATGCGGGCGTTATGCCCTTCGCGGATTGTATTTGCATCTTCGATAAGCGGTGCCAATGCATGGTCCCGATCCACCGCGAGTCGGGACACGATAGGAAAATGCTATCGGCCATGCAACTGACCAAGGGATTACGGAGGGGAGAGGTGACCTTCTTGGTAGCATTGAAGGAAGAAGGCCTGGAAGGCAAGGAGGTGCCAGAAGAGGTGACCCGAGTCCTCGACACCTTCCAAGATGTGATGCCACCCGAGCTGCCAAAGAAGCTCCCTCCTCGGAGAGAAGTCGACCATCGGATCAAGCTCGTGCCAGATGCTCGACCACCGGCCATGGCTCCCTATCGCATGGCCCCGCCCGAGTTGGAGGAACTGAGGAAACAACTCAAAGAACTACTTGATGCTGGGTATGTTCGGCCATCGAAGGCATCGATGCCCCGGTCTTGTTCCAAAAGAAACATGATGGATCTCTCCGCATGTGCATCGACTACCGGGCATTGAACAAATTGACCGTCAAGAACAAGTATCCGATCCCCCTGATAGCCGACTTGTTCGATCAGATCGGGGAAGCCCGATGGTTCTCCAAACTGGATCTTCGATCGGGATACTATCAAGTGCGGATTGCCGAAGGGGATGAGCCAAAGACAGCATGTGTGACCCGCTATGGATCATACGAGTTCCTCGTCATGCCTTTTGGCTTGACCAATGCGCCGGCTACGTTTTGCACCCTCATGAACAAGGTACTACATCCGTTCCTTGATCGGTTCGTCGTAGTTTACCTTGATGATATCGTCATATATAGCCGGACGCTCGAGGAACACATCGAGCATTTGGGGCAAGTCTTTCGGACCCTTCGGGAGAACAATCTGTATGTGAAAAGGGAGAAATGTGCCTTCGCACAAGAGGAAGTCCCTTTTCTTGGGCACATCGTCGAGGGCGGACGAGTGCGGATGGATGCGGCCAAAATCCGCGCCATCGTCGATTGGGAACCCCCAACCAAGGTGACGGAGCTGAGATCCTTTCTCGGTCTCACGAACTATTATCGGCGCTTCATTAGGGGATACTCGAACCTTACCGTGCCACTCACGGACATGCTGAAGAAAGAAAGGCCGTGGGAGTGGACGGATCGATGTCAAAAGACGTTCGAGCGATTGAAGCAGGCCATGACCAAAGAGCCGGTGCTTGTGCTGCCCGACTACACCAAACCATATGAGGTAGAGACTGATGCTTCTGATTTTGCTATCGGTGGTGTCTTGATGCAGGAAGGGCATCCGGTTGCCTTCGAATCTCGAAAGTTGAATGATACCGAGCGACGATACACGGTCCAAGAGAAGGAAATGACCGCGGTGGTGCATTGCCTTCGTACATGGAGGCACTATCTCTTGGGATCACGATTCGTGGTGAGGACCGATAACGTAGCCACGAGCTACTTCCAAACTCAGAAGAAGCTCAGCCCGAAACAAGCTCGGTGGCAAGATTTCCTGGCCGAGTTTGATTATGTGCTAGAATACAAGCCCGGAAAGTCCAATTCTGTGGCCGACGCCTTAAGCAGGAAGTTCGAATTGGCTAATGCGGTGAGCCGGCCCGACTGTCCGTGGAAAGATCGTATCAAGGAGGGACTGAAGCACGACCAAACGGCCCAAGCCCTCCTTCGATACGCTCAAGAGGGCAAGACGAGGCGGTTTTGGCTTGAGGATGATCTCCTCTACACCAAAGGACGGCGACTCTATGTGCCGCTCCACGGGAAGCTTCGGAAGGAAATCCTACACGAGTGCCACGACTCAAAATGGGCGGGACATCCGGGAATCCACCGCACCATGGCACTCGTCGAGATCGCACTATTGGCCCCATATGCGGGACGACGTTGAGGCCTTTGTGCGGACTGTCTTGTTTGCCAACAAGACAAAATCGAGCAACGGTCACCCGCGGGACTCCTTGTACCGTTGCCCATCCCTAACGTCCATGGGAGAGTGTCTCGATGGACTTCATCATAAACTTACCTAAGTCCGAAGGGTGTCGGACTCTTATGGTCGTGGTAGATCGATTCTCCAAGTATGCGACGTTCGTGCCGGCCACCAAGGATTGCCCAGCCGAGGAAGTAGCCAAGCTATTCCTCAAGCACGTCGTCAAATATTGGGGCGTCCCACGCACGATCGTGAGCGATCGCGATCCTCGATTCACCGGGCGGTTGTGGACCGAACTCTTCAAGTTGTTGGGGACAAATCTCAATTTCTCCACCAGCATGCATCCCCAAACCGACGGACAGACGGAGCGGGTGAATGCATTGCTGGAAATCTATCTTCGGCACTATGTGAGCAACACGCAAGCGAATTGGGCTAGATTGATCGATGTTGCTCAGTTCTCCTACAACTTGCAGCGGAGCGAATCCACAAACCAAAGCCCGTTCGAGATCGTGACCGGGCAACAACCGCTCACTCCGAGCGCGATCGCCTCGGGATACCGAGGAAGCAGCCCGTCCGCGTACAAGATGGCCAAGGAATGGGATGAACATGCAGACTTGGTGCGGGCGTGCTTGGATCGTGCCTCAAGACGAACGAAGAAGTGGGCTGATCGGAAGCGACGGCATGTAGAATTCCAGGTGGGAGACTTGGTGCTGGCCAAATTGCACCTCGTCCTTCGGTATCGGGACGTACACAAAGGACTCATCCGTCGTTACGAAGGCCCCTTCCGAGTAGTACAGCGGATCGGGAAGGTGGCTTACAAGCTGGACTTGCCATCCAAGCTCAAGCTACACCCCGTGTTCCATGTGAGCATGTTGAATCCATTCCATGCGGATGAGGAGGATCCGGATCGGAGCACGTCACAACGAGCACCCCTTGGAGCAAAGACCTCCTATGATCGGGATGTCGAATGCATCATGGCCGATCGGATCATACGGAAGAAGTATCGTGCACCGAGAAGGGAGTACCTCGTCCGATGGAAAGGCCTTCCCGAAAGTGAAGCGAGTTGGGAACCCTCCGAGGCGCTGTGGCAATTCAAGAACATTGAAGCATTCCATGCCACAGACGCGACAAGGGCGTCGCCTGATTAGGTGGGGCAGAATGACACGGCCGACGGACGAGCATGACCAAGAACGCCCATGCTCGGCCATGTCACGCATCCGGGGCGTAGCTGGGAACGCCCCGTTCGATGCCCGTCCCGACCAAGTCCCTGATCGATCCCGTATCGGTCCATGTTCGATCGCTGATCAGTCCTTGATCGGTTGAACTGACCGATCCGCCGATCAGCCGTGCCCGCTCCACGATCCGCGTCTGATCCGCCCATGCACGAGTCGTGCACGACCAACGAGCAGCCCTTGATCAACCCGTGACCAGCCCCTGCACAAATCCGGAGTGGTTCACCTGCTCCGTGTCAGGGCCGCCTGACACGCCCATGCTGATCCTGATCCGTCCATGCTGCCCCTGATCTTGCTTCTAACTTGTGCCTGCACCATGGCTGATTCCCCATGCACGTAGCCCTCAAGTGGCCTGCTGGTAGCCTTGTAATGATGATACGAATTCAAACATAGCTGTTGGATCGGAGGGACGATCCACGGCCGAGATTAGTCCCGAACTTGTATAAAAGGGATCCCTCTCCCTCATTTGAGCTCAGCTCATTCAAAGTGAATATACACGCTCTTGTGCTTCCGACTCTTTGTGTTGTGCGTGTGTTGTGAGCGAAAAGGCTTACTTAGGATCACCGATCCTAAGGCCGCACGGTGTTGGATCGACCGAAATTGATCGACCCGTGACAATGGTCTGTACGAATGCTTGAAATAGTGTGACCTTTCTCATTCTGCACATTCTTAGCAAATTTTGAAAAATGAGAGAAAGTCTCAGACTTTCTTGCAAGAAAATAGACCCAAGTAAATCGTGAATAATCATCCACTATTACTAAGCAGAACCTTTTTCCACCAATGCTTTGCGTTCTTGTAGATCCAAATAAATCCATATGCTGAAGCTGCAGTACACGATCAGTGGAAACTTTATTTATTGGTTTGTAAGAGTTTCTTACCTGTTTACCCAGTACGCATGGTGTGCATAGATCAAACTTTAGGTAATTGAGAATAGGCAATCCTCGAACAAGTTTCTTGGAAGAGATCTTGGCAATTTGCTTCATGTTGGTATGGCCAAGCTTTCTGTGCCATAGATTAGCTTTATCTTGTACTGATATTAAACACTGTGATCTTTCTTGATTCACATCCAGAAGATAGATATTTCCATGTCTACGTCCAGTAAAAGATTGAGTAAAGTCTTTACTAATTCCTGAGCAAGTTCCTTCCTGGAAATTAATCTTGAATCCAGTATCGCACAATTGGCTTATGCTAAGCAAATTGTAATTTAATCATTCTACTAAGGAAACATTGTTGATTAATAGACTTCCAATTTTTACTGTTCCGCGACCAATAATCCTTCCTTTGTTGTTACCACCAAAAGAAACTTTTCCTCCATCTATCTGGACAAGTTTTATGAAGCAACCCGAGTCTCCTATCATATGTCTTTAGCAGCCACTATCTATATAGAGAGTCCACGCAGAAGTTTGTTAACTTTCATATGTCCTGAGATTGGATGTCCCTGATATTCAAGACCATTCACAATTTCAGTAAAACGGCTAAACATGTCAGTTATTGATTCTCCTGATCTCATCTTGAAAACTTCATATTGTCCCAAAAGAATGTTGATCCTTATCTCTTTCACTCGATCAATTCCTTCATAGGTGATGTGAAGCCTATCCCAGACTTCTTTTGCTGTATCACAAGAGGATATTCTGTTATACTCAGTAGGAGATAAAGCACAATATAAGGAATAAATGGCTTTAGCATCAAGAGTCTGTCTCTTGGATATTTCTTCTTGAGTCATCTCGATAGGAGCAGCAACTTCTTTTCCTCTCTTTGATTTTGATGCAGCAGCAAGAATGATTCCTTTGTCTACTACTTCCCATTCCAAGGGATCTTTCGATCTTAGGAATGCTTTCATCTTATTTTTTCATATGCTGTAATCTTTTCCATCAAAGTATGGAGGTCTGGTGTTGCTTTGACCTTCAACCAACCCTGTAGGCAACATACTAGCCATAGATCTTTTACTCATAAGTAAAAACACTTCTAATAAACGAGTACACGAGCTCTGATACCAATTGTTAGAACTAGTACGAGCACCTAGAGGGGGATGAATAGGTGATTAATACGATTTTATAAAAATAACAGAATGTATAGACAATTTCTTTGATGAGGGATTGAGGATTTGAAAACAATAATTGATGCAAGTGAAAATAATATAAACTAAAAGGATTAGGGATAGAGAATCAAAACTCCAGATTTATAGTGGTTCGGCTTAGACCAAGCCTACGTCCACTCTCCCGCACGGACAGCCCTCTGGCTAGATTTCACTAAGAATCAAAAAGAGAATTTACAGTCTCACGCCCTTGATTCCACAGTGTAGAGACTCTACTACACTTCCTCAAGGTCTCACCACTTATCAGTCTCTCTTTTGATTACAAGTAAAGCTCGAAGAATAGGATCACAAAATAACAAGGAGATTCAGACTTTGGAATTCTTCTATCTTGCACCCTTCAACAACTTGAGCATCTCCCGTAAATACTTCTTCATGCCTTCATTACCGTTGGCACATTCCAAAGAAGTTCTTCCAATCAACCCGTTGGACAGAATCAATTTAGAGAGATCTCGAGCTCCTTAAGGCAAGTGTTGATAGCCCATCAATCATGCTCGCCCATACAATCAGGATCTTGGTTTCCATAAGTAGAACCTTCCGAATATAAGTTGCGAATCTAGAGAATCTAGATTATTCGAATACGAATATAAGATCTTGAAGTGTTAATTCCAGTCGAGAGATATTCCTTAACCGTTGGAGTCAAAACCATACTAGATAAAATCATAATAGAAATTTTAACTTTATCGGTCTGGAAACTGTCCATGAGAGTTAGACTTTGAAACTTGAGTCTTAATGTCTTCAGACTTTGCCAGTAGAGTCTGCAAGTCTTCAGACTAGACTGATGGAAATGTTTTGTCGACTTCAAAATACCTTAAGAGAATTTTTCCAACAAGGTCCAGTGCAGGTGGTTCCCGGTTCAAGTGATTTCCATTGCACTTCCCTATTTTATGCCTTGTTTACTATAGATAGACTAAGGACCCGTGCTCTTATCGAGAGGCAGTGTCAAAAGTAGAGGCTCAATAGTGGATTGGTGTTATTGAGAGTAGATGGAGTCCCTCTAGTGGAGGTAGACATAACAGTTGGTAGTACCTTTAAGGGCCAAAAAAGAATTAGCTGCAAGTGGATATCCAAGAATAAGCATGATAATTCCAATTTAGAGGCCGCCATATATAAGGCATGCCTAGTAGGAAGGGGTTTAAATAGTGTGATGGTATTAACTATAATGAGATATTCTCGCTGATGGCGAAACATAGCTCTATTAAGCTACTATCGGTTTAGTTATGATGAACAACCTGGAGTTGGAGCAATTGGATGTAATGACGACCTTTCTAGATAGTGAGCTAGAGGAGCAAATATACATGCAACAACTAGGAGGTTTTGTTGCTTTTAAGCTATAAAAAAAATAAAAAAAAAATGTATGCTTGTTAGAAGGAAAAATTACCAAAAAAGTTTTAAGTTTATTGCAATTGTGTCAATTTAGTCCAATTTTTTTTTTGTTAATTTAGTCTTAAACTTTTTGTATTTGTGTTTCATCTGGCCAATTTTATTTGAAAATCGCTAACATTGATATTGGCTATTCTACGTAGCGCGGTCAGCGCTAACTTGAACAATTTATAATAATATTTTAATATTTTATCAAATTAATTATTTGTTGTTTCTTTTCTTTTTCATTTTTTTCCTTTACTTTATCTTTCTTTCTTTTTTCCTTCCCTTCTTTCTCTAGTCGATCACTGGATCTCAGTGACCAGCCAAAGGTGAAGGTCGACAAGGTCGACCTCGTTAGCCACTAGCAATGGCAAGGCTCGCCATGGCTTGGCAAGGCTCAAACTTGCCAAATCCGGTGAGGCTTGCCCTTGTTAGGTCGGTGATGGCGAGCCTCGCCCACCCTTAGCGAGGTTTGACCTTGCTATTGTTGGGTGAGGTCGGCCTCACTATTGGCAACCATCTAGAGGAAGAAGGAAAAAAAATCAAAAATAGAAACATATTATTAAAAATTATTCACATTAATTATGATCGTGCCATGTAGAATGGCTAGTATTGATATTAGCAATTTCCAATCAAAATTGGCCGAATTGATCGAATTTGCATAAATACAAAAGGTTTAAACTTAATTGGCAAAAAAAATATTTAAAACTAAATTGACACAATTATAATAAATTTAAAACTTTTTTGGTAACTCTCCCCTCACTAAAAAGTTCCTTCAATTGCCTTAAGCAATTTATTAGACAGTGGTAAAAGCGGTTTGACTCCTTTATGACTAGTAAATAGTATAGTACAAAGTGCACATAATAATTGTGTGTATTATAAGAGGTTAGAGGATGGCAGCTACATTTATTTGTTGTTGTATGTTGATAATAGAATACAGCAGCTAACAATGTGACTAAGATTAATTAGGTGAACTGTCAATTGAATAGTGAGTTCAAGATTAAAGACTTAGGTGTAACAAAAAGATATTTTGTATGGAGATCCAAAGGGATAAGTCTGCATAAATGCTTCGACTATCGCAAGGCGAGTACCTTTATAAAGTGTTGAGGCAGTTTAGCATGTAGAACACCAAACTGGTGAGTACCCCATTAGTTGCGTATTTTAAGCTTTCAACTAACCTTGCACCACGGTTAGAG
The DNA here is from genome assembly GCA_014182395.1 of Eucalyptus sp. ANBG9806169. NCBI lineage: Eukaryota > Viridiplantae > Streptophyta > Magnoliopsida > Myrtales > Myrtaceae > Eucalyptus > Eucalyptus sp. ANBG9806169. The sequence continues at coordinate 16,358,764 of CM024574.1, read as the reverse complement.
GAAGATAATGAATATCCATACAATGTTCCTAATGCTAGTGCCATATGTAGTGTTATATATGCTATGGTTTGCACTAAATCAGTTACATAGTTGTTAATATTGTGAGCAGGTATATGAGCAATCTAGGAAAGAAGCATTAGAGAGCTGTGAAATCAACTCTGAGGTTTTGGAGAGAGATAGCAGACGTTGGCTTGACTTTCAGGAAAAAAAGGGCTTTGAGAGGTATAACAAATTATGTAGATTCAAATTTTGTGGGTGACTTGCTGGCCGGACATCCTTAAAAGGTTATGTTGTCAGTTTGGCAAGTTGTGCCATCAATTGGAAAGCACAATACAACTTGTAGTTGCTTTATTGACAACTGAAGCAGAGTATACGGCGTCAAATGACGCAATGAAGGAGACTATCTATCTGGTTTAGAGGTTTGCTCAGCGATCTAAGATTGCATTAGGAGAATATTGTTGTTTATTGTGATAATCAAAGCGCAATCCATTTAACCAAAATTCATATGTATCACAAGCAAATGAAACATATTGATGTCAGCTACATCTTTATATGTGATATTACATCAAAGGGAACAACATTCATTAAGTGCCCATGGTAGATAATCGAGCATACATGTTGACAAAGCCTAACCCATTGAGAAAGTTCCGGTACTGTTCGAGCTTGGTCAACATCTATAGCGGTTGAGGGCTCGGTATAATTGATAATCAATGAAGATGAATTTGGACTTCTTGCCAAAGTGAAGATTTTTTTAATATTATTCAAAGTTCATCACATTTAATTCAAATTGACATAAGTTTGATAATATCGGGACACTCGAGTTTTCGGGGGAGCTCAAAAGACGGACGATCGGAAGACGTAAAAAGACGGCGCGCCTAGCATGTGCCTAGCATGTGCCTAGCATGTGAATAAGAAGAAGTCGGCTTGCCGACCATGGCCAGGTGTTTGGCCAAGACACCCAACAAACCTCCAAAACTGGAAGTGTTTTTCGTCAGTGCGCCCGAGTGTCAGGGCCTATTTTGTCGGACCACCATCCCCAAACATGGACCTGATTGAGACGTGTTTTAAACCATATTTTTATCATTACTTGGATTTAAAAAAAAAAAAAAACGTGAAAAATTTGGTAAGTTTTGAGATCTGCCATCCAAAATAGTTGAGAGCATGTCATTGTTGCTTACCTGTGAAAGCGTGCTTGTAATTTTCTCTTTGCCAATGTACTGGAACAATCTCGTCGTTCTCTCTTTGTGGAATAAGCATGACACCAAATCACATAAATCTACTGTGTTTAGATTTAGTTTCTGCAAGTTATTTCTTATTCAAGTTGCTTCATTTGTCCACATTTCTGCTTTAGCCTCAATTACTTGTCATCTCGGACTTGATTTCCTCTTGATGATCTCTTCAAAGGAGAAGATAACATCAGTAAAGGGGAGGAGAGAGTGAGAGAGGAGGGAGAAATTTTTTCCCCCTTCTAAATGGGGTTACCTAATTTCGAGATATTTAGATAGAAAGCCTACCAATAAGAGGATCGGAGTGGAAGATAGCATAGCTTGGATAGGCGTTTGCACACTCCTTATAATGCCACATCCCTCAGGCCCCCACCCCGCCTGTTCCTCCCTCTCTTGTGGACATAGGTGGATGTGTTTGTGTGGAAGTGCTTGTCCAAAAGGAGGATGAGCAAGCGATTGCGACTTTCGAGTTAGTCACATCTCGTGGGGCGGATAGATTGCTTCACTCGTCCTTTCTCTTACAAGACAAACAAGAAACTCCGAAAGGATGACCTCTCAACCAACTTCGGATGTACAATGTAAAGCACAAGATTCCAGTGCTCCACTTGAAGCTGTCTCCAATCATAGTAACCCTAAAACCCCGCCTAAATTGATTTTCACACTACGAGAGAATTCAAATTATCTCAAATAGTTGCAATCCTGTTTTGCAAATTTAGGGTTTCAAGGTATATGTAGAATCCTCCTATAGGAAAAAAGACATGATTCGAGCTAACTCAAGCTAAAAGAGCTATTAATCTTACATGAAACGACACAACATCTATCATCATAAGTCGAATAATGCCAGTCACAGTGCCAAATGCATGTTTTCCTCTATAATCGCTTTCTTTCTCTTCTTCTTATGTACTTACTTGACAATGTTCACTTACTTTTTGTGCAGGATTGTGTCATTTAGTTGTGCTGAACTACTAAGCCCTCCAGGCCCACAAAGATTTACGAACCGCGGGAATCTTATCTTTTGACGCTTTGAGACATAATCAGATAAGGTTCATGGACCAGACTGTTGTCCTTCTTTAGCGTGGCAACGGGACATGATGAACTACTTTGAGTGGACACTGACTGGGATCAAGATTTGCGATTTTCAAGATACGGGTGCCTTTTCTTTCTCTCACCTTCTTGAAGAGGATCTCCACTTGTAGCTTTGGGAGGTGACCCATCAATGCTCGAACATCTACTTTTCTCCTGTCTAATGTTTTGGAGCAAATACCTACTACCATCCTCACTCTCCCTCCATCACCATTTTCACACTTCTATATCTATTAAAACACCGTTTTGCATCTAGGACAAAACTCGATAGCCATTGCTCTCCCTTCTAAAAACACCAGTCACATATCTTGGCCCTCAAATCTCCAAATCTTAAATCCTAAAAGCCCCAACACTCACAAAGCCAAGCCTCCTCGACCTAATAGTGACTGTCCCTCGTTGTCGACCACCCGGTGCCATGCTCACAGCCATGCCCCTTGTCATCTCTCTCTCTCTCGATCTCTCGACGTCACACAATCTCAATGCTGCCAAATTGGCATGACCTCAAATCAAGGTCGTGGAAGCCATGGACGAACTGGGAATGAGGTCATCACATGGGCTGTTCACTGAAATTGGACCAAAAGATAATTCACATTGCATTATTGGTTAGGTAATACAGAGTTCTGTGTATTAGTCAGTGGCCCAAATTCAAAACATCAAAAAAACGCGGTGATTGAAAATGACCAGTTACAAGGATGCTCCCATGAAGACATTGATTTGGTTTTATTCAAGATTTTAACAGATATTTCATAGGCATGGGGTCGATCTATGTAAGGTGGATTTTCTCATCACTGAAAAGACGTCAACCAATGTGATTATATGGAATTCCATTGTCATTTCTTTATGAACATCTGATTCCTACTGAAATAAATCCCTAGTACTCTGTCTACTTAGCCTTTTACATGACGCTTATTCATCTTTGAGGTCGCCCCATTGTTAGTGGTAAACTGGCAACATAGAGAACTTCATAGCTTCAAGCTCAATTCGACATTTCACATCTGTCGCATGAACTCTTTACTCGTCTCATCCCTCATTGTTTGACTTCACATGTTTTTATCTATTCGGTCTTGAACATGAGCGGGGGTGTTAAAGTTTTCCTGTATACTATCTCCTAGCTCATGAGAAGGTGCGATACCTCATGTGAGACCCGTCAAAGGTTGGAGATTTCAAATTTTAAGAATCGACCTTCTCATTTCCTACAACACGCAATTATTTTACCATACAACGTCACATTGGTCGCTTTTTCTGTGTGTGTACCCTTCTGAACCCTAACAGTTCAAAAATAGTGGAACTAATTGTCAGTTGGTTATCACACCACGATAACCATTAGCAAGAACAGTGTTACATCCCCTCAGGGGGGGAGAGAAAAATGTTGCTTGGTGGGGTTCCATCAACTGTTTAAGATAATCCGATAAGGCACGTGCATGTGTTAATACAAAACCGACAACTTTGAGCTGATGAGCAAGTTAGAAAGTTGATGAATCTGTTCCACATAAAAAGAAAGTACATCTGGTGACATTGACGCCCTGATGTTTTCAACAAGCGATGGACCCTACGAAAAGGCTTTCTGGGGTTTGCATGCCATGCCGTGATATAAAGGTGAGATCACGGGCTGGATATTGGGTTGTGAGGGTTTTAGCACAGGAGCGCGAGGGAGGTAGTGAATATTCGATTTCACATGCTGCTAATGGGTGAGAGATTTCGCAAATGGAAGAGGATGGTGAAGCAGAAGAAGGGAAAGCTCTACATCATAAGGGTGTGCATCTCCATGCTTCTTTGTTGGCATAAGTACTCTTGAGTTCATGTTTTGCAAGTCCCCTGAAGGACAAGGATGTGTAATTTTCTCTCTTTTACTTGCAAATCAATCATCCTTTTTAGCTTTCCTTAACTCTTCCATAATTCGCTTTGCTTGAGTATGTCATCCCGATTGATCATTAATTATGATCGCGAGAAGTCCTCCACATGTTGCCCGAGAGTAATTGTCGTAGTCGTACGGACATTCGTCATAAACATGTTTGCATAGTTTGATGTTTCACAAACTTTATCACTAAGGAAAAAGTTATTTATGATGCTTTACACTGGATTTACAATAGAATAAATAAGTGTAAGAGTATTTATGAGCCTCGGTTGTATGCAACCTAACCCTAGAGCATGATTGACAAGTCTGTGATTGAGATTTGATTAGCTCTATCTATTATTATAACGAATATTCAACTTTAGATGACGTAACGAGACTGTCTTTTCAAAATGAACACTCAAATGATTCAGCCACTAAATATATGTCCGAAAGATATGAGATGATACAAAATGCTTTCCATAGTGGGTACAAACAAGGAGGTGTTGTGTCCTTGGCTGTATCCCCCAAGAAATCAATTAGAAAAATTTCTCTATTTGTCGAGACCAAAAGCGATTCGATTTACGTCTCACATGTCTGAACTATATAGACTATATAATATCAAGATGAACTATACTTGAGTTGGATGGCATTAGCATGGGGGCTGAGATTTTCCAAATAAACAAGGTAGTTGCAACCATTATATATTCGAAATCAAAAATTAAAAAATAAAATAAAATAACAGAAACGTGCCAAAAACGCCAATCATACACCCAAATTCACTCAATACACCAGCTACGAATGAGACGCGGAAAAAAGGGCTGTATGTTCAGGCTTTAATCAAAGCGCAAAAAGCATTCTTCCTTTTCCCATCAAAATTCAAAATATTATCCGAAAATTTCAATAAAAATTACGGAATGATATATGAATTCATGTGCCAATGTTTATGTATGTGAAATTTTCATATGCTTCAAGATTACAAAAGATCAAATATATGTGTCGCAAGATTATAATTAAAGTAAAGGTCATTTCAGATAGATGATTTCGTCGGCATGGGCGGATACCAGGGTAGTTGGTTGGAGATTAATCGATTAAAATTTTCAATTCATTTCCCACCGAACAATACATGCCAGCTTTCTAATTTAAATATTCTTGGGGTCTCTGACTTTTAGTGTGCGATACGAACCAACTCGCTAAGAAGTTGAGCCAATTAATTTCGTCACCAACATCCGCGTCGGATCGAGCATAAAAAATTTATTTTAGATGCCTATTCATTTTCATGCGAAAATTTTATAGGACCTTCGTCAATTATTTTAATAATTAAAGTTATTAAATGAACAGGCACTTTAATATTTAAATGTCGTAACTTGATGACGAGGCTCAAGCCTAATGGGATAGAATATTTCTTTACTAAAAGACGGTTTCAAAACCAAATTTTCTTTTTCTAATGTTATACACGATTAGTTCATTTAAAAGCAATTAGATTTGTCAACCATATAGAAAATGACCTTGCAAGAATGAAGATAAGTACTTTCTCTGCGGCAGATGTGGGATGAGAAACATAATTAACAACTCAAAATCATCATTGAAGACAGTCACAGAACTTTGTACGACATCAAAACATGTGCAACTTTAGGGGCGCATGAGCTTTGAGTACTAGTTGATATCCGAAGCATGGACAATTCGGGATGAGAGACATATCTAGCGCCAAAAGTTCCCATGCATCATGGCTTCAGTACTATCGACTGCAATCCCACTTGGGCCCGTCACTAGCATGATATTGTCCGCTCCAATCTTTACTCACCCCCGCCCGCACGACATGCCATTCTAGTTTGTAATTTTGCAAACTGGGATCTGATTGTGGTTTCGAACTCTATTGGACCCATTGGTGCCTCGAAATAGGATTGAGGTCCGGTGGGGTATAATGAGTCTAGACGACGCGGCTTGTGCATACCCTTGAAATTTTCACGTGCAAAAGGAGCTGTCCAACCCAAGTGTGCGAGCCATATCGCACAGCAGCATCTTGGACTGACCTTTCTTTCTAAAGTACCTTTGATGTTTCGAGGACGATTTGACGCACCACAATAAGAGCCTCATGCAATCTATTCAGCCTTGTCCTTAGATGCTGAGATTCTGAGGGAAGCAGTTAACCCACGAAAGCTCAATCGCGGTCACGGCAGGACAAATCCGAAGGCACATCGAAGTCACTTTCCCTCTGAATTGGCAAGGGAACAAGCCGATGCGTCTGCCTTGTCATCATCCGCCCCGCGGGCCCCCTGCCTGTCTGCCCAATCGGGGCCCGAAAAGTGTTGCCTGCCGCATAGCCATTGCTGTCCTTCCTATCCCAGGAGCCTCGCTTGCTCGCTTCAGCTATTTAAATGGGTATGCAGAGGCCATGATCTAGAGACGGATCGACTTGGCAAAGTTGGGACACTTTTCACATCTTCTTTGGAGTCACTTCCACCAAGCCTGCGAGTCGTGATGATGCACTTGATGCGCAGGCCGAAGCTCCGGACGTGGCGGCAGTGCTCGAGGCTCGTGAGAGAGCGGTGGACCCGGTTGTACATAATATGGAGGTGCACAGTGATTCTTCTTCGCAGCAACGAGTGATTGTCGGTTCCCTTCGGCCCGCCCGGGTGGGTATGAGAAGGGGCTCCATGCCGAGGGATCCGTGTACAGTGAAGCTTGGACGCGGACCACCTGCTGGTGCTGCTAGCTCCATGAGGCATGTACTGAGACAATCCGTCATTAGAGTAAGTGATGATGAAGGGAGAGATTTGGCTCTTCATTAGCAAAACTGTATGAGACGCTTGTAGCATATGTAGCATACTAATATGATGTTCAACAGAAACACCTCTCTCTCTCTCTCTCTCTCTCTCTCTCTCTCGCCCACCCGTGCCCGTTTCACATCGCGTGAAAACGATCTCACCAACGAATCGCGTGATTGCAAAAACCAAATATTCAAAACGTTCTGATTAACATTGTGGGAGATCATCTCTATTAAGAGTGATCATGGCTTTGGCCTTTAACTTCATTTTAGCCTTTTGTTTCTCTACCTTCTGTTCATGACTTAAGAAGGGTTGGGCAAGCAGAGTGATGTTAGGCAACCCTTGAGTTGCAGAAAGGGCGTTGTGCAGTAAACTGAGAGGAGGATACCGCTTGCTTTTGCTTGTCTTTTTCTTTTCCTCCTCTTTCTGCTTCTTCATTTTTCCACATAAAAGGCCTTGAGGACATAACTAGAGAGATAATTAAGGGCAATCCATTATATGGTTTGAGAATACTTAATTATTAATATTGAAGACCATAACTTCCATTAATTCAAATTTTCAATTTGTAAAAAAATTTCCTTTTTTTTTTTCTTTTTTTTTTTTTGGGCTAAGCATGATCGGTTAATCTATTCAACAATATAGGACCAAAGCTACATGAACTTTACTCGTACAAATGGGAAGTTTCTCAAGACACAACTTGACCACCTCCATGTCTACAAGATCACTTCCATCTGCCTGGACCTCGGTGTCCAGTGGACACACCAGGGAACCCGGTGCACCGACTTGGGTCGCGATGACCCCCACATGAGACCATGAGACCTCGTGTCTGAGCTTCAAGGTCTGTAGTTCAGCGGCTAGGGTCTCGAGTCTGGGTGTCGGGGACTCGTGCCGGAGTATAGAGTGCAGGTGCTGGGTCACGGGTCTAGGATGATGGATTTTGAATTTGACGATTGGGGTCCCATGTTTAGGCTGCAGGGGTCCAGGCGATCTAAGGCATGAGGAGCCAAGTTTGGACCATGTGGGTCTCAAGTGGCCATCGTGGCCTTGGCTCGGGTAGTAGGCTCCTAGGTTTGTCAGTCTAGGAAGTACTAACACTCTCCAAGAATTTTCGTGTCGTGTCAGACATTTCGACATATGTCAAATACTCTCTGACATTTGGTCAACATGTATCAGAAAATTCGACACTTAATCAACTCTCCTAACACTCTCTAACACGCGAGTCCATAATTCCAACATGCAAGTTCGGAATTTCAACACGTCATTCCAACACGCATAGGTCAATTGTAAAAATTTTGAATAAATGAATGGTCAAAATTTATATATGTATCTAACAAAAAAAAATGCAAATATGTAAAAAAATAAAAAATAAATAAATAATAAAGAGGGAAAAGAGAAAACCTAGGCTTCTCTTCTCTTTTGATTCTCACTTTCCGTGATATATAATTCACTCCCAAGTTTTTTTTTCTCTATTCTTCTAGCACACTCTCGCGCACAAGTTCATAATGTGAATTGCTTGTTTTTTTCTTTAAGTTGTTTTATGAATTATTGGAATGGAGCTGAATTTAACAATAAATAATATTAACAAGTGATGGATTAATGTTTTTAGTGTAAATTTATTTTGAGCTTTTTATAATTTATTTATTTGTGAATTTGATAATTTATCACATATATATAAAAATATATATTTAATAGATTATGTACCCCAATGTATCGGAATTCTTTATATTTTGATCAACAAAGAGTCTACGTGTCATGTTGCGTGTCGCATGTCAATATTAGTGCTACTTAGATGTCAGTTAGGCACTTGGGCCTGGACACACAAGATGACCTTTTAGCAGTGAAGATCAAGCTGTATTTTGAAATATAATTTCTAATTTCTAAAGAAGATATGTCACTTTCTCAAATTTAAGCATAAATATTATGTTAACTCATTTTCTTAAACATCCAAACTGGAAAATGAAGAAGTTTTTTTTCATATAGTTAATTTTTCATGAAATAAACAAAATTAAGATAATGTATAACTGACTTTTACCTTTTTACTTTTGCTTAGTCTTATTCTTATGGCTTACGCATGTAAACATTTTTTTTTTTAAGTTCAAAACTCTTGGAACTTCGACAATATTCAAATGATAAAACAGGGATTCACATATAATCTATTCATAATAATCTGAACTTTAAATAATATTCTAGGTTTTTGCAAGAATTTTTTACTTTCATCTAAGCGTAAACAAATAGGCAAATACAATGAAAATACTAAGCCTTAAGCATGCTTACACATTTCCTAAAAGTCAAAGGTATCTATGTCATAGTGAACAAATTTAGGATTTTTGGTGACACAATTTTTATTTTTATTTTTTTATGTATTTATATCACAATGGGTATAGTTTATGATTTTTTGTGGCATTCCTTTCATAAGATATTAATAATTTCTCTTTCAAATCAATTCACAATGGAATACCAATTGCAAATGTCATCCAATTTGTGTACCTAGCATTCAATTAGTCAATAGATAGTCTAGGTATGCTACTATGATTCAAATCTAAAAATTATTCTAGAAGTCGCCAACAATCATGCCTTAAGTCAATTGGGAATCTAAAATGGTAGGCATGAAAATAGGGGTCGAATCCTACCGCAATGTCAATTCTCCAATGTTCACCAAACACCAGAACAGATTAAGCCCAATACCATCATTTGGAGAGATCGTCAAGAGGGAGTTAAAGTCCGAATCTATCAACATATTCAATTAGATCTAGGTTCACTCAAAAACTTAGACCAATGAATTATGGGTTAACTGAGATATTTTTTTTATTTTTTTGATGCAGAAGGAACCAGCTTGCATCGACAGTGCGCCGTATACCCCCGATGACGCTAGCAGGGAAACCACCACCCCGACGCCACGCTTAAATCGCCTAATGATCCGCCAGCCTCCCTGCAACTTGCGTTGCAGGGACTTCGAACTTCCGCCCTCCCGAGGAGGACGTTGTAAAGCCTACCCAGCGGAGCCGCCTGAGCCGGTGGTTTTGAGATATTAACTACTTCATACCACAACAATTTTTCGGACTTTTTCTACACGACTCACAAGTGCATCTCAATAGATGTCATTTTTTCTTTCTTTTTTGTTATGAAATCACTCATTTGAGCATCACATAGCGCATGATCACTCACTTAGGATCTTGAACCATCCGAGTTCGAGTTAATTTAGAATAGGCCACATGAGATCATAACATAATCAAAACTAAATTAGCAAATTTAAAATCAAGCTAATTATATCTTTGTAAAGAAAGGAAAAAATTATTAATTCTTCTTCATTAACATAAATTAGAAGAGATGATTTCCACTGTGATACGAAAGCACAACCGATTTGGACGTGAGACTACGAACTCGGCTCCGTAATAATTGTACTTGCGCTGAATTCTTGTAACCTGCTTGATACAAATAATAATCATTTAATCAAGGTCAACTTTCAAAAAAAAAAAAAAAAAGGTCAACTTTCAAGATTCATGACATTACTGTTATTTTTTTTTTTTTAAGGAAAGGCATGTTGCGAGATTATGCATATATTAAACTCAAGCTTCGTGAGTTCAATCTCTTCTAAGTAGTTTGAGTTCCTTAAACTTACAACAAGAGAAAACATCGGCCTTTACCTTATAAAATCATCCACCGGACCAATCCCGGGTGTTGTGCAAGACGAGACTAGTGCGCTAATGGAAGGGTTTGTGAGATCGGCTCCGATTTCCTTTATTCTCCAAGCCGAAGCCCTAGCCCTTCTTCAAGCTCTCTCCCTCTCCTCAAGCTAGAAAGGAGAGAGATTGTACTTGAATCTGACTACTTGGTCTTAATAGATTCAGCAAAGAGCGCAGATAGTTATATCCTTGGGGAGTAAGAGCACTTATTTTGAAGGCCTGCCGGCTTATTGGCTAGTCTGCAATTTAACTATAGTCCACTGCTCAGGAGAGTCCAATCGAGTAGCCAATTGGTTAGCTAAAGCTCAAAGACAACATGTTTTACTTTTAAATTGGATAGCCCTGTTGTTTAAACTCGTTTTGATTCAATAAAAACTACGTTCGACAGAAAGAGAAAGAAGGGTTTCTCTATGCCATGTCAAATGAAAAGCAGGTTTGGTAGCTACAGGGTATCAATTTTCCAATCTTTGCATATGCTACTTTTCATCTTAGGTAAATGGTGTCTTCCCCAAAATACGTTACTTTATCCTGGAAATCGCTAGAAATCTTGCCTACCCAATCTAAAAAACGACAATAAGATCAATGCATATCCACTCACCTTGTTGAACATAGGAATGTGGCTATCATTTGTTCTTCCTACGTATTGAAACGATTTCTAGCCCCGTATAAGTACATAGGAGGAGCCTAGACAACTTCCATGAAGTTCAAGCAGACGTTCTTGTCTCTTGTGGAGTCGACCAAAGCAAATTTACATCGTGCCGTACAAAGAAATTCACTGGACATTGTATCGCTTCAGTCCGCCAAGGGGTACAAACATTGGACATTCTACTAATGAAAGACTGCATTTTTTAATCAGGGTCAAGAACTATCTTCGATCTTGACTGATGAAACTCATTGTTTTCCTCTCTTCTCGGAAACAAAATAATCTAATTATAAAGCGACGGTGAACATGCGCCAGCCAAACAAAATTGCATCGGACAACTGAATATCTGCACATATAGTAGGCATTAATTACTTCAGGACTGCATCTCTCCGCTCCATGGGATATAATAATTACTCTGGCACAAAGATTGTTCGAGATAAAGCCGTTCAATATCATGGCATATTCTTCATAATACTTCAATTTTGACTCCCCCGTCCTGTGGAAGCGTTTTCTGATGTTAGCCTTGCCAAAACTTCAAGCCTAAGCCCCAGAGGTTGGCAAACCTGAAAAAAAGACAAGCTCATACGAGTATTAGACATTATTTGACCAGATAAATCAGCCATTTCTCCATATGTTCATTCGTTCATTATCTGACTAATATCCCAGTTCCTCATGATCAAAATTTGCAGCAAAGACAACATTATCAGGTTCCACTAAATTGGGGGATTAGCATCAAAGACCTGAGTTTAGAATCATCATACTATAATGCAGATGTCTTTGTTGGTATGGTACCATCTATGCTCCTACAGATGCTCACCTGGACTTCCCATTGACCTAGCAGAACTTGGATCATCCTCAGCAGTTTTTCTCGGGACCTGCACGTGCTTGGTAAGGCCTCCCTGTGAACCACATGAAAGCAGATTATTAGGCGCCAACAATGAAGCCCATTCATTTACTCGTGGGCCTTAATAACAAGAATTGCCGATTATGGCCAAGTAAAACGAGCTAGAATCATCCAAGCAATGGTACAAAGTCAAGGTCATTTCTCTATCTGAAGCATAGATAACAAATTAATTTTCTGTAAACAACCTTTTTAAGCTGTTTTTGGTTGAGTACACTGTCATTTCATCAGGCCCAAGTGAATATACTTGAACACCTCCTAGTGACATCTCCAAGTGAAAATTTTCCTGTTCGTATCCCCCTATTTACATATCCTATCGTGGGAGACGATACTCGCTGGTTTCTGCTGTGAAAATTCTTCTTCTCCAGACAGTGATGATCACTTCCACCATTTTTGGTATTATATAATTCAAGTCAAATGCTATCTTCCAGCTTCTTATTGCCATCAATATTATATGTAGAGAATTGAGACCCCTTCATTAAATGCTATCTCTCAGCATTATAAAGCTGCCTTAGTTCGCAGAAGGGAATATCATCACTGACTTTTGCTTTAAATTCTTCTTCTTCTTCTTTTTTTAGGCTTTTTCGGGTTAAGGTATGGGAAGGAGGCAAAATAGAGGGAAGAAGATTGACCCTCATAGCAGTGGGTTCCACACACATGCAAAACAGACATACCATACAATAATCTCATTTCATCCTTGCCAATCATGACAGGTTATCACAGTTTTATCCCAACAATTTATGTGATGTTTTACAACCTTAAATTTTCAGACTTATCAAAACCTCAACATTATTATTTCGCATACTGTTTGGTATAAACGTGTTGCACTTTGCTCCAAAATACAAATTGTGTGCCAATTTGACAATTAAGTTTAGTAAAAATGATAGAAAAAATAAATGCATGTGGTTTTTCTCACTCCTAACTTCTAACAGTATGCCAAGCTACTAATGTCTGAATGAGAAAGTCAGATATGCAAGGAGTTTTCAGCTTTTAATGGCCATAAATACAGGTAGATGACTCATTTCAAGAATGTAGTTTCCTCAATCACCCAAATTCTGGTATCTTGTTTATCTCCTACATCCTAGACAAGTTCGAATTGAGTTCTGGCATTTTACTACTTGGTCTTGAGTAAACAATCATAACCAAAGCCTGATTTTGGGAACTCTTTTTAAGTTCAGTTCAATTCATCTAGTTTGAAAACAGAACAATCAACTTACAGCTCCTTTATGGGTGTTCAGTCTCCGAAGTGATGGAGCCCGTGCAACTGATGATGCGGCTGCAGCTGCAGCCACTCGGATTCTGCCAAAAAGAGATGAGAGAGAGACAGCCATTGTCATTGTATAATGAATCAAATGGCATTACATAAACCAAACACGCAGCATCTGATTCTTGCAATACCTTTTATGTACATCGACATATTCATCGGTTTCGTCAACAATCTCTTCCTGCACTTGGTCAAGTAAATTCTTAAAATATAGTCATCAAAAAGAAAATTATGCAGATGATTGATGAGGCAGTGAAGAAAACCTGAAGAAGTTCTTCAAATACATCTTCAAGAGTGATGATACCAATAACCTCCCCATCCTCAATATCTTCTGATGAATGAGGCAAGCCATTCACTGGCCTTGGAGCCTTCTCAATGTCAACAACAACATCAGCTTTTTCATTCTGTTTAACAAGCAAGGGAGTAGTCAACTGGGAATCTCTCACAGTGGCCTTCTTTTCTTCAGGTTCGTCCACATCCGGCATTGGTGGAAGATTCTTAGATTTCCCTTTGGCCTTCACTACAGCTGCCATATGACTGCTACCCTTTTGAAACTCATTCAGTATGTCATACAAGGGCATATCTGCTGGAACCCTGGGCAAACAATCCAGCTTAAACCTCATGCCATATTCTTATAATTAAAGGGATGGCTAATTAATATAAAATATCAATAAGCACACCGTGGAATTCTTCTGATCGACACTGCACTAACAGGGGTCTCTGTTTCTGGTCTAACCGTGAGAAGGCTTTTCACCTGAGAGAGAGAGAAAGAGAGCGAGGGACACAGTAGACAAGTCAGGGAACAGTGTTATTATAAAGACTAGAGATACAGTGAGCATTTCGATTTTGAGATATACCAGAAGAAGACCGATGATATTTCTGGGATTCCCAGAATAGACAGGAACTCGGCTATGACCCCGAGCAAGAATCTTTCCCATTGCTTCCCTAAACAATTATGCCATAAATGTCAGATCTGGTCTATATGTTCCGAAGGTTTTCTTAAATGGATCATGACCAGCTTGACCAAAATTATCCTCAAAGGTAGCCAGCTTATTGGATCGAAATTTCAAGACAAAAAGAAAAAAGAAAAAAAGGAAGAAGGCATAAAGCATAGCCATCTACAAGAAATTTGATGTTTGTTAGACAAAGTTTAACTAAACACGAAGGAAGAATACGTCAGAGTCCTATAGCAAGTGTAACAACTAATGATCCAAGTCCACCCAAGAAATTTTATCTAAGCTTTTAATGTATCCGCTTTCTTTATTATCATAACATCTTCTTAATGAGACGTGACTTAGCAAATGATTTACTTATGTAGAGGTCTCTGAAAAATCGAGCAATAAGTTATAATTCATTCTATTATATTTGACCCCAGGAAGAATGAGTAGAGGAGAGCACAGACTAAAACGAATCTCTCGAGTAACTTAGTAACTTACCAGTCCAGTTTGGAATTAACATCCAAAGAAAAGGTAGATTCAATGGGTGTCATTGCCTCCTCTGCAGTCTGTCAAGAGGAAAACATAGCAATTGGTATAGCAATCTTCCTTCAATTATGCTATGTCTATCTTCAAATCATATTCAGACTATACAGAGAAATTTGAAAAATAACAATTTCTCTCACTGCAATGACCTAGAAATATCTCATTTAATAAGAGGAAACTTCTCCAGTGGAAAGTTCTGGACCGCATTTAGAAACAGTGTTAGATTATCAGACAAAAAAGTAATAGTGCCATGGCGACCAGACTTATAATTGATAGGGAAATGGCAATAAGTCGATGCTGACATCTTCTCAAAACTGAAAACATCATCTATCAGATTAGAAACTATGCAAACCAATTGTTGTTTATACTGAGGACAGGATCTTGGATACTAGCACTAATAGATAACTGACCAAAGCAAACACAAGTTCACACAAAATTCCAAGTTTGCAATAATCAATTAAATATCAGAAAGATGTCGCAATTTCTCCAATTTTAGCTGCTGTAGTACAGACAGAAACAGAGATATTCAGATGTAGTGGCTCCAAACCTTCTCAGTCAAATCTAGAGCTCCACTGATAATCGTGGTCTCATCATGTGTGAGTTCACCTCCTTTCCCAGCCTTCAGAAAACAGAAGTCATGAAAATGAAAAAGAAACCATGAGAAAGATCAAAATGCAACTCCTTTCTTGAACCCATTTGCATGCAAGAATCTTATGGAACAGTGCACCGTTTCATGTACCTCCTGACTGTGGATGGAGACAAGAGCTTTTAATTGAGCACGCCTAAATAATGCCTCATTATGACCCAACACCCAATCTAGAACCTGAAAAGGAAAAGCAATGACTATGATTATAATTTACCATTTCAAAGGTAATTTACAGTACCTCCAACATCAAAATGGAAAATGAACGTACAGAACGTATGCCCATCCACACAATTCCATATAAAAGAAGATTTTATTGAGAGTCATAGGTCCAAAGATTGACATTCTTGCTTATTGAAATGAGTGTACGGTCAAGGCAAACATCTGTCCGATGCAGTACAGGAAAAATGGATCTCGACGTAGACATCTGCGAAGATGATATATATGCACTAAACATGCTGCAAGAAAATACTTTGAAGCTACTGAGCTGCTTCAGTCTAAAAACCTAAGTCCAACGAGAAGTCATGTCTCAGTACTTCACACTACAGTTTTCGTTTCTTTGTGCCTCTCCATATCTTAGCATTTTAGCATCATGAGTTCTATCAACATAAAACCATTGATCAAATACCTGTAAATGAGGCAAGTTTAACAGTAACTTTGGGGCACTACTGAGAAATTAAGTAGGCCACCAGCTCACAAGTCAATCATCTCTCTATTTCTACAACAACCAATGAAAAGGATGTCAAAGGTCTCAGTTAGAAACCAGTTTTACTTGATCGTAGCAACAAAAATTGACATGCTTCAAAAGATGGAGAAGGAATGATGTCTAAAAAATTAGAACTATACAAACTAAGCATAAAATGAGAAATCACTTGCTCTAGTGCTTGGGGTGACTTCCTATCGGAAGCTGGTTTTGGACCTAACATCAACCACCAATTAGTCAGTCCATTATAAAGATCTAATTAATGATAAGGTTAGGACTAGGCTCTTTTCTTAACTACCACAAAATACTAGTATCGTAGGTATTTGGTTAAATAGATAGACAGGTCTTTAGTAAAGCATATTTGAATTGCAATGATTTCTACTTTATAGAGATTTTCCACAACTCGTGTAACAGATAAAATCCTCCCCTACCACAACTATCACCCCATGGGCCACCACATACCCCTCGTCACCTCCTCCAGTGTACTGCAGCTCTTGCCATATACACTGCTGGTAAGTGGCAACCACAGTAATCACTGCTTCCATCATCAGTCAACCACCAGCATGACCATTGCATGAGGTAATTTTTTCCTCTCATGCTGAATTTTACCGTATTTATGTACAGTGGAGATCCATAAAAAAAGTATTAGGCCTGCTTGTCTAAAAGTTAACATTTATAATTCCAACACTGTAACTTTACCATAGGTTTTAAAAAACAAGGACCTCACACTACCAGATTTAGGATTACAGTGATGGTCCAATGTATTGGACAATTGATTCAGTTCTGTCACACACAAGCTCTTTACATACACACCCCCAGTAAGACGTATGCCAAGAGTGATTTCATAATGACAAACTCCAAAAGACAGTAACTACTTACTTTTCCAACAGGATATGCAATTGGATAGCAAATAATCATTAGAATCCGGACAAGCCACACAAAATTGGCACCAACAGCAAGTCCATATCGGGTACATATGGCTTGTGGAATGACCTTCAATATAAGATAAAACAAGAGGGTCAGATCCTTTTGAGCCAATCATGAAGAGATTAAGAAGAATGTTGATGGCAACACAAATTAGGGGAAACACGTACCTCTCCAAAGGCTAGCACGAACGTGACAGAAAGTATAATCGCAACATATTGATTGAAAAGCTTATCCAAGTATATGGGAAGGGCCTGCCGATGGCAAATTTCAAAAAACAAGGTTGTCAGAAGCAATTCCAACAATGAACTGACAGAAAATTTAGTGGCAAAGGTATGCTAGCCCAAGCCTTTTAACCTAAGCCAATCATTGTCTGGCAACATGTAGGCCCGTGCTTTTCAAACCCAGATAAACACCAGAAGGCCCCCAAAGATACTAATGTGTACACAGTTCAAACGAACTCTCGATCGAGCAGCAGGGCAAGCACGGCCGTCTCTTTTGCTAAGCTAAGTGGAAATGTCAGGTTCAATTTACTTATCAGGGTCCCCAGATTCATAGCCATGCAAAATGAGGAAGCCGCCAACTCGGGCCGAAACAACCGTCAATTAAAGATAAATTTAAACGCGGGCTCTGCAAAATGATCCGCAATGCATTACCTCCATTGAAATAGCATTGCAAAGAAGCAGAGTCACAAGAAGCTGGTGCTGCTTCTGGACCACCGGCAAGATGGTAGCTGAAAATTTCAAAAGGAAAATCACAGAGTAAGCATAGAAAAAGAAAAAGAAAAGGGAAGGAAAAGGATCCGAATCCAGCGAATCAACCCCGTATCTCCGCCGTCATTACAAATTCCAGATCAAGAATCAAGAACCAACGAACCCAAGAACCCACACGCACACAAACACGCGAAACGAGCACGACCCACCTGCTTGCTTCTTCTCGGCGTTGGTGCCGCTGCGCTGGAGGATCTCGAGATCGACGCGGCCGAGCGACATGAGGCCGAGGGTGAGGCCCGACATGATGCCGGCGAAGAGGACCAGGAAGCAGGAGAGCCCGGCGTAGACGAAGAACCAGACCGTCCCGAAGGCGATCTCGCTCCCGAGGGAGGTGCCGAGGTCTTCCCGGGTCACCATCCGGGTCACCATCAACGCATTGATCAGATGCATCTCTCCCCCTCCTCCCGCCTCCCCCTCCCTCTTCCGCCCTGGTTCTCCGGCTGCTGCCCACAGAATTCGACGTAAAATCGAAGTGGGTTTTTTCCACTTCGACGACGACAGTGATGGCGACACGGTAGATTTTCGAGGGGGCTTGAGAGAGAGAGAGAGAGATTGAGATTCTGGGGGAAGCGTGATGCGGTGGTGGCGGCGAGCTTTGAGGCGCACGGGAAGAGTCGGAGAGAGAGAGAGAGAGAGAGAGAAAGGAACTACGTACGACAAATGCCTCGGGGATGATGTAATGTACACGTGGCGGGATCTGGGCGAATCTCGTGGGGGAATTGTCGTTTGGTTCCGCGGTCTTGGTCGTTCTTGTCCGGGTTGAAGAGAGCGCGCCACTCGCTTTATTAAGAACAGAATATGGTGTGAAGGTTGCCAACTTGAGTCAAACGTATGATGTCGTTCTAAATTTTTAATTTATTTCGCGTGGTCACTGAATTTTAGTTTAATATATTATATTATTTCTAAATTTTTAATATGTTCGGTATGATCAATGAACTTTTGATATATATTTAATTTAGTCTTCAGACTATATAAATATATTTAATATTATCTTTGAACTTGAATAAATAAAATGATGACATTGGACATTTTGACATAGTTTATTGAACATTTATTAAAATTTCATAGATTATATTAAAAAATCAAAAATTCAAGATTAAGTTAAAGTTGAGAGACCTCATTAAATAAAATTAAAAATTTCAAAGACGATATTGTATCTTAGATCAAAATTTATGAACCAATTTTGTAGTTATCTATATTCAAAATAAAATCAATTTCTTGTCCCACCTCATGATGCGAATCATCATTGCCTTATCACGTTCTCTTCTAACATCCGAAAAGGTGTATCAACTAGCGTGGGATGTCTCAATTTGTGATATGTTGATTACACTTGACACGAGAATGCTAATGTATCGAAAAACAACAAACCTTCTTGAATGGATCTTAGTGCATTTCGGGTAGCACTTTTTTGCAAGTTCCTTTTATGAAATAAAGCCCGATTCTATTCACCGGTGGGCAGCTAAGTTGGTTGGGCTCTGGACACTTCATTGCAAAGGTCCTAGGATTGAAACTCCGTATCTACTACCATATCTTAAGTGGGGGGTCATGGTGGTAAGGTCTTATGCTAACTTTCCCCCCCTTCCCCGATATTGATGCTTAATCCGAGGTGTACTGCGCACTTTACAGGCCATGGGCTGCTCGGCGGGCTCAGCGGATCCTGGGCCAAAAAAATTAAAATAAATAAAAATAAAGCCCGATCCTTAAGCGTGAGTATTGGAGGGGATTCTCGGAAGATGATTGCCTAAGTCAACATAAATAGGGGTCGCGAGAAAGTCAATGTTTTTTTTTTTTTTTTAAATGAAGAGAGGATAGAATCCAATGGGATATAAAAATATTACGATGAGGACGATATCCTATTTTTAATTGCATCTCTCCCCTCCTCCCGCCTCCCCCTCCCTCTTCCGCCCTGGTTCTCCGGCTGCTACCTACAGAATTCAACGTAAAATCGAAGTGGGTTTTCTCCACTTCGACGACGACAGTGATGGCGACACGGTAGAATTCGACGTAAAATCGAAGTGGGTTTTTCCACTTCGACGACGACGGTGACGGCGACACGGTCGTTTTTCGTAGGGGCTTCGGTGGGATTCAGGAGAGAGAGAGAGATAGAGAGAGAGAGGGATTGAGACTCTCGTGGAGGTGTGATGCGGTGGCGGTGGCGGCGGCGGCGAGCTTGAGGCGCAGGGGAAGAGTCAGAGAGAGAGAGTGAAAGGACGGTACTATGTAAAGACAATGCCTCGGGGATGATGCGATGTACACGTGGCGGGATCTGGGCGCATCTCGTGGGGGAATTGTCGTTTGGTTCCGGGGTCGCGGTCGTTCCAGTCCGGGATGAAGAGAGCACGCCACTCGCGTTATTAAGAAGAAAATATGGTGTGAGGGTTGTGAACTTGAGCTAAACGCGTAATGTTGTTCCTAAATTTTTAATTTATTTTATATAATTATTTAATTTTAATTTAATATAAAATATGATTTCTGAACTTTTAATATATTCGATATGATTCGTGAACTTTTAGTACATGTTTAATTTAGTTCTTGAACTATATGAATATATTCAATATTATCTTTGAATTTGAATCAATGAAATGATGACATTGGACATTTTGACATAGTTTATTGAACATTTATTAGGAATTCATAGATTACATTAAACAAATCAAAATTTCAAAATTTCAAAATTAAAAATTTCAAGGACAATATTGTATGTCAGATCAAAATTTATTAACTATTTATATAATTATCTAAATTGAAAATAAGAATCATTTTCTTGTCCCATGTCGTGATGCGGATCATCATTGCCTTATCCCATTCTCTTTCTAACATCCGAAAGGGTTTTATCAACTAGTGCACTCGTTAGGTATATTTGGCGTGGGATGTCTCAATTTGTGATATGTTGGTCCCACTTGACGTGAGAACGATATTGTATCGAAAAACAGCAAACCTTCTTGAATGGATGTTAGTGTATTTTGGGCAGTGGAATCTCGGAAGATGATTGCCTAACTCAACATAAATAGGGATTGTCACGTGAAGGTCAATGTTTTTTATTTTTATTTATATATATATATTTTTGTGGATGAAGATAGGATAGGATCTGATGGAATATAAGAATATTTTGGGTACAACGATATCCTATTTTCAATTGGAAAACTACTGGACATTACAAAGGACATCGCTCTAAATTAATTTACATTTTATAGTCAGCTAAAAATAGTGATCTATCAGTAGGATTATTTTGTCCTATTCGCCTTTTGTGCAAGAGACCAAACAGAATTGTAGGTGACATCGGGATGTCAATCACCACCTAAACTTTTTGAAACTCCCAGCTTTATAAGTTTGACTTAAGTTTAAAAGCTTATGACCTGTTTAACAACTAATCTATTTCTCTATTTTTTTAGTTTTTTATTTCTTGGAATAAATAAGGAACATAAATCTATTTGTAAACATCGATTAATTTTTTTATTCTCCGGAATAGATTAGCAGCCAATGAAAAGATTTAGAATAGGAATAAGAAGTAAAAAAGATTTATATTTTTGTTCTCGAGAAGAAAATGAAAAATATGTCTTCTCCCTCTTCTAAACTCAACGCCTCATCTGTTTCTCCTACTCTTTCTTATTTCCTCTTCGTTTACACAACAAAACCACCCTTCCTCGCCGCAGGAAACCATCGCCGGTCCTCCCTCGGCCCACCCACGCCGCTAGCAACCCAACTCCATCTTCCTCCCTCCCTCCTTCCTTGCAGCAACACAAGCTCCGCCTCTTTCTTTCTGCAACTCAGCCAAACTCCGGTTTGCGGCTTGTATTTGCTCGTCAACGTGCCTGGCCTGCCGACTCTCCATCAGAAACAGGGCGAGTCTCATTCCCCCTTCGTTGTGCGGGCTTGTCAGATGGCGAGATGCGGTGCCTGGTGAGCACCAATTGGCCCCACTATGTGCGAGTTGGAACACCCTCCCCCTAGCCTCCCCCAGAAGTTGGACTTTCTCCGTGCGATGCGGGGAAGGAGAACGGGAACCCCGTGCCCATACCTAGGGTTTTCGTGACTGTGCCTTTTGTTCTCTTATCTCTCAAAGCTTGGATTTTTCTCTGGCTTGTAATGTGTAATTCTTGTGTGAGAGGGTCTATTATCCTGTAGGAATCAGCTCAAAACAATTGATCAGTAAAATCCTTACAAAAGTCCAATTTTATCGAAACAATAAATTTTTAGTCTATATTGACATCTTCATAATTAGATGAAAAAAATCGAGATATAAATTTTTAGGGTCATATGAGATCATTTCTGGTCTTTTTCTCTTTAGAGAATAAAAATTTTGTATAGTTATCAAACACATTTTTTCTACTAAAAAACTCATCTAAGGATTAGAAATTGAAAAAATTATTTATGAACGGAAATTGTTCCTAGGAACAAAAATATAACCAAACGCGCCTATAGAATTTGGATGCGCATATGGAAGGATTGGCGTCCTACAACAATCTTTTGATACCTCGAATTTTTTATTAAGCTATTGAACCATTCCTTGTAGAATTATAAAGCAAATGTCACCGTTATTATTTTTAAAACAGAATGCGACATAAATTGCATATCAATAATTGATTAATAATATTAGTAAAGACAACTTCATGTGTGTGTGCGCAAGTATTTGTGCAATGCATGGTAAGAGTTGAGAATCGTGTTAAAAAGAGAGAAATGTGATATTTTGTACATTACAAAACGATAAATACAAGGCTCCTGAATATGGGGTGAGAATTGTGAATTTTATAGTTAATTTAATCTAAAATAGTTATCTTAATATAATCTAGCATGCCCTTTAAACTTAAGGTGACTTGAAAGAAGTCAATTGAAGTTTAGAGAAAAAAATTCAAAAAATGCCTAAATGGTGTTCTTGTGAAGAGATCAACAATCTAGTCAACAAATGAAGTAGAGATGAGTCGTAAAATGCCATTATACACATGATACCGAATGAATTGATTATCAATTTCTATATGTTTAGTGCGCTCATTAAAAATATCATTATATTCTATTTGAATAGCAATTTGGTTGTTGTAATGACTGATTATTCCGCTGTTTGATTCACTCACATATCTCCTAAAAGCTATAGCGGCCATAATAACTTTGATGTCATAACAGCAAGAGCTCGATGTTTTGCTTCTATACTAGAGCGAGCGGCGGTGATTTGTTTCTTGTCACGCCATGAGAATACTAAGCAACCTAAAAAGAAACAATAGTCATGGTGGAGTGACAATCTTAAGAGCCACCAACCTAGTTAGTATTGGAATAACCTGTCATTTTGCAAGGTAGAGTCAGCTAAAAAGTGAAGGTCATGAAAAAATATACCTAGAGGTGTCAAAATGGGTTATAGATTCATATATGGACTCATATTTTATCTATATGGGTTGTATACGGACTAGAAGCTTTTAAAGGCCCAATTAGAACTTGGTCAAAAAAGTGAGTCTTATTTAAGTAGGTCGAAAATGGGTTATAACTTACAACCCATTTTTGACCCATAAATATCAAGCGGCCCACTTAACACTTGATAGAACAAAAGTGCAGGTGCAAGGGAGGTCGTCCATTTTCTTCATCCTTGTTGTGTCAGTGACCTAAAGCTTCCTTGCCGCTCACCTCCAAGGATGTCTGAGTGCTCAAGTGCACGGTGGTAGAGATGGTGGCGGGGAGGCTGGCGATAGCCATAGGCGAGCTCTACCTCGCTGGGATTGGGCGAGCAGCAAGCTTGCCAGCCTTGGCAGCCGACGGCGACGAAGCTTGGGCTTGCCTGGATCTAGCGAGCTGCAAGCTTGCCCGTAGAGACTAAGCTCGAGCTTGGCTGGATATAGTGAGCTACGAGCTTACCGACTTTGGCTGAGCTTAGGTTTGCCGATTGTGACGAAGCTCGGGCAAGTTGCTATCAACAAAGGAAGAAGGGGGAAGAAGAAGGAAGAAGAAGAAGAAATAAAAGAGAAAAGAAGAAAAGAGAAAAGAAGAAAAGAAAAGAAAAGAAAAGTAAAGAATAATAAAAAATCAAAATTTTAAAAATATTAAAAATTCTATTTTTTTTTTTTTTTTTTAATTTGGTAGATAGAAATCCATATACATACCATAGAAGTACTTTTAAAGGAAGCTCGATATTATCTAAATCGAAATTCAATCAATATCGAAATAGAAATTCTAAACATTATAATGTGATTTTTGATTTGGTATATCGCAATTAAGAAGTGACGCACTCTCGCATTGAAGAAGTTTTGTTATAAACAAATATTATTTTCATATCAATTATTAACTAATCAAACTTTTTCTTATCAAAATTTTTTCAAAAGTATTTCAATTTAAGGTTTTTCACATTTTTAAAATTTTATTTACTAATTTTTATTGTTTAATTTATTTTTCTAATTTGATGTGAAGTTTTTATTCAAGTAATGTATATGCAAAGAGCTTAAATTTGATTAAATGGGTAGGAGTAGGTTTTCTTGAATTGAGTTAAATATTACCGCGTCTCGATAATATAGACCGAGTTAGATATGAGACGGGTGTAGGGTAGGTTGGGTTGGGTATGGATCATCAAATTTACATTACATTAAAATGGGTCAAAAATGGTTAAATTGATCAATATGAGTTGGACTATTTTTGACCCAACCCAAATCCAACCTGACCCACCCATTTGATGGCCCCAAATATACTTTTAGCTTAGCAAAGTATTTGAAAATCTATAGCAGAATGAGCAGAATGATTCAGTTAGGGCACAATGCACAGTCGTATATTGATTGACAATGTGAACACCTTAAGCGATGTCAAGTCAAGTAACAACAAGATACATAAGATTGTTGATCAATGGTTGGTAGGGTGTAGGATTTGAAAGAAAAGTTCGATTTTTGGTATCAAATTTGGCATTGGTTTCAATAGGATTTGTAACGACTTATTCTTGAGTACTACTCGAGAAAGAAGATCAATGGCATACTTGGCTTGAGAAAAATAATAACTAGAGGAATTTGAAGTGACCTCCCAACCTGAAAAAAAAAATTGAGTCAGCCCAGACTCTTCATTTCAAATTATTTTTACTAAGGTTTTGTTGGAGTTTCAAAATACCAATATGATTATCTTTAGTATCAACCGTGTCATCCACATTATCCTTGCCTAATACATTTTTAATTCTCAAACTCTCACCAAATTTGATTTTCATAGGACAATCGTGTAAACTTAGTTTGGACATTTATTTCTCTTCTCAGGGTTAGATTCATGTATAGGAGACTATTGGTCAAACACCTCTTTGAGCTTGTTTCCTTAATTATTCTCAATTCTTTCACTAGTTGTGTTGCCATAGCATTATCTTGAACTTGGCATTTTGAGTTAGATCATGCTTCTTCCTCTAGATATAAATAATTGATTTCAAGTGGTTATCTAGGTTTTGCTGAAAATAAACATTTTCATACCAAGTTGGTTATACATCATGCGTTCCCATTTGATCTTAGTGAACTTGTCTCTTGTGCTCCTTTTGATTAAATTCGGTCTTATACCAAGTTGAGAGTCATGATGAAAAGTGGAGGGAAATGTATTATTCTCTGCATTACAAAATGAAGAATACAAAGACTCCTATTTATAGGGTTAGAATACAATTATATTTAGGCCTCATTTGCTTCATGGCAAATGATCAATTAATACATTTTTTTTCTAAAAATGGTCTCTTGTATTGCTTACAAAAATAAGTGAATAAAAAATATTTTTATTATCCATGAAAATGTTTAGCCATAAATCATTATCGATAATGAAAATATTTTCTATTAACTAATTATTTTAAGCAATATAAGTGATCTTCTTCCAAAAAATATTCAAATAATTCATTTTTCGCAAAACACATGGAGTCTAAAGTACAATTAATGTAAATTAAAATTAACTTAACCCTAAATAGTAATCCTAGGACAGCCTAGCATTAAACACATGAGATTTCATCATGCAAGTGGTCCCATGCATGCGTGAGAACTAATAGACAACGCATGCCATTAATGTTCATGGCCTAATAAATTATTCTTCATTTGAAGTACATAACAATCGTGCTATGCACGCTGCTTCTGTCCGTCGAGCTGGGAGCTCAAAACCTCACCTCTCTTTAATGGCATGGCAAGCGTATGATGATGACATGGCAAATAATTAAAGCAGGCCTGGCCTGCTTTTGTACAACACTAGGGCTGGGAAAATGGGCCCAGCCCACACTGTACATGGGCCTGGGCAACTCATTCCCCCGGGCCCAAGTAATGATGTTTTCTTCCTTTTCTTTTTCTCCTTTAGTTTTCTTTTTCCACCCATTTTCATTAGTCCATTTTTCATTGTCAAAATAATAAAATTATTTATTGCATAAGGTTGAGTTAATAATTCATAAATTGGTATAGCTTATGCGTGATCTCGAGCATGGGCATGTTGCATTCATGCTATTTTTTGGTGCATTAAAAAGAAATTTGAACAATATTGACATCCAACAAAATCTGTATGCAAATATGAACAATCAACTTAAGCAATAACACAATTTTTTACGAAGTAAACTGAAACTAAAATTTTACAAAAAGACACTGTGAAGTAAGAGGTTTGTATCAATGTGTCATTGCCTAAAAGAGTGCATAGTTACCATCTTGTGAATTAGTGAATAAGTGGCGTAAAATGGGCCTAACGCCCATCATACAAGGCCTGGGCAACTAGTACGCCTGGGCCCAAGTGATGATGTTTTTTTTTTTTTTTTAATCTTTTTTTTTTCCATTAGTTTCTCTTCCCTTACCCCCCCAATTTTTTTTTTCTTTGGTTCATTTTTCATTGTTAAACTAATAAAATTATTTATTGCATAAGGTGGGGTTAGTAATTCATAAATTGTTATAGCTTGTGCTCGATGTTGAGCACGGGCCTATTGCATTCATGTTTATTTTGCATGTTGAAAAGAAATTTGAACAATATTGACATCCAACAAAATGTGAATATTTAACTTGAGCAAAATGACAATCTTTTATAGAGTAAATCGAAAACAAAAAGACATTGCAAAGTAAGAGGTTTATATCAGTGTGTCATTGCCTAAAGCAGTGGACAGTTATCATCTTTGTGGATTAGTGAATAAGTGGCATAAGTAAGTGGACAGAATGGAGCTAAGGCTTGTGCATGGTTATCATATTTTGAATTAGAAGATAAATGACGCGTATTTCTCTAACCATTTGATCTTTTTGGTTGTGTTAAGAGTTTGATTACGATAATAGATTTCAATAAAAGGATGACAGGATTGGAAGATTAAGGACATCTTTGGAAACACCAAATTCATTGCTTTCTGTAAATGAATAATATAAAAAAAAAAAAAAAAAAGGATCTCAATAGAAGGTTAAAATCATTGGCAATTCCTGAATTTTATTGAAATTTTCAATTAGGTTATTGAACTTCAGTTTTAATAACTCATGCATTTTTTAATTTTAATTTTATTTTATTTTACCTTGTTTCTTTTCAACAATTGAAGCACGTTGACCCGAATTTGACCAATTTTCCCATAACAATTGAAGGCCCGTGAGCTCCTGAACCAACTTCCTAATTTAATTCTGGCCCACTGCAGTAGATAACTAATTGGGTAGCTAAGACCCGACTAACTCTTTTGGATTGAAGGAAATTCGCTTTCGACCAAAAAAAATTAAGGATGGAATTTAAATCCGATATTATTTTTATCTTGTCATGATGATAAGTGAATTTTCTAATTGCGAAATAGTAAATATGTCTTTCAAAAATAATGAAACTTACAAAACAGATCTAAAACTACACTTCGATTAAACTTCAGTACTTTTCGGCCCATTTGTCTCCCTCGGAAAATTGAAGCACATGAAAAAACAAATCATCTCAAACAAAATCATAATTTACTTTTTCAATTTAAGAAATTGAGCATCGTTTTGATGAATATCTCTGTTCTTTTAAATTTAAATTTATATATGTTGGCTGGTGTTGTTGGATACGCTCATTAATAACAAAATTAAAGTAAATGTTTAAGTTGATTTTGAATTGTTTTTTCTCTTATCTTTGTCGCTAGTAAAGGCAAGGATACGATCAAACACGTGATAACCTCATAATTTGTTAATAATAAATCATGCGATGACATGACAAATGACGTGGCAATTTGTGACGACATGACAATTTATGACGTCTAAATGCAAATTACAAAACATGCTAAATAAATCATTTTTTTTTTAGTTGACCACTGTCACCTTTTTGAAGAAAACACGATATTACTTCCAATTAATATATGAAAAATGCAATTATCCAATTATATAGATAATGTAATGACCCTAATTTCATCCCTAGGGTTAAAAGCGGCAAGGGTTATTTTTATGACATCCTAGGCGCGTTGTCGATCTATTTTCTTTTTATTCTTTAATTTAAGCATATGCGAAAGCGTTACAACAACACCCAGATAACAATAAGCAGCTAGGAAAACAACCATTTTTAAATACACAATTACATAAATTACATTTACAAGCCTTTATATAAAGGGCTGTTATGTTTATAACCACTACATGTTTCTATGCTCAAAAAGGTTGAGATAAACCTTAGCTCGTCTAGTGAGGCTATAGCTCCTTTATGCCTACAAATCTGGAAAAAATTACAGGGTAAATCATGGACTCAGTAAGTAAAACCTCTAATTCTTTATTATGAGGATATTTCATCATTAAAATCTAGTAGGTACAACACTCGTAATATAATGTCAATGACAAATCAATAGCAAACTCATTGCTACACCTCGACTATATGCAAATGTTCATTACAACATTCTTCAATGCATGCTTACTTTCAGCTTGTCAATAAACACATCAACTTATCATATTTATGCATATACCGGCACATATAGAAGATTCATTTAACTTTGTTTTGGCTTGATCAAGCCCTCTTGGCTCAACCAAAGCTTCTAGCTTCATGCTAGGCTTCCTAACTCAATTAGGGCATCTCGGCTGGACCGAGCCTTTTCGAGACTAGCTTCTCGAGGCTTCCATGCTTAAACTTAGGCATCCCGTTGATGTAGGGACATCTGATTCACATTAACGAGGCATCTTGTTAACATAGCGGCATTGCCGCCACCTGAGATGGCAACGGTTCTTACCTTTCATTAGGTTATCACAAGTGGTGCATCACATAAGTCAGTTTTTCATCTTTTATCTTAACCGACGTATGCAAAACCCGAGGGCATGCTCATTCAAGTGAGTGTGCCATGACTCTTAACATCATACGATATGATATACCGAGCATGTTCTTGGTTGTGGCTTGAACCACACACCTAGGCCAATTCTTGTACCAAGCAAGACTTGGAACTGGCATGCCTTGATGCCAATCCAATATCTCGTGGCCTTGGGCGATTCCTGCACCGAACAAGACTAGGAATTGGCATGCCTCAATGCCGATCTAAGGCTTTACGGCTTAAACTATCATGAGTTGATGTCAATTTCAAACCAAGTGAACTTCGACCTCATCTTGGGACGTATACGCATTTAAGCATGCAAACATGAGCAAACAATACAAAAGAACATTACAATATACACACGGCTTATACAGGTGAGCACACTACTAAATTTGACGATGTAGGCTATTGCTTTAGCCAAGAGTTAGAGATTCTACTTACAACTTTCTAAGCTAGTCGTCTTGAAACAGTGGCGACAATGGCAAGGGTGGCGGCAAGGATTCCTAGGAGAGAAGAGACCAATTTTGAGAGGAAGATAGGAGGGTGGTCAATGGTGGAAGGAAAGGAGAGAAGGATGGGCTTTGGTGAGGTTGGCTGGGGATGGAGGGTTCCACCCTTGTTTATAGGGCTTTCCTCAAGAATGGTTCAAAAGGGCATTTAATGTGTTCACACGTGTTCGCACTTAGCCCTTAACTCATTATATGCGTTTGCACATGTTCATACTTAGCCCACAACTAATTAAATGTGTTCACATGAATTTATACTTGTCTTCCCCCTTAATAGGCGCCGTAAATCTTCTAATAAACCTCCATTATTTGCCTCAAATAAACTTAGTCAAGAAGCATTGAAGAGGGTCTTACTTGGTCACCAAGCCTCAAAGTAGGGAATGACTATAGCTAAATAGCTTGTGACACCTTAATGTGGCAATTAAGAACTAGATTCCAAGCTTGGGGCGTGACTCTCTTAGTCGAGGGTGAAAAAACAGTTTCAAGCAATTTTCAAGATCAGTGTCATTCCCTTAATAGACGGACTCAAAAAATTATGTAATTTTAATACGTTGTAGATAATATCTTAAATAACATTTTTTTTATAAGGAAGCCAAGACTAATCCATGCCGTTGAAAGGGCAGCAAATCACTAAACACAACCCAACAATTTGCCCATTGAGTAGATCCAACGACTGCAAAAAGGGACCCATTTCAAGATCCAAATCTTTGCAAAACCCTTTAAAATTTTTATATGTCATAGAAATAAATGTCATTTAAAACTTTTGTTTAGGAAGTATGTCCAAATTCGAAAGGAAAATTTTTATAAAAATTCAAGAAGGCAACCTAGTCACTGTTTTTGCTACATGGGGTAGGTTCCAAACGGTAAATAATAAGGCTTTCGTCCCCATCATTTGATCTCAGAAAAATATGAAATATAAGTGTATTGTATATCAATATGTGTTGAACAACTTTCATGAAGAAAGTTTCTTCAAATTTGAACCATAAAAAGCTCAATAAAATTAGAAAATAATGAAGGTCCAGCAGTTTCAAAAATCAAAGGTGGCATATCTAATTGGAGAGAGGTGACGCCACAGTTGGTCTTAAGTCAAGAATCGTTAATGTTCAGATAATCTTATCTTCCAAGTTTTCAACTAGGTTCTAAGCTAGCTTGGGCACTTCATCCCAATCATTGAATAACTAAATTCCAAAAGAAATAAATGTAACTTTATTTTTTAAGTTCAAAATTCAGACTTGACTTTGCTTCTCTCTCTTTCCCTTGGGCATGTGGCCCTTTCTTGTAGGCTCCAAAGTCTACATTTCACACTTAGTCATTAGGGTATGATTAAGCTTAGACTATAGGGACATCTTTTTCCATACTTCATTTAATACGTTCACACTTATTCTTTCAAGAAACTTTGATTAGTCTCATGCCTAGGTGTCTCTTTCATTAATGATTCCAAGTCCAAGTTTAATCTTATCTTCCAAGGTAAAACCTCAAAGTGTCAAGTGTCCATGCTCCTTAAACTATTACATGACTAAGATTTTAAATGTAACTTAGAAAAATATCTAAGTTTGTGAAGACCTTGTCATTGGACAGGGACTAATTGAGTTCGACCACGATCGACCACCTTATTTGGCCCGATGTTCATGCTTAAGCTATACCCAAACGGAGTTGAACACAATCGGGCTCAATTGACCAAACAAGCTTGGGCTCCTTTTACCGAGAAAATGGGTCGCAATTGGATTTGCTGGCTAGGTTCTGGCCTAGGCCCAATTAGTCGGTCCTCTGACCAGTTCTTGGGCTAGTCCGTGGATTAGTTCTTCATGGCCAGTCCTGTGGTCAATTCCTAGACCAACCGACCAATCCTATAGCTAGTCTTGTGACTAGTCCAAAGTCCTGCATCACAAATGCTGGTTAATCTGAAATTGAAACACGCTGAGTTTTTTTTTTCAATTCATGGCCGATTATCGATTATCATGTAATTGTGTGGGATTGATCGATCCGTCTCAACTCATGGTCGTATTGGATCGATTCATGGTCATCTATGACCAGCACAACGACCAGGTGGAATCACCCACAACTAGTGCAATGATTGGGCGGAATTGAGCCATGACCGTTAGCTAGTCCATGATGGTACATGATCATCGCATAACCGATCCTTGTGGTCGAATAACCATCCCATGGTCGAACACTCCATATCTAGACCCTTGGCTATCGAGTCCCGATTGGGCCAATTTAACTTATGACCGGCCTTTGTGTTGGCTCATGGGCTAGTTTCGTCATTGGCGTACTGGTCATTGGCCTACTAGTCAGAGCCAAAATAAGGATCAAAATAAAAAATGTTACAAATAATATGACAAACAAATCTATTTTCATAATAGCATAACGATAACATATATCAGGAGATGAATTTAAATAATCCATGAATAAATCATAGAAATTTTTTAAATGAAAGCTTAAAGTGCCTTTATCTTTTCAAATAAGCATATGAAATAAAAATTGTACTAAATAAATGTTGCTCATGAAAACGTAATCCCACAATCTCCATAGCTAGAACAAGAACGCATATAATCAAGTCAAAAGATTAACACATTTGTTTTGGAATTGATTGTTCTTAATGTAAAAAAGTAACGATCTAAGTGTAAGTGCTTCTCCTTTATTGTCGTATGTATCACTAGTTCAATGAGATAGCCCTTCACCCTTGGCACTTGGTTAGAGAAGAGACTTGAGCACTATTTATAAATTCTTCAGTTAGGTCCTCCATTATGCGTCGGGCTCAACTTGGCTTACACTAGCTAGTCCCATATTATATTAAGTAGGAAACTTTCTATCTCACCTTAGACCAATCCCATAAAATGGTAAATTACAATATTAATTACTATAGTTCACATTAGGAAAACCCTTACATTTTCCCACTTGGGTTATATTAATTGAAATTGTATTGTATGTGTGCACCTTAATTTAGAGATAATTCTTAATAGTCAATCTTATCCCATGAAGTCTCAAATATCAAATCATGGTAGTAACTACATGTATACAAATAGAGCCTTCTATGGTCACAGGTATTTTTAACTTTATTGATATAAATTCAATATAATAGTGTGACAAATGGATAACACCTTTCATGAAGAGTAATACCTTATGCATCATCCCCTTTGTTAGTCAACATTATTTTACCTTTAGTGTCACAAAAAACCTGTGTCACTAGAGAATTTTTTATGGTTCAAATGAACCCACATATGTCTTATCTTTATGGTTAACATTTCTTTATATGTAATAATACATATGTTCAAGGCTAATGACTGGATTTTCATAGCCTTTACTCAAGGTTTATATAGTACCTAGAGATTTTTATCAATTTGTATTCAACATAATAACAATACATTCATAAATACTTTATTGAATGCAAAAGTTGATATATATCAAAGTTTATTAAATGTAACAAACACAATGTAAACTTTATTAGAGTAAAAATAAAAGGAACTCCTACTAAATAACAACATCCCATGATACTCTTAAGCCCATCCCATGCTAATAACATGTCGCTCAAACACGTAAGAGCATAGGCCTTTAGTTAGTAGATTTATAATCATATCATTTGTAGAAGCATGATCTACTGTAACATCACCATTCTGTACCATCTCCTTTGTGGCTGAAAATTTGACTGCCATTTATTAGACCCTTAAGACCTCTATTATTATTAATAAACAATGCCACAAAGTTATTATTACAATACAATTGTATGAGCTTATCCACAAAATAAATAAATAAACGGTTAATTTTCTAATGAGGTTACGGAGCCAAATAGCCTGAGTAGTAGTAAAAAAGCACGTTACAAACCCCGCTTAATGATATATATTCCTCTTTATCGTTCTTCCATTATATTGCATCTCCTACTAACATAAATATGTATCTTGTTGTTGACTTCATATCATTCTAACAGCCTACAAAGTCTACATCCGAATACTTTACTAGCTATAAGTCCGAAATATATCTATAAATCAATGTATAGTCTCTAGTTCTCTTTAAGTACCTTAAAATCTTCTTGACAGCAACCCAATGATCGCGTCCTAGATTTGACTAATATCTGTTTAGAAGTCTTGTCGCAAAAGCAATGTCTGATCTAGAACAAACTTGAGCATACATGATATTTCAAAGTGCACTAGTATAAGGTACGTCCTTCATTTGGGCTTTCTCAAAATCTAAATTATGGTATTATGAGAGACTCAATTTATTACTCTCAATAACATGAGCAATTCCTAGTTTGCAATACTGTAGATTATATCTCTTTAAAATATGATCAACATATGCCCTATGAAACAAACTTAATATACAACAAGAACGATTCCTATGAATCTCAATGCCAAAAACAAAAGATGTCTCATCAAGGTCTTTCATGTCAAAATTGTTGGATAGTATCTTATTTATCTCATGCAATAATCCAATATCACTATTCGTAAGTAAGATATCATCTACATAAAATATGAGAAAAATATATTTTCTCTCACTAACCTTGCAGTATATACAATGATTTACTTTATTTTCAACAAATCCAAATGAAGTGACAATACTATGAAACTTTAAGTACCATTATTTAGAAGATTGTTTGAGGTCATAAATAGATTTTTTTCAATCTACATATAAACTTACTTGAATCATCTACTGCAAAACATTGGTGTTACTCCATAGAGACCTTCTCATTAAGGTGTCAATTTAGAAAAAAATAGTTTTAACATCCATATGGTGTAACCCTATATCAAAATGAGTTATTAATGCTATAATCACTTTTAAAAAAATCTTTAGAAGAGATTGGAGAAGAAATGTTGCTTCATAATCTATTATTTTTCTTTGAGTGAAACCTTTAGCTACCAATTTGGCTTTAAACTTCTCAATCTTCCTTTGTAATTTGTTTTGGTCTTATACACCTATTTACAGCCAATGGGCTTGTAACCTTCAGACAATTTAACAAGCTTCCACACACTATTATGTTTCATAGATTGCATCTCGTCTTTTATTGCATTTAACCACAAATCTAATTGATGACAAGAAACAACATTTGTATAAGTCATTAGATCAACAACACAACCAATATCGTAATCATGCTATTCTAAGTAAACTACATATTCTGGTGGTATAGCTAAATGTCTTCCCCTAGTCAATCTCTTGAGTGAAACTACTACAACCTCATTTGGAACTTGAGGGGCTTGAAAAACTTTATCAAGAATTGCATCAACAATAGGATCGTGAGAATTAATAGGCTCAGTTTGTGACGTATAAGGCTCCATAATTGTCTGCACAAGAAGAGACAAGGATCCACTAATCCCCACCATATTGTTATATTCAATAGTTTGTGAGCAGGTACCATTTTTGGCTACACTAAATTCTAGAAATTTTGTTGTCCACTGTTTCACAATTCTTATACCTTCATTGGGGTTATAAAATCGATACCATTTTGAATGATTTAGCAATGAAATGAAGTAACACTAAGTAGTTTTGGAATCCAATTTACTTAATATTGGATCATAGAACTTCATTTATGCATGACATCCCCAAATTTTAAGATGATATAAACTGAGTTTACGTTCAGTCTACAACTTAAAAGGAGTTGATGGAGCCACTTTCGTAGAAATACGATTTAGAATGTAAAGTGTTGTTTTTTAAGCTTTACCTTACAAAAAACTAGTTAATCCTTCTAATCATACTCCTCCTCCTATCCATAAGAGTGCGACTGTGTCTTTTGGCAACACCATTTTGTTCAAGACTCTTAGGCATAGTAAACTAAGCTACTATCCTAGAATCTTCCAAATATTTGGCAAACGGCCATTTAAGTTGTTCAGCATCATCATGCCTACCAAAATACTCACCACTGCAGTCAAATCTGACAATCTTTATGACCTTTCCCAATTATTTATCTACTTCAATCCGAAAATCTTGAATTTGTCAAGAGACTTAAACTTTTTTTTAATTAAGTCCAGGTATCCATATCGGGAATATTTGTCAATAAATGTATGAAGTAAAAATTTCTATACAAAGATGCTGTGTATGGTCCATTAATATCAGTATAAATGACTTCCAATAGGTTAGAACCCCAAACTGTGATTTTCTTCTTTATTTTAGTCATCTTACCTCTACAATAGTCTACACAAGTCTCTACATTACTTTTAAGAGTGGGCAGGATGTTAACCTTTATCGGCATTTCTACTCTTTCTCTAGAGATGTGATCAAGACAATTATGCCACAATGCATAAGAATGGTCCTTAGGCAAAGTTCTTTTGAAAACAACATTTTTAGCTGAATAAGAGATGTACATATCATTGAGAGATAAACACAATCGATACAATTTATTGGAAAAATTGCAGCACCTAACCTTATTTCAATGAAAAAAAAATACAAAAATACTATCACTCTTTATTGAAAAGAGTATCGTAAAAACCATTTCTTAATATCAACTTAAAACCACAATCTAAAATTAAAATAACATCTCCCATGAACTCAATATCGACACTAAGGTTGTTTCTCACAGCAAACTTTGATTCATCATGATTTGATGTTATTCCGTTTATGAATCCCTGTATGGTAAACGCAACGTGATTAGTTGCACTACTCTCTAGCCATCAAGAACTAGATGACACTTTAGATAGGTTGGATTCATAAACAAAAGCCAAAGAATGATAACTTTTAGGCTCACTCTTGGATAACCAAGCCTTATATTTACCATAGTGTTTCTTTATGTGCGTTCTTTTCCTACAAAATTAGCAAATGACATCTTTTTATTTTATTTTATTTTATTTTAAGAATGCTATCTTTGGACCCATACTGTTAGAAGGATAAACAGTTTCAAGATTTTTTTTTTCTTATTATCCATATTGTTAAGAGGACTATCGGCTTCAGGATTCCCTTTATGAGTATGATATTTGAACCACTTAACTTTCTTGTGCCAAAATTGGAGATGTACAAGACAATATGCCATTTATCTTTCTTCAATTTTTCTTCCTCAACCACCACCATTGCTATCAGGTCATTGATTGACTAAGTCTCGTTTTGTGAATTATAATTAGTCTCGATAATCTCAAAATCAGGAGGAAAAGTTTTCAAAGCTTGATACATAATGCAAGTAGTAGGAATAACAACATTAAGAGCCTGAATTTTTGTTTGTAGATCTACCATCCTCAGGACATAATCCCTAACTCCACCAAAACCGTCATACTTCATATTAAAAGGTGCTTGTAGGTATGTCTTTATCTCAGGATTATACGGAAGATGGTTTATAGCCCCCAAGACTTCTATCATCTGTCTAGTAGTATAGTCTGTACGTAAACCATTTTTCAAGTGTTCCTAAATGGAACGCTTCATGGACATCAGATAAATTCGATTGCTCTTTTTCCAAGCAACATATTGTACTTTTTGATCTTCTATACTTTCAGAATGTATGATTATGCAATTGTATACTCCCCACATGACAGTGGCCATCAGAATATATTCCAACTTTTGTGAATTTATCACATTTGAGTGTATGAACCACTAAAATTAGTTAGTCCTCCACCATATGTTGTTCACGTATTCCTTCATGAATTAATACACAATCACCTCATTTGGGAGTATGACTACTCATTAGAACATGAGACATTCTATCATTATATGAGACCGATGTTTCTTAAACCCAATCAAGTGTGCTACTTTGAGAATCACAACTTAACTTAATCCTCGAAATTCCCTCATACCAATGATATAAGATTTATTTCTTATATATACCATATACATGTGATTTTAATCTTAGTGACAAAGACAATTTATCACTAAAATTATATATCATGCCAATTACACTGCTTTATTCATTGATACAAGGTAAACTTTATATATATTATCAATGAATTACACTCTACACAATAGCTATGTGATGATTTACCTATAAACCAATACATGTATTTCAACAATCATAAAAAAATACAAGAAAATACCCTAAAAATACACATATTTAGAGTTCTGTATGTATTTTCACATCCATAAAATCATCAAACATATCAAACATCTACACGACAATGTAGAGAATTACCATACGATCTTGTAGTTGTTGATCACGTGCCCATCAGAGGCTCTATGCGCTTGCACGCACAAATTGAGTACGACGCATGGAGCACACGCATAGGCAACCTCACAGGCTTGCTTTATACTGGAGACAACATCTTCAAGTGATTTTGATGATACCCAAACTATACGTAGTACAATACTTACTATATTATATGTAGATGTTTGGACCAAGGGACTATGCAACATCCATGATATGATCCATTGAAAAAAAGTTTACAAATGTCCTGTTATGACAAACAGCACTAGTCAACCAAAAAGATTAGCTATTGATAACGTTTATGTTATAGTCATAAAGATCAGTTTTGTAGTGATATAACAACCAAATACATTAGATGATGTTAATTGGGTTAGCTAAATAACTATTGAAGGATATGGATTCGCATAGCAATAGAATCAAAATAAAGCATGTAATAGAGCAACTAAGTTTTCTGACAAGTCAATTAGAAACTGCAGTGAGAAGACAGTAGCAATTGCTATTCTTGGTTAGCTTGCAGAAGTCCCATGAAAGAAGCTATATGGGTAGTACTTTCTTGGATAGCAGCTCAACGAAAACTCTTCAACGATCACCTATTTCTCTAATTCATCCTTAATAGATAAATTGAGGAAAATAATGAAAGAGAAGACCATGAAGAATCAAAAGAGAGTGCGACACATAAAAGATCAAGCAACTTACGTATTGTTATTCTTAGCTAAAAGCTCTATGTCTTATTGTTTTGATATTCATGTTACTTAGCAATTGTGCTAAGGATTAAGTGTATAAATGTAAGTGCAACAATTGAGTCTAGATAGTGGGATCTATCATGTAAAGGATTGGTGTTAACCGTTTGTAACTTTCCAAGTAGATTGTTAGTGAAATCTAGCTCGTCTTGAGGCTGTTAGTTTGAAAAGTAGACTTAAGCTTAAGAATAAAGCCGAACCATTATAACTCTCTATGTCCCACTATTTTTTATCCTCTTATATACATTGGCATACAGTTAGTGAGTATTTACGTAAACGTTAGGTTGATGTGATCTTTACTTAACAATCAGTTAATTTTCGCAAAAGATCATCAAAAGTTTGATAACAACCTATTCACACCCTCTAGGTTGTATTGTTAACCTCAACAATTGGTATTAGAGCCAAGTCCCTCATTTTAAAATGCATTTCTTCTTAGTACAAAGATATTTTATTATGGCTAATCTTGGTAGCTTCTTTACTATTGATGCTCAAGCTCTCAATAAGCCATCATACTTTGATGGAAGCAACTATGGCTATTTAAAGCAAAGAATGAAGTCATATATCAAAGCCGCAGACCTAGATATTTGGGATATAGTTGCAAATGATCTAGTAGTACCAGCTCCTGAGCTCTTGCTCGAGAATATGGTCAAGAAGTAGTAGCTGTCAACAATACAAAAGAAGCTAAAAAAACGAGCCGCTCTTAATGCAAGTATTGTGCATTATCACATTCTGAGTTTAATAGAATTTGTTTTTATGATACAACAAAGAAAATTTGGGATCGCATCATGTTGATATTTGAAGAAATAGAAAGAGTCGAAGAAACAAAGCTAAACATCTTGCTCAAGAATTACAAATTGTTTACAATGAAGTTTGATGAAACAGTAACACATATGTTCACACGATTCACTGAAATAATGAATGAACTTGCTCTTCAAGGAAAAATTTACACAAATGCTAAGAAAGTAAACAAGCTACTATGAGCTCTTCCCAAAGAATAGAACATCGTGAAGTCCTTATTACAGGAAACCATGATGATTCAACTAATCACAATGGACGAGCTTATAGGAACATTCATGTCCTATGAAGTTGAGTTTCAAAATGAAGAAACCAACTTTCAAGGTAAGAAAGTCATTGCGTTTAAAGCTAACCATGATGATACAAGTGGAGAAATATTCTCTGATGATGAAGAAAGTGATGAAGACATGGCATTACAAATAAAGAAGTTTAAAAGCTTCAAGAGGAAAGGATGAAACTATAAAGGAAAAAAATCATCTAAACATCTTGACAAAAAAAAAAGCCTTACATGAATAAGGAAGAATTCAAAGGTAAGCATATTGTGTGCTATGAATACAGGAAACTTGGACACATAAAACCATAATATTCATCATTAAAACAAAACATAAAAAGAAAGGAAAATTTAAGAAGAAGGAAAAGGCATTGAAAGCAAAAATATGGAGTCACACCGAATGTGAGTCAAGTGATGAAGAAGAAACAGATATTTGTCTCATGACTGACTTAGAGCTAGAAGAAGATGATGTAAAAGATTCTGAACCATTTTATGATGAATTATGAGATTTTTTAAAGGAAATGTTTGAAGAACATCAAAAGGTTTCAAAAGGAATTTCTGCTCTAAAAAAGGAGGTTCGCGATCTTACTATTGAAAACCTCACTAGCAAAACTCTCATTGATAACCTTAATAAAGAGTTAGACCTTCAAATAAATTAGGCAAAGCTCTTGCAGGTTGAAAATGAGAATGTTAAGGATAGAATTTCAAAAATTAGTACCAAATTTTCTCTTGGTTCAAAAACCTTACAACACATTCTCTCTATTCAACTCCCTTACTATGACAAGAGTGGTCTTAGACGTGAAGGAAAGAAAGACGAGACGAATCATTTTCCAAAAATAAAAGATAGATTAAAGCACAGACCTCCTATATACCTTTATAAGTCCTATTTTGTTAAACATTTCACTAAGGCTACTAGTTAAAAATTTCCTAGATATTCAAATTGTGAAGAATATAGTCATTTCAAATTGGATTGTCCAAAAAAAAAAAAAAAATAGGGAAGACTGGCTGGTGTCTTGATCTTGAACCAAAACCTAATCACAAGGAACCCAAGTTTATGTGGATACCAACAAAAAGATGAAATTGACTTTGATTTTAGGTCATCTTGAAGAAAAATAAGTGGTATTTGGACAGTGGGTTTCCAAACATATGACCACTATCCCAGACATATGATTGGAGGCAATAACAAGTTTGTAATGCTTATAACCATAAATAGAGACATAGTCACATTTGGAGGAAAAGATAAAGGAAAAATCATCGGGAAATGAAACATTAGATTGTGAAACCTAGTTATTGAAGATGTCTCATTTGTATAAGGGCTTTAGCACAATCTCCTGAGGATAACCCAACTCTGTGATAAAGGATACAAGATAAAATTCGAGAAAGGTAAATGCATTCACATTAGTAAGGACAAATCACAAACATTCACTAGGAACAAGTATGACAACATCTACTTACTTGATATCAACCTTGAGGAATCATACTATTTAATGTCTATAAAGGAAGAACGAGATCTATGTCACAAGAAATTAGGTCATATTAATGTAAATCAAATTCAGAATATATCATCTAAAGATTTAGTTCATGGTTTACCAAAAATCAATTATAGCAAGTGTGACTCATGTAATGCATGCACATTGGAAAAATAGGTAAGAAACTCTTTTAAATTTAGGGGTAAGTACACTATTAGTGCCAAAAGTTGTGTATAGCGCTCACTTTGGTGTCAAAAGTTTCTGTCAAATCACTTAAGTGCCAAAAAGTTTTAAAAATGATCGTTTTAGTGCTAACTCCGATCTGGTTGGCTGGAAATCCGACGTGTCAGTTTTTTTATTAATTTTTGAAGCTAATGTGGCTTGTCGGAGAGTACAATCAGCATTTAAACAACAAAACGACGATGTTTGGTGTGTCTCCCCTAATTCAAAACCCTAAATCTCCGGATAGTCGCCGTCCTCGACGGCCCTCGCACTCGACAGCCGCGACTCCAACCCCGATCCTGACCCCGACGATGGCCACTCGGCAGCCAAGTCGAAGGCCATGATCTGGCCAGTGCTCAGGGAGGCTGCCGACGAGTGCGCCGCCCCTGATCTCTCCCTCTCTATCTCCAATCTCCCCGACAAGTGCCTAGCTTGCATCTTCCAATAACTAGGCTTCGGCGACCGGGGCAAGTGCTCCCTCGTGTGCCGTCATTGGCTCGCGATCGAAGGCTAGAGCCGCTAGAGGCTCACCCTCCACGCCCACTCGGAGCTGTTGGACGCAGTCCTGGTGCTATTCGCGCAAGTTCGACTCGGTCACGAAGCTCATGCAGAAAGCGCGAGTTCGACTCGGTGCAAGTCGTTGAGCATCGGCGACGACGCGCTCGTGCTGATCTTCCTCAAGTGTAGGAACCTCACGTGCCTCAAGCTACGGCCAAGTGAGCTAGGTCGGCGGCCGACGAGGATCGAAACCCTAATTTCAATCTCCAAATAAATAAATAAAATCCCAAAATGAGTTGTGCGGCGTCGTTTTTGTGAGGCCATCCACTTAGGACGGCAAAACGACATTGTTTTCTTAAGGAGGACGGAAAACGACGTCGTTTAACAGCTATGTCAATTTTTTTAAAAAAAAAATATAAAAGCCACGTAATCATTTTGGCCAGAATCTCTCGCCAGTAGCACCAAAGTGATCGTTTTTCCTCTGATTTGGCACTTAAGTGATTTGATAGAAACTTTTGGAACCAAAGTGAGTACCGTACACAACTTTTGGCACTGATAGTGTACTTACTCCTATAAATTTATTAAAGCTACTGATTAGCTATTACATATGAACCTATTTGGGCCAACATGAACAACTAGTCTAGGATGAAGAAAATATTG
Source organism: Eucalyptus sp. ANBG9806169 (assembly GCA_014182395.1). Classification (NCBI taxonomy): domain Eukaryota; kingdom Viridiplantae; phylum Streptophyta; class Magnoliopsida; order Myrtales; family Myrtaceae; genus Eucalyptus; species Eucalyptus sp. ANBG9806169. The sequence continues at coordinate 16,316,472 of CM024574.1, read as the reverse complement.
TCTACTTAAGATTCACTTGGGTAATGTTATTATCACATAAGAATGAGGCATATTATTTTTTTGAAAATTTTTCTTGACAAGTTCAAATTGATAAGGGATACAACATCACCACCATTAGAACTGACCATGGAGGAGAATTTGACAACCAAAGTTTTACTAAGTATTATGATGAAAATGAGGTGGAACACAACTTCTCCACTGCTTATACTCCTCAACAGAATAGGGTGGCAGAAAGAAGAAATCGATCACTGCAAGAAATGGCTAGAACAATTTTGATCAAAAGTAGTGCACTTACTTATTTCAAGGCTGAAGCTATTGTCTCTGCATGTTACACCCTCAATAGAGTGTTACTGACCCATGGTAGAAAAGACTTCGTATGAAATGCACAAAGGAAGAAAGCCTACTTTGCATTACTTCCACGTATTTGGATGCAAATGTTTTATTTTCAAGAATACAAATGACAACATCGAAAAGTTTGATGCATGAGTTAATGAATGCATTTTTCTTGGTTACTCAACTACAAGTAAAATCTATCGAGTTTTTAGCAAAGATTCAAAGGTAGTGGAAGAATCATTGAATGTGAAATTCATGGATGATAAAAAGGGGTTCAAACTGATGACTGCAAAGACATCATACATATATCTACACTAGTCACTCATAAATAACAGCAACCGCAACCGTCAGTTAATCTCTCGAATCAAGGACAGTCTTTCAAAGATTGGAGATTCAAGTCTAACCATCCTAAGGAACAAATAATAGGAAAGATGGATGCGGGAATCAAAGCAAGATTATCTCTCAAGAGTATGTTAAGTTCTTTGGCTCTCATATCCCAATTTAAGCCCAAGGAAGTAAAAGATGCTCTCAAAGATGAAAGCTAGATTGAAGCCATGCAAGAGGAATTACATCAATTCAAAATCAACAATATATGGGAACTAGTTGCAAGACCCAATGATCATATTATAATAGGAACCGAATGAGTATTTCGAAACAAACTTGACGAAACAAGTAATGTTATATGTAACAAGGCAAGATTAGTTATTAAAGGATACCTACAGGAGGAAGGTATTGATTTTAATGAAACCTACGATCTTGTTGTTATATTAGAGGCTATACGTTTATTATTAACTTATGCTTATTTCCATGATTTCAAACTATATCAAATGGATGTTAAGAGTGTATTTTTAAACGGTTATATCATAGAAAAAAGTGTATGTTGAGCAACACTGGGTTTTGAAGAAACATAAAGATCTTGTGATGTTTATTGTCTCAAGAAGGCACTATATGGACTAAAGTAAGTACCCAGAGCCTAGTACGAAATGTTAAATAACTTTTTGACAGATCATGAATTTGAAAAAGATAACGTAGATACCACTCTCTTTATCAAAAGAAAAGGTAAATATTTGCTTATTGTTCAAATATACGCTAATAATATAATTATTGGAGCCACTAACAACATACTATGCAAGGATTTTGTAAAGATGATGAATAGTGAATTCAAGATAAGCCTGATCAGTGAGCTAAGCTTCTTTTTCAGACTTCAAATCAAGCAACCTTTTGAAGACACCTTCATACATCAAGAGAAGCATGCAAAGGAAATAGTAAAGAACTTCGGTTTGGAAGGATACAAGAAAATCGAGACGCCCATGTCATGTTCTATCAAGTTGGACAAAGATGAGAAATGTAAGCTTATCGACTCCAAGCTATATAGAAATATGATAGGTTCACTTCTATACCTAACAACATCTAGACTTGATATTTTATTTAGCACCTGTTACGTGCTAGATTTCAATCAAATCCAAAAGAATCACATTTATCAACTGTCAAACAAATTATTCGATACATTAGATTCATTAAAAAAATTAGGGATTTGGTATCCCAAAAATACATACTTATGCTGCTTAGATACTCAGATGTTGACTTTGCATGTTGCAAGGTGGTAGAAAAAATACATCAAGTACTTGCCAACAACGAGAAAATATACTGATTTCTTAGTTTTTGAAGAAACAAAATTCAGTCGCTCTCTCAACCACTGAGGCTGAATATATTGCACTCGGAAACTGTTATGCACAACTTATTTGAATGAAACAAAAACTAAGTGATTTTAGAAAAGATGAAGATTGTATTCCTATTATGTGTGATAACACCAGCACTACATTCTAAAGCAAAACACATCAAGGTAAGACATCACCTTGTCAGCGATCATGTTAACAATAACATATATATACAATTTGTAGAGTCAAAACAGCAGCTAGCAGACATTTTGACCAAGCCACAGGATCAGCTAACCTTCTAATACATTCATGGTAAACTAGGAATTTGCAATGCTTTAGAATGACATCATCTAGGTAATGTTTCAATTATATCAAAAATGTCGAGTACGGTAGAAACAATAGGTATGCACCTACTATATTAATTCAAAAAAAGTTATCGTTACAAGTACTAGTTTGTTTCCATTCTAATTACATATACCCTATCTATATATGTTACAGTTGTTATAATAGAATTTATAAGTACAAATTTACTGCCTGTTTAATTGATAAAATTCGAATACAAAATAATTACAGATAAGAAAGTTACCGTCGAGAGACAATGGCTAACTCTCTCACTCTATGTGAAATGCGCTGCTCCTATTTATAGAGAGTTAGTATTTCCATCCACGCGACTGTTCATACTTACTATCTTGTATCTATTCTATTTCACTTACTCAAAACTCTCGCTTATTCTACATTCAAATTTTTCTACACTAAAAAATCATGGCACCCAAAGCTCACCCTTCTTCCAAGGTCATAAGAAAATCCTCATGTAGCATTGGCTGAACGTCCAAAATCTCTAAAGAGGAGGTCATCCAACAAGAAGAGTCTCCGGAGGCCACTTAAAGTTAGAGTATGGCTCAAGTTGGTGGGTTAACAACTACTATCACCCCATTGCCTACAACAATAGAAAAAAAAAAAAAAAAAAAAAAGGCTTGTAGTAAAAACTCCTAAATCTCGGGTGCCAGCAAAAAAGGATAATAGGCAATGTACCACTTATGGCACCATTGGTCATAGCCACTCCATCATCATTAGCTCCTACCCAAATACTTCCGAGAGATCTATTGAAAGGCCTAGTTGCTCTCATGGAAACCCATGGATCAGAGCTAAAAAACCTCCTCAAGTTCGAAGCCATAGAACGCAAACCCTACAACTTGAATAGGCATTAACTATTCAAGAAAAACCAACCACTGAACCATCACATTCAACTGCTCAGCCCTCTCAATTCTCTCAATTGTACCTTAGAAATCCTCAACTAAAAGGAAGATACCTTTGAACTAGTTGCTCTCAAAGACAAAGGCAAACATATTATTGAAGAAGTAGAGATCATCCCTAAGCCAATCACTTCACAAGCTGAGGGAAATGAAGCCACAAAAGAAACAGGAGAAGCCCTAGGAGATAAACATTGAGAAGATGATGACGACTGAGTATTTTAAAACTATGAACCCATTATTGATTTCGACAAAGATGAAAATTTCAAATTCAATGTCTTTCTTTCAATGGAACATTAACTTGCAAACATCACTTCTACAATCGAGGCATTATTCCTTGTCGTTATGTTGATTTTGAGTTTTTAGATAATCATGGGATTTTTCTCTCTAAACTTTTCGAAACACTTCCGCTCAAATTATTGTACTTCATGAAAGAAGAGGCTCACCTTGCCCTTGTAGTAATATTTTACTCAAATCTATATTTTCCAAACCGAGACTTTCTCATCTTCACTTTCATGGACAAAACTATGTTGCGACTTTTAATGAACTGGTTGAGATCATCCAAACCGAATACAATGTCTTCAAACGCATTCCAATAGAGCTTGATGAGGCCTATAACTTTGTTTTAAAAACTCCCAACTTTGCTCGCAATTCTAGGGAAATTGTTCCATTGAGTCTCATTCCTTTCAAAATAAATTTCATTCAAAAGATCCTTACTCTCTATCTTCATCCAAAAGCATCTTCTATGAACAATGTCTTTCGATACAAGGTAAGAGGGATTTGGGCCATCCTCAACAAGTTTGAAGAGTTTTCTTTCCCCACATGATCTTTATCCACTTGTATCGCATGGTCAAGAGAAAGACGAGGAAGCTACCTATGGTGCTTTGGTCACGCGCATCTTCAAGCATCTCAAGATTGACTACTTTGAAGCACTACCAATTGTCATTCCAAATGTAGAAATTGGGAAGAAAACACTGGACAAGATAATGCTCAGGATGACGCCGGAAGATTAGTCAATCGCTGGGGAGATATCATCCCCATTGGTCACGATGATCATGATAGAACAGTGGCAAAGCTCAAAGAAAGACTTGCTGAGTGCTCTAAACCAGAAAAGCATAAACATGCTAAGGCATCAGCACCATCCAAGGCCCCTTGTCCACCTTAACTAGAAAGATCACCTTCACTTGTTGTGGATGCACTTGCCTCTCCTACCAGCTTTAACCAATTACAAGCGGATGTCAAGGAAATCAGGAACACTCTCTTGTCCCTGACTAGATACATGGTAAAAATCGAGCGTACCTTCCTTAGCCTAGATTGCTACAACCCTACACGCCCTAAACCAGAGACTATCAAACTTGAATAGCCCGCTTAACCAAGTCGGGTCAGATCTAAAGTTAGGTCGTCAGCTCAACCAGGTTGGTTTACCGGGCTGCTGACATCATGGGCTGCTAACATCATGATGACATCAGCCCAAGTGCGTACAACACATGCGTTAGCTTTGCTTGCATGTGAGGACGTGTGGAGGCGTGTGGGGCGTGTGCTTGACGCCCAACAGCACATGGTCGCGTGTGGGGGTGCGTGTGGACTCCTCCGGCAACATACCACCCACGGGTTTGCTCTTCTTGATGGGCTCTTTCCTTTTATATAATCAAAATTGATTTTTGCAATACGAAAAAGCATGAAAAAAAGGGTAAAAACTATATGTTCATTTTCTAATCTATGGAGGCTTTGATACTACATGTTATTCGTGAAAGCGCAATCCCATGATCTGCATAACTAGAACAAGAACATATGTAATCGAGTAGAAAGATTGACACACCTATTTTGAAGTCCATTGTTCTCAATACGGAAAAATGACGATCCAAGTACAAGTGTTTCTTCTTTATTGGCATCTGTATCACTAGTACAATGAGTCAGTCCCTCACTCTTAGCACTTGGTAAACGCTCCTTTGTGAGGATAATTGTGTGTGTTAGCATCAGGGGAGAAACTTGAGTATTATTTATAGAGTTTTCAAATAGGCCCTCTCATTATGGATCGGGCTCAACTCGGCCCATACTAGCCAATCACATATTAGACTAATTAGATAACATTTTATCTCATCTTAAACTAATCTCATAAAACGGTAAATTACAATATCGATTAATGTAGCTCGTATTAGGAAAACTCTTACAATAAAGGCTTGAAGTGACCATAATTGTTTCAAATAAGGATTGGAAGTGATTATAATTACTGCAAATAAGGGTTGATCTCGCTAGTTACAATTAGTGAAATATTCTAACCAATCAAAGGGCATTTTCGTTCGAATTCAATTTGAAATTGAAATTATTTTTTATTATTTTCTTTTTCTATTTTCTTTTCCAACCAAGGATGGTGAGGGCTTGGTAACCCTCACTAGCTCTTGGAAAGGGCTAGCAAGGACTCGATGACCCTCGTTAGCCGATGTTAAGCACTAACCAGGGCATGCAAGCCTTTGTTGGCTGTGAGTGAGGCCACCTTTATCACGCCCCGAACATTGAGAGCGCGCACATCCCTCGATGGTGGATCAAATTGCGACATTCCCAGGACGCGTCGTCGACCCATTCATTTTATTGTACATGCGGAAGCGAATTAAATAATCTCTAGACACCAACAAACATGGGGTAGAAAAGCAGGACAATCAGGTAACACAAAACACACTTTATAGACATGCCAGGTTTATATACAAAAATGTCTAAATCCTACAAGTATTTATACAAGTCTAGATCAAAAGGGGCTACTGAGCCATCTAAGTTTCGGATTCTTCAGTAATCGGCTCTGGGTCCACCACGACACCATAAGGGGTGTCGATATCCATAGGGTGCCCTACTTCCCACTCCTCGGTTCCCAACGGGAGGTTCGTCAAAACCTTGTAGGGGACCCTCCCGACCTCCTTGAGGAAAGTTAATGAACCACATTATGTATTGGTGAGGTACCAATTGAGGTCGGCCCTCCTCGACCCAAATCATGGACTCAACCAACTCACGAGTCAGGTTAATCCCGAGAATTGGGAAATAGGTGTACTGGAAGTCCATCACTTGCGGGACCCCGTAACATATATGTCATACTTCCATCTAGAGACCTGTAAAATTTAAACCACGACGGGGTGAGACAATGTCTCAGTGAGTCTACACCCTAAACCCCGATTAGGAAGAAAATTCACCTAGAGGCACCTTAAACATACACCATATAAGACTTACCTTACCTCAGCACCTCCCTGCACATTAGTACAACACATATACATATGTATACAGCAAACATTTTTAATAACTAGAACGATGCACAACAATCACCAAATATCCACAGGAGTCCCAATTATAAGGCCAAATCGTTATGACACGTCCCATTCCTTGCCACACAATTTTGTCCCATAATCAGGCACAATTATCTCACTCATTCAAGCATCCCAATTAATTACGACCCAACGGGCATGGTCAACTAAACAGTCAGCGGTCATCCAACGTAACCGGGCGTTGTCCTGCTTCGTCGAGCATGGCAACGTCTACATCTAGACAGCATTCTCGAATGAGCATCGGCCCAGCCTCCACTACGACCGACATTTGTTGACAAGGGGCATTCCATATAGGAGTATCACCCTCGATTTTCATTGAGTGACGGGTTCTCATAGCGATCACACGCACATCCATTCTCGGCCAAGGACATCATGCTTTGCACTCAAATGTCTCAATGTCAAATAATGAACTTGGCCTATTTTCTTCATATTAAAAACACCTGGTAAAATAATTGTGCGTGGACACATGATCAGATTGAACCATAAAACGTGATATCTTCTCTTTTAAAAATCCCACGATTTAAAAATAAAATAAAATTTGGTGTCAAATCCTGACACCTGGTATTTTTTTAAGTAAATACCAAAATTTCATATTTTTGAAATAATAAATCAAAAATCATCAATCAACATTCAATTGCATAAATTAGCACTCAACTGCACAAACCAATACAACCATAATGATCAACACAAAATTCTGACGACCGGCTATCCTGGTATAATTTACACTAATTAATAAATAATTAAATAAATTGAAAAATAATTAAATTTAACCACTAATTAATCTACACACACTAATCTAACCACCTAATTGGATTAATTAACCAATCCACCTAGGCTAGCTACATATAAACCTACTAAACTAACTAATTAAATTAACTAACCACCTAATTGGCCTAACTAATTAATCTAATTAACTAAATAAGCTAACTAATTACACTAATCTCACTTAGCCTAATCTAACCCTCCCTAATCCTAATTAGCTTAATTAAGCCTCTACTAAGAGTAATTAGCCCCTAATTAGAGTTTAGGAGGCTAACTCACCTGATTTGCGAGTAAACCGGTTCACGGCGACGACCGTGCGACGACGACCACAACTCGGGTCTACGGCGACACTAAAGGAGGTCAGGAGGACGCTAAAAACGACCCACAAAGCTCACAGCTCAAGCTGTGAGTTCGGTTCTGTGAGGCTGAACCGAGAGGCAAGTCGGGGGCTAAAGCGGGCTGGGCTGAGGCTGGCTGGTCCGACAGAGCGAGCCGGAGACAGTGGGACGACTCGAGCAGCGTCGGTGGCTTGCAAGCGGACCGCGATGAGTGGCCAAGGGCGCGAGTGGGGATGGGCTCGCGCATGGGCGGCTAGTCGCTGGACTGGGTTGGACGCAAGCAAGCGGGTGGTGACCAAGGCAACGGGCAGGCTCGAACTGACGGTGGAGGGTTGGCGATGGCTAGAGGCTTTGGTGAGGGGCTAAGCTAGCTTGCTTGCTTTGGAAATAGAGATTTCAGCTAGTGAAAATGAAGAAGAAGCTAAGGAAGAAGAAGATGGAGTTGCTGCTAGGAAGGAGGGGGATAAGAAGCCTTAGAAGTCAAGGAAAATATCCAAATTTCATCATTCTTGGTCCCCAAAGTCCTCAGCCCTATCCAGCAACAATTTTTCCCTCCCAAACTTCTCAAACAAGCCAAGAATGAAGGCCAAATGTTGCAGCCCCCACAGCCCTACGAATTTCACCCATCACCCTTCAATTTCTTCACAAATCTTCACCAATTCAATCCAATTTGGTGGCCAAAGTGCCATGGTAGCAGCCCACACAAATTTCTTACATTCCCTTCACCAATTAGCTCACTTTTGAGGCCAAAAATCCACTCAATTTTGCTCCTCCGAATTTCTCAAATTTAAATTGTCCAATTTTAAATTTCCGCTAAAAATCCTGGCTCGCCGAAAATTCTTCAAAGGACGAGATGATGTCCTAAAAATAAATCGTAATATGCTTGAACTTTCGATTTCTGAAACCAGGTTCAATTTCATGGTTAATTTCAATCGGACGCGATTTTAGCGTAATCTAACATATCGAGTAGTTTTTAGGAATTTTTAACGCGTTTGACCCTTGGTCAATTATTTTCAATCCACATTTTGCATCTTCGAATCATAGGCGACTCTCAATTGTCGTGAAAATCTCAAGATTTCAATTACGGGCACCGGGTACAGAATCAACAGAAAAATCAATTTAGTGCCGTTCGACACGAATTTTACAATCAGATGGAATCACCCACAATTTAATTACATACCTCTGTTGAATTGACCTATCTCCGGTCTCTAATTCATTTTAACAATATCGTATTGACCCTTGCTGATTAGCATGGCCAAGCAGTCGATTTCTAACCGAATTCTCAAGTCTATCGCGTTTATATCCCTTAACGGCTTTACCAGATATATTAGTTATATTGTGAGTGATCAGCTCAGAGAAAAAGACTATAGGCACGTCGATAAAAAGTCAATTTCATTCAATCGAAACAGGGTCGAAAATCAGGATGTCACAACCCTCCTCTGGGGCTGGCGAGGGATGGCCTCAACTAAGCAAGGCTGTCCCTCATTGGCCACTGGTGAAGCAACCCTTGCCTAGATATGGCAAGGGTTGACCTCACCCAGATCTGGCAAGGGTTGACTTCACCAAAGGCCACAAGGGCCGGTCTCACCATTGGTCGCGAGGGCGGCCTCCCCCAAGGCGAGGCTGTCCGAAGCTTGTGACTGGTGAGAGCGACCCTCACATAGCCCTCTCCAGGCATCACTTGTCATTGATTAGCCACCAATGAAAAAGAAAAATGCAAAAAAAAAAAAAAAGGAAAAAAAAATGATAGACGACGAAATGCCCTTAACTAGTTAGAAAGTCAAGTCCTTATTTGAAATAGACATAGCTTCTTCATACTAATATTTGAGAAAATAATGACACTTCAGGTGCATATTTAAAACAAGTCCCACTTCAGACCCTTATTAGAGAAAATAAAGGCACTTTATATTCTTATTTGGAATTTTCTTTAATTAATTCTAAATGAAAGAGGAAAATAAATAAATAAACGTAGCCAAAGTGGCAAATAAGCTCTTCTCATCGAGCGAGTTCGTTCATCTTGCAATAGGGACTCAAAATTCAAAAAATCAAGCATACCACCGATCCGGCAGCTGATTGCCTCCTAGTACCATCACCGTCGTGATCAGAGATGGCAGTTCACTACCATCCCCGGGCTGCTGCTGGCGTCTTGGCGTTCTGGTGAGTGCCTATTTTTTGCGGTGTCATGAGCAGAACTTGATTCTAGCAGGATTGTAGACATTAGGAACAAGCAATGGCTTGAGCAAATCGTTTGGCAACTTTTCTGATTCGCGCGATGAACTCGCAATGAGTTTTGCATAGACAAAAATTTGAATTGAATGCGCAAAGACACAGGTTCAGCCACAATTTGACGTAGAACATGAGATTGTCATCACCCCGAAGTTATTTTCAGGCATTTTCTTCACCTTCAACACTAATGGAGGCCAATCCGGCTCTTGAATTTGCAGGAGGCTGCCCAGAATTTTACCAGGAGCGGTGCATGGAAGACCGACATTGTTCGGGTGGATTTAGATACTCGTTCTATGCTAATTTTGAAGCTTACTTTGTTTTCCACTGGTCAATTTGAATGTGACTGGCTATGGACGATTATCTTGTACATTTTATCTCATAGGGAAGCAGTCATGTGTTGCATACTGTCTTTGAGAATTTGAATGCGTTGCCGGGGGAATATACAGGGAGCATCATACACCATGTCTCAATGCTGGCATTGTATGGTCAGATTAACGACTAGCGACTGCTCATGAGCGACAAACTATGATTGGTAGTCATACGCCTCGCCAACCGATAGCATGGTGTATGATGCTGATACAATCTTTTCGTCATCTCCGATGCACAAGAATGAGGTTCCGGGTATAAACAATTATTTCAAGTGTTGGCGATTTACCTTTCTCTCGCGACTGTTTGCTAACTGAAATAACAGTTAGAAAGGCCTCTTCCTGCCTCAGAGCCATCGTTCTTGGAAAGGGACAGTCTTAGAAGATTCTTCTGCCACTTATTCGAACGAAAAAGGACAATAACTAGGAGGAGAAGAAGAAAAGAAGATTCCTTTCTTTTACTTCACACGCATGCAATGTAATTGGGAATATGCAAAGGGGAGGAAGGGTCGAACCACCGCCCCATGATTAATATGCTATTCCTTGTTCTAATGCTCTTCATTTTTTCTTCTGGTTCGCCGGGTAAGACAGTTGATAGTGCCATCAGGATTCAACATACAACCGAAGGTTTCGCCGGGTAGACCCTGCGGAATCTCCTTTTTGTTTTCTCGGGTGAGTAAGTTTGGCCAAAAATATCTGATATTACTCGAGGTGGCATACGCTTAGTTGAAAGTGGATTCTCGTTCCGCTTCTTCTTTTCTCACTGTCATTAAATATAGCTGGGCAGTCGGTCGTAGCAGAAGGTTCTCCCATAACATTCTATATTCACATTGTTATAGGTGTGCAAGAACCTTTTTATCTTGATAGGATAAATAAATGATATAGGAGAATGGAGATTTTAATTAATCAGGCGAGGCATTGAATGTCAGGCTGCAGTATCCAGGCAGATGCAAAGTTAATTGCAACTTTTTGCTATTTCTATGCCATGAGATTCTGACTAAAGCCAACCCAGATTCCCTTAACGCATACCAAAGGGAAGATTAGATATTACAGAGAGAAGTGAAATACAGTTCAGTTTACTTGATGATCACAGTCAGCATGTTGAGTCCATGCCCAGAAGATAGCTCTTCGGAAATTTAGCTCCAGGAATGTTGTAGCTTCAGGCATCCTTTTTTTTCCAGATATTGTTCATGTTGCAATCCTTTCTATTGCATCATGCTAACTGTATCTTGCATTTATCCAAATTTTGTTGTTTGATTACACTAACGTGGAAAAGTTGATATAGAAACCTGGTTAATGAGGGATCGTTAATGTCATTTTATCTTGCGGACACATCTTCTAATTGTGCACATGGTAACTTATACGTAGCGGTTGGGTGGAGTTATATTAGAGTTACTGACGAGCATTTTCCAGGAATACCTAATGTGAAAGAGAACAAAGAAAAGCAGAAAAAACATAAAGCTACCAGAATAATATGGAGAACAAAACAAAAAGGTGCTCATGGAACAGCACATTCAGAAAGAGTACGAGGAATGTCCCGTGATGGTTCTCATGAGAGTTTGAGGCATATGATTCTTTGGCACAAGTCTAAAATTGTTCCAATCTTGATGCAGACTATTCTAATCACTCTCTACGTGATAAGTCCTGGCATTTAAATCTGATGAGGGTTTGAGTGTCGTATCAAGTTCCATGACAAAACTTCCACATTTGGTTGTAAATTTTGGGGACGAAATGATATTTTGTATTAGCATTTGATGCATTGTCCTCCAACCCCAAAGACTACAATCACGGGATCACAACATGCTAAGGGTAATCCAGGGCTCTTATCGGATGTTTGAACTTTTATGAGATATTGCCAGTCTTGTTTGTACTTGTCCGAGCAGAGATGTGAAGTTTCGCATGATTTTGGAATGAAATAAACCAAGGATTTGCATCCATGCATGTAACTTTTTATTCAGAAGCATAAAACTAACCAGTATAAAATGCCTATCATACAGAGTTTGATCTTTTCATGTTTAAAGCTGCTCTAATATATTAGGCTATAAAGAATAACTGAATTACGACATCGAAAACTTCTGGTTTTTCAGGAAATATGTAAATTAACAGTATGCCGAGCACATCAGCGGTTAGTTGAATGGAAGAGTGCCAGTCTGTGCACTACCGTCTGTCCTTTTCTTAATTCCGTACTGGGCAACTGCTCGAGAAAGATTCACACATACTGATTGTGGTACAATTCCGACAGTGTCTCAATTTTATGAATGATTGATGGACCTCTCTGTTTGATCCTTATATTGTCCTGGCAAAGAATAAAGAGTCTTGTACATGAATTGTTCGATGATGACAAGCATTAGTAGGGCAACTGGGACATCCACAAGTCCCAATCAAATTCTCATATTATCACGATAGAGATGGTGATGCTCAATACTCCAGCATCTTTCAACTTGTTTGGTCGCTTATAAGACGTATCTCGTTTTAGAGCCATGAAGATATAAATGAAAAGAAGGGTAATTATGCAAGCCAAGAGTAAGAGATTGAATGCGCATTCACACACATGGGCAATCAGTTTATAGATGAAAATATTGTTCATTGTGAATGCTGAAGTACATCAATTTATATAGCAGAAGAGGAAGCAGTTGACTAACCAAGTCTCCAAATGCTTGCCTCTCTGGAAATCTTGACATCCTTTAAAGAAAATTAAGTGCCAAGCTGAATAATTAAATAAGAGTGCAAGCACTGATCTTCACATATATTATCATGCGTTATGATCTCGACAGGATTAACACAATTCTCTCCTTTCTGCTTGTGTGGTTTGTGCTTTATTGTTCCCTTGGTCCAATGATTGCGACTTTGGCCATTTCTGGTGCTGATAACTTACTAAATTACCGGATAAATCAAGCTATTCCTCAGGTATGTCTAACCCAAATATTCTCCTGAGAGTAAGAGATTAAAGAAACGAGAGGGATTTGAAAGAGTTGTCCAGCTTTTCAGCTTTAAATGATCTGTCCAGCTTTTCAAATATCACGGTCTATTTATCGAACACAGTGGTACTAACTGCAATTTTAGTAAGTGAACATATACTGCACAGAAATGAGCACTAACCTGTTGGAAGGGTTCAATGCATATTCAAACTCTGTGGAAAGACCTTATTAACATTTTAACAATTGCACCTCTTGTTGTTGCTTCGCATAGATGAGTTACTTCATCTTGGCAAATATCATGCAGAGAAACATATATCTCCAATTCTGTGACATTCTTTAATCGCCAAACCAGAAGTTTCACACAAATACCCATTTGAAAAGTTGTGAGAACTAATATAATTAAAACCCCATGTAAAGCAAGAGATTATTAGTTCCCTTTTGTAAAGTTGATTCTGACTACTCAATTAACCTTTCTTGCCCTGAATGAAGCTTACGAAATAAAGAAGGGTTTTCCCTTTTCTTCGGTATGGATCCTCCACACTTTTTCTAATATGGGGTGTGTGAGTGGGGTATAAAGAACCTAGGCCCCTCCCCATTTACAACAGTTTGTTCCATTCACATGGTTCCATCACCCTGTGATTGCATCCACGTGTGTGCTCGATTCAATTACTTTGGGGGAGGGTCAAAAAGTTCAATCCCTACCGTTTAAGTGTTCATCGACTGTCAACCATCAGAAAACATTCTCATTTTCATCGCATTTGCATCTATTCCCAGGATTGGGACCTAGAAGAACTTGGGGGAGTTTTCATCACTGCTTGATCATGAGAGAGTGGTGAATGAATACGAAGACACTTCAAAAAGATATTCCAAATTCCAATCATGTGGATACCACGTAGCTATAATGCGAACCAGAAAAATTATTACAGCTCATGTAAAAGAGATGTCACAAGCACATCAAGAAGGGGCAAAATGAAAGGAAAAGTTGAGCGAAAAAGCTCGTAGTGGGTTCTATGAATTTTAGGGCGATTTTGAGACCGTCCAGTTTTCCATGGACCCCCAAAGAGAGGCCTCTGCACCATGGCTTGACGCAGCTTCGAGCACACGAAAGTATGGAAAAAGTCCGAAGAAAGAAAAGAAAATATACAGCACGGATTACAAAAATGCTCCCCAATCAGTAGGGCCGCCAAATCAAAGCACTTGACGGCCCGTTTCACATTCCCAACTTGTTAGGTTATTTATTCCCTCCTTTCTCTGTTTTTTTCTTTTTGTTTTTGTACTCCTGTAATTGACACAGCAAGGAAAGTTATGGAAATATAGAGTAAATAAATTGTCTGACTCGAACATTGCCGCGTGGCGGCGTCAAATCGATGCTTTCTAATCGAGTGTCTCTGTCGATGTGGTCTTGGGGTGCGCCGAACCTCTAATGGGTTGCAGCTGCAATTGCTGCCATTGGGACTGGCGGGGCGATGGCTGTTGTGGCTGTCATATTCGGTGATATGATGGTGGTGCTAGGCGCCTCGTCCAGGAACCTGTCCACGATCATGGAACTGGGTCTCCGCACTAACCTTTCCCATGCTTCGTCAGCGGCCTCTTTCGACCCTCGTCTCTCGAAAACCTCTGTGGCATCAATCCTATGCATGTTCCAGCTCCACATCTTGCAGAGCCTGCAAATCTTCTTTCGTTGGTCACGAGCCAACAAACAAGTGTTGTCCTTGATCTTGGTAATGCTTGCCTCAAGAAGCCTCGCCTTGGTTTTGTCATCTGCATCGGTTGCCTCGATCCTAAAGTAATCATCCATTTCGCCAACTCCAATTGCTTTTCTGATCCCTTTGGTATTGTCTGCTTTGGGGTTGTACATACTCCTAACCTCGTCCACCAATCCTGTTTCTACCATTCGATCCACCCGCTCCGACACGAAGGGGCATAGCACAGACAAAGAAACATCGACCCAGAGGAAGCAACAGTCGTGCCTTGATCTAAATTCAGGATCACCATCCACAAGAGCTTCAATAAAGGAATTGGATCCGCCCGCGACTATTGGGACCCTGTCTCGCCTAGAGATGGATCGCAGGGCTGGTGATGTGTGGTCCCGGAAGTCCGTGGCCGTGAAGTCTGAATCAGGGTCCACAAATCCTAATAAATGGTGAGGAATTTCTCTGCACTCCTCTTTGGTGACCTTGTTGGTGACGATGTTAAGGCCCTTATAGACTTGCATTTTGTCAGAATTTATGACCTCACCTGGAAAATGTGTGGCTAGGTCGATGGCTAGACGAGATTTGCCAGTGCCAGTGGCCCCTATCACGAATACAACCTTATCTTTCCTGCGATAGAACGTATTCATGTCGATTGGGCCTGGAAAATTTATCAATGGCTGTACTTGCTTGCAAACAGCTGACATAGCTACTTTCATGTTATGCCTAAAAAGCTGAAAAGAATGAGAGACAGACCATAAGTCGGACCTTATATAGATGAACATTCACGCAACAACAAGTTACAAGTTAATAGTTTCAGAGTATGCTGGGCGCAATATACATGACATAACGATGGAGAAATATCTTTTTGCCATTCCCGGTTAATACGATATAAATGACAAAAGGACAAAAGCATCAAGAAACACACTGATTTCGTTGGACCACCATAAACATACCTTTATCATCAAAAACGCGGCGAAACTGTAGAGTGACCGTACGTCCTCGTTGATATGCAGAGAGAGAGAGAGAAGAGAGAAGAAAATGGAAGGGTGAGAAGTGAAGATTAGGTGGTGGGAAGCGGGTTTTTCTAGGTATATGCCAAGCTAGGATTGTCTGCTTCTGTGAGAAGTACCACAAAAGCAAATACTAGTATTTATCTTCCATGTCTGAACTTGGAAAAGGTATTCTGACAGGGAGAGCACTTCATAGAGAGAATTTGTTGGACATGATGAGTGAGAGAGAGAGAGAGAGAGAGAGAGAGAGAGAGAGAGAGAGAGAGAGAGAGAGATTAAGGAAGAAAGATTAGATGCACATCCCTCTCAAAGCTCAATCTGCACAATATGATAGAAGCCAACCCTATTTATACATGAAGGAGTAGGCGAAGATTCTAGTCAGCTTTAAAAAGATAGGAAAAAAAAAAGAAGGTAAAGTAGCTTAGGTTCTATTTGGGAACGTTTTTATTTCTTTTAATTTTTATTTTTTTGGTTCTCCAAACAAAAAAACAATAGAAATCCATTTGATAACATCAACTAATTTTTTTATTCTCCTAAACATATTTAAGAAAAAACAGGGAAATATGTATGGAACATAAACAATAAGTAGAAATAGATCTTTGTTCCTAGGAATAATTTCTAGAAATAAGTCATTTTCTCTCTTTTTTCTTTCTTTTCTTCTTCTTCCTCACCGTCCGTCGTCCGCCATCCCCCGCTGCCGTCGTTGGCTACCTCCCGCCGCTCACCGCTTATTGCCCACTATCAGATGCCACCATTGCCAATCATTGGGTGTCGCCGCCACCAATCGCTAGTTGTCGGATGCCTTGCCGCTATCAACCGCTAGCCGTCACCACCACTGGCTAGAGCAGGAGCAAGAAGAAGAAGAGAGGGAAAAAAGAAAAATCTAAAAAAATTATTGCAAAATTTAAAAAAATTCTACATTACAAAAAAATTTGTGAGTCATATCAAACACATTCGTATTCTTTTTATATTCCGAGAATAGGAATTTTACATAGTTACTAAATGCATTTTTTTACTCGGAAATTGTTCCGGGAATAGAAATAGAAAAATACTATTTTTGAAAAGAAATTATTCTTCAGAATATAAATGTTATTAAACAGATCCTTTAAGTTCGATTCTAGTTCAACATAACTTCTCGTAGTCGAGTCATGAAACGTAAGTTCTCACAAGACTTTCAATCTTGCCATGAATATGTTTTGATTGGATTAGAGAGGTTAATCCAATAAGTGAAAACTGATCTGAACATAATTAAAAAGGGAAATTTTTGACAGACAATGATAAATAAAATAAGAGGGCAAATTGCAGACCCTTTAGTCTGAGAAATAAAATAGCTTAATATGGGACAAAAACGAGAATTACCGTTTTCCAGTGGATGTTGTTGCTTGGTATATAGATCATGTGAACCCGTATCTTTTGAAACACTCAAAATGTAAGTCTCGCTATGGAGACCACGTAATCAACAGTCCAAATGGAATTGGTCTATTAGCCATTTTTTCGTTTCCTCAAGTGGCCCAAAATTTTTGCTTCCACTTGTCTCCTTTAGCCTTAAATGCACGAGGGTGGGCGTGACATCGCTTCAGTTCAAGGGGCTAGATGCATATAGAGGATGGCTTCCCCTATAGATTTGAGGGACCATTGAAATGGACTAATTTTGAAAGCATTCTTATGTTTAATCCTAACCAGTGGCATATATACTTAACAATTTACATAAACATTAGTGTATGGTAGGATCATCAACCAAGCTCTTATATGTAATGCAACAATACATGACGGTCATTCATTGGCATAGAAGATTTCACTGACCATGGAACAGGGAGTTGTAGAAAATTGTGGTAGGATCCACATAAGCGTTGCGTGACATGGACATCATGTTACTAGAACCATTTGAAACATTTTCTTGAGTGATAATTAGTCAACTCATTGTAGGACTATGTAGCGTCCCTTTATGAGAGGGTATCTTAAGCCCAGTTTTTTAATTAGTTTATTAACACTAATGCTTAAATTATGTGGCCTAATGTCCTTGTCTACATAAATAAGAGAAGACGCAGAACCCACATAACAAACATAATGGGTGGGCAAGTTGTTTTCAATAAAGCAGTGGGCAAAAGGAATTTCCTTTAGTGGTTCTTGATACTGCCCCTTAATTATTAATATCATGTGAAAAGACAAGCTAAGCAGTGCCTTATTCACCATATTTCATGTGGATTAACGGCATTGTCGTAGAACAGCTTAAGGTTCTTTTATCTAATTTCGCACACATAGGTAGGGTTTTATTTAATTATTTGATTAAAGCAGTGTCATCATCAGGCATAGAAACCAAGTGCAAACTATTCTGATGTTAAAGTATAAGAATAAAAGTTGTTAATTAAGTGGCGGTGGGTTTACAAGGACATGGGAATCTCAAGATGATTGATAAAGTTGCAATTTTGATTGACTATGAACTGCAGAATCTCTCTTTGCAGACTTTAACCCGAATGGATTGTTACTTCAGGCAGAGGATTTTTCCTCTTTTTGCCACCCCACTCCATTTGTGGACTTAATGCTCTCGCCCCTTAGTGCATGAAATTGTTCTCATTCCTTATGATTGTGATAAGACAGTTTGAAAGAAATGAGCACCAACAGTTAGGCCCTCAAAAGTACCGTACGACCAGCTACCGATGTGAAACAAGGCGGTAGGATAAGGAAGCGTTACCTTTTTGCTCTTTGAAGTTTTCACCATTTTCATTTGGATTTCATTTGGTTTCCTTTTCTTAATTATACTTTGAAATGAGGACAACATAAATACGGCTCCTTGTTCAATTCTTTTGAAATCATTAGGTCATTTTCCTTATTCAAAAATCTCCTCCATCGTTCTACTTCATTGATAATGTTTTTTGGTTTTTGAAAAAGATTTCCATGTCAACGAGAAAATCGAAATGCCTAAACTTTTTAAGATAATTTTCGTATGGAGATCATTTGAGTATTATAATTTTTTTCAGTTAAATGTCATAATTTCCAAAAAAAAAAATATTCACTTAAATATCATAACTTTCAATGTTCACATAAGTGTTAGAAATTCGACGTGGCATGACACTTATGAAGAACTTTTTAAAAAATTTATGATACTTAAGTGATCCATTGAAAAGTTATATGCTATTTAAGTAATTCAAAAAAAAAAATTATACAATTTAAGCGAGCTCCATTCATAAATTATGTCACTCATGTGATTGAGAAAAAAAAAAGATATACAGTGAGTGTCGTATTATGACACTTGTGATGCTTTTTTCATTATCACTTTCGTGATTTGCATCAGATTTTACCATATTCTCGTTATCGGCATCGATGTTGACCTTTGTGAACTTTGTTTACTTTGTCAATGTTTTATCATACAGTTATTATGTCCATGGGACAGTTCTAGATGCGTTAGTGACCTTTCTCTTCTCATTCGGAGCTCCAATTACCATCGTCCTATGCATGAAAAGACATTAGAAGTGCAGCAATATGGTGAGGGGGACTTCATATCTTCTTATCGGTAGTAATGTACTGTTGTTTTGCTTTACTTAATTGATAGATATTGGTGTATTTTTCTTTAGTCTGTGATGGGATTTCAATCATGGCTCTTGTTTTCCCTCGTTAAATTGAAGCATTATCTTTATTGGATAAGGGGCAAGAGCAAAGACAAATCGGAATTTTCGGGTTAGAAAAGACTTACTTGAGGAGAAAACACTATATCTGTTTTGTCTGTTCATTGAATGAAGTAATACTCGCGTAATAGTTTCATTTTTAGTTTCTGATACACAGGAAATTTGAACATAGCTAACGGCGATGGATTTGACTAATTAGTAAGTACGCGCCATGTGTCAACCTTGAACCCGACCGATGGACATTTTTACCCAACGGCTTTTATGGAGAAACATGTCACTTGGCTAGGCATTTCAAGTAGCCTATTTACCGCAGGTGATCTCCCAACATGACCTATGCTTAAAGTAATCAATCATGTGATAAATTGGCAAAATTCTATTATTGATGAAGATAGAGCTGTAGTTATAAATCTTTGATGTTTTGATGTGTGATGATGATGATTGTCCTCAAGGTATTATTTATCCTTGGTATTGTCAATGCTCAGTTTAGAGCAAATATAAATCAAGAATATACTCCAAAGCCGTAAAAAAAAACGAGTTCGGCAATTGCCTAATTTCTATGTTGAAATTTTACCTTACATGTGTTATCAAAGTTGTGTGTATGAAAAGAGAAGAAGAGAGTTACAGAGAAGTTGTTGTTTTTGAAAAATTATTGTGAATAATATATGATTTTGTGTTATTTTTAGACAATCAATTAACACATCTCTTAAAAATAAATACCTTATACCATCACCACTTTTCCTATCAACGATCACTTCTTTTCACAACCAAGATCCCCCTCTTATTTCATGACCAAAGTCACATATACTCATGATAACAAACTATTTCAACAATCTACCACTTCATTTGTTATTTGTATTAATATATATATATAGAAGAAGGTATTTGTTAATATTTGAACCTTCAATTATTGTAAATAATTCTATTAACAAAATTAGTGGTAGATATAGACCATGATTTCATTTGTTAATTGAATTATCACACGTATGAATTTACACACATTCGGTTAGAAATTTCCTATGCCTTAACATTTATGGCCTTTTGCTTCCTCCTAAACTCATGAACATTTACAAAAGTTCATCTGACTTTTGTTCGAAGCAGCACCAATTCTTATATTAATATAGGTGAAATTCATAACTTATTACCTTAACATTGAATTACTAAAACCTAGAACTTCATTAAGAGTCTTTTCTTACACTCATCCTTCTAACTTTCTATGAATACCTTGTGCTCCAGTACTCAATCACTATCAAGATACAATAGCTTATTGTTACTTATTGAGCTTGTCGCGACCTCAATTTTTCGGGTTTACCACCTAAAACTAGGTTAATGGACTACTAAGCTTAATGACTTAGCTCGGGCTCTCCCATGCCCATACCAAATCGCGACTTAAGTGTAATTTTTTTTAAACATGCAAAACATTATCTAGGAGTCGCCACTAATCAGTTTACGGTAGGTCGATTAGACACCTAAGTAAAATAAAGGGAGATTTATTTTACTTCTACGAACCAGAGACTAAGGGTACGGGGACTTGGTTACACTAGAATTTTCTAATGCCCTTTCGGTACCATTTCTTTTTTTATTTTTTTATTTTATTTTTTTTAAGATGTTTTTGCAGGCAGCTTGGATTTATTTTAGCCTAGACTTCTACTATGTCAAAAGGTGATCACACAGGTGCTCAACTATTATTGAATATTCAAATAAGAAAATAAATAAATTGCATCACACAAAGCAAGCATTTTTTTGGGGTTTTCTTAAGAGTTAGAAAAATGCATTTTTTTTTTTAGCTAAATGACCTGATTTTACTAACATGCAAATTCAAATTAAATGGGCCTAATATGCAATCTAGTTAACATGCACCTCATGACCTAATTTACTAATGAACATATTCTAATTAAATAATCCTATTATGCAAACTAGTTAATATACACCTAGTATTTTTGTATTATTTTTTTTTGAAATTCAAGATTAATAAAAACCCTAATTAAGTTATCTAAAAAAATAATTTTCTAATTCATTCTTGGGATTAATTTTGACTTAAACCCTATTATGTCTTAGAAAACTATTTTGTTATAAAAACATGCCAATTTTATGTAAGACTCTTTAAAAGAAAGGTTGTTTAAGAATGACCCTAACCTATCTTAAAAAGATATCTAAAAATGCAATTCTAAAAAAATAATCCAAAAAAAGAGTACTAAACCTACACGTCCTATATGCTCATGCAAGATTTTGATTTTTGACTTTTTAGTTTTTTTTAAGACAAGTAATTATTAAATAAATATTAAATCTAAACTATCAACAAAATCAACCAAGGAAGGATTAAAATAGTCGAAAAAATAACCCGTCGTCTCACGGGTTAAATTAACGGTTATTCTAACCCTAATTATCACGACAAAGAGATCAAAATAATTACAAATCTGATCCGAAGTCTTACGGACCAAATTAAATAATTATCGTGATTTACCAATTGAAATTCTACCAAAAACCCAAAAATTAATATAATTAAAAAATGATCCGATGTCTCTCGGACCAAATTAATAATTATATTAATTTCGGACAAAATCCCTACGGATAATGCATGCTAAATTCACAAAATATTGACAAACTATATTCTAGTTTTAAAACACAATAAAATAACATAAAATAAACAAAAGAAAGGAATAAAACAAAAAACTAAAACTAAACTACCTAAAGCGGGGACTTGCAGCAACGTTGGTGGGAGGCGTCGGGCGGAGGGTTGCCGGCGTCAGAACTCCGGCGAGGGCGGACCGGCGAAGACGTGACGTCTGGCACAGGCGGACGCGTGGTGGTGAGCGAGATCGACGGAGCGAGCTTCGCGGGTGAGGCGGAGTGGCGTTGAGCGGCGATGACGCAAGCTGCTGGCCTCGATTTGCTGCGGTCGTCGCGGGTTTATGGGGTAGCTCGGGCGCAGCAACTCGGGAGGGAGAGCTGGTGGACTTGGCACAACTCCTTGTCTCTGGCACGTGCTGGGATGGAGCAGCTAGGCACGGCTTGGGCCCAAAGCATGACGGGGACGACGACTTAGACTCAAGGGAACATTGCGGGTGCAACAGGGGCGCCGGGACTCCAAGGACGGCTTGTAGGGCTGGAACTTGACGTCAGGGCAATGCAGGCGGGCGGCGTTGCCGGTGCGGGACACGGGCAGTAGCGACGGCAGAAGCTGTGACGGGCGAGCAGAGGCGCAGCTGCGGGTGCAAGCGTCGAGATGGAAGTGCGGCGACGGCAGGAGTTGCAGGCGCGGGCGGAAGTGCTGCGCGGAGGCAGCGCGGGCTGCTGGCGGTTGCTGCGGGCGTCGGGCGGCCAAAGGCGCGGGCGTCGGGCAGCGATGGGCGGAGATGGGTGGACAGCGGTGTTGCCACCTGCAACAGTGGTGGCCGACGGACTGAAGTGGGGAGTAGCGACGGCCGGTGCAAGGCTGGCGAGATGCTGGTAGAGCGGTGGTGGCGGAGGTGCGGGCGCGAAATCGGCGCGGATGGAGACGCGTGCGCAGGTGCGGAGGAGGAAGACAAACAGTGATTTTTGTTTTTTTATTATTTTATCTCTCCCCCCCTCTCCTCTTACGTAGCCTCTCCCTCTTTTCTCTGTCTCTCTCACACTTCCCCTTCTTTTTGGTTTCTGACAGACTCACTATTCATCTCTCTTTTTTTAATATCCTCCCCCCTGACTTCACTTTTCTTTTGTTTCTCTCTAACGAGCCTCTCTTTCCTTTTTTTTTTTAATCAAAAGAGAAGCCCCTCACCATCCAATTTTCGTTCAGCTCTCCCCCTTTTAAGCCGAGGATCCTTGCTTATTTATAGGCAACAATCGACTTTAGTGTGAACAGTGAACAGGAGGTAGCCGCAATTTTTTTGCTTGTTCAAGTTCGGTTCTTTCTTTTTCAAATATGGTGGCCACCGATCTGCTTTTTCAGCAAGGATAATATTATAAAAATGTTACTCTATCTTCTTGCAGGTAATTGTAGAATTTTCACGTCCCCTATTTCGTGCATGCATTAATGAGGGGGGAAAAATGGACGTTGGATCCTTCTTTCTTCTTCATGCTTGGGGCTTCTTACACGGCTACTTGTCCCTCTATTCCATAGGTGTTCCACTGCCTTTGTGTGAAAGAGAATGGCTGCAACTTCGGACTTTTCTTCCCCCATCCGATTCGCTCTCCAGGAAGGAGAGAATTCCTTGCAACAACTCACCATAAAGTATTATAAAATTGTGAGCCCATCTTTCTGCAGGCTTTTCTCCAGAATTCTCGCGTGTGCAGTGAAGAATTCTTTCTTTGCTTTTCTTTTCTTCTCTTTTTTTTTTTTTGTGTTTTTTTTTAGACCAGCAAAGAGAGACCATCTTTTTGTACATATTATCAATCGCGAGTCCCTGCTTCTTGTTGCCTTTTGGTATCGATGCAAATGCGACTACATGAAATGCAATTTTACTTTTTTTTTCTTTTTTTAATTTATATTTTTTATGCAACTAATTACTAAATGATTTGGTAAAATTTAGGTGTCAACCGCTGCCCCTCTTTGAAGGTGAGCTCGCAGAGGTTGCATTCAAAGACAATATGATACCTAAATTTTGACCATGAACATGCAATGGATGATAATTTGGCGGGACTGTTTTATATATATATATATATATATATATATATATATATATATATATTTTAAATGCAATGTCATGAAAATGGTAATGCAAATGTGAGATATTGAAGAGGAGAGCATACCTGTAATTACTTACCAGTCAGAGCATCGTGAAGTACAGGATGAATTTTCATCTGCTCAGCAAGTGTCCAGGTTTCCTGAAGAGTCCACATGAATTTATCCAACAGACGCTCAATGTTAGGTGAGATGCCTTGTTGAATTCAGATGGCTCGAAATACCTAGATTCACACTAATGTATAACGAGTAAGATAGACGAGATTTGAGACATCCAGATCCGGACGAGATGTCATGAAATTGGGGACTTAACCAATAGACACTCAATGTTAGGTGAGATGAATATTGGATTAAGAGGATTCGAAATACCTAGATCCAGACTAAGGTATAACGAAAAATATCAGAAAGCATTTATATCCAGAATGAAATGCTTAACAAAAAAGTTTTGAGACATCCAGATCCAGACTGAGATGTCAAGACTTTGGGGGACTTAATCAATAGACACTCAATGTTAGGTGAGATGAATATTGAATTAAGAGGATTGGGGACTTAACCAATAGACACTCAATGTTAGGTGAGATGAATATTGGATTAAGAGGAATCGAAATACCTAGATCCAGACTAAGGTATAATGAAAAAGCTCGGAAAGCATTCATATCCAGAATGAAATGCTTAACAAAGGGTTCGAGACATCCAGATCCAAACTAAGATGTCAAAAAATTGGGAACTTAACCAATAAACACTCAATGTTAGGTGAGATGAATATTAGATTAAGAAGATTGGGAACTTAACCAATAGACACTAAATGTTAGGTGAGATGAATATTGGATTAAGAGGATTCGAAATACCTAGATCCAGACTAAGGTATAACGAAAAGATCGAAAGCATTCATATCCAGAATGAAATGCTTAACAAAGGGTTTGAGACATCCGATCCGGCGAGATGTCAAGAAATTGTGAACTTAACCAATAAACACTCAATGTTAGGTGAGATGAATATTGGATTAAGAGGACTCGAAATACCTAGATCCAGACTAAGGTACAACGAAAAAGCTCGGAAAGCATTCATAACCAGAATGAAATGCTTAACAAAGGGTTTGAGACATCCAGATCCAGACTGAGATGTCAAGAAATTGTGAACTTAACCAATAAACACTCAACGTTAGGTGAGATGAATATTGAATTAAGAGAATTCAAAATACCTAGATCCAGACTAAGGTATGACGAAAAGGATCGGAAAGCATTCATATCCAGAACGAAATGCTTAACGAAGAGTTTTGAGACATATATCAAGAATTTGGGAATACCTAGGACAAACCTGGGATATTCGTGAAGGTCACTTACCTCTTGGTAGAAAGAAGTTTTGGGACATCGACAATGTACCTCAAATATTCATGAAGGTTTCTCACCTTGAGGCTTCTGAAAGCAACATGAATGTCAAGAGCTCTTGGGTCTTCAAGGAAACATTACCTGTTAGACATGATTAGAGCAAAAAATACGTGCATTTACCAAAGAAGTAAGCAATCCAGCACACTCCAAAGTCCACTGAAGTTTTTTTTTTTATTATTATATATTCAATCAAGATTTGTGCATGATGGTTTTACCATATTTGCACCACCAAATTTCCACTGGGGAGAATCATCGCTTAAGATAATTTTCACTCATGACATGGATTTTCAAGAATACCAAATGAGAGACTTTCAATTAGAAAGGACTTTCACTCTCTCTCATTAAGAAGGCTATTTTGTCCCGACCATTAATGTGGGATCAAAGGAATCACTCCATCTTACTTTCATCATGTCAACAAGGGTTCGAGTATTCTCGCAAGCGGTACGACCTTGTCAATCTGAGAGGCCTTTATCAAGACTGTAATGTGGGCTTGGTCAATGGCTCAACAAAGAGGGACTCTTCGAGTCAAGGCTCATGAAAGAACAATACTTTGCAATCATCTCCGGGTTTACAAGTCAAGTAACCTGCGAAATGAGATAGGAATGGTCTTGCTCACACTTCTTCGAGCGATGCTTATGAACATATGAATTCCTACATTAATTTCAGTGCCCTAATCTGAAGAGACTTTGTAAGGGACGTAACGTAGGTCAAGTTCATGGGTTGAGAAATGAATGGATCATTAGGCTCAAAATGTGTATAAGGGGGATGAGAATTGGTGCTCATCTTGGCATTGTCACGGGTCTTCTTCTTCACCATTGGGATTTTCTCATAGGTACTATAAAAACTTGACATTTGAGTTCTTTGAGTACCACTCCATTGGGAATTCACCCTTTTTCAATTGATCATCATCTATTTTGACTCTTTCTTTCATTTTCTATTGGCATTGGCCTTGCTTTTACTAGGCACACTGCTTTTTCATGCCCCTTATGTTTTTTTTTTTTTGAATAACCACGTAATGCTTTAACATTTGGGTTCTTGAGGAGTTTTCAGTTTTTGTCGGCACTTGGGATTCTGCTGCTTGAACATTTGCCTTTTGCCTTGCCCCAGTGTGGGGGATGATCACCAATTGGGTTTAAATGAAACGAATTTACAGGCTCAAGGGGCTACGCAATGGATAAAGTGTGTAGGATAGAGAAAGAACTGCTCTTCATCATCCTAGGGCACTTAAATTACCGTATGAATTCAATGTAATAGCAATACCTGAAGATTGATGCAAGTGAGAGCAAGAATATTCCTATCAATTTCCTCACCTCATGATGTTATCTTACCTCCAACCTGCCCCAATGTGGGGTGGTTCTTGACAGGGGTAATTTAAAAATTATCCACGTGTGTGGGCTCAAAAGGGTTTAAACAATGGATGATCATGTAGTGTTTGGGATAGAGAATGAACCGTCTCTCATCATTTCGATCATCGTACCTTTCGCGAGAAAACTCTTTACCTCACAAACATGGAACTTCCTACACTCGTCTCACCGGTGTATGAGCAAGGGACTGTGTATAGGATAGGACTTGCCTTTCATCATTCTGACATGTCTCATTTAACATGTTCAATCCATTCCACATCATTCATTAACTTGATCTGCGATGATAATCTTCAGTGGAATTGGTAATTTAAGTAGGTAAAACTATAATGCAAAAATTTCCTTTGAAAGGTCACAATCACTTCATGAAAGAAAAGAAAGAAAATGATGGAAAAAAAATTGTAAGAAAAAAATTTGTTTTTGTTTTTGTTTTTTTTTCTTTTGTTTTTTTTGTTTTTGTTTTTGTTTGGCAAACTTGTTGCCGTTTCCAGGGATCGAACCCTAGTCGTTCTCGGACCCTTTCATTCCCCCTGCCACCAGACCGAGGCACTGGTGGTGTTCTCAAGGCATTTCTTTTTTTAATTGAACTGACTTTGGGTCAACACGTCTGATATGCCGAATCAAATGAATTCGATACGTGTATGGAACAAGGCCTACTTTTCATCTCATTCAATCCATTCCCACACAATTCAATGAAGAAATGAGTACCTTCAATTTACAACAAATTCTGTCAAGGGTAATATTTCTTCACCGCATCGGAGTTAACAGGATTAGAAAACTCCCGACCATCCATTTCTGTAAGGATTAAGGCACCACCAGGGGAGTATCTTCTTCACCATATATGGGCCTCTATAATTTGGAGCAAATTTGCCCCCGTGATCGGGAAAAATCGGCAACACCTTTCTTAGAACTAGATCATTTACTTCAAGTGTCTCGGCCGTACTTTCCGATTGAAAGACTTGGCTACTCTTTGTTGATACGCCTGACCATGGCAAAGAGCTTTTAACCTTTTCTCATCAATCAGGTTCAACTGTTCGAACCTTTGTCGTGTCCATTCTGCCTCAGACAAATCCACTTGGGATAAGACTCTCAAAGAGGGGATTTTTACCTCCTCAGGCAAGACTACCTCCAAGGAGAAAGGGGTCGCTCCGGTAGATGTTCGGATCGATGTCCGATACGCCATTAGAGCAAAGGGTAACCTGTCATGCCAATCCCGATAATTCTCGGCTGTCTTAGCCAAGATCTTCTTGATGTTCTTATTAGCTGCCTCAACAGCTCCATTCATTTGTGGGCGGTATGGTGATGTATTCAAATGCTTGATTTTGAACTTATTGAACAACTCATCAACAAACTTGTTATTCAGATTTGTCCCATTGTCAGTGACAATTGCTTCGGGGACACCATAACGGGCGATTATGTCACGCTTAATAAACTTCACAACATTTCGAGCCGTGACATTAGCATATGATGCGGCTTCAATCCACTTTGAAAAATAATCTATTGCCACCAATATGAATCGGTGCCCATTTGAAGCTTTAGGATTTATCGGGCCAATCACATCGATCCCCCACATTGAGAAAGGCCATGGCTCGATAGTTGGTGTAACTCGTTGGAGGAACATTTATTTTATCTCCATGAATTTGGCAACGATGACAACTTCTAACATGCTGTATGCAGTCACTTTCCAGCGCAAGCCAATAGTAACCCAGTCTCATGATCTTCTTGGCTAACATGTGCCCATTCATGTGTGGGCCACAAACTCCTTCATACACTTCTTGCATGATTTGGATAGCTTCTGCTTCATCTACGCACCTTAATAAAATTGAATCATAAGATCTCTTGTATAAATTCTTACCACTGACAAAGAATTTTGAGGCCATCTTCATTATGTATTTTCTATCGGCTGGAGTGCTTCCTTCAGGAAATTCCTGCTTTTGAATATAGTTCATGATATCGTAATACCATGGCTTCTCATCAAGCTCTTCATTCACGACCATACAATAAGAAGGTTTGGCTAGAACTTCGATTTTCAGAGGCTCAACTTCTAAACCATCAGTAACTTGCAACATAGATGACAACATTGCCAAGGCATCGGCGAACTGATTATGAGATCTAGCCAAGTAGTCAAACGAGATTTCATCGAACTCCTTCACCAACTCTTCGAGGTACTTGTGATATGGCAGAACTTGGCATCCCCGGTCTTCCATTCACCTACAATGGAGTATGATCGATCGTGCAGAATCTCCATATACTTTCAATTTGGCCACTCCCATTCCAATTGCAGCTCAAGTCCGAGAATACAAGCTTCGTATTCAGCTATATTGTTAGTGCATGGGAATATCAATTTCGCGGCTACTTGGGTGATGTTGTCCGTGCAGGGATATCGACGCCCCGCACTGCAACCGACAAGTTCACAGCTCCATCAAAAACATGGACCATGCATCTTCATTTACGGCCAAAATACGATCATCCAGGGATAATCATCATCATTCAAGGTTCTAGGATTCTCGGCCAATACATCAGCAATTACTCGGCCTTTAACTGATTTTTGTGGTATGAACTGCACGTCGAATTCTGAAATCAAGACCTGCCATTTAGCTAACTTGCCCACTAGAGCTGGTTGATTAAATAAATATTTGATGGGATCGTTCTCAGTCAAGAGAAACGTCTGGTAATGCAGTGTGTATTGTCGCAGTCTATGCAATACCCATACTAACGCAGCACAAGTTTTTTCAGCATCAGAATATTTTAGCTCGAGATAGTGAACTTTTTACTTAGGTAGTAAATAGCTCGTTCCCTCCGATCCACGGGACTTTTCTCGAGCTAACATCGCACCCAAAGTGACTCACTATGGATTGTGAGGTACAAAATCAAAGGATGCCCCGATATTGGTGGGACAAGAACGGGTGGACTCATCAAATATTGCTTCAGCTTATCGAACGCCTCTCAACATTCATCATTCCACTCAACTTGTACGTTTTTCTTCAAGAGTTTGAAGAATGGCTTAGCAGTCTCAGAGAGTTGAGAAATGAATCGTGCAATGTAATTTAGTCTCCCTAGGAGACTCCGGACCTCCTTCACTGTCGATGGGAGTTGTAGCTCACATATTGCCTTGGCTTTAGATGGGTCAATCTCGATCCCTTTACTACTCACAATGAACCCAAGTAATTTACCTGACGCTGCCCCGAACACACACTTGGCAGGATTTAAACGGAGCTTGAATTCACGAAGCCGATCAAATAACTTCCTGAGGGTTTTGACATTACTTCTCCCAGGTCGGGTTTTTGCAATCATATCATCGACATATACCTCAATTTCTTCATGCATCATGTCATGGAATAACGTAACCATGGCTCGTTGGTAAGTTGCCCCTGCATTTTTGAGTCCAAAGGGCATGACCTTATAATGAAAGGTTCCCCACGGGGTGATAAATGTTGTCTTCTCTTTGTCTTCAACCCTCATTCTTATCTGGTTGTACCCAGAAAAACCATCTATGAAAGAGAATAATTCAAATCCAGCAGTACTATCCACGAGAACATCGATATGTGGTAATGGGAAATCATCTTTTGGGCTGGCCTTATTCAAATCCCGATAATCAATACACACTCGGACTCGACCGTCTTTCTTCATGACTGGTACTATGTTGGCCACCCATTCAGGGTACTGCGAGACTTCGATGAATCCCACTTTGAGGAGTTCATTACTTCCTCTTCTATCTTCTTTGAGAGCTCCGGTTTAGTCCTCCGAAGCTTTTGCTTCTTAGGGTGCACGTATGGATTAGTGGGCAAACAATGTTCCACAATGGATGGATCTAAACCTAGCATATCAGCATACGTCCAGGCAAAGATATCCTGATATTCTTTTAGCAACTGAGTCAGGTGCTCGGCCTCATCTTTGGGAAGATTTGCCCCAATTTTTATCTCTTTGGGATCCTCGGTATCACTTAAATTGATAGTGATGGTTTGCTCGGGGGTGAGAACTTTGGGTTTTTCATGCTGCTCCCAACTATGCTGTACTTCAATGGAGTCACCATTCGGCTCCTCAGGGTCTTCACTGTCATCGCTCATGGTATTGGATTGAACCAATTTCACCCCATTGACTACCATAAGGTTGCTCTCTTGTGGGCTAGCACCCATTTCCTCCGATGGTTCTTCGTTAATGGCACCTATAAGGAGATCATCGAATAGGGTCGTGATCCCTTCCATCTCATTATCTGGATCCTCTGTCTTTGAAGTTGTCGGGTCATCCATGCTACTCCATCCATCGGGTGCGATACCTCGGGTGTCGATCACTCCTCCTTCATCATGCATCATTCTAGCAGGGCCGGGGAATGTCTTGCGAATATCGAGGAATAATGAGTTTTTCCTCTCTTGTTCATGTCCTCCCCCTCTTCCATGGTACCCTAATCCGGCGGAACGAGACCTTCGAGGGGTTTCAATCGGATTCCGGATACCCTGCTCTTTTTTACCAAGTCCACAACCAGGAATAAAACCATTTCCGACCATCACTCTTGCTATCATAACTGCTGCATTTGACACATCAGGGATGGATGGTGTTGATCCTCGAGATGCATGAATAGTGGACATGAGCTCGAACGATTGGTAACTCGACTCCTCCCTAGGTTCCGGCTCGACATAGGGGATGGCCGTCTCATGATAAATCCGATGATCCTCCTCGCCATGAACAGTGACTAGCTTTCCTTTGACAACAAATTTCACACTTTGGTGAAGACTTGATGGCACAGTGCCAGCAGTATGAATCCAAGGACGACCTAACAGGAAATTGAATCCAGTAGGGATGTCCATTACCTGGAAAAGGATGTTGAACATCACCGGACCTATTTGTAGATCAAGGTGGGTCTCCCCTATCACCTCCTTTCTTGTACCATCAAACGCTCGGACGGAGGTCTTTGCAGCATTTATTTTTGAAGGATCTATTTTAAGGCGGTGAAGAGTTGCCAATGGACAGATATTCAAGGCAGACCCATTATCAATGAGTACTCGAGCCACATGAGAAGCCTTGCACTTGACAGATATATATAACGCGTTAGTATGTCCCCTCCCCTCTAGAGGGAATTCTTCATCAGAAAAGGCTATTAAATCTTTGAGAAGAATCGACCCTACAAATTCCTCCAACCTGTTTACCTCGATCGTCTCCGGTACATGAACTTCACTCAAGACCTTCATTAGAGACTTCTGATGCGTAGGAGACGTTTGCAAGAGTTCAAGTAAAGAGATTTGAGCAGGCAATTTTCGCAACTAGTCGACCACGTTATACTCACTTGCTTTGATTATAGCCAGAAATTCTTTAGCCTCTTCATCAGTCACTGGCTTTGCAGGTTGGGTATTAGCTTGAGCATAGGTCCGACCAGACCTTGTAATCAAGTCAACATCTAGCTCGTATGACCAGGGGACGGCTTTGTTATTCTTGTACTGATACAACTGGGGCACCTCAATTATTATCTCCTCATCAGCTGAAGGCACTTCCACTATCACCCTTCGTGGTCGGAGGCATCCTCAAGTGGGGGCATGTCCTCGATCAACGGATCAGGTTCGCTCTTTTCAACACTTAGCTCGGCAAATTCTTTCTCCCAATCAATGATGACTTGAGAGATAGTTGACACTATTCTAGTTTGATTAGCATACCCGATCATGCCAGCCTTAACCATTTCTTGAACCCTTTCCCTCATGGTAGGCAAGGGAGGATTCTCATCTGTCGGATAGTAACCAACTCTAACTAATCCGCTATAGATATCTTTGACAGACACCTTCAAGTTCATCTTTTTGCCAGCATTGAACTCAAAGATTGCATTCACGTTTCCCTCATGTTCCGGCAACGGATTCTTTTTGACATTTGGTTGGGTGGTCCGGAAAGAAAATGCCTTAGTATCCAATAAATTTTGGATCTTGTGCTTCAAAGTCATACATTCATCAGTCGAATGGCCCACCTCTCCCATATGATATTCACATTTTTTGGAGGGATCATAATTGGAGAATTTTTCAACATTGGGCCGCTTTGGTTCGTGGGAGATCAATCCCTTCTTTTGGAGTATCGGTAGGACCTGAGATAGAGGGCCAGGAAGAGGAGAGAACTGCCTTTTGGTGAATTGCCGCAGTGCAGGCACTCGGCCTCCATCTTGCTGATTCCCGGGGACACGAACAATCGGAGGCTTACTAGGGGCTGGTTGCGCATATGCAACATTAACTTCAGTGGTCAGTTCTTTGTCTTTCTTTGCAATAAATCTTTTACCTGCAGGGGTTGGTTCATTAAACCATCCATCTCTCAGCCCTGTCTCAATTTGTTCACCCACTGGGATGAGTTGATTGAAGTTCTCAACATACGTGCTGGCCATCCGATTACGAAACTCGAATGGGAGGGTTTTGACGAACAACTTCATCGCTTCTTTGTCCGTGGGTTCAGGAGTGATTTGGGCGGCCAGATTTTGCCACCTTATGGCATATTCTTTAAACGACTCACTCCTCTTTTTCTCCATTCATTCGAGATCCTCTCGTGAAGGTGCAATGTCCATATTGAACTTGTACTGCTTGAGAAATGCATCGGCCACCTCATTCCAAGTGTCGAGGAGGTTTATGTTTTTCATAATATACCAGTTCAGTGCAGGCCCGACCAAACTCATTTGGAATGATTGGATCATAAGAGGCTCATTTTTGACATGTTGAGCCATCCTTACATGGTACATCTGTAGGTGAGCTTTCGGGCAAGAAGTACCATCATACTTCTCGAACTCCGGCATTTTAAACTTGTTTGGCGTCTTAACCTTCTCATAAACGGACAAGTCAATTGGGAGTGAGTTCTGCGATCCTTGCAATTGTTTCACTTTCTCTTCAAGTTTCGCAAGGCGTTCACCTTGCTCCATCTTAGGAGTGCCGTCAGACTTGGCTTTCTCAGCAGTGATTGGAGGTATGTCATCCTCCAATTCAGGCATGTCATCATCAACCATCTGGACCTTCCTTGCCTGCTTTGGGATTACTAACTCAGGCAGGGCAGGTACAGGAATGGGATTCACCCGGAGGGATTCGATTTGGGCAGTCATAAGTTGCATAGATGTAAGCAACTGCTTGAGCTGATCTTCCACACTGGTAATACGATCACGCATCTCGGTTTGGTCAGCCATTTTAGCTCTTGATCGTGTAATAATAGGCGAACGTGGCAGATCCGTTATCACCTATAAGAAAAAAGGGGTAATGTAAGAACCAATGACAAGATAGGAAAATGGCCCATGACAATGGTCTAAACACCTGATTTTATTCAAAATTCACTTGAAATATAAAGTCAAACTTCTTAACAATGAACTAAGAATTGAAATTCAACTCCCTAAACATTAAACTAAAAATTGAAAGCATTGAATTGAAAATTGAAATCAAGATCCCTAAACATCAAAAAATTCCAAACATTTCATTTTATATGCTTTCGGGATCCCAACGTCATGCGAAGCTTCTTATTTTCAGCTTCAAGCATTTCCACTTTCCGCTTAAGATGCTCAATTTGTGCTCGCTGAGTAGGCTTCTCGGTCACATCAGGGACCACCGGATGTAATGCGGCAGGAATCCGGTGTTGTCGGATGTAGAATGCCGACGCATGGTGGATCTCCTCCTTGCCTTTCAGTCTCTTGGGCATCAAAATCTTTTCTAGATGGCATTCATTCCATGCAGCAATGATCATCTGGATCTCGTTGAAGTAGTCATAGTCTGTACGAACAAAATGAACTTGGAACAATTCCGTCTTGAGGGGCGGAGGAACTTCTTGAAGAGCTCTGTACTGACGGGCCACCCTATATGGGTAGTAGGAGGTAGCACCAGAAAGGCCCAGCAACGGGATCGGCTCATCATACTTGTGAGAGAAACGAGCCTCCTCAACATGAAGCCATTTAGTATACCATAGGAATTCCTTGGGCCTAGGATTTCTCAAAAAATTAATCCAACAGGCATATTGTTTATTTGGGGAAAAACGTTCCAAAACCGCAAATTTTTGTATAGGGTGCCTTAAATCATCACTTTTAAATTGTTTCATAAGGTGCCCAAAACCTTTTATGTGCGAGAAAAACCATATTTGCAAAAGTTCAGGGAGGGCGCGCATGGTCTTTTCTTCATTTTGCTTGAAACGGTTCAATGACAAGAATGTTTCGGCTAAAACCATATTAACATAATTTAACCCGTTGCAAACACGATTAACCACCCCGGAAATTGAAGGATTAATAGCATTTCTTCGATAAGGAAAACGATTAGTCCGAAAAATGCTAATATGAAGATCCTAGCTTTTGAAATCATTGATTGACTTGCAAAACACTCTTCCAAAAATGAAAATGGGCATGCAAAACAATTGGCTTTGACAACCTTCCTTACTCTTTCGGTTTCGGTGATAATTCAGAAATAGAATCTATACCGATAGGCGGTCTAACAAGTTCCTTTTCCAGGGGCATTCCAATGGCAACACTATATTCTTCAAGCGTTGGAGTCAGCTCGAACTCACCAAATATGAAGGTGGAAGTTTGTGGACACCAGAAGTGAGGGAGTGTTTGTATTACACCAAAGTGGACGTTGATCTCTAACAGTGGGAGAAGTCGGTGGATCCTAGCTTTCACATATCTCATGCCATCTTGATCTAGCTGGTCCAACCACATCTTGAGCTCTTTTTTGGGAGTGGAAATGAATTGTACGTCGATTTTCCCCATTGCATATAAAACAAAACTGACGACGAAACCTATTGTCATGGGCCGACAAAATTACAATAAAGTAAGTAAATTGCAAAAATTTAGACAACTTACTTTCACCGGAAAGATGACAATCACATAGACACATCGCATGAGACGTGAGGCTCGATTTCTATCTAAAAGGCTTAACAAAGTGGAGCTAAGAGGGTGATCTGACCGTTGCAGTCTCGCATTAACGTCAGGTCCCCTTAACTCCGGGCTTAGTCGAATGGAATATCCAATAGTCATGCAGTCTCGCGGATATGGACTAAACACATTTCGACACCATGAAAAACTTTCGGGGGAGAGAAGGTCAACCTCTACATAGCAGTCTCGCTTTGGAGGAAGAATACTTCTCAACACCATCCTAGAAATCCTATCGCAGCCCAGGTCGGACCGTAGGTTGTGTGTGCAAATAGTGTGGTGCTAAAGCAATAAAGCATGCACAACAGTTTAAATGCAAACAACACTTCTAATTGGGAAAATAAATCATTCATCCCACACTCCAACCTGCAAGACAAAGGTTAGCAAAGACTACTCCCCTTATACCTCCCATCTGCAAAAACATTTAACACCTTAAAAATGTTAGGGACGTACCTGGGATCCTTGCTGCTAAACAAAAAAATATTTTTCAAAAGAAAAGAAAAATTGGCCTAAGTCCACTAAGTGTTTTAACACAAGTCCCCAGCGGAGTCGCCAAGCTGTCGCGACCTCAATTTTTCGGGTTTACCACCTAAAACTAGGTTAATGGACTACTAAGCTTAATGGCTTAGCTTGGGCTCTCCCAAGCCCATACCAAATCGCGACTTAAGTGTAATTTTTTTTAAACATGCAAAACATTATCTAGGAGTCGCCACTAATCAGTTTACGGTAGGTCGATTAGACACCTAAGTAAAATAAAGGGAGATTTATTTTACTTCTACGAACCAGAGACTAAGGGTATGGGGACTTGGTTACACTAGAATTTTCTAATGCCCTTTCGGTACCATTTCTTTTTTTATTTTTTTTATTTTTTTAAGATGTTTTTGCAGGCAGCTTGGATTTATTTTAGCCTAGACTTCTACTATGTCAAAAGGTGATCACACGGGTGCTCAACTATTATTGAATATTCAAATAAGAAAATAAATAAATTGCATCACACAAAGCAAGCATTTTTTTGGGGTTTTCTTAAGAGTTAGAAAAATGCATTTTTTTTTTAGCTAAATGACCTAATTTTACTAACATGCAAATTCAAATTAAATGGGCCTAATATGCAATCTAGTTAACATGCACCTCATGACCTAATTTACTAATGAACATATTCTAATTAAATAATCCTATTATGCAAACTAGTTAATATACACCTAGTATTTTTGTATTTTTTTTTTTAAATTCAAGATTAATAAAAACCCTAATTAAGTTATCTAAAAATATAATTTTCTAATTCATTCTTGGGATTAATTTTGACTTAAACCCTATTATGTCTTAGAAAACTATTTCGTTATAAAAACATGCCAATTTTATGTAAGACTCTTTAAAAGAAAGGTTGTTTAAGAATGACCCTAACCAATCTTAAAAAGATATCTAAAAATGCAATTCTAAAAAAATAATCCAAAAAAAGAGTACTAAACCTACACGTCCTATATGCTCATGCAAGATTTTGATTTTTGATTTTTTCGTTTTTTTTTTAAGACAAGTAATTATTAAATAAATATTAAATCTAAACTATCAACAAAATCAACCAAGGAAGGATTAAAATAGTCGAAAAAATAACCTGTCGTCTCACAGGTTAAATTAACGGTTATTCTAACCCTAATTATCACGACAAAGAGATCAAAATAATTACAAATCTGATCCGAAGTCTTACGGACCAAATTAAATAATTATCGTGATTTACCAATTGAAATTCTACCAAAAAACCCAAAAATTAATATAATTAAAAAAATGATCCGATGTCTCTCGGACCAAATTAATAATTATATTAATTTCGGACAAAATCCCTACGGATAATGCATGCTAAATTTACAAAATATTGACAAACTATATTCTAGTTTTAAAACACAATAAAATAACATAAAATAAACAAAAGAAAGGAATAAAAAAAAAAACTAAAACTAAACTACCTAAAAGAGGGGACTTGCAGCAACGTTGGTGGGAGGCGTCGGGCGGAGGGTTGCCGGCGTCTGAACTCCGGCGAGGGCGGACCGACGGAGACGTGACGTCCGGCACAGGCGGACGCATGGTGGTGAGCGAGATTGACGGAGCGAGCTTCGCGGGTGAGGCGGAGTGGCGTTGAGCGGCGATGACGCAAGCTGCTGGCCTCGATTTGCTGCGGTCGTCGCGGGCTTTGTGGGGGTAGCTCAGGCGCAGCAACTCAGGAGGGAGAGCTGGTGGACTCGGCACAACTCCTTGTCTCTAGCACGTGCTGGGATGGAGCGGCTAGGCACGGCTTGGGCCCAAAGCATGACGGGGACGACGACTTGGACTCAAGGGAACATTGCGGGTGCAACAGGGGCGCCGGGACTCCGAGGACGGCTTGTAGGGCTGGAACTTGACGTCGGGGCAATGCGGGCGGGCGGCGTTGCCGGTGCGGGACACGGGCAGCGGCGGCGAAGCCGTGACGGGCGAGCGAGGCGCAGCTGCAGTGCAAGCGTCGAGATGGAAGTGCGGCGACGGCGGGAGTTGCGGGCGCGGGCGGAAGTGCTGCGCGGAGGCAGCGCGGGCTGCTGGCGGTTGCTGCGGGCGTCGGGCGGCCAAAGGCGCGGGCGTCGGGCAGCGATGGGCGGAGATGGGTGGACAGTGGTGTTGCCACCTACAACAGTGGTGGCCGACGGACTGAAGTGGGGAGCAGCGACGGCCGGCGCAAGGCTGGCGAGATGCTGGTAGAGCGGTGGTGGCGGAGGTGCAGGCGCGAAATCGGCGCGGATGGAGACGCGTGCGCAGGTGCGGAGGAGGAAGACAAACAGTGATTTTTGTTTTTTTATTATTTTATCTCTCCCCCCCTCTCCTCTTACGTAGCCTCTCCCTCTTTTCTCTGTCTCTCTCACACTTCCCCTTCTTTTTGGTTTCGATAGACTCACTATTCATCTCTCTTTTTAATATCCTCCCCCGACTTCACTTTTCTTTTGTTTCTCTCTAACGAGCCTCTCTTTCCTTTTTTTTAATCAAAAGAGAAGCCCCTCACCATCCAATTTTCGTTCAGCTCTCCCCCCCTTTTAAGCCGAGGATCCTTGCTTATTTATAGGCAACAATCGACTTTAGTGTGAACAGGTGAACAGGAGGTAGCCGCAATTTTTCTTTGCTTGTTCAAGTTCGGTTCTTTCTTTTTCAAATATGGTGGCCACCGATCTGGTTTTTCAGCAAGGATAATATTATAAAAATGTTACTCTATCTTCTTGCAGGTAATTGTAGAATTTTCACGTCCCCTATTTCGTGCGTGCATGTGCATGCATTAATGAGGGGGGGAAAAATGGACGTTGGATCCTTCTTTCTTCTTCATGCTTGGGGCTTCTTACACGGCTACTTGTCCCTCTATTCCATAGGTGTTCCACTGCCTTTGTGTGAAAGAGAATGGCTGCAACTTCGGACTTTTCTTCCCCCATCCGATTCGCTCTCTAGGAAGGAGAGAATTCCTTGCAACAACTCACCATAAAGTATTATAAAATTGTGAGCCCATCTTCCTGCAGGCTTTTCTCCAGAATTCTCGCGTGTGCAGTGAAGAATTCTTTCTTTGCTTTTCTTTTCTTTTCTTTTCTTTTTTTTGTGTTTTTTTTTTTTTTTAGACCAGCAAAGAGAGACCATCCTTTTGTACATATTATCAATCGCGAGTCCCTGCTTCTTGTTGCCTTTTGGTATCGATGCAAATGCGACTACATGAAATGCAATTTTACTTTTTTTTTTAATTTATATTTTTTATGCAACTAATTACTAAATGATTGGGTAAAATTTAGGTGTCAACAGAGCTTTAATAATTTTGTTTTTTTTTTTTTGGGTCGGTGCTTTAATAATTTTGTTAGAAATTACAAAGTATGCTTGACTATTAACAAGTAGCCTAAGACCCATTCCTTTTGTAGTATTGCTAATTAAGATACCCTTGATGAATGGATTGGCCAAGTTATTATTTTGTTCGAACATAAATTACATAAATAATTCCATCAGTAAGCAATTGTCAAACTTTATTGTATGCTCTAGACATATTTACCGCACTATAAATCATAAAGATATGGCTATTATTAGTCGTGGCCACAACTCTATATCTAATAGCAAATTCTACAGTCATTTAGTCTCTTTATCAATTGTCAATAGTGATATATATTTAAATTCCATCGTTGAAGGGGTTATACATATTGCTTCTTTGATGCCCTAGAGACTATAACATTTGCAAGCTTAAGCTTGAGAACCCATCTAGATGTTGACTTGTTATCAATTGTGTAAGTTATTAACTAGCATCTAAATATCATTCTAATATTGTTGATTGCCTTTCAAAAATTAGACCACATTGTATTGTTTTCTTTTGATAACCAAGGATTCTACATATGGTCTTCCAATGCACAATACTAAAATTACTAGTAAATTTGGATAATTTATACACAATAAAAACTACATTTGGTATGGTGCAATGCATAGCATACATTAGACTTCCAATTGCATTAACTTATTCTAATTGTTTTAAGTATATTCCATCAATTTAATTGATATAGCATATGGTATATTCAACTCTTTAATTCCCAAATGTTGATATTTTTGAATGATTTTCTCCATATAGTGACCATGACTTAAAGCATAACCCCTACTATGTTTTATCACTTTGATACCTAAAATTGTATCAAATTTTCTCAAATCTTTCATTTTAAACTAAGAAGATAGATATTTTTTAGTATCCACGCCATGCATATTTGTAGTAATAATCAGCTTATCATCAATATATAAGCATATTATAACTCCATACTCTTTGGTAAATTTTGAGTATATGCACTTATCAGTATTGTTATGCTTAAATCCATATGATAAATCCATCAAATCAAATTCATTATGCCATTGTTTTGGTGCTCGCATCAAACCATATAATGATTTGTTTAATATGCAAATTTTATTCTCATTTCCAAGTAGAATAAACCTTCAAGCTATTTCATGTACACCTCATCTTCGAATTTACCACTTGGAAAAGCTGCCAACAATCTAATGCTCTCGATAATGATCCATTGATCTATCTTGTGGTCCTTCCAAGCATATTAGCAATTATAGGTCTACCAAGCTTTCTAAGCATATTAGCAATTTAGGTTTATTAACCGTCACCAAGGTCCGTACAGGTATTTACCTTATCTTGGTCATTCCAAGCTATCACAAACATCCCCCGCTCTTCTCGCTTGTTCATCCTCAATCAATATCCTTCCAAATGTTCACCTCATTTGAAGGTCATTCCAAATCACGGACATCTTAATGCCTAATGCTTTGTTCACCCTTGATATTGACAATGATCCCTTAATATCAACTGAGTACTCTTAACAGTGGTAGGGCAAGCCTCATATCAAAATCACCTAATGCTACTTATGACACTATTTGCATATTGATTTGTGCATATATTACTTGATACTACTCAATTAATACACACAATAGTAACCTTTAAAAATTTTATCATTGTCAAAATAACAAAGGGGATTTTCCCAACAATCAAAACCCCAATTTTTTCATTCTTCTTGTCTTCAATCCCAATCATTTTCATTACTGGAACATCAACTTCTCTATTACCTTCCAATGGCTTGCCACATGAGCATTTTCATCTTTGTCAAGGCGTTGAGCTTCATTCCAATCTCTACTCATCATAAGGGAGTCATGCCTCGCTATCATCAATCATCCCATCTTCAATAACTTCCCAATTTTGTCAACACTCAACAATGCCTACCATGGACGTTATTTGTTGTGGGACTCTTTGAGCAAAGTCGTTGTCAAGTATCCAAGCAATTGTGAATGATGCAATTGAGCATACCTTCATCAAGCAACCAAAGTTGAGCATTGTGGGGTGATGCGATTTAGCTTGTAGCAATTCAACTTGGGTTTCTACATGATTTTGTTAAGGCTGTACGAGAAGCATATGTCAACTTTTTGATCATATATTTATTCCATGCCTGTCAAATCCAATCTAATGTATCCATATCCATTGTTTAGTGTAAGGTTCGACTTACATAGCACTTAATCACGGACTTTGGAAATAAGCTACACTTATCATATGCTAGTTGGATGCTCCAGCCTAAAGGGGAGTATTGAAGTTTATATAGAAAATAGAAGATTCTCTATTGAAGAATACTATTGGAGATATTACTTGATATTTCGCTATCTTTTAAGATATCTAATTTCCTTATTAGTTATTTCCTCTCCCATGCATAGTATTCAAGTATAAATATATTTCCCTAAATACAATATTGTTGTTATCTTATATACTGTTTGGTAGATATGCAAATATCTAAACTAGAGTCAATGTCGATTGTTCAAAGAGATTGAACATCAACGTAATATGGCTTTTGTCATAAATCTTACCTCATTCTCCTCGTGGTCTCCCACCTCCTCCTTGTTAGGGTTAACAATGCAACCTTAAGGTGGGATGAATATGTTGACTGTTGATGTATAAAAGCTATTGTGGAACCTCAAACAATCAGCACTCAAGATGATATTGTAAACTTATCAGTTGAGTGATGCTAGTAAGTAAATTAGAGTGAAGTACATAGATCACACAACAATGTAAAGTGGTTCAACTAATAATCAAGTCTACACCTACTCTTAGACTAACAACCTTAACAACAGTTGGATTCCACTAGTAATCAGTAGTGCGCGTTACAATCAGCTAATGTCTTTCCCTTCACTTGATAGATCACACAATTGGAATATAAGAATACTGCACTTACTCTTGTACACTTGACTATATGCTATTATAGTGCTAAACTGAATACAATGAGGTTTATTGCTCATGATCAATGACAATCTCTAGCTCAGAAGACTACAGTAGTATTTCCTTTTTACATCACACTACAAGGAGAAGTACACTATCAGTAGTATAAGTTGTGTACGGCCCTCACTTTGGTGCCAAAAGTTTCCATCGGATCACTTAAGTGCCAAATCAAAGGAAAAATGATTACTTTGGTGCCACCGGCGAAAGATTCCGACCATCGACAAAAGATTCCGGCCAAAATGATTATGTGGCTTCTTTTTCTTTTTTTTTTAAATCGACAAGGCCTTAAACGACGTCGTTTTCGATCCTCCTTAAGAAAACGACATCGTTTTGCCGTTCTACATGGATGGCCTCACAAAAACGATGCTGTCCTAGGGTTTTTTCGACCTAGCTCGATTGGCCGTCGTCGCTCAGCCTCCGTCGTCAATGGGCCACCATCGTTTGCTCAGCCACCATTGCTCGGTGCTGTTCGAACGCCCTCGATGCCGTCCTACATGGATGACCTCACTGGTCGGGGTCGGAGCTGTGGTCGTCGAGTGGCCATCGTCGGGGTCGGGGTCGGGGTCGAAGCCGCGGCCGCCGAGTGGCCATCGTCGGGGTCAGGGTCGGAGCCGCGGTTGCCGAGCGCAAGGGCCATCAAGGACAGCGCCTGATATTTAGGGTTTTGAATTTGGGGAGACACCAAACGGCATCGTTTTGGTGTTAGGATGCTGACTGTGCTCTCCGGCGAGCCACATCGGCTTCAAAAATGAATAAAAAATGGCACGTCGGATTTCCAGCCAACAGGATCGGAGTTGGCACCAAAGTGAGCATTTTTCAAAATTTTTGGCACTTAAGTGATCCGACAGAAACTTTTGGCACCAAAGTGAGCGCCGTACATAACTTATGGCACTGTTAGTGTACTTCTCCTAGTTTCCACATAGGCTAAGGGAATTCATATCTCTAGCATAACTGTAACTC
This sequence comes from Eucalyptus sp. ANBG9806169, assembly GCA_014182395.1. Lineage (NCBI taxonomy): Eukaryota > Viridiplantae > Streptophyta > Magnoliopsida > Myrtales > Myrtaceae > Eucalyptus > Eucalyptus sp. ANBG9806169. The sequence goes on along the minus strand of CM024574.1, from coordinate 16,272,986 downwards.
CCACAAATGATGTGAGACTTCCATGCCTACAAGTCTAAAAGACAATGGAGTAAAACAGGGAACTCAATAAATAAGACTCATAGTTCTCTAATAGAAAAGCATATCATTATCGAAGCCTAGCAAGTACAACACTTGCACATAGTATCGATGACAAATTAATATCAAATTACTTGCCATGCCTTGATTAAATACATGATGTCGATGTAAAATACTTTTGGCTTAATAATGAACACATCAAGATATCATGCTTATACATAATCAGCACCCATACAAATTCATTTACCGTTGTCTTGGCTCGACTAAGCCCTCCCGGCTCAATCAAGGCTTCCAACTTCTTGCTATGCTTCCTGGCTTGACCAAGGCATCTCAGCTCGACCGAAACTTCTTAGGGCTAGCTTCCCGAGGCTTTCGAGTTCAAAACCCAAGCATCCTAGCTCAACCAGGGTATTACGTTCAATGAACGAGATATTGCTGCCAACGCTATGTGACGACAGGCACACTTTCCTCTTTAAGTTCACACACAAGTGCATCACACAAGTCAGTTCTTATTTTTCTTTCTTAACCAACTCATACATGGCCCAGAGGTGTGCTCATTCATATGGGTGAGCCATGAATCCTAGTATTACACTATATAACATGTTAAGAATGATCCTTAGTCCATGACTTGAACTGAACACTTAAGGCACGTTTGGTAACGTTTCTATTCCAATGAACAATTTTTGAATAGAAATAGTTTTTTTTTTTTTTTTTTTCTGTTCCAGGGAACAATTTCTGAGTATAAGAACGCGTTTGGTAACTACAAAAAATTTCTACGCTAGGAATAGAAACGTGTTTGGTAACTTGTAAATTTTTTTTGTTTCTTTTAATTTTATTATATTTTTCCTTGTTTTTCTTCTTTCTTTTTTCTTTTTTTTTTCTTTCTTCCTTTTGGCCGGTCGCCAGCCTCGGCCATGGCCAGTGATCGGCTGACGAGGGCAGATAACCTTACCGGCCCCCGACGAGGCCGAGCTCACCCAACCACCGACGAGACTCGGCCTCATCAGGCCACCGCCAGGTCGACGTCACCTAGCAGTGGCTCGGCGAGACAGAGCCTCGACGGTGGCTGGGTGAGGTCGGCCTCACCAAATTTGGGTGAACTCAAGCTCCCCCAGCCAAGGCAAGGCCGACCTCGTGCCGCCTGGTCGAGGTCAAGCCTCACCGGTAGCCTCGCCTCGCCACCGAGGCCACCAGCAAGGCTCGGCCTCGCCCAAGCGGCGCAAGGTCGGCCTCGCCGAGCCACCACTGGGCAATGCCGACCTAGCGGTGGTACAGCGAGGCTCGGCCTCGCCGAGGGCTGGCAATGCTCCGACAAGGTTGCCGGCCCTCAATGGCCAGTCGTCCGCCATGGCCGAGGCCCTCAACGGCCGGTCGCTGGCCATGGCCGAGGCCATCAACCAGCCAAAAGGAAGAAAGAGAAAAAAAAAAAGAAAAAATGAGAAGAAAAAATAAGTGTTTCTCGGAATTGTTCCTGAAAACAAGAAACAACTTTTTTCTAGTTCTTGTTTATGTTCCAAATCTGTTCACGGGAACAAAAGTGTTACCAAACCCGTTTTTGTTCTTTTTTTGTTCCCCGGAACAAAAGAATAGAAATTTGTGTTCCGGGGAACAGAAACAAAAATAAACAAACAGGCCCTTAGCGTTCCCCACACTGGACAAAGCTTAAAAACAACATGCCTCAATGCTAATCCAAGACCTTGAGGCCTGGGTACATCTTGCTTTGTGAAGATCCTAAGCTTGATAGACCTTGGCTTTGACCTAGTATGAACATACTCCGTACTGTAAATGACCCTTGATTCGTGTCTTAATTCAAACGCCAAGCACAAAGTCCCCGCACCGATCAAGACATAGAATCGGCACACTTTGATATTTTACCAAGACCTCATGGGCTTGGGTGATCCCAATACTGATCAAGACTTGGAACCAACACACTTTAATGTCAATCCAAGACCTTATAGCCTTGGGCGATCCCCACATCGAACAAGACGTGGAACTAGCACACTCTAATGCTAATTCAAGGCCTTGTGGCCTTGGGCGAGCTTGCCTCGCGTTGAACTCAACCCGAGTGAACTTTGGCCTCATTCTCAGTTTGAACAACTCAAGCATACGTTCAAGCACAAACATGAGCAAACCATACTAAGGATCTTACATCTACCCACGGCTTGAATGGGTGATCACCTAATTGGACTTTTCAACAATGGTGTCTACTATCCGAGAGGAGAATTAGGGATCTTACTTACCTAGATGAATCTCGAGGACTAGCTTAAATGACTTGATGAGGGGCAATGGTGTGAGGCTGAGAGAAAGGGGAAGAATGGCATGTGAAGGCAATGGGCTCAAATGGTGGCAATGAATGAGGGGCTCATCCTATTTACAGGCACCAACCTCATCATTACTTATCAAAATGGCCCAATCATCTTACTTTATGTAGCACAGTTATAACATTAAGGTGGCAAGCCTAATTTGTAAAGTGACACACCTATTTGGAAAGGTGTCACTTCTAATAAGATTATGTGGCGCACCTAAATCTTAGGGAAAATTATGAGAGTCCTTGTTGTCGCTCTCCAATTGGTACACTTAAGCCATAAGTCCTTTACTTCTTTCCCAAGGAAAATCTTAAGCCATCATTACCAAATCTTCAAGTAAACACCTAGGCTTATAAGGTGGAAATTTAATGGCCTAATATAATAATTTGGAGGCTTAGTTGTTTTCTTTTAATTGGCCCACATAAGTATTTGATTCATTATTAAAGAACAAGTCATCATGAATAGGTGGCACTCCAAGAAGGATAAGGCGGTATCTAGGCCATAGGATAGCAATAATTGCCTAAGGTGTCTCATTCTTATCGGAACGTTTGTCAAGAATCCTTTACTTAATCCGCAAGGTGAATGTTTAGTAATCATTATCAAATCTAGAAAGATCTATCTAAAATGATAAGTCATGAAGAACCTAGGATATTCTAGAAGATTCTCTTTTGTCCATTTCCAAAGAATATGGTAACCATGGGAAATAGGTCATTGGTGAAAGTGCTAGTATGAACACTTAGAGGGGGGTGAATAGGTGTGAAGACAATTTTCGCAAAGAGTAGTAAGAATATTTTGCTTTTAAACCTGAGTCTAATGATCAAAAGACTTTAAAAGAGTTTAGACTTTAACTACAAAATTGAAGTACGAATAAAGTAAAGAAGTTTAGGAACAAGAAAAGGAACACAGAGGTTATAGTGGTTCGGCTTAGGTCAAGCTTACGTCCACTCTCCCACACTGACGGCCTTCTAGCTGATTTCCACTATAAATCAGAAGAGAATTTACAATCTTGCGATCTCAACTTCTCAGTGAAGAGTCTGTACTACTCTCACGAAGTCACAGTATAAGTCTCTCTCTCTTTTGAGTACAAATTTGAGCACAGAGTAAGGAATACCAAGTAAGTGTTAAGCTTCAGACTTTGCAATTCTTCTTTCATGCACTCTATCGAACAACTTGGAGAGGCCTCCTTAAATACTCCTTCTTGCCTTTTTGACCGTTGGCACTTTCCAAAGGAATTCTTCCAATCAATCCATTGGACATAATCAATCAATGAGATCTTCGAGCCGTTTGAAGATTGTGATGAAAGCCCGTCAATCCCGTTCGCCCATACAATCAAGATCTTGATTTCTATAAGTAGATTCTTTCCAAATTAACTTGCCATTCGAAAAGATTTGATGTATTTAAATTGATTCCAATAAAGATAATCAATCTCGTAGGTGATATTTCCATCTAGAATGCCATATATAACATGTATGAACCGAACCCTTGAAGAAATAAAGATAATTCCGTGTCTGGATAAATCTTCATTATTCACTTGTGTTCAATCTGGAATTCGTCAGAGTGGGCAAACTTCTGTTGGAAGATAGACTTTGACACAAAAGTCTGGCAATCTTCAAAATAGAACTTGGATAAGTTTTGTTAGCTTCAAAATAACATAGGAGTTTTCTCTAACAATTGGAAGTGCAATTGGAACCAAGTAAGGGCTTTTTGTGTATATCCCCTAACAATCATTCCGACGCACCCAAGGTTCGTGGCAAAGCCACCCTCAGTGTGTTTGTCATAAGCAAAGTTTGCCTTCTTGGCTAGGTTGGTTGTTCAGGGCATGGGTTCAATGATCGGCCCTTGGACCGACTTTGGCCAAGCGGACCGACTCCCGGATTGGCCTTAGGCCTAGTCCAAGCTGACTCCCGATTGTCATGTCACCATTCAAGATTGGTCAATTTGTAACCAACACACAGTCGTATCAAGTTGATTCATGGTCATCCACAATTGGTACATGATCGAGCGGAATCACCCGCGAACCGAACACAATCGATTCATGATCGTCCATCAACCCGTGGCAAAATGTGATCATCCCTCGATCAACCCTTATGATCGAGCAATCGTCCATTGGCCGAACAGTTCAGGTCCACTTACGTGGTCATTACATTGGTCCATGGTCGATCCCTTGATCAATCCATGACTGACTCTTTGATCAGCACATGGTTAATCTCTCAATTACCCTTCCGGTCGAGCCGATTGGTCCGTGGCCAATTCCTAGAACGATCCACGATCGATCTCTGCCACTAGCGCACCAAACTCATAGCCATCTCTTGTAGGTAGTAAATCGTGAACATCACAATCACCACCTTGACTGATATCTCATATTTGCTGATAGGTATGATCATGGATAATAACATATTTCTTATATCTGCATTCATGGTTGTAACTATTAGTAAAAAATAATAGTTTGGTGATCATCAAAATAGCATAGGGATATTTTCCAACACTCCTCTCTGCCCATGTCGGACTAAATGGCGATCATTCAGGCCCTTGCAAATGTCCAGCTACCTAAGAATTACCATCGCAAAATTTTCAGCGACCATCATTGCCTCCTCTATCTTCATCGTCGGCTGCAATCTTTAGCAACCACCAATTCGGTCCACCCCTCCCTCACAGTCGATGCCGAGATCGAGGCCCAACGAATGAAGTGCGGCAGATGAAGGTGCGACCACTCATGCTACAAAGGTGCATGGGATAAATGGAGACAACCTTTTTTGCTCCAAATCTGGCCATAGAGAGGGGACTAACTACTGGTGCTCCAAAATTGACCATGGAGCTCCTCCATGGCCGAGGCCAAGTCGAGGTCAGCCATGCAGGAGCTCCAGATCTAGCCAAGGAGCTCCTCTATGGCAACAAGAGGAATCTTAGTGGGAGGTTGTGGGTGATAGCGGATGCTATGTAGGAAAAAGCTAATGAGAATAAATAAATTTGTTTGAAGCGTGCAAGCGTGAGCACTATCCTTAAGGATAATTCCGACCCTCAGAATGCGAAACTCTGTGCGATAGGCTTCTGACGGCTATCCTCCCAAGATACAACAGACCTTCTTCTATATTCCGCATTGAATATTAGAAGGAACAAAAACAACATTATATATAACCCAACAAGGAAAAGGAAAGGAAAGATTTTCTAAAGAAAAAATATTCTCTGTTTCATTCAGTGTATTTTTTAAAATTGTCTTATGAGATTTTATATACAGACAAAATAGAGCCATTAAAAGAGCCGTTGTAAAATAATGAAGGATTTATTTGAGAAATAAATTAAACGTTACAAAACGATTGGAAATCCGTTATATGACCATTAAGAAACCGTTATGTGACTGTTAAAAATAATGATGGTCTCCAATGTGGTCGTAACTTTTATCGAAGCTATTATTGTAAATATTTCAAAATATTATTGAAATATTCAACAATCCCCCACATATTTCAAAAGATTTTGAAAATAAAAAATTAATATGATGCTTGGTTATTGGAGTGTAATGCATTGAAACTGGTGCTTGTTAGGCTATGAACCAGCCCTAGAAAAAATGAAATATATTGGTGAAGTTTGAAACTTCTATGTACCAAAAATTTCTTTTGTGAATTATAATTTTCATCAATCACATTGCACTCGCACAAACTTTGTTGTTCAACGCGGTTTTGCGCTAATAGGCCATGCGCGTGCTTAGTTTATTCATAAATGCTTTATAGATTTTTGCCAAAAATTCTCATAGGAGCGGCCCCACTCCACACTTATATAGGTGATTCCATCAAGTGTATTATGCGGCTTAATACACTACCAATAATGGCTATGGAATTTCATTAAGAGCTTAGCTCAACCTCTTTTTTTATTGTAGTTTTGCATTATTCTCATCTTAGGATGGACAATAATTTTTAATAGTGCATCACTAGAACAACAAGTGACTTGTTATTACCCATATGAACCTAATTCATGGGATCGCCAATCACATAAAATTGGGTTACCATCACTGTTGTTTTTTCCTCAATTGGCTTAAGTCCCATTTCCCTTGATGTGTCGTAAATTAATTTTCTTCCCACAGGTTTAGTCAGAGGATCGGCCAAATTCACTTCTGACTTTACAAAATCGATGGATATAACTCTATCTTTAAGCAGCTACTTTATTACATCATGTCTCAATCGGATGTGTCTATTTTTACCATTGAAAGTTCTATTCTTTGCAATGGCTATTGCCGCTTGGCAATCATAGTGCATAAACACAAAAGGTGTCGGTTTCATTCCCAAAGGAATATCCGCTAAGAGGTTCCTTAACCACTCAGCCTCATTGCTAGCCAATTCTATAGCCACAAACTCTAACTCCATGGTGGATTTAGCAAATATTGTTTGTTTTGCTGACTTCCAAGTTACAGCACCTCTACCAAGGGTGAACACATATCCACTAATGGATTTTGTCTCATCTGAATCCGAAATCCAATTAGCATCACTGTATCCTTCTAATACAATAGGAAATCCACTATATAAAATACCATAATTCATGGTTCCTCTCAAATATTTCATTAATCTGCTCAAAGCAGTCCAATGATCATCATTGGGATTTTGTGTATATATGCTCAATCTACATACAGCATAAGCTATATCAGGTCGAGTATAATTCATCAAATGCATCAAACTCCCAATAATTTGAGCATACTTAGATTGAGCCACACCATCTCCTTTATTTTTCACTAATTGGATATTAGAATCATAAGGAATATTCACAGGTTTGACATCAAAGTGATCATATTTTTTAAGTAGCCTCTCCACATAATGTGCTTGAGTAAGCATTAGGCCACTATCACTCTTTATGATTCTAACACCCAAAATAATATTAGCTTCCCCCATGTCCTTCATATCGAATTTAGAAGTCAAAAAACATTTTGTTTCATTCATCACATCAATACACGTACCAAAAATAAGCATGTCATCAACTTATAAGTTAATAATTATAGATTCACCATCAATAGTTTTTGTATGGATTCACCATCAACAGTTTTTGTGTATACACATTTATCTACTCCAATAGAAAAAAAAAAACCATTATTAACTAGAACATCATCAAATTTCTCAAACCATTGTTTTGGTGCTTGCTTTAAGCCATATAAGGATTTAACAAGTTTACAAACTTTGTTTTCTTGACCAGGAAAAATACAGCCCTTAGGTTGCACCGTGTAAATTTTCTCTTCCAAATCACCATTTAAAAAAGCTGTTTTAACATCCATTTGGTGAACAATAAGTTTGTAGATAGAAGCCAAAGCAATTAAAACACGAATTGATGAAATTCTTGTAACTGGAGCAAAAGTGTCAAAATAATCAACATTTTGTTTTTGAGTAAAACCTTTTGCAACTAATCGTACTTTATATTTATCAATAGAACCATCAAGATTATATTTTCTTTTTAAAAATCCATTTACAACCGATCGGTTTTGCATCAGGTTGTAAATCAACTAATTTCCAAGTTTGATTTTGTAAGATAGAATCAATCTCGACTTTTATAGCTTCTGTCCAGATATTGCTTCAGAATAAGTCAAAGGATCATTATCAATAAGATAAGTATAAAAATCATTCCCAAAAGAAGTTTCTTTCCTTATTCTTTTGCTCCTTCTCAATTCATCATTTGATTATTCGAAAACGTTTTTATGAAGAGGTGCAGGAGAAATAGTATCAACACTTAATGGAAAAATATGCTCAAAAAATTCTGCATTTTTTGTCTCAACTATAGTATTATTATCAAGCACGTCACTTTTTAATACAAGAAATCTATATGCAGCACTATGTTCAACATAACCAATAAACATGCAGTTAGATGATTTAGAGCCTATTTTCCTTTTCTTAGAATTAGGAAGCATAACCTTAGCAAGACACCCCCACACTTTCAAATATTTTAAATTAGGACGATAACCTTTCCAAAATTCATAGGGTGATTTACCTGTTTTCTTGTGAAGTATTCTATTTTGGATGTGACATGCAGATAAAATAGCTTCACCCCATAAATTATTTGGAGCATTAGAACTGACAAGCATAGAATTCATCATCTCTTTAAAAGTCCTATTTTTCCTTTCAGCTATGCCATTAGATTCAAGGGAATAAGGAGGCGTAGTTTCATGAATTATTCATTCCTTTTCACAAAATTCGTTAAGCAATACATATTCCCCACCTCTATCCGATCTAATTCTTTTTATCCTTTTATTCAATTGGTTTTCTACCTCAACTTTATACAAAAGAAACATATCAAAAGCTTCATCTTTATGCCTAAGCAAATAAACTTTAGTAAATCTAGAATAATTATCAATAAAGGTCACGTAATATTTTTTACCTCTTCTAGTCATAGTTTGTTTCAAATCTCCTAGATCAGTATGAATTAAACTCAACAAATCAGATTCTCTATTTACAGAAATACAAGGCTTTTTTGTTAATTTTGTTTCGGCACATATTATACATTTATTAAAAGACGGGTTTTTAATTCCAGAAATTAAACCTTGTTTTTGCATTTTCTTAATATAAGAAATACTAACATGACCTAATCTACCATGCCATAAATCAACAGATTTAGCCACGTAAGCGAAAGTAGTAGCATTTTCATTGATAACATTGGAAACGTTAAGAACAAAAAGTCCTTGATTACAATAACCCTTTCCCACAAAGACGTTATTTTTGTCATTACAATCTTGTCAGATTCGAATGACACCTTCAACCCAACCTTTCCTAAAAGCGCTACTGAGACCAGGTTTGCCCTTATATTAGGGACATCTAATACATCATTCAAGGCCAAAGTCTTGCCAGATGTGAGCTTGAGAAGAACTTTTCCTTTCCCAAGAACTTGAGCTGTTCTTGAATCACCAAGATAAATAATTTCTTCTCCTTCTCCTACTGGGGTGTAGGAGGAAAAGGCATTTTTGTTTGCATAAATATGTATGGTAGCACCTGAGTCTACCACCCACTCTTTCACATTGGCCACAATGTTGGCTTGGGAAATAACTGCAACAATTATATCATTAGAGTCATCTGCTTTAACCAAATTGACTTTTGGTTTAGCAGGATTGTCATTTCCCATTATTCTCTTTCTGCATGGCGCCGCATGATGACCTAGTTTTCCACAAACAAAGCAAGTGCCTTTCTTTTTGAAGGTGGGGTGAGCAACCTTGGGTTTGTAATCAGGTTTTTTGTTATAATACATGTTTTGGCGATGTTGAGATTTGTCTTGCACCAAATTTGCCCTAGTAGCAATTTCCTTAGCTTTTGCAACTTTGATCTCCTTGCGAGTTGTATCCTCAATGATAATATGCACGATCAGATCGGCTAGTGACAATTGCTTGTCCTTGTGCTTGAGTTGTTGCTTATAGTTATTCCAAGACTCATGCAACTTTTCAATCAGTAGGCCCGCAATAAATTCTTCTTGTAAATTGATGTTTTCTGCCTTCAAGTCCTCCACTAGCTTGTGATATTCATTGATTTGTGTCTTGATCTCCTTATCATCAGACATTTCCCATCAATAATAATTTTTTATTACAAATTTTTTTTTGCCCACATCTTCAGCGGTGTACTTTGCAGTCATGGAGTCCCATATTTGTTTCGCTTCCTTGTACAGACAGTATACATCAAACAATTCATTAGAAAGAGTACTAATAATTGTGTGCCTACATACCTTATTAGCGTGTATCCATTGATCTCGAAGCTTGTTATCAGTTGGTTCGGCCTCCACTAGTGCGAAAGCCACGCCGTGCACATCTAGGATAGAGAAAACCCTTTCTTGCCACCTTCTGAAATTGTTGCCATTAAAAACTTCGATCTTCGATATGTCGAGGAATGGTTTGGCATAGGATATATGTGGTAGTGGGGGTAGTGCAACTAGACTGGTGGAGATTGAGGCATCAGCAGCAGTATCAACTTGATGCTCCATGGGATTTATCCTTAAGATTGTAGGAAAAAGCTGATGAGAATAAATAAATTTGTCTAAGGCGTGCAAGCGTGAGCACTGTCCTTAAGGATAATTCCGCCCCTCGGAGTGTGAAACTCGGTGCGATAGGCTTCTGACGGCTATCTTTCCAAGATACAACAAACCTTCTTCTATATTCCGCACTGAATATTAGAAGGAACAAAAACAATGTCGTGTATAACCCAGCAAGGAAAAGGAAAGAAAAGATTTTCTAAAGAAAAAATATTCTTTGTTTCATTCAGTGTATTTTTTAAGATTGTCTTATGAGATTTTATATACATACAAAATAGAGCCATTAAAAGAGCCGTTGTAAAATAATGAATGATTTATTTGAAAACTAAATTAAACGTTACAAAACAATTGAAAAGCCATTATATGACCATTAAGAAACCGTCATGTGACCTTTAAAAATAATGATGGTCTTCAATGCAGTCATAACTTTTATCGAAGCTATTATTATAAATATTTCAAAATATTATTGAAATATTCAACATGCTATGGGTGGGACCATGGGTGGGTGGGTGAAGGGGATAGAGAAGAGAAATGAGTATAGTGCATATCCTATTCACATTTATCCTACATCAACACGGAATTATTTTGTTCTAGTTATATATTTCTTGTATCCGGCCAAATTCTATGTTGGTAGCAACCAAATATAGGATAGGACAAATGTTGCTTACGGTAATACAAATTACTTGGGTTTCTGCCGACGGTTCAAACAATAGATAATGGATTGATTTATAACTTGGCATGCGTTAAGAAATCGTGGAAACAATTGATCGTGCATGAGAAACCCTACAATGCTAGAAGCTGAAACATCAAGACGTTTTAAAGTGGGGATGATGTGAAAGTCCTCTTCGATCCCTCGTCATGGACGGGGGTAGAAAAAAGGCAAACAAATGAATCGTGGATATGGTTCTTCCACGTGTCACCACAATAACTAAGTCCTAAAGTAAAGCTAGGGTTTTCCATTATACTTAACTCGAACTCATCCCCACTCAAATTAATTAAGACGTACTACTACCCTCTATAATCATTAGCGAGAGTATATTAAACATTATCTTGGAGTACCAAGTTGTAGTGTAAATTACAGTCGAGAGATTTTCAAACCACTAGTATATGGAACTTAGATGGGGAAAGGCGTTGCGCATGGGCAATATAGCTTCCTCTATATAGATATCGTGATGATATGTTCTTTGGACTATTTTGTCTGGTCACCATGATTATGATGGGCTTCCATTGATCTTTTGTGCGTGCGCAAAAAGTCACTTTTGCATATCAAATTCCAAATGAAAGCGGCACTTAGAGGCGCATTGAGCATGAAGGATAAAAAGGACTCCACAATCTCCACGATGAGTAATGATTTATATCTTCCTCAGCCAAAACCCACCTTTTGATTGAAGTCTCCTCTCTTTCTTTGAATAGTCTAACTCATCGGGAGCCCCCTTATTATTCCTTAAGCTTTTAGACCAATGCTGAGTATACATGAGTAGTCTACAAAAGTAGTTTATTAAGTGACCTGATCAACTGCAACAGGATATATTTAAAGACTCAATATAATTAAGGACCTAACCAATCTTAGTTTCTGTACACATTACTCATACTTTTATGGGGACTTGAACTGAATATATTCTTCCTCTCGATCAAGCGTTAGATGTAGATGGAAAAGATAATTTTTTTCATAAGCCATGGACATGAGACAAAGTATTTCTTTTTATAGTTTAACCTATTAGTAAACGGGTCAAATAATGTTATCATAGTTAGGGGTTGTTAACAGATGGTTCGGTTCAGACTTCTACCGATACCCAAACCCACCTGAACATGAATGATGTGTGTTTTGTGACCCGAATTAAAATGACGGTTGAATTCGGGCGATTGGCTTTCTTTTCCCTCCTCCTCCTCCTTTTTCTGCACATATCCCTGTCACAATAACTTGATCCAGAGTCAAACACATTGCCATGGACTGATCTTGAGATTGCCATGGAAACTCCATAATGTCATCGACGAGATAATCTTCACCGGGGACAAGGCATCCCTAGATCTAGAGTGTCTCCTCCCAATCTAGGGACAATGAGGCTCATTACCGTCGATCTCATCAAGATCTGGACGGCCATGGAGAGAGAAACAGAGCTCAAGTGTGGACAACCATGGACGCAGCTCTAGATATCTGAACGTCCAAGGATGTATCTAGATTTGGACTACTATGAAGAGTTGAAGGACCATGGATGACGGCTCCAGTAGAGGTCAATGGAGTGCTATTCGCATTGATCTGGAGGAGGCGCTATCGAACTGTTTGGTAGCCTTGAGCCTCTCTCACTCCAAAAGTTAGTTTAAAGAATGAGAATTTTCCTCACACTTATAAACTAAGCATCTATCCCCTTCAATATAGGATAACTCCCAATAATCTGCCCTTTACACATCGGATCCAGGATCAAAGTTGGAACAACTCATATCTCTCTCGTGTGATTATTGGATCCAAACATATTGGTAACCTGGCCTTGATGCTAGTGTTGGGTGATCTTGGACTTCTTCCGCACCAAAATTAGCTCGAAAGATGAGATTTTCATCACATTTATAAATTGATTACTTGTCCCTTCCACGATTGATTTGGGATAACCCCAACACGAACAATGAAAGTCAAGGTTTACCTGCCACGTTCACAGACGCAGAGGCCGTGAAGTTCCCAAGAACCCCAACAAGCAATACGTCCCCAACCACCACCCCCCACCACGTTCTCCCCCTCTCTCTGCACACCATTTTCTTCACTTTATAAAACCATAAACCTACAAAAATCTTTCTCAACACTCCCCCAATTTCTTGTTTAAGGTTCCTTTGTGCTTTAGGTTGGTTCGGAACTGAACTGTCATTATGTCGGATTTCATTTCCTTTTTACCTGAATCGGAATGACACCTGATTTGAAAATACCTGAAATTTTTATTTGAATCGGATAATTTTGACACCCATACTTATAGTATCTTTCTTAACATTATTTCCCCATAGAAACGGTCTTTACACGTGCAATACATGTAGGTCGAATAATAGGATTAGGAGAAAGATGAAGGGAAAGTGTCAGAATTGAAGCCCTTATCCGAAGCTTGGAAAAAATGTTACGCAAGCCATTTTGTCCAAAAGTATAAATTGTAGGAAGCAGGTTAAAGCAAAACAATGTACTTTTAACATTTTTCTTTACAGCAACTGATGTCATATTTTATAAGATATCACTTTCTACTTATAGTTTTTGTTTGTGAATGCCGAAGTCAATCATTTCCATCCATACATCTTCTAGTGGATGACACAATACAAGTCTGTTGACATTTCACGCGTATCCAAGCAAGTAATTACTACAATGTCCTTGATTTCATGCTGGAGAATCCACTTTCATGGTTTTACATCATTTCCTCATTATTGATTCCACGTTGGAGTGTAGCTGATGTTGGATAAAAAGAATGATATCGAGAATGATAAATCCTTTCGACTAAAACTCTTGGTCGTACTATCCGAGCCTCTAAATTCTAAATGCTTAGGCACGGGTTCAGTCAAATCATCCTTATTCCTCCATTTCAGAAGCCATGAAAGTCTTCCTTGTATGTTCGCTCAAAAAAAAAAAAAAAAAAAAAGTCTTCCTTGTATGAGGTCTTTTTCTCCCCTGAAAAGTAACGTACTTCAGGTTTCGATATGTGGAAGGAAGAAAACGAAATACTTTTTTTCGTAAATTGATAAAATGCAAATATATTTGTTGAGATTATTGAGTGATACTAACGCCAACTTAGCTCACCACATAAATTACTAAATGAAGACGCGGTTTAATATGTAAATTTCCGGACAAAATTTTAAAGAAGTGATTGGACATATACAATATACAATAATGCTCTTGATCTCGCACATTCACAAAAGAGATACCGTCACCTCAATTTGACATCACTTTCCGCACACAAACGCTCAAATCAAAAGCAATCATTAGCAAAGTCAATAATGTGTATATGATATGCTTTTTTCAGAGAACCCTACATTACCATATCTGTATAAATGTTCAATGACCCCCGCGAACGACCTCTTTTAATAAATAATATTATTGAATTGTTGATTGGAACCTCAGAATCCGTTGCAAATTTTTCAATTCGTTCGAGGGTCACTTCTTTGTGCTGGCCCACCTTCCTTTTGATTCTTAAAGCGACCCAACTCTATCTTGAATTCAGTGCATTCGTCAAAATCCTCCACAACCTTTTATGCTCTTTCTATCACGCGACCATGAATACACAGTTTCAGAAAATAAAAAAAAATTAAAAAAACTCCCAATATATCGGTGATTCCACATTTGCCAATGTTCTGTATAACCAGCTTAGTTGGTTTGGTAACCTCAAATAAGGTTTCATGTTCATCTCATGATGATCAGCTGAATCTGGATAGACATCAGATAAGCTAAAGTGGTGGTTCCAAAGTTTAACTAGCTTATGAATGGATTCCCTCTAAGAATATGTGGAATCGTGTTCGGTACATGCAGCCTGGGATCATCTTTAATTGGTGGGAATATGGTTAGATAGGATAAGATGAGATGAAAAAAGATCAAAAGGAGGTCTTCATGAGTTTTTATTATATTTAAGCCCCTTGTTAAGAGATGGACAAGATAGGTTTTGAATAATTGATCTCATATTCCTACTAAAATGCTTGGCAGTTGCAAGCGAACCTTATTATTCCACATACACAATAACGATGAATAGAGTCACTAATTGAAACCAGGAATTAGTTCAACCAAGCAGTAAGGTGAGCGAGGTCGTGGAGATGGTGATTATAAGAGCAAAGTAATCCGCAAACGGCTTTCAGGGATTTGATGAGTATGAGAACATAGGATGACATCCTTTCTCATCCAAGCCAACTCCCTGGGTTCATCATCCAGTGGATTATGACATATAGGCTATTCTATCTTGACACTATATTTGGACCGTCAAAACCTTATGATCAATCGATAGGTCAGGTTCTCACCTAAGCCTGCTTCCCATAATGATCCCCTTGACTTGAAACCGAGGAAAATCACTCAATCAGCCCTAAACATAATATAAGGACGCTAATTCAGTATCGAATTTTTTATTTTAGTCAATTTAAACCTATTTCTTTATATGAAATTTTAATATAATTCTTTCGATCAATTTCTGCCAGAAATAGTTGATATGGTAGTCCAGTCATCGCCACCGTCACAGCGATTTTTTGCAAAAATCGATTCAAATGGTTACATTGAAATTTCACATAAAAGTTTGGGATTATATTGACAATTGATAAATAAAACTGGATTGGCATCCATATTATAGATTTATGATTATTTGAACAATTTCCCCCTTGAAATTGCCCGACTCATTGTCTTCATGTACCCTTGGCTGTAACACTTGTGCGGGGGGACCAACATGCCTTATCCATCCATTGTTACTCCAATTATATCCCTGGCACTCATAAAATCTATCTCCTATACAGTTAAGATTCACCTAACCCATGATAGACTTAAACTATCCTGGAAATTGCATGCGCCCGAGGAGTTGCTTTGTAAGGAATGACCTGTAGTACAGTCAGCTATTTATATCTCTCACTCGTGATTGTAGTGAATTCATAGCGCCAAAATAATACGGGTGATTTTTTTAAAGGTACAAAGTACAACATCTCTGTACGGCCTTAGCCAAATATTCTCTTGGCCTAGCCTCGTTTGGATATACAAAGCATAAAGCCAGTCTTGTGATACTTGATGGGTAGGCTCCCTCAACCCTTCACGCTTGTGACTTTTCTTTGGTACGGTCAAGAGTCAGAATATCACAAAAGCACGCCTACATGACTACTTGTAGGACGAGATAGGACTCTCAATATCAAAAAGTAGTGACTCAATAAAGCTTTAATAAAATCTGCACTGCACCATATTTGATTTTTTATAAAAAAGAATTAATGTCTTTTCTCTTCCTCTTCTTTTTTATAATATAAGATGCCCAGATTTTCAGCTTGACGAAACCCGTGTATGCTTGCAAATGGTCTTATATACCCATCTATAGATACTTTGCGTTGAAAGGCCGATCAGAGAGCCAACTTGGACCAACTTTTTTTTTCCTTTTCTTTTTTTGGGGATAAGGAAGCGAGCACACGTCGGTAGGTGAATCCCCCCACTAATCCCATGGACCAGATAAAACATGAGCTAATGTTGTAGTGTGTGCACCAAATATAGATAGTTTGTACTTGGCGGCATTGGCGATCAAACCTGCATCGTGTGCTTAATACCCTTAAGTTTCACCCTTACAGCTAAGCAGTAGGCAAGATTAACACCCAGGCACCAAAATGGGTCTAGGTCCTAACAAATATTAAAACATAATTGATGTCTTTCATTTTGATAAAATCCACAATAAATTCCTATAGCCTCCGATTTTTATGTCCAATTGAGGGGATAATTGTCTAAAAAATTCTAAAGCTATTTTATGGTGGTTAATTTAATCATAAACATTTCAGTTATGCTAGTTTAATTCTAAATATTTTGCCGATTTACTAATTTATTTTTTCTAGCCAATTATAGCCGAAAATCAATGTCATGGACATTAACCGTCTTATATGGCCCAACAAATTTTTATTTTATTTTCTTTCTTTTCTTTTATTGGTCTTTTTCTTCGAGGGACAACAAGGGTCACTTGGGTCTTGATGATGGCCAGCGACCCTCATCGACCATGGCCGAGGGCCATGAAGCTCTTGCTAATTTGCACAAACCTAGTGAGGCCCATGACGGCCTTCATGTCACCAAATCTATGTGAGGTGAGGGCTTCGCGACCCTTGCCTATGGCTTGTGAGGGTTGCCAGCATCGCTGAGGCCCTAATTACCCTTGCCAACCATTCGAGAAAGAAGAACGGTGAAAAGGAAAAGAAAGAAAATATAAAAATAATATGAAATTCAAAATTTAAAAAAAAATTCTAATATTATCCATATCAATACCAACTGTGTCACGTAGGACGATTAGCGTTCACATCATCGATTTCTAACTATTATTGGCCAAAAAGACTAAATTGGCAAATTATTAATAGGTTTAGGACAAAATTGATCAAATTGAAATGTTTAGGATTTAATTGGATGATATATAATAAATTTAGAAATTTTTGGATAATTTCCCCCTAAATTGACCATACCCATGACATAAACGCGTTGCTTTGCTATCCACATACCGAACTGGTCTAAGGTAGGTAACTAAGTTAACCTACAAATTTAGGAACTACCCATGCATGAGAATGACTTTTGCTAGTAGGAAAGATAGGTCTAGCTTTTCAAGTTAGAGGTTCGACTTACGTGGAAGGATAAAGCTAAGAAGCCTGGTGAAAATTCAACTCACTAATTTGGTATTGACTAAACCATGATTATATAGGCGAACTTGACTTTAGTCATCTCTTTTAGAGTCTAATCTACTTTTCATCCAAAGATGGTAGGTCTTCTGGTTAAAATTCCCATAGTGGATCATATAAAGTATTATGTCGGCAAAGGAAATGATCTATCTTCCTTGATATAATAGCAAATTCAACTACTATGTCGTTGAGTAGAAATTTGAGCTCTGTCTATTTAGAGGAAATTGATTTCGAAAATATGTTTCCAAAAATAATCTCTTATATCTTTCACAAAAATAAATAAATGAAAAATATTTTCATCGTACCAGAAAATATCTAGACATAAATTGTTATCGGTAATAAAAATGTTTATTAACTAATTATGTCGAACGATATAAGTGATTATATTTAGAAAAATATTTTTCAAATCATTCATTTTTCTTGAAACAAATAAAGTCATGGTCTTGTTGATATGTGCATGAGTCATTTCTTCCGATTTTAGGGGATACAGAATGAAAACGAGTAATCAAGGAAAGGAAAGAAGAGAGAAATTCAGAAAAAGAAAATTAAGGGAGTCATTAGTCAATCATGCAAAGAAACTGAATAGAGAGAGTTCCAAAGCCAATATATAGTTATAGAGAGAGTTGTGATAAATCAGTTTCCTAAATTAGTCAAAAAAAATAAGAAAAAAAATATCCTAACAAAATAGGAAATATAACAAATAAAAACGTAAAATAACTTAAATCAAAGGATAATCTTCCATCCATTATCTTTCATTTTGTTAAGGAAGACGAGGTTTCATCGGCTGGAGTTCAATTTCAAGGATAAGACCACCGTCCCATCCATCAAGTTCGAAACAAGTCATTGAGAGAAACACAAGCTTCATTTTAAATTTGGATTTTCGAGATTGATATGACTCGACACTTAGCTCGTTAGGTCGTAAAAAATTCATGATGATTATGTATGGGTATAGGCTTCGTACAAAGCACACAGAACGACCATTATTATTAGCCTAATCTTTCAATAAGGAGTTCGTCAATAGGTTTGATCAATTTGATGGCGGACCAAAACACCACTTCAAGAGTCCATTATTTCAATTATTTCATTGGTAATAATTACTTAAGCATCAATTTCCAACAAAAAATGACTAGCAATAACATGGAAGTATAAATTATTGATGAGGATACCAATTTCCATCGCCTCATTCACATCTCAAGTGTTGAAAATAACGTTTTACTTTGATTAACGTAAAGTTTATTTGGTAAGTTGGATTTCTAATTTGGTTTGGTTTTACTCCACCATGCAAGTTGTGGGCTTGAGCTTTTGTCAGACTCACTGGTCACATCGTCAGTTTGTGTAGTGTGTGACTACCAATTGCATCATGATGAATAACTTGAAAATCAGTTTAGGATAAACATGATACGGTGTACTAGTTGGGAATTTTAACAACTTGAAAATTAGTCTGTGGTGAATGTGATACGAGTGTATTAATTTCAGGATTTTTTGGTGTTATTAGCCCTTAATAAGTTGATTGGCCTTTCCTCGGTTTTAGCCTCGACTTGCCGTCATCCCACGTTCAGCCTTCGTGCAGATCCGTCGATGGCGCAAGCTGTGAGACTGATATACGTGAACGGATTTCTTGAAATTCGGTTTTTCTTCGATCCGGGGGTTGCGGGTTTGCCCCGGTCACGGTTTTTCCTTCGTCTATCTTCTGGTCCGGCGCTCGTTTCTCAACCTTGGGCCGAGTATGGCCTCCCAGAGAAATGGCCCTTCAGTAGGTTCATCTTGGGCTTTCACCTGACATGGGCCAATCTTTTTAGTCAAAGTTGGGCTTGGGCCCAATCAAGCTCATTCACAAGGTTGGATTGGATCTGACTGTTCTTCAGGCCTTAAACTTAACTTTGGATGACTATCCGGCTGGCATGCCATTTCAATATAAGATGGAATAAAAGGAGCAGAAAAGATGCTGACAACGGGAAATTGGTACGCATCTATCCAGGCTATACATGTGTTATGTGGATATCTCCAAAGTGATGGTTGCCAGAAATTCAATGGTTTTAATTAGCAGTTAAAATCCAATCGAGGAGGACTGATGGGCAATTAAATTGTCAAATTCAACTTCAGATAAAAAGTAAATGGACTCTAATATACCTTAAAGTCTCGAGGGCTTTTGTACAACTCGAATTACTAAGTAATGCAAAGTAAATTGGAAACACAAGAAAATTGCATGAAATCTTACTGAATTAAAACAGATGGCCTACATGGCTTACATTCTTAACAAATATGATTACCCAATGATTGAACTGAACATAAATGCTAATGTAGATGATTGGAGTGCATAGAGAAAGTAAAAAGTTGTAAAATAAGGTCGGAATGCTCTTATAAGCAAAGGTAAAAATCTTGGAATCAATAAACCTAATCTAATTTGAAATTCAAGTTCAAACTCAGATCTTATTTGAATTAATATGCTACAAATGATCTTCTCATCTTTGCATCTTTAGAGAAAAAAAATGTGTTTTTTGCAATTTTGTGGTGATGACGATGTCTTTGATTGATACTTAATTTGTCTTTTAATGGACCACTTTCCATTATGCATTATGATTTTCTCTTGCGAGAATCTCTAACCATCTTGACTTGCACGCTACTCTAGGGATGATTTGTAACTGCTTCCTATTCATTAGCGACGATTACCTGGTTGATGGATCATCCTTAACTTAGTCTTTAACTTTTGTGCATGCTTAGAGTCAGACTGATTGTCATCACACGTCAAGTACTTCACTTGAATAATGCCCAATTACGAACTATTTCATCGATGAACTTATCAAGCATGCTATTGATATGCTTTATAGGTCGAGTATACTATCATAGCCTACATGATAGATGGGCTTATTAGGCATTTTAAGATGAGCCTTATGGATCATGTGTATTGTGATGGCCAGGCCATTGGCTTCTTTATATTAGGGCCCAAATTTTTTGGCCTCTTGTCAATAGGCTGCCGAGTACTAGGATTAAAAAGAAAAGAGGATAAATGCATTGAAAGTTCTAAAATTTGTCCAAAAAAAAAAATACAATTGAGTTATTAAACTTTCGAAAAATATAATCATGTTCTAATTTTTTTCAAATTGGTGCAATCAAGTTCTTCTGTTAACTGTGTCCAATTTGAATAATGAAAATACTAACATGTCTTCTTCTTTTTTTCATTTTATATTTTGCCTTCTATCTAGCACTAACATAGTGGGGTTATTGCCCCGCCCTCAGTGACCCTCACTCAATCTAGGTAAGGGCCGCAACCGTAGCCAAGATCTAGGCAAAGGCCTAGGCTATGGTTGGCTTAGGTCGCCAGCCATTGGTTGAGGCATGGCAATCATGACCAACCCTCGCCCTACTATCAAGTTTTGTAATTTGATTTTACTTTTTAAGATTTATAGAACTCAAATATACTTTCATAACAAGTTTTAGGACTTCTTGTATATTTTTCCCAAAGAAAAAAGAAGATAACTTGGAGTTTATTAGGCCAAACTTATTTTCCTTGTGCATAATGGTATGATGAAATTAGAAGACTAAGTTTTTTCTTTTTCTTTTTTACAAGAAAGGCTCAATGTTCAGGGTGGGGGATCGCCAGCCAGCCAGTAAGGGCACGTTTGGTAACACTTCTGTTCTCGGGAACAATTTATTATCAGAAATGATTCTTTTTTATTCTGTCCCCGAGAATAATATCTAAATATTTTAAACCGTTTGGTAACTGTCCAAAATTTCAATTCCCGGAATAGAATTGCATTTGGTATCGTTCTGAAAATTTCTAATCCAAATCATTTTTTTATAATTTTATAATTATTTTATTACTTTTTTTTCCTTTTTTTTTATTTTCTTTCTCTTCTTCTCCTTCAAGGTCTGCCGGTCGCTAGCCTTAGGATGACCAGTGATTGGCCAGACGAGGGCCGGCGACCTCGCCGGAGCGTCGCCGACCCTCAGCGAGGTCGCGCCTCGTCGACCAAGCCTCGCCACAGCTGGGCGAGGCTCGGCCGAGCCTTGGCTGGGTGAGCAACCTCGCCCAAATCTAGCAAGACCGAGCTCACCCAACCGTTAGCAAGGCTCGACCTCGCGAAGGCCCAGCAAGGTCGAGCCCCACCGACGACTGGGCCAAGCTTCACTCGGCCAGATGAGGCTCGCCAATGGCCAAGGGAGGCCCGAGTGAGGCCCGCTTGGCCACCGGCGAGCTTGCTGGACCTCTCACTAGCCTGGCGAGCCTCCAACAAGCTAGCCAAACCTCGCCCAACCGGTCGCCGGCAGTGGGTGGCGGACAACGACGACAGTGGACGGCAACAGTGGCGGTAGTTGAAGAAGAAGAAAGAGGGAAAAAGAACAAGAAAAAAGAAAAGAGAGAAAATAGGTTGGTTGATTCTAGAATTGTTCCCAGAAACAAAGAATCAACTTTTTTTACTTCTCGATTCTGTTCTAAATCTACTTTCGGGAATAAAAAAAATAGAAATTTGTTCGTGGGAACAAAAATTTACCAAACGAATTTCTGTTCCAAATCTACTCCTGAAAACAAAATAATAGAAATTTATTACTATTTGGCAAGTTGCCAAACAAAGCCTAAAGCTATCATTCTTTCAAGTTAGCCATAGCACACAATAATAAAACATGTGGGAGTGGCTAGCATGACCATCATCCATAGAATGATGGTGTGATGATCAAAGCTTAGCCACAAGACTATTTCTAAGGGAACCATAAACTTTAACAGTTTTTTATTTTTATTTTTTTGACTCTATGTTTCTTTTTCTTTTTATTGACTTCTATGTTTCCTCGTTGCAAATTCAAATTGAGAGATGAAATCATAAGAGGGTTCACAAAATCAATTTTCATGAATATGAAGAAATAAAAATAATTTAGATACTAAAATATAATTACATGTAAAAAAATATCATCACTTACTAAAAATAAATCGTTAATATCATTATATAAATCTATCAAATTTAAAAGATGAAAACACTTAAAACGTTGGCTTAGTAGCTAATAACAAAATCATTGGTTTTTCATTCCTTTCGCATAAATCAAATTACTATAGAAGGACTCTCCGATGACCTAAAATTAAGATTAGTTAATTAATTATGCATAAAACAATTGAAGCAAAGAAAAGATCAAAATAAAATAATGAATTAGTAAAGAAAAGAATTTACCCTCTTGATCCAAATCTTGTAGATGAAGATATGTTGGGACCTAAAACATTATAGAATCAATCTTAGGATCCCGATTTAAAGCTAAAGTTAGAAATGATTTTCAATCAATTTTTATACAAATTTTACCTAATATAGCTTCCACGTTTGGTTCATTTAGAGATTCACATGACCTAGAGATACCTAACCTTATGTCATTTATACAAATAGAAAGTCAATTTATAGTACGGTATTTTATTTTGAAACAAAATAATAAAGAGTACTAGTAACAATTGAAAATCCTAAAATCCTGTTGATACCTAAATTTTAACTATCATATTTAATTCATTATCACATAAGAAAATTAAGGGTTGGTGGCCCCTGAACAAAATATTTGGCATCATGCATTTTAGTATCAATAGCATTACCCATTTGCATCAAGCATCTTTCAAGAAGCCAAAGGTGAGCTCGGTAAATGACATGATAGAGAATTGGTGGTCGAAAAGGGAGAGGTCATCTTGAAGTAAGATATTCACATCCCATGGACCGTATGCACGTAAGACAGGAATTTCACATGCTCGGCTACTTCGCGTCCTTTTCTATTTGAATAAGGATTTCGGATAGAGTGGCGGATTCAAGAGAACACGTGACCCGGTGAGACTAGGTTCGATCGTGGAAATATTTGTTGAAGTAGAGGGGAACATTTAAAAAGTAAGGTAAGGGTCCGTTTGTTTCGCGAAAAATAGGCCATTTCCGGAAAATATTTTCCTAGAAGTCATTTTCCAAGAAAATGACAATATTTTATAGTATTCAGCTAAAACCCGAAAATGTTTTGAAGAATATTTTCCGGTGTTCAGTAAGGAAAATATTTTCTAAGACTTCACCACTTAGGCATGCATCACTTACCGACCTATAAATCCATCAAATATGAACTTGCCTTTAAATCCAAGCAAACTTACTTCATATCTTTATTCCCTCATTGTCGCCAAACGATCATCTACTCTAAAAATTGTTCATATGGATTTTAAAAAGAAGCAAAAGATAAAAGAAGCAAAGCATGTACAGCCTTTATGAAAATCTTCCAGTTGAGTGGCATGTTCTCCCCCTGCATCTTTTGTATTCTAATAAACAAAAGAAAAAAGAAGCAAAGCATGTAGAACTCTTTGCTTGAGCAATGTACAACTACAGGGTAGAATAAATAAAGAAAATGATAAGCAAGAGTGCAGAGCGCGAGCTTGTAAGAAAGATAGCCATGGAGTTAGGAAATGTTATAGAAATCAGAACATAAACAAAAGGCTCTACAGCATTTGCATCGGAGAGAGTGAAAGTGGAGCTCGATTTGTATGTGCCTTTGAAACAGGGGAGTGTAATCAAACGTGCTGGAAAAAAATTTTGGGCAGAGTACAAGTATGAGAGATTACCCCATTTCTGCTATGCTTGTGGCAAACTAAGTCATTTTACCACCCACTGCAGTGAAATTCTGGTTGACGAAGACAAAATGGAGAACCTATGGTTTGGATTCAGGCTGAAAGCAGAAGCTAGGGAGTTTAGTCCTATTTGGAAGCTATTTTATGAAGACAAATGGGAGAACAGGGCAGCAGAGGAAGTCATACTTGAAACTCAAAACCTCTCGAACCAAATGGAGATCATCCAACCAGCATACCCCCTACCTAGTCATTCAGACAGAACTGAAAAGAGGAAGGAAGTGGACAGCGAGAGTTCAGGTGGCAATGAGGCAAGTGTTAATCCTTCTTTCTTGCTACTAACATGGCCTGATAAGGGGAAAGGTCCTCTATCCCACATAGGAAGAAAATCTGCAGAAACAACCCATAAAGAAGAAGGAAAAATGGTTAAATTAAGTGCTAAAAAGCAAAAGAGATTCAGCCCTTATGCTCTAGAAAAGGATATGCAGTTATTAATTGATGAAACTCAGCTGTTAGAAATCCCTGTCCAAGTGGTGAAAGGAGAGGGTCAATGGGCTTTGGTGGCTAGCCCTAATAAGCCATCGAGGTACCAATGAAAATCTTAAGTTGGAATTGTTAGGGGTTGGGCAATCCCTGACAATTCAAGAACTTAGAGCCCTAGTGGCTCGTGAAAGGCCCAATGTAGTCTTCTTGATGGAAACAAAAAACAGGGAACTAATGGTGTAAAGGATAAAGAAAAGGTTAAATTACCGATTTCTTTTTGTTGTGAATCTAGAAAGTATTGCTGGGGGGCTTGCACTAATGTGGAATGAAGACATAACATTAACAATCGATTCTTTAGCTGCTGATTTTATTAATGCTACCTGCAGATGGGAGACAAACAAAACAATTATGAGACTCACACTAATCCATGCCCCGTATACTTTTCAGAAGAGAATGATGTTGTGGGATGAACTAAGACACATTAAGTCTTGCAACTCTCTTCCTTAGATGTGCGTCAGTGACTTTAATGAAGTTCTCTACCATTGGGAGAAAGTTGGAAAAAGAATGGTGGAAAACATTACCAGATGCTGGCATTCCGAGAAGTTATAAATAATTGTTCATTGATGGATTTGGAGGGAAAAGGTTGTGCATTTACATGGTCAAATAATCGGGAAGGAGAAGATTACATCAAAGAACGACTTGACCGGGCATTATGCAACATGGAATGGAGGGTTTCTTACCCTGAGGCTGAAGCTTTCGCTTTTCCAGCAGTAGGATCCGATCACAGCCCCTTGTTGGTGTCATTATTAGTTGAAAGGGTGAGACGAAGAAAGGAATTCAAATACGAAGCTTTCTGGGCAGAAGACATAGAATATGAGGACATCATTAAATTAGCTTTGGCAGAATCCAGTGCAGAAAATCTGAGTTGGGAACAAAAACAACATAAGGTTACAAGAACCCTTCTGGAATGGAGTAAAAAATTCTTAAATGCCCACAAACAAATCAAAATTCTCAAAGCTAAATTAGTATCCATCACAAACAATCAAGAGGCTGATCACGAAAGGGGAAGAGTCCAAAGCATCAAACGAGAAATTGAACAACTGTGGAAACGAGAAGAGATGTATTGGGGAATGCATTCGAGGATCATGTGGTTGAAGTGGAGCAATAGAAATACTAAATACTTTCATGCCACAACAATACAACGTCGACAAAGAAATAAAATCTCCATGCTCCAGCTGCCAAATGGTGAGTGATATAGAGACACCGAGAAATTAAAAGAGGTGACAATTCAATTCTTCTCTGATTTATACAGCACGGTTGGTCTCCGTAACTTCTACTTAGTGATAGACCAATGTCCTACACTAGTCCAAGAGGAGATGAATGAAGCATTGATAGAAAAAGTTACACTACAGGAGGTCAAGGATGTTGTCCTTCAATTAGGAGCAATCAAGGTTCCGGGGCCGGATGGTTTAAATGGTCAGTTTTTCCGCAATCATTGGATGGACATCCAAAAGGATCTATTAAGGTTGGTAGGGGATTTTATGGAGACAAATCAGTTCAACCCAGACTTTAATAGAACCCAAATTTCCTCATTCCAAAGGTCCCATACTCGGAAACACTTGATCAGTATAGACCAACTAGCCTTTGCAATTTTACTTATAAAATCATCTCTAAGGTTTTGGCAAATCGCTTAAAGCCCATTCTTCCAAAATTGATCGAAATGGAATAGAGTGCGTTTGTTAAAGGGCGACAAATCCAGGACAACATTCTTATTGTTCAGGAGGTGCTCCACCAGTTAAGAATAAGGAAAAGAAAGAAGAAATTTCAAGCTGTGTTGAAGCTTGATATGAAAAAGGCATATGATGGAATTGAATGGGACTTTTTTTAGGCTTGTATGTTGAAGATGGGGTTTTATTAGAAGTGGGTCTCATGGATTATGCATTATGTGACTTCATTCTCTTTTAGTGTCAAGTTTAATGGAGAATCGTTACCTTATTTTCAGCCATCAAGGGGACTTCGTCAATGTGATCCCCTTTCCCCTTATCTCTTCATATTAGTAGCAAATGCTTTATCTCTTTTTATGAAAAAAGCAGTTGGGGAAGGGAGAGTGAAAGACATAAAACTAAACAGCAATTGCCCAACTCTATCTCATCTCTTATTTGCGGATGACTCGATATTCTTTTTGGATGGAAAGGTGAAGGAATGCCAACATTTGGCTGATGTTCTTAACCAATACTACATGGCTACTGGTCAAGCAATCAATTTGAACAAGTCCGGGATATTTTTTAGTTCGTGATGTCCTCAGACTTTAAGGAGAAACATGACATGGGAATTGAGAGTACCGGAAATTGATAAAACGGGGAAATATCTAGGCATTCCGTCGGATTGGGGAACATTTTAAAAACAAATGTTTGCTTGGATATTGGCTAGAGTGAATATGAAGCAAGAAGGATGGAAGGAAAAGTTGATGTCCAAAGCTGGGAAAGAAGTTCTATTGAAAGCAGTCATTCAAGCATTACCACAATATGCGATGTCCATCTTTAAGATTCCAGTCTCCATCTATAAAGCTATAGAGAAAAAAATTGCTTCCTTTTGGTGAAAGAACACTAAATCCAAGGTTGGAATTCATTGGAAAAGTTGGAATGTGCTGAAGATGAGAAAGGACCAGGGAGGAATGGGTTTTAGAGATCTAATCACATTCAATAGAGCAATGCTAGAAAAACAGGCTTGGCGATTGATAGAAAACCCCTCGTCTTTATGGAGTAAACTATTCAAGGGACTCTATTTCCCTTCTACAGATTTCTATCATGCCAAGACAGGCCATTTGTTACGCCCCGAACCTCGAGCGCGCACACATCCCTTGGCGGTCGATCAAATTGCGACGTTCCCAGGACGCATCGCCGACCTATTCGTTTCATGCACATGTAGAAGCGAACTAATAATTACCCAACCAACCATCAAACACTAAGATAGTAAAAACACATGCCAACACTCTTTCACAAAAACACACTTTATATACATGCCAAGTTAACCTAAGGGTTCATATTAACAAGTCTATATCCAAAAGAAAACCCTAGGCCACCTACGCTCCAGACCCTCCAACCTTGGGCTCCAAGTTCTCCATCTAAGGACCTGAAAATATTTAACCACGACAGGGTAAGATAAATCTCAGCGAGTCAACACCCTAAACCCGATTAGAACGAGAATTCACTCAAAGGCATTATAAAGATGCACCATATAGGACTTACCTCGCATTGGCGCGTTCCTGCACATTAGCTCATCACATATATCATATGCATACAGCAAATGCATTTCATAACTAGAACACATCAATTTATCTTTCAAACAAGCACATGGGTCCCGATTATAAGATCAAACCGTTATGACACGTCCCATTCCGTACCACACAATTTTGTCCCATAATCAGGCGCGGCTATCTCAATCACTCAAGCGTATCCCAATTATTTACAACCCATCGGCCATGGCCAACTCAACAGTCGGCGGTCATCCGGCATAACCGGGCGTCGTCCCACTCCATCGGGCACGGCAATGTCTACATTTAGAAGGCATTTCATAAAAGAGCATCGGCCCAGCCTCCATTGTGACCGGCATCCGTTGACAATGGGCATCTGAACTTAATCAGGCATCGTCCCGCATGAACACATCAAGACGAGTTCCGATAGTGACCACACGCACATCCAGATTTGGCCAAGAATACTGTGCTTTGCATTCAAATGCTTCAATTTCAAATAATGGACTTAGCCAATTTTATTCGTATTAAAAATCATCCCAGTAAAATAATTGTGCGTGATTACACATTTAAATTGATCCATAAACACAGTACGCTCCTATTTTAAAATTCCATGATTTTATATAGTACATAAAATATTTTTTACGTCAAAACTCGATACCCGGTATTTTTCTAATTAAATGCCCATAAAATCAATTTTTGCAATAATAATCAAAAATCATCACCAAGCACCCAACTGCATAATTAAGTAATCAATTTCACAAAAATTCAACCACGAAGATCAGCATAAAATTCCACTAACCGACTATCTTGGTACAATTTACACTAATTAAAATTAATTAAATAAATTGTAATTAATTAAATAAATTGTAAATTATTTAGACTAATTTACTTAATTAATTTAAACAAGCTAACCGAACTAACCTAATTGAGCTAACTAAACTAATCTAACTAGGCTAACTATATTAATCTAATTAAGCTAACTAACTAACCTAACTAACCACCTAACTAATTAGTCTATGTAACTAACTAACCTAACTAACTTAGTTACACTAACTAACTGACCAATAATCCTTAATTAACCCTAAACTAATCCTACTAAGTACAATTAACTTCCTAATCCAAGATTAGGGCGTTAACTCACCGGATTAGCAAGAAGTTGGGTCCACAGCGACGGTGGCACGAAAGCGGTGAGGAACCGTAACTACGACGTCACCAACAGAGGCCAACCAAGGCTGAAAAACGGCCAACCAAGTCTCATCCCTAAGCTGAGATTCGGTTCTGCTTGCTGGCTGGGGCTGGCTGGACACGACGCGGGGACGGCGAGGGTGAGTTGGCGGCCTGGTCGCGGGTGGTTGGCTTCAATGAAGCGAACGGACAGGCGACAAGGCTGGCGATCGGGCGAGCTACGCTAGGCGGCTAGCTGGTGGACTGCCAGGTGGAGCTGCTACTTAGCGGACACGGGCTGGAGTCAGGACAGATGACTAGAACGGGCAGCTGGTCCGGCAGAGTTGGCTGCCGGCTAAAGCAGAAGAGTGGGCGACAGCAAGAAAACAAAAGGGAAATGAACATGAAAGGGAAATGGAAAAGGAGAAGAAGGAGAAGAATAAGAAGAAGAAGAAGAAGAAGAGGAAGAAAGTTGAAGAAGGGAGGGGTTCGACTAGGCTCACGCATGGGAGGGGGACAAGGGGGAAAGAAAATCCAACTTGTGGCCAATGAGATTTCAAGCAAAATATCAAGCCACTTGAGTGCCCAAGCCTCCAAAGTCTTCAGCCATATAAGTCAAGGCATCAATCAATAGCCAATTTCTCTCCAAATCTTCACAAACAAAGGCAATTTGGTGGCAAAAAATCCCTCCAAGGCCGCCTATACGAATTTCTTCCTATTTTCTTTTAATTCCTCACCAAATCAAGTCATTTCTGTGGCCCATATTCCCATGGCAACAACCCATACGAATTTCCCTTCAACTCTTCACATAACAATTCATTTAGGTGGCCAAATAACCAAGCAAAGCTGGTCATCCGAATTTCCTCCTATTTAATTTTGCCGAATTCGATTTTTCCGCAAAATTCCGGGCTCGATGGAATTTTCCCAAAAGATGAGACGAAATCCTAAAAATAAATTGTGACACGCTCAAACGTTCAATTCCCGAAACCGAATTCAATTTCGTGGTTAAAATCGACCGAACATGATTTTAGTGCAACCCAACCTACCGGGTAGCTTTTAGGGATTTTAGCGCGTTTGACCTGTGATTGATAATTTTCGATCCACATTTGTGCATCTTCAACTCGTCGGCGACTCTCGGTTGTCGTAAAAATCTCAAGGTTTCAATTACGGGTACCGAGTACAGAATCGGCAGAAAATCGAGTTAGTGTCATTCGACGCAAATTTCGCAACCATGTGGAATCACTCACAATTTAATTATGTGATTCCGTCGAATCGACCTATATCCGATCACTAATCGATTATAATAGTGCCGTATTGACCTTTGCCGATTATCACAGTCAAGCAGTCGATTTCTGATCGAATTCTCAAGTCTGTCGCGTTTATATCCCTTAACAGCTTCACCTAATAGATCAGTTAACTTGTGAGTGGCCAACTCAGAGAAAAAGGACCATAGGCACGTCGACGAAATGCCCATTTCATATTATCGAGATGGGGTCGAAAATTCAGGATGTCACACCATCAATTATCATGGGGATGGAAAAGTCTACTAAGTGGTAGAAATGCTATTTCAGGCTTAGCACTATGGTCAGTAGGTAATGGAGCATCGATTAAAATATGTGAAGATAGATGGTTAAAGCGAGGCACAATCCCAGGCCCAGCCAATCAAGACGATCCCCTGATGGTAGCCGAACTCATAGATACGAACAGTTCAACATGGAAAGAAGAACGCCTTCAAAACTTGTTCGAAGACAAAATTGTAAGTGAAATTTTGGCAATCCCCTTACCATCGGACAGAAGGGCAGATAAATGCATTTGGATGGCGACCAAATCAGGCAATTACTCAGTAAAAAGTGGGTATAATTAAATCAAAAGTTTGGAAGACTACTCAACCCACACATCAGCCTCATCTTCATATCAAAAACCCAAAGAACCGTGGAGCAAAATTTGGAGTCTACGCACCCTCCCCAAAGTTAGAGTGTTTATGTGGAACTTATGTCAAAATGCCCTCTCTACTAAAGAGAATCTAGCTATAAGAAGAGTCTTACTCGAGCCGTGGTGTCCCCTATGCAGAGCGTCCCCCGAATCAGCAGAACATTTGTTCTTACTCTGCCCCTGGACCCGTGAAATATGGTCAAATCATCTTCTCCATATTCAAATACAAAGCACAAGATTAAGGAGTATAGATTGCTGATTTATGGAGTATAAAAGCCACCTGTCTCACGCTCCCCAACCCGAAATAGTAGCTGAAGCTCTCTGGCTCATCTGGAAACAGAGGGACGCAGCATTTTTCCGAGCAAGGAAGCCAGATCCGCAGGGCATAGTGGCTAATATGCTCCCATCACAGCAAAAATTAACAGATCAAGCTTCATCGCAGCGGCAAAATACCAGAAGAGGTAACAAAGAACCTGTAAGATGGAGACCGCCAGACCCAAGATGGGTGAAAATTAATGTCGACGGAACCTTCACACCAGGGACTAATGACGGATCTGTAGCAAGGGTGTGCAGGGACGAGAATGGCGTGTTGCTCGGTGGTTTTG
Organism: Eucalyptus sp. ANBG9806169; assembly: GCA_014182395.1. Lineage (NCBI taxonomy): Eukaryota > Viridiplantae > Streptophyta > Magnoliopsida > Myrtales > Myrtaceae > Eucalyptus > Eucalyptus sp. ANBG9806169. The sequence goes on along the minus strand of CM024574.1, from coordinate 16,241,333 downwards.
CTCGCACGATTAAGGCACAATCCCCCTTACATGTTGAAACCCTAGCTGTATGTGAAGGTTTGGAAATGGCAGCGAAGTGGAGAAGGGAAAAAGGGTCAAATGGGGCTGCTGTTGAGTCTGACTGCTCCACAGTAGTTTAAACGATTTTGGGGATAGATCCTCCCCCTTGGGAAGTCAACCAAATAGTGTAGATGGGCTGGGCTGCACTAAGTTCTATTCCTGGATTAAAATTGACCCATGGATCGAGAGAGCTAAATAAAACCGCGGATTGGGTTGCAAAAGCCCAACTCTGCCAATCTCTACCTCGGAATTGGGTCTCTCGTCCCCCTTAATCTCTTTTGGATGTTCTTTGTTCTGAAGCCCATTTGGGTTGTTCCTCTAATTTTACTACTTGAAATGAAATGAGGAATTCTTCGATCAAAAAAAAAAAAAAAAAAAAACACTCAAGGTCCAAGAGCCCCATCCCAATAGAACAATTCTAGTTGCTCTAAACAGCCTGTTGAAGACTCCAAAAATTCCCTTGCCACCTGCAATTCAGACCGCCGGAGAAATCACAGAAGTAGTAACTCACGATCTCTACAGCACAACAGCTCCCGGCCCCGTTTGTTAATACTATGATTGCATCAGACACTCCACCAAAAATTGTTTCCGTATTCGAGACGCAATCCGTGCTCCGATTGCAAATGTTGCAGCCGGCCCGAGTTCAACCTGAAAAGAGGGTTGGATGGTTGATTTCGGAGCCTCATATCATTTTACAAGTGATCTCTCTAATTTATCTCTGCATAGCGAGTATGAAGGGCCGGATGAAATAATCATTGGCGATGACTTAGGTTTCAGTATCACTTACATTGGCTCTACTACATTAAATTAGCCGCATAATTCCTTTCAATTTCTAATGTTTTGCGTACTCCTCACATAACCAAAAATTTAATTTCGGTTTCACAATTTTGCCATACAAACCAAGCCTCAATTGAATTTTTTGCCTCATTTTTTGGTGACGGAACTTCGCACAGGGGCGACGCTACTTTGAGGAGAACTTAGAGACGGCGTTTTATCAGTGGCCGCCATCCTCTTGACAGCCACATGTCTCACACATAGCCTTGGTTGGTGAGCAGACGCGAGCAACTACGTGGCACGATCGGTTGGGAGGATTGAAATGGATCAAATTTTCGATTTTTAGGACTTAAATGACTTACACGTATGAAGGATAAAAGTTTTAAAACTTCTCATATCATCCGAGTAGCACCGACATCAACACGCAATACGCGACATGACACGACACGATACGCTGACACGTTGTTTCTCAAAAAATAGATAATTCTGACACGTTGGAACAAGTTGTATATTAAATGTATATTTTATATATAAACAATAAATTATTATTTTTATGATTATTTCAATCAAATTAATATGATTCAAATTCACAAATAAAAAAAATAAGAAAAAAATCCTATAATAAATTTACACTAAAAACACTAATCCATAAATTTATTAATATCCTTTATTGTTTTAATTTGACAAATTCAACTTTATTTCAATAAATTCATAAAACTTGGAAAGAAAAAAACAAGTAATTCATATTCTAGACTTGCGTGTCGGGTCGTGTCGAAAGAAAAAAAGAAAAATCTTGAAGGTAAATTATGTATCTCAGAAAGTGAGAGTCAAAAGAAAAGAGAATAAAATATTAGGCTTTTCTTCTTTCCTAATTTATTATTTTTATTAATGATTTTTATTTTTTCACATATATATTTTGACTCTTCATTTATTGAAAAATTTTAAAATTGATCTTGCATGTCGGAATCATGTGTCGGAAATTCGCATATCGGAATTCCGACTCGAGTGTCGAAGAGTGTCGGAAAAATTGATTAGATGTCGAATTTTCCAACACATGTTGACCTAGTGTCGGAGAGTGTCCGAAAGTATCGGAGAGTGTCAGACATGTGTCGAAGCGTCCGACATGACACGAAAACTCTCGGAGAGTGTTGATGTTTTTTAGCCTATCATGAGCCCATCTCTCCTCCATTGCTACTCTTTTCTTCTCCTGTCGCCAATTGTTATCGGGTTGTTTCAGACTGTTAATATTGATAATTTTTACTATTATATAAAGCAAAAAAAATCCTCCGACTTTTATAAGCTCATGCATCATTTTTTTTTCCTCAAATATCCTCAATAACTTATGTTACAAATATTATGTCCTTGGAAAATTGCATCATCTACAATTTATATTATCTCCCACATAACAATAACCAATAAAAAAAAATGATCAAATCTTAGGATAATTTTCTATTTCCAGTGATACATGTATGATCTCCTTGCGATGTGTACTTTCTAACAGTATGTTTTCATCCATCTCTTTGATTTAGATAATTCTTTGTAGGACATTTTTGCTTAATATTTCGAATGCCGATTTCTTGCATACACCCGGCAAAATGGGTCATAAACCCGTATTATGACCCATTTTTAGTTAAATGGGTCATATATCGGTCAAATGAAAGTTAAATATGGGTCAAAAATGGGTTTGAGAAAGTAATGCACAAAAAGAAATGGGTCTAAATGGGTTATTCCTAATAACCCACTTTGAACCCATGGGTCATGGCCTTATTTAATTTTATAAAATGTTTTTTTATAAAAAATCGAAATTATAATTATTTTTCATATTTCAATTTTTTTTCTTTTTTTTTTTTCTTGTTTTTTCTTTTTTCTTTTTCTTTTTTCTTTCTTTTTCTTCCTTCTTTAGCCGATGGCCGGTAGGGCCACGGCTGGCTGCCGGCCGGCGACAGGCCAGGCGAGGCTTGAGCTCGCCGGCACCGAGCCTCGCCAGCAGGTCGTCGACGACTGGCGAGGCTCAAGCTCACCGGCGTCGAGCAGGGCCTTGGCCTCGCCAGATCGGCGAGATCGAGCCCCGCCCGACGCCGGCGAGCTCGAGCCTCGCCAGATCTAGCGAGGCTCAGCCTCGCCTGACACTGGCGAGCTCGATCTCACCTGTGGCCGGCCGAAGAAGAAGAAAAAAAGAAAAGAGAAAAGAGAAAAATAAAAAATAATTATTAAAAATAAAAATTATATTTTTAAAAAATAAAAATATTAATAATTATATTTAAAAATAAAAATTCGATTTTTTTAAAAATATTTTTAAAAAAATTATAAAAATTTTCCATTAAATTTGTATTGCATAAAAATTGTTAAAAATTTTGTATTGCATAAAAATGTTTTAACAATTAGCATATAGTAGAAGTGGGTTTTCCTAGAATATTAATAGGTTTTAGCAATACGGGTCGGGTCAGGTATAGGTCGGGTCGGGTATGGGTCATTTGATTTACACTACATGAATATGGGTCAAAACGGGTTAAATGGGTCGAATATGGGTCGACCCATTTTCGACCCAACCTAAACTTGACCCGACCCAACTATTTGCCACCCCGATGTAACACGTAACGAGTGTGCACATTCGCTAGTATCCATCATATAAACTTTATCAAATCACACTGATCATTCATACTTGACAGAAAGGTAACAGGAACTTTGGGGAAATTGTATTGTCTGACTTGTATTCAATTATGCTATTACATTGTACATAAATAGCGTAAGAAGGAAAAAGTAAAATAGGAAAAGTAATATACATGAATCGGAGTTTCCTATTTACTAATATTTACTAGAATCAATTATATACAGAATCAATTCTAAGATCTTCCAACACTCCCCCTCAAGCTGGTGGCCTATATATGTCAAGGACACCTAGCTTGCTTAATAGAAACTTGTGCTTTCTTTGGCAGAGCGGCTTAGTGAAAATATCTGCTGGTTGATCCGCTGTTCCGATGCCTTTTGTTACGAGAACTCCCTCTTTGATCTTGTCACGAGTGAAGTGACAGTCAACTTCTATGTGTTTTGTTCTTTCATGAAAAACTGGGTTTGCTGCTAACTTAATTGTAGCATCATTATCACAGAACAATTCATTTGGTCCACTGACCTGTATTCCCAAATCAGAAAGAAGTCCTCGTATCCAGATTATTTCGCAGGTAGTTTTCGCCATGGCTCGATATTCTGATTCGGCCAACGACAATGACATGGTGGATTGCTTCTTTGTCTTCCACGAAATCAACGTCTTTCCCAGTTTGATACAAAAACCGGTGATGGATCTCCTAGTCATTGGACAAGTAGCATAATCAGTGTCACAAAATGCTGTCATCCCCATATTGCATTCACGTGATAGAAATATACCGAGTCCTGGACACCCCTTCAAATATTTTACAACCTTCAAGGCTGCATTCATGTGTGACTCCTTTGGCATACGCATGAATTGGCTGAGTATCTGAACTGCATAGCATATATCAGGTCTTGTCATGGTAAGATATATCAATTTTCCAACAAGCCGTTGATACCCTGATGAATCCTTAAGTAACGGATCCCTGTTTAATGAAGGGGAATTGAGATTATACTCATGTGTTGTCAATTTGACATTCTGTTCAATGGGAATTACTGCTGGCTTGCAACCTGATAATCCGGCTTCGGAAATGATTTGCAAGATAAATTTTCTCTGACTAAGGGAAATTCCTTTTTCAGACCTTGCAATTTCAATGCCAAGAAAATATTTGGGAGGTCCCAAATCTTTGATGTGGAAAGTAGAGTGCAAATATTCCTTGAATCTTGCAACATGGGAATCATTATTTCCCATAATCAAGATGTCATCAACATATATCAGCAAATAAATCGACAATCTTCCCGCATTTCGTGTAAATAAAGCATAATCATGCTTGGAATGTTGAAAACCAGCATTGGTTAACGCAGCAGTAAACTTGGCATACTATTGTCTAAATGCCTATTTTAAACCATACAAGGATTTGCGAAGACGACATACCCAATACTCCCCCTGTCTGCGTAATCCTTGAGGAAGATCCATGTAAATTTCTTCATCCAAGTCTCCATGAAGAAAGGCGTTGTGGACGTCCATCTGGTGTAAGGACCAATTTTGTACTGCTGCAACAAATAGAAAGGACCGTACAATAACTTCCTTCGCGACTGGGGAGAATGTCTCGTGGTAATCGAAACCTTCTCTTTGGGTAAAGCCTTTGGCCACCAACCTAGCTTTGTAACGTTCTATGGAGCCATCTAATTTGAACTTTATCTTGTAAACCCATTTACATCCGATCGGCTTTCTATGTGGTGGTAAGGGAACAACATCCCAAGTATTATTCTCCATGAGTGCGGCAAGTTCAGATTCCATTGCATGCCGCCATTTGGGATCTTGTGCCACCTCATCAAAAGAGGATGGCTCACGTTCCTCTGAAATTCTACTGATACAACACATATGTTCTCCCGATAACCGATTGAAAGAAACATAGGATGAAATCGAATATTGTGTACCTAAAGAGTTTGCTGCAGAACATAGATAATCCTTAGTCCATGTGGGCGGACGTGTTTGTCTTCCAGAACGACGGGGTAGCTCATCCATTTGTTCAGAAGCCTCGGATGATATTTTCATACTGTTGTTGAGTGATAGTCTGCTGAGATGTTTCACCACCCTTTTGTGCAGTGACCTAATAGACTAAAGACTCCTTTTCCCTTTTATTATTGGGTTTCCCATGTAGTTTCCAACATGTATCAACAATGTGGTGTGGACGTTTGCAATATTCACAATATTTATTTTTAATTTTTGAATTTTGCCCACTGACCTTGCCTGTTGTCGTGGTAAAACGGGTGCCGTTGGATGCTTTGTAGACCGGCGTTGACGTGGCGAAATACTGGCCGTCCGATCCAGCCGGATAGCTCATCAATTTGTAGCCGTCCGATTGCGCGCGACGATCCCAACCATTCGCCGCAAAGAACTGATCTGGACCGTCCGATCCAACTCTTCTATCCAAGCCGTCCATCCGTGAAGACCTAGGGTAATCTTCGTTGCTCCTCGACGCCGCAGCCACGAAAGCCTTTTCTCTCGGTTGTGCTGCGGCTCCGAGGTTCCCTCCTATTCCGGCAACGGTCTCCGTCGAAACGAAGCCCGTGGGGAACGTTGCGAAGCCCGTTCCTTCACCGATCCGAGCAAGTTTGTTCACGGCGGCCCTCTGGTTTTCATCTTGCACGGCCAATTGGAAGATTCGGCCAAGCGGTGGTTGAGGATCCATCGCAAGAATCTGCGATCAAAAACTGGCGTGAGTGTCATTCAAGGTAAGTAGGAATCGAGTGGCTTTCTCCTTTTCCTTGATTGCATGATATTGACGGAGAGTGGCTTCTGGCCCCTCCAATTTGTCCTCGGCCACTTCAATCTCGTTCCACAGGGCTAATAATCGGTTGAAACAGGCGGTGACCGAAAGGTTCCCCTGTTTTAGCTCGGTTAGGGCTTGTGTTAACGAGAAAACCCTAGCCCTATCTGATTTCCCGTACATCTCCTGTATGTTATCCCAGTATTTCTTCGAATCTTCGGTCGGAGGAAGACTGGCGGCGACATCGGGTGCCAAGCAGTTCCTGATCCAGGAGCGCACCAGTTGATTGCAGTGATTCCAGTGCCTTTGCAGTCGTTCATCCGTCAGGTAAGGTATTGTTCCATCAATAAAACCATCCTTGGTTTTGGTAACGAGGGCACGTCAAAGATCGCGGGCCCAAGCGTGATAATTCGTTGTTCCAGTAAGCTGCTGGGTAACCAGCCACAGCTCCGGCCCGTTCGCCGGCGAAGTGTAAAGTGGATCTCCAAGCTCCGGCCGTCCTCCGTTGAATGGAAACAGGTAAGGGGGTGGAACCGGGTAGGGTTCAATTCCGTGACCCAATGTGAATTCGGTTCTGTGACCCGCAGTTGCCTGACCCGACTCACCAGTCGGGTTGGTCCCATACGAATATTGGGGCCATGGTGTGGCGTACCACTGGGCTGGAGGCCAGTAGGTTGGCCCTGGAATCTGCACTGAAGCAGGAGCAGGTGCGGAGGCAACATTGGTTACCTGCTCTTCTCCAGTCGATCCATCTGGATGAGAAGATGTGATCATCTGATTCTGATTCTGGGTTGATGAAGCTTCTACTGAGGGATTCATAACCTCTTTGTCTTTTGTCATGGCACCAAGGATGAATTCCTAATTGCTTTGCTAATCTGTTCTGCAGGAAGGGATCCTCAGTTACAGATCAAAAGGAAGCGATGGCAATTCAAGAAAGGTCGCGGAAGCTAGGGCAGGAAACAGGGCTCTAATACCATGACAAAAAGGTAACAGGAACTTTGGGGAAATTGTATTGTCTGACTTGTATTCAATCATGCTATTACATTGTACATAAATAGCGTAAGAAGGAAAAAGTAATATACATGAATCGGAGTTTTCTATTTACTAATATTTACTAGAATCAATTATATACCGAATCGATTCTAAGATCTTCCAACAATACTTTTAAAGGAAGTGCAGTTTTAATAGGTAATTTAGAGAGTCGAACCGGGAGGGATGAAGAAAAATTAGCTTTGAAAATATATAAACGAGGTTTATAAACATATGATTCAAATTAGAGTTTAAAATATGAGGAGATAGCGCCCACCTCCGATAAGGATTTGACGTAGCGTATAGACCAACCCCCCTTAGGACGAGCAATGCCCATGGAAAAGGTGGCGATGCCTTTGTCCAACTCCTTAGGCTGTTGCTTGCCCTCAATGAGACTTCCTAAGCCCTTGCCGGTGATGGCAAGGTCACAGCAAGGTCGGCGCCTCCTCTCTAATTTTATTTCTTATTTTGTTTTCCATCGTCACTTTTCCTTTAGTAATATATGCATATATTTTTTTTACTAACTTTAGATTGATTAAAAAAATAGAAAAGCAAAAGTTAGGTAGGTGAGAAAATTACAATAACTAGTGGCGATTAGCTAATCTATACATTAGATTATAAAAAATAAAAATTTTTTACCATCTCAAGATTGAATTGTTTTGGGTCGAAGTTCCAAAATTTGTGAAGGAAATTTAGCCTGTGTAGAAGGGTCGATCTCAACGAGTTCGATCGATATATCACCATGACAGAAAAAAAAAAAAATGTTATCATATATCAGATAATAACCTTGTAAAAAATATTAACAGCACTTGGACATTTAAATTTCTAGTGAAGATAGGACAGGAAATTCATGAATTTTGCTTTATCCTATATCACCATGACAGAAAATAAAAAATATATTGGATAATAACCTTATAAAGAATATTGACTACACTTGGTTGTTTGAATTTCTAGCCGATATAGAACCGGATAAGATAGAACATGAAATCCAGGGATTTTGCTTTATCTTATCATTATTTAGTAAATCACAATAATAAAGCCGAATACTTTTATATCATATCACATCCATTATTTGGTATTAAGGCATATCGATACAAATAAACCTGAAAATGCACAAACGAAAATGGTAAAAATTTCTTATGATTCACTGCTAAAGAATCACAAATGCAAAAATAAAGATAACCTTCGTCAATTATTGCAGATTCTGTTTATTTCATGAAAAATGTACCATTCTAATTCGGGAAGTCATTTTTTAGTAAAATGACAATACTTTCCAATATTTGGCTAAAACCTAAAAATAAATTAGAAAATATTTTCTACCATTTGGTATAGAAACCTAGAGAACATTATAAAAGAAATTACATTTTTAAAAAAAAATAATTTATTTTTTCTTTTCTTTTTCTTTCCTTTCCTTTTTTTTTTTTTTTTTTTATTTGCTTCTTCCTTAGTCAATCGCTAGTCTCAAGCGAGGCTCCACCTCGCCAAATCCGGCGAGCCCGAGCCTCATTGAAATTTGGCAAGCTAGGCGAGGAAGCCTCGCCGGCCCACATGCCCGAGGCCATTTCAGCCAGCAATTTCAAGAAACGGACCAGGGAGGTAAAGAAAGCAAAGTCGCAGATCCATCACGAAGCTTCAATTCCTCTTCCAATGGGCTTTCGAGCCCATACCTGGCCATGGAGGCGTGAGCAAATTTCTTGAGGATAGGTTTCACGTACAAAAGGAGTAGCCTCGCCTCGTCAGATCCGTCGAGTTAGGCAAGGCTCAAGTCTCGCCGAGGTCACCAGAACCTCGCTAGGCCAAATTTGGCAATGCTCGAGCTCACTTGTGGTCGATTGTCACCGTGGCCATGGCTAGCAAATAGCTAAGGAAGAAGCAAAAAGAAAGAAAAAGTATAAATATAAATAATTAAAATTTGAATTATTTAAAAAAAAAATTATAAGAATGTACTTTCTTTAACCAATGACCTAAACTCGAGCATCGAGGACCTACGCACGACCTTTCTGGACTCGATCCTGTGTGTCGAGGACCAAAGCTCGAGCGTTGAGGTCGAGCGTTGGAGCATCGGACACGGGCACCAAGGGTTCAGGCTCGGCCATTAGAGACCTAGTCCAAAATGCCAAATTTCGAGAATAACATTGGGATTTTCGTGCCCAAAACTAAAGTACCAGTCATAATTTAAAAAACATTTTCCGATTTATTCAAAAGGAAATCATCTCTGTAAATATAAGCTTTGATAGAAAAATCTTTTCCGTTAATCTGAAAAATATTTTTCATTGAATCATTTTCCTAAACGAATCTACCGTTGTAAAATGAGAAAAATATTTTCCACAAAACAAACAAATCTCTTAAACAAAAAATAAAATAGCTCATTACAGCATTCTAAAGCCACGGGATTCAATTATGACAAGAAATGTAAACGAGTTAAGGCAACATTTTATTACGTCTTAGATAGGAACCAAACATATGACAGGATAAATTTTAACTCTCGTCTTCGGTTCCCATACTATCCGATCTCCTAGGTCTCAAGACAGTTGTCGCCTAAAACGTTGTTCTGATGAAGTTCCTACATCGACTTGGTTCGAACACCTCAATCGTATCCAACTTTTATTGTGGCCCCAGTTTATAGGAGACACATGTATCTAGCCGCCGAAACTTCGTTCGAAACAAGAAAGGTTTTGAAAAAGAGAAAAACAGAACGAGTTCCAACGGTACGAAGACAACATAACGTGCCCATCCGAGGACGAATATTAATAAAAAAAAAATAACGACAGCAGCAGACAAGCGGCTCGAAACCAGCTCCTGACTTCCGGCGTGGTCTCTCCCCACGCGCCCCGAGACGCGCGTCCTCCGCTCTTTTCAATTTTACTTTTTCTTCTTTTACCCGATTTCCAGGTCGTCATCCAACCAAACGCAGCTTTAGCGCAAAAAGAAATAATTAATCCCAAGAAAAACTCAAAATTAATATATCTATAATAAATTTATTCAAAATTATTTTTAAATTATAAAAAAATTATCAAAAATCTCAAACTAATATATTTATGACAAATTTATCATTTATTAATTTATGTTAAATTAAATTAATACCACCAAAAACTATAAACAGTATATATATATATATATATATATATATGACAAATCCTCGTGCAACTATAATAAATTTACCCAAAATAATTTTTAAACTACAAAATAGCCTTTCCTAAAAAATTTCGAACTAGTATATTTATAAAAAAATTGGGTTAATATTATGAATAACCACTACACCTCTTTTTTAATTGTAGTTTACTTTTTGCCCCCAATTTCCACGTCACCATCTAACCAAACCTAGCTTTAGCGTAAAAAAAAATTAATTCTACATAAAACTCTTAATAAATTTATCCAAACTAATTTTTAAAATACAACCATTCATCAAAAATCCTAAGCTAGTTTGTAATAAATTTATTCTATGTTAATTTTTATTAAATTAAATTAATATTACGAATAATCACAAATCAATGCACATGTGACAAATAGGTAAAATCTTAAATTGATACATCCATTAACTATAGCGTATTATTTTTTGCGGTCAAAAAAATTAAGTTTATATTGCAATCAAAAAATTAATTTACGATAAATATGTTAGTTTAAATTTTTTTGCGACCAGAAGACGCGATTTCTTCTTTTGCAGCTTCGCTGTCACCACCTGACGCATTTCGCTCTCCAATCTCTCTCTCCCTCGCATCCACCGATCGCCGCCGCAACCTCCGGCCCCGCTCGCCATGCCGTCGGACGCGAGGGCCTCGGCATGAACCCCGCCCTCTCCTCGACGTCCTCCCTGTCGGCCTCGGCGGCGGCGGCGTCGACGTCGTCGACGTCCGGCGCCCCCTCATCGGCGCCGGCCTCCTGGTTCTCCGGCATCGTCCGCGGCCGCTCCGACAAGTCCGGCGGCGCCAGGATGTCCGGGAGCTCCTCCGCCGCCGGCGCCGACGCCGGCCCGATCAAGGGCAAGAACCAGTTCCGCGGCGTGCTCTTCAAGTACGGCGCCAAACCGGTTCAGGTCCGGTTCTTTTCTTTTCGCTTTGACTGGTTTCCTCATTGTTCCGGCTTAGATCAGGTCCGTGGGAATGTTTGATTAGCTTGGACTGAGTTTGGTGATTGGATTTGAAATTGTTGGTGTAGTCGAGCTAGAAGTGAATGCGCTGTTGGTGGCATTTGGAGTGGGAAATGCAATTCTGACTGGAATTTGGTCTCGCTAGATTTCAGTTCTTCCTCAGCCGCTGTGGAAGATTTTTTTTTTTTTTTTTTTTTATATGGTGACCAAGGATCCGCCGGAGCATATGCCCTTGTCGGCTTATGCCGATTCGGGGTCTCACGGCCTCCGCAATGGAGGACCTACAGCGCCTATACCTCGGGGAGAGCTAGCCCAGCAACCCACCGCCGGGGCCCCCCACTTAAATCGCGGACCAGTAAAAAAGATTGTTTATTTTTGATGAATTAGTATGAGGATGGATGCAGTCGTGTCATGTGAAGTACTGGAATATGCAGGGTCTATTTCCAAATGTTTAGATGCAGTTGTGTCGTGTGAAGTAATGGTAATGGAGGGTCTATTTCCCGATGTTTGTGTCCACCGGTGGCGCATAGAATCATTGGAGTGACCAAGTGTTTCTTCGCGGTATGCTTCGTTAGTTGGTTTTGAAAGTATTGGTAATCGTGAAAAGCAAAAGATTGAAACTGTTCAGCTCCACATCTAGTAACAAAATCTGAGATTATACGGACTATTGAAGAGGGAAGAAATGAAAAGATATGTCTTTGGCATGTAGCAGCAAGGGTGACATTACATGAAAGTTTCTCTTTTTACACGTGCGCAGTTGAGTCTTCATGTGAATATAATTATTATAACAGCCCTATCCAACCTCCAGATATTAGTGCAGAGCTGCAACAAAGCAGATAAAGTGAAATTACATGAGGATTTCTCTTTTGTCACACATGTCCTGTATTTTGAGCCTTTGTGTCAAAATGGTCGTCACAATGGCGCTAGTGAACCTCCTACAATGAGTGATAGAGCTGCAACATATGAGCTTGCAACTTTAATAAGAAGTGACAGTCTTACGCCAAACCCAATTAACACATCCGTTCATGGTGGTACTTTTGTTCTATGTATCACTTGAAGGCAATTGTTGTCTAGACGCTAGCTTGAGAAAGCCTCAGCCTTCAGGATATGCTTGATCATCTTAAAAGCTCCACGCCTGCGAGGTTCTCCTTTTATAGATCAAGTTTTTATTTCTTTTCCATCTCTGCATGCAGGTTGCATTTAAAACGGGTGAATACAAGCAGCAAGTCATTTTCATCGGCGGTCTCACTGATGGTTTTCTGGCTACCGAGTATGTCTTATCTTAACTGTCCTAATCTTTAACTTTGTATTTTAAAAAGAATGCCATTTTCTCTGACAGTGGTGCAACTTGATTTCTGAGAAATGTTCTTTCGAGGTTTGGCTTTGCTGTTTCCGTTCATTTATCAAATGCCTGGTAATATTGTTTATATAAATCTACAGCTACTTGGAACCTCTTGCGATTGCTTTGGATAAGGAGAAGTGGTCAATTGTTCAGTTGCTGATGTCTTCTTCTTATTCTGGATACGGCACCTCCAGCTTGCAACAAGTAACATTTTTCTCTCTCAAAAGTGCTCTTTATTCCCATCTGCTTTTCTTGTGCTGTCTTTTCTCTCATCGATATGGCTGAGTTGCTGTGTAAAATTGTTTTGTAGTTTTTAAAAGTATTGAATTACCATTGCATTACTTCTCACAGGAGCCATCATGAGACTCTGTAAACATGATTACTAAAAGACCCCCACTGTCCATCAAAAATACGTACACACATGAGCGTGCACCGAGTATCTATCCATGTCTTTGTGTTTAACACAATGTTTATATGCTTGTCAGCACACATGGGCTTTATGTGCTCTTGTGCAAGCTGTAGAAACAGCTCAGCCAATACAGGCATATATACTGTGCTGCATCAATTTTTTTATGGCCTTTGGATTGTTGAAGTGAACAGCCTAAGTTTTTGCATTGCTATGTTAATATGCTGTTCCTTTTCTTCTGATTCTGATGAGCTAATACCCTATCCTTAGTGTGTTAGCATATGCTGTTGATTTTCTATAATATTTGTCTACTTCTCTTCTTATAAGTTTGTTAATCTTATCATGTGTTGCCGAAGCAAGTTTAGAAGTTTTCCGTGTGTTCTTGATAGTTGGGTTGGATTTATGGTTCAAGAAGAACGCAGCTGTGAATTCTATGGTTACCGTGGGTACCTGTCAATGTTGAAGCATTATCGAGTCTAGGTTGACCATGTGCCTGTTTCGATCTGGAAAAGATGACACTAAACATTTTTAGTTATTTATTTACAAATTTATTGAAACCTTTGGCAAGTCGAACACTTTTTAATATGTTACTTATGCGTTTGGTTGGTCGGTCTAATGGTCCATGTTTTAACAAGTTGATTCGAGCATATGATTAAAGCCAAATTATTGGCTTGGCTGTATTCTTTAACCATGATCTTGATTTGCATAAAAAGGACATTGCTTATTGTTCTTGAAATAATTGATTTGAAGGATGCTGCGGAACTTGATCAATTAATCAGTTATTTAATCAACAAAGAAGATTCTGAAGGTGTGGTACTTCTTGGTCATAGTACGGGTTGTCAGGTTAGTGCTGATTGAGCTTTTTACTGGTGCTTTAAGCATTAGTTTCTGACAATAATGTAGAAATAGATTCATCCTACTTACATGGACAAAAAAAAAAAAAAAAAAAAAAAACCAGGATATTGTGCACTACATGCGTACAAATGCTGCCTGTTCGAGAGCTGTCCGTGGTGCCATCTTGCAGGTAGTTACTGATCCATCTTGGTTTTATTTCCTTTTCATGGAAATCTTCTTTTGCTGTTAAGCTGCACAGATCTACATGAATTTGCTTGAAGTGGACACTAGCATGCTTTCATGGCTTGGGTGGAATTGTGATCTAGTTAATGGTTGTTTGAGCAAGTACCTATTCCAAGGCATAGTAGTGGTTGATAGTTTTCCATTTCTTTCCAATTTTCTACTTTTCTTTAGTAGTGGCTGTTGCATGATCCAAAATTTCTATGTTTTAGTACCAAAAACTGGGTAAATATCATGAGACATTTTCAGTTTCATTACCAGTTTTACCATTAATATGTACCACATCTACTATTATACTGATTCAATCGTCATCACTTTGTATATATCCTGTCCAGATGGTGAAGCCAACTAGATGACCTACAAAACATGAAGTGACTTCAGAAATCCAAAATCAGTTAAATAGACAATTTGACGAGTAGCATATGCGGCAAGTCACATAGAATACCATTTGCATGGGAACTAGCTAATTTGAAAAATGGATTTTGTAGTAATGCAGCAAAAATGTGCCTTGAGTGGGCACTCTGTAGCATGTGGGAAAAGGACACCACAAATGCCATAACTTTCATACAGCGCTCACTTAAGTGCCATAACTTTTTTTCCGATCACTTGAGTTCCATATAACTTTCCATTTGATTACTTCAGTCCCGCAATTTTTTGAAAATATTTGCCACAAGTGCCATGCCATGTTAGATTTTCGACACTTGGGTGAACATTTGTGAAAAGTTACGGCACTTACGTGATCAATTCAAAGTAATGACACTCAAATGAACTCTTTTTAAAAGTTGTGGTACTCAAGTGGTTGAAAAAGAAGTTATAGCACTCAAGCAAGCGTCTTACGAAAGTTAAGGTACTTATGGTGTATTTACCCTGTAGCATGCTGCATCATCTCAGTTGTACAATGTGTCCAGACACATCGACTTTTCTGAGAGTTTGAATGTGACCAAATAAAATCATGAGAGTTGAATGATTCTGCAGAGTATTGTAGTGAGAATGATTCTACCAAGTCCAGCAGTGGATATAAAAATTGTTCCAAAGTCGAATTTCGTCCCTTAATATTTTAACAGGATTTCAAATCTTTGCCTATTTAAATATATTAAATCACTTCATAAATCTCAACTATACCAAATTTGAGAATTGAGGACAACCTAAGAAGAAAGGGCAAGTCATAAAGGAGGAACAACCTCATTCTGTTGACACCAGTGTCAATGTGGGGTTAACAAGTACCGTGCTGACATAGGCTACACAAATATCAGTTTAGTTGTATAAACTTCTTAAGGATGGACCACATATTATTATCTCCTAGCCAAATCACCATTGTGGCTACTTGTAGTGTCCGGAAAAAACTGTATTGAGCCGTTTCATACTTTCCTGCCTTTTCAGACGGTTTCTTGCATGAACCTCTCTACAAAGTTCATGACATGCTTGCTTATAATCTTCAAGATACAATTTGCTCGATAGTCTATGGAATGTAGTTTCTCTCTCTAGGATAAAGTTCTGAAGAGAATTCTTCTGTGAACTTTATGCCCTGATGTTAGCACGTAAGCTCCCAAATGCAATTTTTGATGGTCTGAACTCATTGTAGACTTTCCTTAATGCCATTCATTTCACAATCTAACAGGATCTGAAAAATTGCTATATGCACGACACTGATGTAAATCTGCACGTTATTCTTGTTTGCCTTCGTGTATATGGTTACATCTGCAGTAAACTTCCATCTACCATACGAAAGTTTTCATGTCATGCTTTCATAATTTGGTCCTTTAATATGATCATAATCTTTTTAATGACTCTTTAAAGATGAAAGCATGCTTGTTTTGTTTTACCTGAAAGAGTAGTGAATTTATGCTCAAACTGCCATATGATGGTTTTACTCTCATGCCACTGAGTTTTTACAATCCACTGAGACTATCTAAAAGCTTGTGACAAGTGAATACGCACTTAAACTATCTAAAAGTGACTTCTTTTCATTAACACTTGCAATTTGATTCAATCACAAAACTGAAGCGTGTCGCATATTCTGGATCATAAAAAGATAAAAGTTGAGACTAGTGTTCATGTGGTACCTGCCCGTAGTAAGGTGGGGTTGGTTAAAGCTTAAGTTAGTACCACAGTAACATGGATTTGTGGAAGCTTTCCTTTAGCAAGATATGGTAGCCCTCCTGAATCCATCACTTAGTAATGATAAAAATTCTGTTCCAACAATTTCTCAGACATTTAGCCTTTCTATAGGCACTTGATGATAGGATGCAGTGGAGATGCTGAAGAAACATCCCCACCTACTATGACTCCTTGCTTGTACATATTTCAGAGATGCAAACATTTGGATTTATTCTTGGGCAATAGACTAAATTGCTTTCCGCTTGTGATTACTAATTATTTGTGAACTAATGCAAATTGGATATTTCAGGCCCCAGTTAGTGATCGTGAATACAGAGCAACTCTTCCAGAGACTGCTACTTTGATTGATTTAGCTTCAACCATGATAAAAGAAGGACGAGGATCAGAATTGATGCCCAGAGAAGCAGATGAAGGCTCTCCAATTACTGCTAACAGGTAAGAGTGCCCCAATCTGAAGAAACCAATGAACCAGTTTGGGTATGCACATGCTAAACCATAATTAATGGTTGTTTAGGGTCAGTACAGTCTATTTGGGTTGTCTAGGTAGTATTGCAATGTCTAATGGAGTATTACAATCTTTCTTGTTTTCTGAATTTATTTTTTCATTTGAAAATTCACACTTCATGCGTGCATCAGCAGTATGTACCCCTCCATGTATCATGGGCTGAGCTTTGATTCGAAATTAATTTGATGCAAAGATACCTATATTCTAAGCTTTATCTTGGAAAAGTTGAATGTAGATTGCTGATGCAGCAGAGTTGATTATCAATTAACTTGCAGGTTCTATTCCCTCTGTGCATATATGGGTGAAGATGACATGTTCAGTTCTGATCTTACAGATGATCAGTTGAGAATGAGACTTGGGCATATGTGCAACACTCCTTGCCAGGTATGGGCATTACCTTTGGTGGTTCTCAGAGATAGGTGATTCTTTTGCTTCACATCTCAACTTGTGATGAACATTTTGTGCGAAGTAACCTTAATGAGTTACCATGAGGATTCACAAACGAGATTGGGGCATAAGTGTGAAGCAAGTGGATTCTTACCATTTGGAGGAGAGGATGAAAACATAACTGAGGAATATTTGATAGTAACTAGGACAAGTAAGCTATCGTAAACTAGCATGATCAGCGCCAATGAGTAGACTCTGACTGCTTGTGTTTTGGTTTTTTATCAAAATGTGCTGGTGGAATTCACAATTTACATTTCTCAAACTTTGCAGGTTATCTTTTCGATGGCTGATGAGTATGTGCCAGCATATGTTGACAAGAAATCTTTGGTTGAAAGGTACTTGCGAAATGATTTCTCATCTCTCACCTTTGAAAGGGCAATGCTTGTGCCTTTTGCCTCATTTGAGTTATTCAAAACCTAAGATATAGGTTATTGACTTGAGGTAGCTAATATGAGAATAATTTTCAATTATTGCTGATAAGAGGTAGATGATGAGGACTTTTACCATTCAAGTGGAATGGGGTAACAGACTATGTCTTCAATTTGTGCAGATTGTGCAAAGCCCTGGGTGGGGCAGAAAAGGCTGAAATAGAGCATGGTAATCACTCGCTCTCTAACAGAGTTTCCGAAGCTGTCCAGGCTATTGTTGACTTTGTCAAAAGGGAGGGTCCCAAGGGTTGGGATGATCCATGGAACTAGCACAGCACCTTTTCTACTTCCTACAACGTTTTGCTTTACTCTCCCGTTTTTTCCTTTTAAGTTTCCGGGCATGTTTGATTTTTTTTTTAATTCTTTTTTTTCCTTTCTTTTTCCACATTATGTTATCAATAGCTTCCACCTTAGTTTCCTTCATTCATTTATTTTCTCTTTGTTAAAACTGTAAAGCAGTGAACCTTTGATTGACTGAAGGGGTTCTTACAATTTCAATCATCAAGCCTGATTTTTTGTAGTCGTATGTTCCTAGAAGGAAATGGTCGTGTCATCATAATATGTGATGGTCTGTTTATTGAGGTACGAATTTTCCACGACTGCATCAGGCGTGTGTTTGTGTATGCATAGAGAAATGAGAGGACCCAAAACATACTAGATGTTTACTCGGTATTGAGATGGATTTCAGGTTCCATTTATTGCCTTGTAAATCTTTTCATTTAGATGGCATAGTGGCAGCTTTGAAGAAGTTGTGGCGTGCACTTCATAACATGGGTGGGATATGGTGTTTAAGTCTGTTTAATTCTAGAAAAAGTGTCTGGCTGGAAGATTATATCTGTAAATACGCTCTCAATTCTCTACATCATAGGGGATTAATATGAGCGGAACATATCGTGCGAGGATTGCAAGGTTACACTGATGGAGTTTTTCGCAGCTTCACCAATTTCAGGCGTAAAATTGCTTATGCTTCTGCCGATGCATAAGAATGAATACATTATGGTTGTGTTTATAGTGAGGATAGACTGGCTAGTGTGACATTGGAGTGGAACCTCTTGCCTAGTCTTTATGCACAACTAGCCAGCCACAAAAGTCTCCATATCTGGCTAAAAATTAATTTGCCTATGTGCATTGGATCCCATGATCCTCCCACTTTCTGTAAAGAAAGCATCGGCCTATCGAAAATTATATTGGCGAAGACCTAAAGAGAATCCTAGACAATAAGAGTTGCAACCTGACCAATTGTTGCTCTTAGCCTTTTGTGGTCACACTGAAGTTCCTCTTATGTTTTTAAACTGCTCTCCTCTCATATCGTCTAACGTGACATTGTTCAAAAAAGAAGTTATCCCAGGGAATAGAGGGCCGGACATGATTATACCGCATTTGGTGCTGGTTGCGCCATGGATTTCAGGTATATACCTGTTGTTCACAATAGTACTCAGTAGACCAAGCTAAGCTGAGGCTAAAAACCCAACCTATGGAGGCAAGAAGATCTCCAATCCATAGTAAAGCAGCTAGAAAAATCAAGCTCAGCAAGAAAAGCCACATAAACAGAAGTAAATGCAATTATAAGTATGGTTTCAACTTCAAATGGACATGGGTAGGAGGCAACTGCTCCCTTTGCTCCTGAAAGTGCAAAAGTCCTAGAAAGAAATAAGAAGCAAAGGCACGTGAGAAAGAAAAAGGAGTGAAAGAATGTTACATCAGTTAAGGCTTTTGGTGAAAATTCTTATCCCTGACCCTCTTTTACCTTGGGAATCTTTTATTCTTTTTGGGGCATTTTTTCCCTTGCGAAGCTAATCATGCACGACCAACCAAAAAAAGAAAAAAAAATAATCACGCACATTCCAAGTTAGACATTGAAAAGAGAGGGAAAGTTTAGTAGGTCCCAATTGTTTGGTCTTATAGAGTTTAAAACATTTTGAAAGAGACGCGTTTGAAACCTAATTTCATAACCGGTGATGGTGGGTCACTAAAGAATGGCATAGCTTTTCACAAACTTAATCATAATTTTATTGTAATCAGTAAGTGAAACACACAGATTTCGTCGGTCATTGAGATGAAAGCTCAACTATGACACTCAATTGAAAATTCAAACCCAAAGTCTCTCTAAACAGAGGGAATAGCAGGATTTTGTACATCCGTCTTTTCCAGTTCACTTAAAAATCTAGATATCATTTTCAAACAAATTTTCATAATCGAGTGCCCCACTCAATTGTCAACAAAATTCATGTGTTTTTTTCCCCAAATAAGATCGAAATCATGCTTAACCCTCCAAAAACTCTATACCGATTTTCATTTCATAATTCAAAACGTAATTTGAATTTGAGAAAATAATTTCAAAATGGCAATTAAATGTCACATGCAACGAGATTGTGTACTCTTTTTGCACCTCATTCAAAAGATTTACAACCCCATGACTAAAATAGAATGATTAGGATTCAAGCAATGCTTGACCCAATATCTAGAATTTCCGCTATATTTATTACCCGCCTAAGTTTATAAAAACATTGAAAATGAGGAAAAAAAATATAGAAACGGCCAAAAAGTGAATTAAGAGAGGAATATTTGCCATGGAAGTCAGCAATGTGTAGGGACTAAGGGACAAGTCAAGAATCCCAGAAGATTGGATTGCTTTTATCAAAGAAGGATAGAAGCCAAAAATCTGAAAATCTCTGTGGTCTTGCATGATTTTCTTGGCCTATTTCTGGTTTTACTACATACATATAGTATGGTCTATCTGATCTTCTTCCAAGGGGGTGTCTTTAGTTGCGTTCCTTTCAGATTTTTGTGAATACTATAGTAAAAAAATAGAAATAATTTGTGTCCAGAGCTATTAATAGACAGGCAATTATTATCTGTTTATGAATTACTCTTGCGCAAAATGTCTACCATATCTGTGATTTATTTGCCCAACAAAGAAATAAGACTGAGAAATTATCAAAGTTATCTTTAGCGTATTTACCTACCAATAACAATTTTTTGGCAAAGATAATTATCTTTGAGAATTTGCATTCTATTTTTATCGGGGTATCCTATTCTACTATGTATATTCTATACTATAAATAGAAAATTGAAGTTCGTAATCAGTTATTTGGCCTTTATATTTGGGAAAATTACTAAAAAAAAGTCATAAATCTATTGCAATTGTGCTAATTCAATCATAAACTTATATTTTTGACCAATTGAGTCCTAAACCTTTTACAATTATTCCCGATTAGGCTGCCAACACCGACGACCATTTTTTTAATAATATTTTATTTTTTGAAATATTTTATTTTTTTATCTTTTTTTTCCTTCTTTCTCTTCTTCTTCTTCTTTTTTTCCCCTTCTCCCTCCTCCCTCCTTCTTCCTTTGGCTCTGACAACTGGCTAGGCTAGCTAATCGTCAAACTGAGGTAGCCGGGCGAGCTCGCTTGGCCAGTCGGTGAGCTCACGCCCAATGACAGTGGGGCGAGCCCCCGCTGGATCTGGTGACGGCTCACCTCAAAGTCATAGGTTGAGGCTAGCCCTTGCCAGATCCGGCGAGGAGGGCCTTACCAAACACGACAATGAGCCCCCCTCACTGAATCTGGCGAGGGCCCGCCTCCCCAGATCTGGCGGAGGTTCGCCCTGCCATCACTGGGTGCAAGCTCACCAATTAGGGAGACGAGCCCTTGCCAGACCTAGCGACGACGAGGCCCCCCTCATCAAATCTGGCAAGGGCTTGCCCCGCCAGCGGCTGGGTGAGCTCACCCTTGCCTAACGATGGCGAGGCAAGCTGGCATGGCCGTCTTAGTTCGATGACCAGCCAGCCCTCCCCCCTAGTTAGTCGCCAGAGCCAAAGGAAGAAGGAGGGAGGAGGGAGAAGAAAAAAAAGGAAAAAAAGATAATAAAAAAAATTAATAAGATATTTCAAAAAAATGTAAGAAGACGTAGGAAAGGAAGACGAAAAGAAGAGTGTGGGAATTTTCTCTGTATTCTGTATTCTATTCAACTCAATGTACAAGATCAATGTTATAGTACAAAGCATATACAAAGAAAGGCAACTAAATAATTTACAAATTAGATTCGATACTAATCGATCATGATTGATCTCTGAATAATATCCAATAATATCCGGAAGATTCTTGCATATTTTCCAACACTCTCCCTTAAGCTGGTGGCTTGTAAATATCCAAGACGCCTAGCTTGCTCAAAAAATATGCATGTTGACTTTGACATAAAGGCTTGATGAAAACATTCGTTGGTTGTTCTTCTATTCGAATCCCCCGTGTCTCGATTATTCCTTGCTAGATTTTTTCTCGAGTGAAATGGTAGTCCACTTCTATATGCTTTGTTCTTTCATGAAAATGGGGTTTGATGCAAGTTTGAGAGCTGCATCGTTGTTGCAAAATAATCTGGTTGGTCCTTCAACTTGTACCCCAAGATCTCAAAGCAATCCTCGTAACCACACTATCTCACATGTGGTTTTTGCCACGGCTCGATATTCTGCCTCTACTAAAAAAAATGAAACGGTTGGTTACTTCTCTATCTTCCGCGAAAGTAAAGAATCCCCCAACTTAATACAGAAATTGGTTATGGATCTTCTGCTCATCGAACAGGTCGCATAATCTACATCACAATATGCAGTCATTCTCATATCGTATTTGCTGGAGAGAAGAATACCAAGTCCAGGACATTTCTTCAAATACTTCACCACTTTCAATGCAACATTCATCTGGGACTGCTTTGGCTTATGCATGAACTGACTGAGATTTTGCACGACATAACTAATGTCTAGCCTGGTCATAGTCAAATATAGGAGCTTCCCAATAAGTTTCTGATAACTCACTGAATCTTTGAGTACAGGATCGGCTTCTTGAGATACTCCAACATCATAATCTATTGTGGTCAGCTTGACATTTTGCTCAATCGGAATCACAGCTGGCTTACATCCTAACAAACCCGCTTCTGATATGATTTCCAATGCAAATTTCCTCTGGCTAAGGGAGATTCCTTGGTTTGATCATGCAATTTCAATTCCAAGAAAATACTTTGGCGACCCTAGGTCTTTTATGTGGAAAGTAGAGTGCAAGTATTGCTTGAAACCTTTGATAGCCACTTCATCATTGCCCATAATAAGTATATCATCTACATATATCATCAAGTATATAGATGACGTACCTTTAGTCCATGTAAAAACAGCATAATCAAATCTGGACGGTTGAAAATCGGCAGTTATCAGGGACCTAGAAAATTTTGCGTACCACTGTCTGGAAGCTTGCTTAAGCCCATACAGGGATTTGTGGAGACGACATACTTTATTCTCCCCCCCTATCTCCGTAAACCCTGTGGCACGTCCATATAAATCTCTTCGTCTAAATCTCCATGTAGGAAGGCATTGTGAACACCCATCTGATGCAATGACCAGTCCTGGTAAGCCGCTACTAAGAGAAATGAGCGGACTGTAACATCTTTAGCTATGGGGGAGAAGGTTTCGTGATAGTCAAAACCTTTCCACTATGTGAAACCCTTAGCTACTAATCGAACTCCGTACCTTTCAATTGATCCATCAGCTCGATATTTGATCTTGTAGACCCATTTGCATCCAATTGCCTTGTGATGCGGAGGTAGAGTAACAAGTTCCCATGTCTGATTATTCACTAAAGCCTGCAATTCCGCTTCCATAGCTTTCTGCCATCTCGGATCAGTACTCGCCTCATCATAGTTGGACAGCTCTTGCTCTTCAGAAATGCGAGCTTCTTATGTTTCTTTCATTCTTACATTATAAATGGATTAATGTACTAGCATACATAATAGAATACAAGAAAACATTTTCCCAAATTTCTTTTCCCTTTCTGTCATGGTATCAGAGCCTTCGCTTCCTGGCCTAGCTTCCACAACCCCAGAATTGCCATCGTTTTCTTTCTGATCTGTTACTACACATCTCTTCCTACAGAACAAATCGATTAGGAATTCAATTTTGATACCATGGCAAAGGATAAGAATGTTGTAAGTTCCTTAGTAGAGGATTCATCACTTCAAAATCAGACGCTCACATCATCTGATCAGGTCGAATCGACTAATTAGGAAGGGCGGGTGGACAACACCAACGTCATTTATGCCCCTGCTCCAGTACAGATTCCTGGGCCAACTCACTGGCCCTCAGTTCAGTGGTATCCCACACAGTACCCAGTGGGCTACTGGGTTGGGATAGACATGGGCCCAATATCCATCCAGAGAGGAAAATGTAGTGGGTTTTCAGCCCAACAAAAGAGGACCGATCCCCTCTCCGTATGGGACCAACCAGACTGGTGAGTCGGGCCAGACAGTTGCGGGTCACAAACCTGGATCCATACCGGGTTAGGGAATGGAGCCCTACCCGGTTCAAGATGTACTGCCTTACCTGTTTCCGTTCAATGGCGGCCGCTCGGAACTTGGAGATCTGCTTTACACGTCGTTGGCGGACGGGCCGGAGTTATGCCTAATCAGCCAACAGCTTACCAGACCGGCAAACTACCATTCTTGGGCATGGGATCTCTAGCGAGCACTTGTCACTAAGGACAAGGAGGCTTTCATCATTGGAGTTGTGCCCTACCCGACAGACGAGCAATTGCGGAGGCACTGGCGACGCTGCAACCAACTGGTGCGCACCTGGATCGAGAACTGCCTGGCACCTAATGTTGTGGCTGGTCTCCCTCTGACAGAAGATTTGAAGATATTCTAGGATAATGTACGGGAAATCAGATAGGGCAAGATTATTCACGTTGACCCAAGCCTTGTCCAAACTAAAACATGGCAACCTTTGGGTCACCGCATGTTTCAACCGGCTATCAGCCTTGTGGAACGAGATCGAGTCATATGCCACGTTCCGATCGCAAATCCTTGTGATGGATCCCCAACTGCCGCTCGGGTAAATCTTCCAATTAGCTGTATAGGAGGAAAATCAGCAGGTTGCCACGGCTGAGCAGGCTCGGGTCAGTATAGGAGCAAGCTTCACGACATTCCCATCTGGCTTTGTTTCGACGGAAATGGTGACCAAAGCCGAGGGAAGTCTCGAAGCTATAGGAGGACAATCAAAGGTGAGAGGATAAGCGGTTGTGGGTGACGAAGAAGGAGGAAGACAACCCTAGGTCTTCACGAACGAACAGCTGGGATCGCAGATCTGGATCAGACGGCCTAAATAAGATCGATGGATCTGACAGTTGAGGGAGGCACACTGGATCGGACGAGCTGGATCAATTCTCTGGAATGAACGGATGGGATCACTGCGCGATCGGATAGTTCTAGTTTAATCTTTTCTTCAGCTGAATCGAACGGGCGCCACTTTGCCTTGTCAGCACCAGCTTATAAAGGATCGTACGGCGCACGAAATGCCACGTCAGTAGAGAAGGTCAATGGAAAAAATTTCAAAATTAAAAATAAGTATTGTGAATATTGCAAATGTTAACACCACACTATTGATACATGTTGGAAATTACATGGGAGACTTAATAATAAAAAGGAGAGGGAGTCTTCAGTTTATCAGGTTTCTGCACAAATTAGTGGTGGGACATCTCATCAAACTATCACCCAAGAACAATATGAGAATATCGTGCAAGCCTTGAGTCAGCTCAAGAATGGTGACACTGGTGCAGGATTCTTAGGTACTTTTCTCTATGAAAGGAATTCATTATTTATTGATGCATAGATTATCGATTTAGGCACTAGTGACCACATAGTTTGTGATGAATATATGTTTTCCCGTGTCCATAAAAACACATAATCTCTTGTTACGGTGCATCTTCCAAATGGGAACATTACATATGTTACCAAATCGGTATCGTACATCTTGGTCAGAACTTTGTCCTTAAAAATGTCTTATACATTCCAGATTTTGAGTTTAATCTTCTCTCTGTCTCAAAAGTGTGTATGGACAATTCCTGTAAAGCCATATTCAATTCCAAAAATTGTGTCTTTCAGAACCATTCGACTAGTAAAGTGATGGGCTTGGATAATGTGGCACAAGGACTTTACTTTTGGGGCAATTCTCTAGGAGACTTAGAATTGTTAAATAAAAGCATTTATTGTAATGCAATCATTCATAATAAGAATCTCCTTTTACATCAACGATTGGGTCATAGTGCTCGATTTCCTCACCCAAAATGCCCAATATGTCCTTTAGCTAAACAATCTCGAGCATATTTTCCAGTTAGTACATCTCGAGCAAAAAATCCTTTTTCGTTGCTTCACATGGACATCTAGGGTCCTTATCATACTCCTCATCACGATGGATCTCACTTCTTTCTTACAATCGTTGATGATTATAGTCGTGCCACTTTGTTATATCTTATGCAGTCAAAGAGTTAAACATTTACTCATTTATCAATTTTCCTTTCCTTAATTAGGAATCAATTTGGCAAATATGTACATCGAATTCGTACAAATAATGGGCATGAATTTTTTACTTCTTACTACATAACATTATTGTCTACTCATGGGATACTCCATGAAAGTTCTTGCACTTAAACTCCATAACAAAACGGAATTGTTGAACAAAAAGATGGACTTCTCTTAGAAATAGCTCATGCACTCAAATACCAAGCTTCAGTCCCTGAAGAATTTTGAGGAGACTGTGTGGTAACAGCAGCCTATTTGATTAATCGCATGCCAACTCGGGATTAATGGTAAAACTCCATTTGAGATGCTTTACAAGAAACAGCCAGATAATAGTCATCCTTGAATATTTGGTTGTTTATATTATGCAATAAATGTGGGTCCTTGGGACAAAATGGGTCCCCGTGCAACTCGCTATGTCTTTATGGGATATCCTTCTATTCAGAAGGGATATCGTGTTATGAAGGTTTCTACAGGGAATTTCTTTACTGGCTTCATGAAGATGTGTTTCCTTTCAAAGAGAAGCTGCCTTCATCACAAGACACTTTATCATAAAACAATCGGCATTTTCTATCTAATGAAGATTTATCATTAGCGTCTGGGTTTCTTATGGCGCTGGAATCCTCTATGACATCAACACCAGTGGAATCCCCAAGTCCGGAGACGAAATCACCAGCTTTATCTGAGGAAATTTCTCCACCTTCTTCAACAATGGACACATCAAGAGTGGATCCCGAATTCTTTGTAGTTCCTGAGCATATAGTTGAACTACCTCGATGTTCTAGAAGACAGACTTGCCCACCTATGTGGACTAAAGACTATATATGTTCTACCGCAAGTTCTTCAAGTACACAATATCTTGTTTCCTCATATGTTTCCTTTAACCAGTTATCGCCACAACATATGTGTTGTATTAGTCGAATTTCAAAAGAACATGAGCCATCTTCATTCGCTGATGCAGCAAAGGATCCCAAATGGCGACACGCAATGGAGTTCGAACTTATTGCACTCATGGAGAATCATACTTGGGATGTTGTCCCCTTACCACTGCATTGGAAACCGATCGGATGTAAATGGGTATACAAGATCAAGTTCAAATCAGATGGTTCTATAGAACGCTACAAGGCTCGGTTGGTAGCCAAAGGCTTCACCCAAATAGAAGGTTATGATTATCACAAGACATTCTCTCCAATAGCGAAGGAAGTCACTGAATGTCTTTCTTATTTGTCGCAGCAATATGCAATTGGTCCTTACATCTAATGGACGTCCACAACGCCTTTCTTCATGGTGATTTAGATTAAGAGATTTATATGGATCTTCCCCAAGGATTATGCAGACAGGGGGAGTATCGGGTATGTCGTCTTCACAAATCCTTGTATGGACTAAAACAGGCATCTAGACAATGGTATGCCAAGTTTACTGCCGCATTAACCAATGCGGGTTTTCAACATTCTAAGCATGACTATGCTATATTTACACAGACTGTGGGAAAATCATGATTTATTTGTTGATATATGTTGATGACATATTGGTTATGGGAAATAATGACTCTCATGTTGCAAGATTCAAGGAATATTTGCACTCCACTTTTCACATCAAGGATTTGGGACCTCCCAAAAACTTTCTTAGCATTGAGATTGCCAGATCTGATAAAGGAATCTCCCTCAGTCAGAGGAAATTTGTCTTGGAAATCATTTCTGAAGCAGGGTTATCAAGTTGTAAGCCAGTAATAATCAGAATATCAAGTTGACGACACATGAGTATGATCTCAATTCCTCTTCATCTAGCAAGGATTCATTACTTAGGGATCCGCCAGGATATCAGGAACTTGTTGGAAAATTGATATATCTTATCATGACAAGACCTGATATATGTTATGCAATACAAATACTCAGCCAGTTCATGCATATGCCAAAACAGCCACATATGAATGCAGCCTTGAAGGTTGTAAGATACTTGAAGGGATGTCCGGGACTCAGTATATTTCTATCTCGTGAGTGTAATATGAAGATGACAGCATTTTGTGACACGGATTATGCTACTTGCCCGATGACTAGGAGGTCCATCACTGGTTTTTGTATAAAATTGGCAAAGTCGTTGATTTTGTGGAAGACAAAAAAACAATCTACAGTGTCATTGTCATCAGCTGAATCAAAATATCGAGCCATGGCGAAAGCTACCTGCGAAACAGTCTGGATACGAGGACTACTCTCAAATTTGGGAATACAAGTCAATGGACCAAGTGAATTGTTCTGTGATAATGATGCTGCACTTAAGTTAGCAACAAATCTAGTTTTTCATGAGAGAACGAAACACATGGAAGTTGATTGTCACTTCACTCGGGACAAGATCAAGGAGGGAGTTCTCGTAATAAAAGAAATCGAAACAATGGAACAACCTATAGATATTTTCACTAAGTCACTATGCCAAATACAACACAAGTTTCTATTGAGCAAGCTAGATGTCCTCGATATATATAGGCCATCAGCTTGAGGGGGAGTGTTGGAAGATCTTGGAGTCAATTCTGATTGTGATTGATTCCAGTAGATCTTTGATTAGTGTAGTAAATAGGAAATAGTGATTCATGTATATTATTTTTTCTATTTTATTCTTTCATTCTTACATTACAAATGGATTAATGTACAAGCATACAGAATAGAATACAAGAAAACATTTTCCCAAATTTATTTTCCCTTTCTATCATTCAAAAAAAGGTTAAAGAAAGAATGTCCTCAAATAAATTTTGTCAAAACACAGTTTCTTGAACGGAATAATTCTTATGTAGTTCATCCATTCAACTATATCAATTGCTTAAGAATAAAATAAATGATTTACTTTATATAACTTGGCAAAACTTATCTAATGATGAACGAAAGGAAATTAATAAGAAGTTAAGTAATGCAGTTTGCATTATTCAACAAAATCAATTTAAGTAATGAAGATATAAATATTATCCCTTCCATTAACTTAAGTCGAATAAAATTGACCAAAATATATATAGGGAAAAAAATTGTACCCTTGAATAGTATTATAAAATTGACGATCTGAAGGGTCTCTTGTCCCAAAAATTTGAAAAACGACAGACGAATAAAAAATAAATAAAAAATGATGAATTTTTATACCCACTAGTGTGGATGATCCCCAAGCAGGAAGACTTATGTGACCCTGATGTGCAACCCTCGAATGCGCAGTTAATTGCATTTTCGGTGGCACGACTGCCCGAGATATTCCCTTCAAGAATATTAACCACAAGCGGACAAAATTGGCAGAAATCAAATAAATAAATAATAATATTGGAAACCCTAGACGCTTGCACCGTTACTGTTACTATGTACTAATACATCAAAGCCCGATAATGCTTGCTTCCTCTTAGTCTTATTTTATTTGCCCTAAGTTCATCGAAAGGTACGTGCTTGAGAACTTCCTCAAACCTTGTTAGGCGCCTAATGGATACATTTATAAGGAATGTGAGCGGAAGTATGAACAATCGGACCTCGGATAGAGGTTACATGACTCAGATAATTCTTATATACACTGTCGGTGTAAAAGAATATGTAATAAAACTTTGTATAATTATACATTATATCTACATTCCACACAACTTTTACATAGTCTAATTTTTTATTGGTGTCGCGAACCAAAATGACTGTTCAATCATGAATTGGCTGATTCTATAACGTTAGCAATAGTATTTATGAGAGAAGAGCATGGGGAAATTTACATTCACAAGGACAATGAGTTCCTCATGTGCTTACCTCAACTCTTGCTCTATAAATAATTTTATTTTGTTAAAAAAATTATATCCATTGCCCAAAAGAATACATGAGAAGTACATAAACTTTCATGTTTAAGCAAATCAACGCAAAGCAAAGCTCAAAATGCTACAAAACAAAACCAAATCCAAAAAACAAGAATAATCAAGAGAGCATCAACAAGGTTAAGCACACACTCGTTCTATAAAAACAAATCTGTTAAGCTTAATAATCGGTGATTAATCACTGAATCTCTAATCATCGTCAATGATGAGCACATGCAAGAAATTATTTCTTCAATAACTACGACATTGCTAGTTGGTGATGGGCACAAGTTCGGCTTCCTCTACACCATTGTCATATGAAGACAACCAAAACATGACAAATAAACACATATCTCACTTTTGGAATAGCAAATATTCATAATTCAGTAAGAAGCCAAAGTTCCTATGATCATTATAAAAATTGGGGGCAGAGGATTTGCACACAGGCAAAGCACAGGGTGTTGAATCCTTGAAAATATAATTAGACTCTCATATCTAAATAAGGAAAGAGTAACTCCTAAATCTAAAATTAGATTGGGAGAGTTCAAACTTTCAAATCTAGAACTAAACCAGAAAAAGAGAATTCTCATATTTAAATTGGGAGAGAAGAAAAAAAAAAGAAAACTCTATAAAAATCAACAAGAGAGGGGAGATTGAGACTAGCTCAATCCTCTCCATGGCTGAAGGTTGAAGAAAATGATGGAGAGCGAAAAGAGAGAGCCCTCTATATAGTTTAGGAACCACTTAATCGAGAGAAATTGTGAGTCGGGATCACCTTAAATTTGGATGAATTGATAAATTAAGTCAAATTACTCTCAATTGAGTATTATCTGACTATATCCCTCAATCGTATCTTTGATAATATGACCTTGGGTTAAGTCTAATCAAATTTTGATTTCTTTGAAAAAAATTTAGTTCAAAATTGAATTCTCTAATTATGGCCGAGATTAGTCGAAATATCATAGTGCAGTTTGCCAAGCATGTTTTCTTTTTATTTTCTTTAGGGTCAACTATTAAAAATTTTATATAGTCGGGGATGAGGGAAATCCGATACCCAAACACGATAAATTTTAATCAGTAAGATATCGGAATTTCCTTTATAGCTCTTAGGTTATTTAGTAAATGTGCACGATTCGTCTAACCATTGATCTATTAAAAAACTTGATTTTATTTTAGAATTTCGTGAACCCTAGAGGAAAGTGATTATAATCTAACATTTTCATTAACAAACACCATTTCACGCTTGACTTTAATTTTAGGATCATTAGGTTTTAGATTTTTATGATTGTTGATCTCAAATTTGTGTTCAAGGTTTTATAGTTGGAGATCTATGATGCATAAATTTTTGGATAATTGTGATGGCAACTTTGGTGGCGATTATTATGTATTTACTGTGAGGTTTTTAGTTACTAAAAATGTAACAAGGTCAGTTGCAAGTATCTTATGACAACCCCTTTACTTTTTTTTTTTTTTTTTTTTTTGGTTGATCCTACTCTACTTATGTTCTAACTCTCACTCTCAGACTTTTATCCTACATCCTTGCAGGGCGTGGGAGTCGAAACACACTCATGAAACTAATTCGTCTCCACCAGGTGGGGATTCGAACCACCCACCTCCCCCTTTTATGTTGGAAGGGTGGCCATTGGGGTAAACCCCAGTGGTTACAACCCCATTACTTTAATGTGGCGGGTTTGGGACTTTATGTCAAAACTCATAATTGTTTGGAAAATAGCAAAAAGTTTCGAGATCAGACGTCCAAATCTACAATCCAATCTATCAAGATAAAATTTCAAGAACTAGATTTCATGTTCGATAAAAGTCCAAAGGCCAAGGAGCATTTATCCTTTAAACTAAAGGATTAATACCATTAGAAATCTCAAAATGGTATTTTAATAACTCATTTACCCCTAATTACTTTTCACTTCATAAACAGTCCCAAATAGGTATGGAAGGATTACCAAAAAATTATAAACCTATTACAATTGTGTCAATTCAGTCCTAAATTTTTTTTTTTGACAAATTCAATCATGAATTTTTTTTTCATTTGTGTCAATTCAGTCTATCCAACTACTTTTGGCTAATCGGCACTACCATGGATGCAGGACGGCACCAGCCATCCAATCGATACTAATGCAGACAATTTTTAATAATTTTTATTTTTTCAATTTTTTATTAAATTTTTCTCCTCTTTTTTCTTCCTTTTTTTTTTTTTGCCCCCTCCTCCTTCCTTCTTCCTTCCTCCTCCACCCGGTCCACCGCCAATGGCAAGGCTTGCCCTCGCCAACCACTAGCAAGGCCGGGCCTCACCTAGGCCTTGCCATGGCTGGGCCAGGCCGAGATTCGCTAGATTTGGCAAGGCCTCACCTAGCGACGGCGAGGCCACCTTCGCCATGGTTGGGCAAGGCTCGATCTCGTTGGCCCTAGCCTTTGGTCAGTCACCACTTGACATAGTTGGGCAAGACTCCACCTTGCCAACCCTTGCCTCTAGCCGGTTACTAGTGACAAATTACTAGAGGAAAAAGGAAGAATGAGGAAAAAAAAGGACAAAGAACAAAAAGAGAAAATATAATAAAAATATAAAAATTTAATTCCACATTAGTGCCAACTAGTTAAAATTGGCCGGATGAACTTAATTGATGTAAATGCAAAAGGTTTTAGATTAAATTGACACAATTGTAATAGGTTTAAGATTTTATAATTTTCTCAAATGGCTACACATGATCTAGATACCCGTAGCTAATTATTTTATCACATAAAACTCCAAATTGGTATCCCATGGTATATTTATCCAAACTAATTCTCATCTAAAAAAATCCCAAATCAGTACCTCCAACTGAAATCCACCTTCCGTTAAAATTCATATATGTCACCTATGTGAACTTTCCATGTCATTTTTGTCATTCTCTTTCCAGTTGTATACATATTAACAAGATATTGGACGCTAACACTAGTCAGGAGCATCAATTTCTTGTGAGACGGAAATTAGTTTGTGTAGATGTGTCATAAGATGCCAATTTGAAAATTCTTATGAAAAGAAAATTAATTTGGAGTAATTATGTCGTGAGATATTAATTTAAAGTTTTTAAAACCCATCCTGAAAGTATCCTTTTGAATTGTATAAATAAAACTTCCAACTTCTTGCCAATAAGTGTTAACCGCTCAAGGATAACTAAAATACTCATTTGATAAGTTAAACTAGAGTTAATTTTTTTTTCTTGCTCGCATAAAGCTGGCACTCATAAAGAGAGGAGTGGGGGCGGGGGGCCAATATCAAAGAGAACTCTATACAAAAGATACTCATCTTGAAATCGACCCACTAACAAGGACGTTCTTATAATCTCGGCTGAAGAACCGATGGTTGCAGTAGGCTAATTATGGTCATGTCCCTACATAGTTAAAAAAAAAATGACAAAAAAGAAAATTGTCCAATTAGTTTTAACCGTTTCCATATTATCTCTTGTGCAGTCCTAAATTTTTCAAATTTGACAATTTTAAATATTTTCTAAGTATTCCAATATAGTCATTCGATCAATTTTCGCCAAAATTGCTAATATAACAAAGTGCCGTGTAAGACGATCGTAATGTTCAATGAAAATTAATTGGAATGACTATATTAGAATATCGTGTAAAGATTTAAGATTAAATTAATAAAAATCAAAAATTTAGGACTGAATCGAAATCTATATAATAAGTTTGGGTTCACGTCATTTGGAGCGTGCATGCCCATAAAACCAAACGCATCACATGTGTGATTCCTCTCTCCCACTCCCCTGTCAAAATATTATCACAATTTCCATTCTCTCGGTTTCACATTTTGTGGACCCAACAAATCCACCAATCCTAACTTCATCTTCAATTGTAGCAAACATAAGATATAATTTCATATTCAATATGTGTATAATATATATATATATATATATATGAATGTATATGTTGACACATTGGGGATTGTGTTTAAGTACTTTAGATTACAATCCTACCAAGAGCTCTTCACGGGTGACAAATTTCATACTTTCACTTAAGAATCTCACTTGACTCTGACGCATAATTAGGTTGGCGACTTATAAAAAGACATTGAACAATATCATTGTTCATGTGCACATATACTAAAGCGTCGAGCATCAGATATTTTGTCATTTCAATGTCAAATTCGAGCTAAATGGAAGCCAAGTAGTCGAAGGAAAAGCTCGAAGGTTCATGTGGTGGGTTCAAGGGAGGGGTTTGAGTTCCAGACGCTCGACCTCTCCCTCTACATCGAAGCCCCGGCACCAAGGACGACAGGGACCCGAGTTGGCGCCCCAAACCGGATTGGGTCGGGGCAAGAGATGGCCCCTACTAGAATGACATGTTCGCATATGAAGGATTGCAGGAAACATGAAAGTTTTGGAAGAGAGAGATGGGTACACTTGGGTACGTCTTTACCCAAACTCCCCCTTCTCCAAAAACATCTTACTCTGCTAGCATTCGCAGCATATAAATATTATGTGAACAAAGAAAAGCACATATCCCTCTAAGAAGCTCCAAGTCCTCAAAAGTTTATTAGAACATCATAATTAAAGCAGCACCTGCGATTTATGATGAAGATCCCCTCTGACAAGCAGCTTCAATTAGCTTCTTCCGGTCATGGTCAAAGATCTTTCCATGCTGCACGATCCTTCATTCTTCCCACTTTGGGTGAGCATGGTCCGGGTTGGGCCAGTCCACCCCTTAACCCTAGGACCAACCCGCACAATGCTGGTCTTCAATATTTGGGACCGAGGACCAACCCTATTGAGCTTGGGACCGAAGACCGGACCAACCCAATGGGTTCGGTCCAATTCCAAGGTCAACCCAGGACCAACTAATAATTTTTTATTTCATTTTTTGTACACCTTAAAAAAACGATTGAGGACCAGACTAACCAATGGGTTCTGTCCAGTTTCAAGGTCAACCCAGGACTAACCAATAATTTTTTATTTCATTTTTTGTACTCCTTGAAAGGGCAACCGAGGACCGTACCGACCCAATGGGTTCAATGATAAGCAAATTCAGC
The DNA here is from genome assembly GCA_014182395.1 of Eucalyptus sp. ANBG9806169. Classification (NCBI taxonomy): domain Eukaryota; kingdom Viridiplantae; phylum Streptophyta; class Magnoliopsida; order Myrtales; family Myrtaceae; genus Eucalyptus; species Eucalyptus sp. ANBG9806169. The sequence goes on along the minus strand of CM024574.1, from coordinate 16,206,545 downwards.
TAAGACAGGCAAGCGGTGAGAGTCAAGTGAGGGGAGTGTCAAACAAATGAGCATCGAATGCACAAGCCAAGCGAGCATCGAGCGGCGAACGGCGCAAGTTGTTGGATAAATTCTCTTCAGATATTTTGAAGTTGACAAAACATTCTCATCAGTCTAGTCTGAAGACTTGCAGACTCTACTAGCAAAGTCTGAAGATCAAAGTCTGACGATAACAAGACTCAAGTTTCAAAGTCTACTCTCATGGACAGTTTCCAGACCGTCAAGTTAAAAACTTCTATTCTGATTCTATCTAATATGGTTTTTACTCCAATGGCTATGGAATATCTTTCGACTGGAATCAGCACCACAAGATTTTATATTCGTATCCGAATTGATATAGATTCTCTAAGATTCACAACTTATTTTTGGAAAGTTCTACTTATGGAAACCAAGATCCTAATTGTATGGGCAAGCAGGATTGATGGGCTATCTACACTTACCTTAAAGAGCTCGAGATCTCTCTAAATTGATTCTGTCCAACGGGTTGATTGGAATAACTTCTTTGGAAGGTGCCAACGGTAATGAAGGCATGAAGAAGTATATAAGAGAGATGCTCAAGTTGTTGAAGTGTGTCAGATAGAAGAATTTCAAAGTCTGAATCTCCTTGTTATTTTGTGATCTTATTCTTCGAGCAATACATGTAATCAAAAGAGAGACCAAAGTGTGGTGAGACCTTGAGGAAGTTTAGTAGAGTTTCTACACTGTGGATTCAAGGGCGTGAGATTGTAAACACTCTTTTTATTCTTAGTGAAATCTAGCCGAAGGGCTGTCCGTGCGGGAGAGTGGACGTAGGCTTGGTCTAAGCCAAACCACTATAAATCGAGTCTTGATTCTCTATCCCTAATCCTTTTATCTTTCATTACTTTCATTTGCAGCGATTGTTGTTTTTAATTCATTAATCTCTCATTCGGATTAAATTGTTAAAATCGCTTTAGTCACCTATTCACCCCCTCTAGGTGCTAATTCTAGTCCTAACAATTGGTATCGTGAGCTTGTGTACTCGTTTATAAGAAGTGTCTTTACTTCGAGTACAAGATCTATGGCTAGTATGTTGCCTACGGGGTTGGTTGAAGGTCAAAGCAATACCAGACCTCCATACTTTGATGGAAAAGACTACAAAGATATGGAAAAACAAGATGAAAGCATTCCTAAGATCGAAAGATCCTTTGGAATGGGAAGTGGTAGATAAAGGAATCATTCCTGCTGCTGCATCAGAATCAGAGAGAGGAAAAGAAGTTGCTGGTCCTATTCAGATGACTCAAGAAAAAATAACCAAGAGACAGACTCTTGACGCTAAAGACATTTACTCCTTATATTGTGCTTTATCCCCTACTGAGTATAACAGAATATCTTCTTGTGATACAACAAAAGAAGTCTGGGATAGGCTTTACATTACCTATGAAGGGACTGATCGAGTGAAAGAAACAAGGAGCAATATTCTTTTTGGACAATATGAAGTCTTTAAGATGAGATCAGGAGAATCAATAACTGACATGTTTAGTCGTTTTACTGAAATTGTGAATGGTCTTGAATATCGGGGACATCCAATCTCGGGACATATGAAGGTCAACAAACTCCTACGAGGACTCTCTAAAGACTGGAATTACATAAAAACCTCAATAAGAGAGACACGAGGATTGCTCAACTCTCGTAGACGAACCGGTTGGAACTCTTCAATCGTACGAAGTAGAGCACACCAACGAAGAGGAAGATTCAAAAGGTAAGAAATCTATTGCCTTAAAGTCTAATGATTATTCTGATGTTACGACTCAAGAAGATCTAGATGATGAAGAACTGGCACTCATGATAAAGAGATTCGAAAGCTGAACAGAAAAGGAAGGAAATTCAATTGGAAGAAACAAAGCTCACAAATTTTTCAAAACAAATCAACAAAGGAAGATGATTCTAACAAAGAAGTAACTTGCTTTGAATGCAAGAAAAAAGGGACACATCAGACCCAACTATCCTCTGTTAAAGAAAAGAAAAGGAAAGATTGAGAAATACAGGAAGGCACTCAAAGCAGAGACCTGGAGTGATACTGAATGTGAAGAGAGTGATGATGATTATGCCAATATCTGTTTGATGACAAAATCTGATTCAGACTCGGACCTTGATACAGATACAGACTCAGACAGTGAACTCGAGGTTAGTAATCTAAAAATTCCCATCAAGGTTTCTAAATATATTGATGAACTTTGTCTTAGTCTAAAAACTTCTCTTAAGAGGATCTCCGAATTAAAAAAAAAAAAAAAAAAAAAAAAGGAGAATTCTACATTGAAGCAACAGGAAAAACTTTGGAAAGAAAAGTTTGAAAAGTTGGAAAAGAACTTTGCTATTGTGAAAGAAAACTCAAACTCTATTTCCAAAGAAAATAATCTTTTGAAAAATGATATTACTAATATATCAAAAAGATTTTCAAATGATTCCGAAAAGTTGGATAAGATTCTTTCGATACAAAGACCCTACTTTGATAAGTTAGGTCTTGGTATGACCTCTGAAACTATTCCACTAATTGATTTCCCAAAGGTGAAGGAAAGAATCAAACAAAGACCAACCAGAATTGTTTATAAAAATCATTTCCGTAAAGTCTTTGTAAAACATGTTGGCAGAAATGCTTTGAAATGTTCCAAGTGTAAAAGCTCATAACATTTTAAGGAAGAATGTCATTTGGTTTGGAGACCTGTTAAAAGGAATTGGGCAAAGACTGTTTATTGCTCTAACTCTTCTGGACCCAAGATGATATGAGTACCAAAGAAAGCTTGAATTCGTTTTAATTGCAGGTCACTATCAAAAGGAAGATTAAATGTTATCTAGATAGTGGCTGCTCAAAACATAGAACGGGAGACTCAAGTTGCTTCATAAACTTGTCCAGATAGATGAAGGAAGAGTTTCTTTTGGTGGTAACAACAAAGGAAGAATTACTGGTCGTGGAACAAGAAAGATTGGAAGTCTCGTCAATCAAGAATGTCTCCTTAGTTGAAGGATTAAATTACAACTTGCTTAGCATAAGCCGCTTGTGTGATACTTGTTTCAAGATCAATTTCCGGAAGAAACGTTCTCGGAATCGGTAAAGACTTTACTTAATCTTTTACGGACGAAGACATGGAAATATCTATCTTCCGGATGTGAATCATGAAAGATCACGTGCTTAATATCGTACAAGATGAAGCTAATCTATGGCACGAAAGCTAGGCCATACCAATATGAAGCAAATCACCAAGATCTCTTCCAAGAAACTTGTTCGAGGATTGCCTATTCTCAATTACTTAAAGTCTGATCTATGCACACCATGCGTACTGGGTAAATAGGTTAGAAACTCTTACAAACCAATAAGTAAAGTTTCCACTAATCGTGTACTGCAGCTCTTGCATATGGATTTATTTGGACCTACTAGAACGCAAAGCATTGGTGGAAAAAGGTTCTGCCTAGTAATAGTGGATGATTATTCACGATTTACTTGGGTTTACTTTCTTACAAGTAAGTCTGAGACTTTCTCTCTCTTTTCAAAGTTTGCTAAGAATGTGCAGAATGAGAAAGGTCACACTATATCAAGCATTCGTACAGACTATGGAGATGAGTTTGAAAATCAAGACTTTACTAAATTCTGTGATGAATCTGGTTTTCAACACAAATTCTCATCTCCATACACACCAGAACAGAATGGGGTTGTGGAAAGGAAGAATACGTCTTTACAAGAAATGGCAAAAACTCTTAATTGAAAGTAATATTTCTTCAAGGTTTTGGGCTGAAGCTGTTTCAACTGCTTGCTATATTATAAACAGAGTGTTTTTAAGGCCAATTCTTGAGAAAACTCCTTATGAAATTTTTAAAGGAATGAAACCAATTGTTTCTTATTTTCAAGTATTTGGTTGTAAATGCTTTATTCTGAAGAATGCAAATGATCGAGTTGGTAAGTTTAAAGAAAAATCAAATGAATGATTCTTTCTTGGTTACTCAACTGCAAGCAAAGCCTATAGAGTATTCAACAAGAAGACTCAGACTGTGGAAGAATCAATGAACGTCAAATTTCAAGACTCTCCACAAATTCAGCCAATTCGGATCAAGAATCGAACTTCCTGCACCTCGCTAGATCTACCTCCCATGAAGCGCTTAAAAATTCAGAAACGTACAACAAGTTACCGATGAAGAATCAACTCAAGAAAAGATCAACAATCTATCGACTGTCCAAGAATCGGAAGCACAAATCTAGTCATCCCGAAGAACTCATTATTGGAAACATTAATGAGGGAATTCGAACAAGATCCAAAAGGCGAGAAGAGTCTAGTGCTGTTGCACTTATTTCGAAATAGAACCCAAAAACATTGAAGAAGCCTTAGCCGATAAAAGCCGGATTGAAGCAATGCAAGAAGAGCTCGACAATTCAAGATTAACGACATATGGGAATTGACTCCTAAACCAAAAGGTAAATCTGTTATTGGAGCTAAATGGGTTTTTAGGAACAAAGTCAATGAAAAAGGCAAAGTAACAAGAAACAAAGCAAGACTCGTGGCTAAAGGATACACGCAAGAAGAAGGGATAGACTATGATGAGACTTATGCTCCAAAGAGTAAGGTTAGAAGCAATCGATTACTACTTGCCTTTGCTAGTTATAAGAATTTCAGGTTATTTCGATGTGTTAGGACTAGAATTAGCACCTAGAGGGGGGTGAATAGGTGACTGAAGCGATTTTAACAATTTAATCCGAATAAGAGATTAATGCATTAAAAACAACAATCGCTGCAAATGAAACTAATGAAAGATAAAATGATTAGGGATAGAGAATCAAGACTCCAGATTTATAGTGGTTCGGCTTAGACCAAGCCTACGTCCACTCTCCCGCACGGACAGCCCTTCTGGCTGGATTTCACTAAGAATCAAAAAGAGTGTTTACAATCTCACGCCCTTGAATCCACAAAGTGTAGAAACTCTACTACACTTCCTCAAGGTCTCACCACACTATAGTCTCTCTTTTGATTACGTGTATTGCTCGAAGAATAAGATCACAAAATAACAAAGGAGATTCGACTTTGAAATTCTTCTATCTTCCACCCTTTAACAACTTGAGCGTCTCTCTTATATACTTCTTCATGCCTTCATTACCGTTGGCACCTTCCAAAGAAGTTCTTACAATCAACCCGTTGGACAGAATCAATTTAGAGAGATCTCGAGCTCTTTAAGGTAAGTGTAGATAGCCCATCAATCATGCTCGCCCATACAATCAGGATATTGGTTTCCATAAGTAGAACTTTCCTAATATAAGTTGCGAATCTTAGAGAATCTATATCAATTCGGATATGAATATAAAATCTTGTGGTGCTGAATCCGGTCGAAAGATATTCCCTAGCCGTTTGAGTAAAAACCATGATAGAATCGTAAATAGAAGTTTTTATCTTGTCGGTCCGGAAACTGTCCATGAGAGTAGACTTTGAAACTTGAGTCTTGTTATCGACGACTTTGATCTTCGACTTTGCCGGTAGAGTCTCCAAGTCTTCGAGACTAGACGAGGAAAATGTTTTGTCAACTTCAAAATATCTTAAGAGAATTTATCCAACAATCTCCCCCCTTTTGATGGTGACAAAACTTTCCTACAGATTTGAATAATATTGCCCTGCAATACAACTTTTAAGCTAGCAATGATATCTCATAAAAGATTAGAATAAGGATAGTATAAGTTGTCTTGTACACGTACTTATCCTGTATTACGATCTGCATCCACGAAACCACATTAGTCATGTGCGAGACATTATTATCTTTATCTAATTTAACAGCTTAAAGTAATGCAAAGAATAAGCAAGCATTCAAAAACTCAAGATAAAGTCAAAATGTCAATCACAAATGTCAAACATAACAAAATATTAAATCCAAAAAGATGTTTTAAAAATGAAGGTTTGGGTTTGGAATGAGAATAGAGTGAAAATCTGCCTACAAGTCTTCTCCTCCTTTTTGTCAGCATTAAAAAGTGAGAAAATCAAGGAGCACGAGGAATGCGAACAAGTTGAAAGTCCTCCATAGACTTGACAGTTCCTTCCAACTTCCTCAAATCTTCCCGTAGTTGAGCGAAAGCAAGGCCTTTGCAAAGTGGCCCGAACTCCGACGTTGAACATCTTTAAGCCGATCATGCAAGGAGATGAACATAGCATGATTCTCATTACAAGAGTCTCGAAATTCACACCCCATAGCATATATTTGGTCTTTGAGCTCCAAAATGATGTCAAGCAACCTTCCGAAATCTCCCGAATTGTCAATTTGTGTGCTTGCGTCAACTCGGTCTGATGGTGGAGTTAAGCCAGTGTGAATATCAGTAGGGAGATCAATGTTTGGAGATGATGCCTCTCCCTCAGGAAAATGAGCAGCATGAACATCTTCTGCATCAGGCGGTGATCTACTTGCACCGGTAAACGTCAAGAGAAGAGGAATACTTTCTCTTTGGTCATCTCCCCATGTTTCAATGTCTTCTGGAGTGGAGAAGTACTCCTCTTTCTGAGGAGTTTCCTCGGTGGCAAAATGTTGTTGATCCTCCTTTTAACTGGAGAATCTGCTTTGGCTTGTGAGTCCGCCGGTTGATGCCGAGAGTCCGTCTTTGCTTTCTTTGGTTCTTCCTCTTCTTCTTTTTTCTCTCTTCTTCTTTTTCTTCTTCTTCTTCTTCCTCTTCTTCTTCCCCGTAAGGATTCCTTTTCCTAGTTTCCTTTCTCGCCCTTTCCTCGCAACTTATTGTTCGGGAACAATGAAACAAGAGCGAGAATCACGAGAAACAAGGGCGAAGATAGGCGAGATCATCCTCATCATCTTCATCCTCCAAGATGATTGCCCGACTCTTCTTGATAGGACCAATCCACGGGTTCCTTTCCTTTCCTCTTGGCAGCGAGAAGAGTCTGGTCTAGTCTTAACAGGGGTTTTCTCCTTGAACTGCCTGCTTCTTCTTTGAGTTCTTTCGACGCATCTTTGTAATCATTCTCAATCCGATGACCATTTGATCAATAGTCTTCACAGAGAGAATGTGGGGAGTCTGAATGTTCAAATGTCTGAAAAGACGAGTGATAAGAGCAGCATAAGGGAGTTTTCCCTTGTCCTTCGCCATAGACCTGTACATGTGAAACATGATAGTGTGTGGCAAAGAGAAGTTAAGACCGATCTTGATTGCATACATCAATTTGGCTTTTGAGATGGACACATCTGTCTTTGAAGTTGATTTCGGTCTAAGACAGTTGATCACTATCTTGTGAAGCAAAGTGTTTGTAGCATTCATCCTTGAGTAGGAGAGACGACCTTCAGCAATTTCGTCTCTCGCAAGTTCCGAGTTGCATGACTCACGAGACACGAAATTGATTGGAAAGCTCCTCTTTCCACACCAATTACATCCGCCAGAGTGTCCGTGTCAACCACATATTCTCTATCTCTCACACTGAAAGAAAAGATGTTGGCATCAAGAAAACTAAGGTTGGAATAAAAATAGGCTGTTAATTCGGAATAAGCCACCTCACACTCAGTACAGAACTTATGAAGTTGAAGTTTCTCAAACTTCTCTCTCAGATTGATGCTCAATAGATCCAGAAAATCAAAATCCACTGTTCGTGGATTCATCACCCCACGCTTCAGCAGTTTCTCATACTCTTTCCTGTGTTCCTCTGAACGAAACAATTTTTTTTTTTTTGGTAAGGTAAATGGTATTATAGCTTTGAACAAATTTACAAGAAAACTCGACCGGCTCCTAATCTTGCACTCTCGATACAAATGCAGGGAGAGTGGAAGGGAGCACAATCAAGAAGCCGGAAAAGAAGAACAACATGAACTAAATAGAGCAAGGACCGAAGGTCCAAGAGAGACAACAAAGAGCTAAGACTAGCAAAGACCCTCCGTTGCCAAAAGAGAAGCCAACATCCGGACACCGAAGAGGCGGGATGTTGAAGGACGCCGATCTAAGCATGCTCCTGTCGATCGCTGAAGATAGCTGGGTGGAAACCCCAACTCCGCTGGAGACGTCTATTCCTCGGGATATCAGGGATATTAGAAAAACTTGCAGCTTCGTCCTTCACACTTTTGATAATGTGATTTTTGATTGAAGTAAGGACGACCGACTCTCCACGGAAGATAACAGCATTCCTTTTCTTCCAAATGATATAGCACATAGCAGCAAAAGAATGTCGTGCTATAATGTCAAAAATTCTTTGCCTTTGAGGAACCGCATAGCCCGAGAGGAGGTTATCCTTCCAAGGCCTAGGACGCTAGGGAAGATTGCAACGAGTGGCCCAAGTAAGCGACGAAGCTGTTAGATGGCAATCAAAAAATAAGTGGTCGGGAATCGGGGACCTCATTGCAAAAAGCACAGTGGTGTAGTCAATTCTACCATATGATAGAAGGAGTTGCTGCGTAGGTAGACGATTTTTAGCAATCAACCAGAGAATGAATTGGAACCTGGGAGTAATGTCTCCGCCCAAATGAGAGAAGCCCAAGGAGCGGGGGGTCTCTTCCTTCGAGGCGGTCCCATGCGGACCCAATGGTGAAGCAACCCGAATGGTGCCATCTCCGAAAAGCAGTCCGAAGAGGAGTTAGGCGCCGAGAAGAGAGACCCCACTCAATAGCGGGAGGCGCGTGGAACAACCCGGGGGTGAAAGAAGATCCGCCACCACCGCATTTTCTAGAAGCCTGGATCTCCGGATAATTGGTTCCGGTAATAGGATGTGAAGAGGCCCTTTCGGATGCCGGTGGTCATACCACGGGGAACCGAGAGGCCATTCCCAATTTTCCAAAGGAAAGATAGGCGAGACTCGCTTCTTAATTGCAAAATCTTCTTCCAAGCCCAAGAACAAACTGCGGGAGTGGTGGCGATCCAAAAGTTTTGCCACTTTAAGAAGTTGGAATGAATCCAACGACACCACAGGGATACCTTGTCCGTGAAAAGGATCCAGATATACTTCATCATAGCCGCTTTGTTACAGTCTCTTAATTTTCGGATGCCGAGACCTCCTTCATTTTTTGGCAAACAAATGTCTTCCCAAGAGACCTTTGCCCCTCCCTTACCGAGATCAGCACCTTTCCATAAGAATTGGCGCAACACTTGTTCAATGTCGTTTAGGACCGAGATTGGTAAGGTGAAAACACTCGACCAGAAAGCCTGAATTGAATGTAGGACTGACTTGATTAGTTGAAGTCTTCCAACATAGGAGAGTAGGCGATGGGCCCAAGACTTGGCTCTAGAAGTAATCCGCTCAATCAAGGCAATACAATCGCTTTCGAAGCCTAGAGGAAATAATAGGTACTCCAAGGTAACGCACCGGAAATGAACCTTCATGAAATCCAAAGGCTAGCAATATGTAGTTGCGGATAGTTGGAGAGCCTCCCCGAAATGAAGACTTCGCTCTTGTTCTTGTTTGGAAGTAATCCACTCCAAGAGGAGAATAAGTCAAGTCCTTTCTTCAGCAATGTGATGGAACCCCAATCCGCTGGCTAAACAGAAAACATCATCTCGCAAAGAACGGTGAGAAAGCCTAATCGATTTGCATCGCCAGAAATATTTGAAATCTGCATGGGATGTGCGAGCACTCAATATTCCCGAAAATACCTCCATTACTAGGGTAAAGAGGTAAGGGGACATGGGGTCACCCTGGCGAAGGCCCCTCCCGCTTGAGAAGAATCCGTGCAGCTCACCATTAATCGAGATCGAGTACTTGGGGGTCCTGGACGCACACCATAATCAGCGATCATAAACGAGGGAATCCAAAGGCTAAGAGTGTCAACTGAAGGAAGTCCCAGTCGACAGTGTCGTAGGCCTTTTGGAAATCCACCATAACAGCACATTTAGGGAGATGGGGTTGCAGGTGGAAGCCAGCAAAAAGTTCCTAGGCAATCAGAATACTATCTCTAATCCTCCTACCTTTTACAAAGGCATTCTACGCCGAATCTACCACATCTCCCAAGACCGAAGCCAAGCGATTTGATAAGATTTTCGTGATGACCTTATAGATAGTATTGCAGCATGCGATTGGTCTCAGTCTCGTGACCGCACACGCATTTGGCACTTTTGGAACTAAGGTGAGGATAGTATTATTTACCTCCTTGAGGAGCCGCCCGGAGGAAAAAAATTCCTTGACCGCGTCGAGGACAGATGGGTCAACTATATCCCAATTACTCTTGAAGAATTCCACTGTGAACCCGTCAGGGCTTGGGGCTTTACCTCTCGGGAGAGAGAAAAGTGTACCACGAATTTCCATATCAAGAACCGGCCTAGAAAGAGTACTGACCTGGTCCATAGTCAAAGGCCTTCGGATGTAATTTGTAACCTCTTGTAAGGAGGGCTTAGACAGGGCTGAGTGAGGAGCAAGCAAGTCAGTGAAGAAAGAAACAAAGACCTGCGGAACCATAAGAGGGTCAGTGATCAACTCCCCTGCCACATTTGTAACCGATAAAATCCTATTATGGAGCTCTCTCTTCTTGACCGAGAGGTGGAAAAATCTTGTATTACTATCGCCTTCTTTAAGCCACCGAATTCTGGACTTTTGCCTGTAGAAGGATTCTTCATCACGGCGCAAGTCCACGAAGTTACGGCGTCGTGTCTGCTCAAGCTTAGCCAATTGTGGGTTCTGCGGATCAAGGACCAGTTCAGTCTGTACCAACCGAAGGCTCTCCCTAGCTTCCTCCGCTCTAGCCGAGATATTGGAGAAAGTGTCCCTGTTGAGTTGCTTAAGTCTGCCTTTGAGCAATTTCAGCTTGGAAACTAGTTTGTACATAGAAATGCCCTGAAGGTGTGAATCCCAAACCTGTTGCACAATAGAGGTAAAGTTTGGATGCTCCGACCAAAAGTCAAAGTATTTGAAGGGTCTTCGCCTAATCACCGGGTCAAGAATTCTGACCACCATGGGAGAGTGATCAAAAATGCCCGGATTGAGGAAGGATGCTTCAGAAAGAGAACTCAAAGTTCCATTTGGAATTTACCAAGACTCTATCGATTTTCCTCATTTTTCTAGCTTGGCCAGAAGACGTCGACCAAGTGAACCGAAGGCCTACGAATCTAAGATCCTCTAATTCTGACTGGGCCAGGCAATTGGCGAATTCATCAAAGTACGGGATCCAGGCATTAGAGCCCCCAATTCTGTCAGATGGATCTTTTAAGGCATTAAAATCTCTAGCAACAAGCCGGGGTGAATCCCGCAAGATTACTCATATGTAGGAGGTTTGCCCAAAGAGGACGGGCGTCGTAAGAAGGAGTGTTCACCATACACAACGATAGACAGCAACACTTTCCGTAGAGATTGATGGTTACCCGTCCGTGGATAGCCTGGTCGGTGATGTCCATAGATTCAAATCTTATAACGTCTCGGGTTCCACCCAACCCATATCCGTCCCTTAGGAGAGTACTCATAATTTGCGACCCAATTCCAGCCGATGTAAGCAAAAACGAGGACAAAGAATCGAAATTCGCTTCAGAGACTTTCGTCTCAACAAGACCAACAAAAGAAATATTATATTTCGAAACTAACTTTCTAACTTCCACCCGCCTTAACGGGTCATTAAGGCCCCTAATGTTCCATATTCCTATATACATGAAGAAATAGAGAAGGTCACCTACCTCTTTTAGAGGCCTTTTTCTTCGCCAGCACGGACTTGGGATCCAAGGATGGGGCCGGGTCGGGGCGAAGTAACAGCAGCTTATCCTGGATAGTAGCCAAATCAGTCACAGGAGAGGATGTTGGGGATGGGCACCCAACCGAAAGAAGATCCTCATCTTCAATTCCAGCGTGCACGCTGGAAATTGAATCAGAGTATTCCGCTTGCTCAATTGTGGCAGCTTGTTTCGGTCTTGCTACCAAGGAACCTGTACGCGCAATGGAAGGAGCAAGGGGGATACCGACCGGCTTTCGAGGCATTGGAGGTGGGCCCGATTTCTGGGCAGTCCCTTTCAATTTCAGCGAGCCATCATTAGAAGGTCAGGGCCGGCCGAGGAGGCCGCCTCTTTCGGGATCTTCTTCTTCTTAGTCATGACTCGTTGCCACGATGAGTCCACAAAGGGGGTCGGAAGAAGAGATTGGAAGTGAAGGTCCTTCTCCCGGCGGGGAGGACAATCGGAGGCAACAGCGCAACTCCGAGGTGAGTGAGCGGCCGGCCGCACGTCTAGAGGAGCTGGGCGCTCGTTCGCCGCACCAGCAAAATCAGCGGCCTAGTCGAAAATAATGGGTTGTCACGCGTCCTCTCTCCACTCAAGATGTCTGTGCGAGGGGGAGCTAGGTCCAAGGGCGGAGGCGTTTCCATCATCTCGGGGCTCTTGGGCGAAGGCTCGGCACTCGGCACCTTACATTTGTGGCCGAAGACTCCGCATCCAACACAAGCCAACGGCTTCCACTCATATTCAACTTCAACGATGCACGATTCACCTTGCAGACCACCTCAATGGAGTCATAGGGTTGTTGCCTCACTTTGTAATCTCCACACGTACTCTTGCAAAAGCGAGCATATCTAGTTGCTCCGTCCAACGAAACAATTCATCCCTCTTTCCTCGAAGATTTGCAGCCACACCCATCCGAGGCTTAAAATGTACAAACATTTTCTCATCATCATCCTTTCCCTCGAGCTGATTTACACCACCCAATCGAGGGTCACTTGGAAAGTTCGCAAAAGCTTTTTGCTGCCGTTCCAACAGAACAACGCCCGATCGCTCCATCACGGTGAGAAAGTGTGTCTCATTTTTATAGCCTTTTCTTTCAAAATTCATCAATGAAAGTCATTGCAGAACCTCCTTCCTTCAACGCAGAATAGAGCCTATACACAAATGCAGGCTTAAGGGATCTTACAGGTTCAACATCTTCAAGGATTTCCTCTGCATGTTGAGGATGACGAACATGAGATCTAGTCAAGGAGGTGCGCTGTTGAGATTGTTGGTGCGTCTGTTCTCTTGGAAAGTCACTTTCTTCTATGAGATCAAAATGCGTAGGCCCCTCACCAAAGCCCTGTGGTCCCCTATTCGCTATTCTTGAGGATTTCCTTTGGAAAGACATTGTCGCTTTCTTGGATGGAACTTTCACACTTGTGTCGCAAGAAAGTCAAAAACTTGAGAAGTAGAAATTGAGGAGAGAAATTCCAGAGTGAAAAGCTTTTGAACTAGGGTTTCTGGGTAAAGTAAAAAGGAGAAGGAGAAGGAGTATAAAAGGTAATCGAATCGTGGTAACTAAAGCGTCACGGAAAAAATTCATTTTTAAAAAAATAACTGCCTTAAACAAATCGATAACCACCCTTTTTAAGATTAACCGCCTCAATAAACACGATTATAAATATAAACGTACAAACTTACATTTTCGAGATAACAGCTTTAAGTAAATAAATGAACTTACAAATCGTGTCGATTGGTATTCCAAGTCTACAACTTTGAGTCCGATACTTTGTCGACTTTAGATTATGAGTCCGAGCTTCAACAATCTTCAAAAGATAAAATATTGAGTCTTGAGCGAATAGACTCAAATAAGCTTTTCTCAAGTGGCTTTGTGAAGATGTCCATCAATTGATTCTTTTAGTCAATAAATTGTATCAAGACTTCTTTGTTCTGAACATGATCTCTTATAAAATGATGTCGAATCTCAATATGTTTTGCTCTTGAATGTAGGATAGATTCTTTGTAAGATTGATTGCGCCGGGTATTGTCACATTTGATCTCTCGTGCAAGAGTCTTCAATACCAAAGTCTCGTAGTTGTTGTTTTATCCATAGTATTTGAGAACAGCAACTCCCAAGGGCTACGTATTCTCTTCAAATGTTGAAAGAGTCACGTGCTTTGCTTTCTTGAAAACCAAGTTCCGCCCGTTTCCAAGTAATTGACAAGTACCCGAAGTGCTTTTTCTTTCAACTCTACAACCCGCAAGATCTGCGTCCGAATAACCAAGAAGAGTAAAGTCTCCTTCTTTGGGATACCATAAACCAATCTTAGCAGTAGTACCAACATATTTAATGATACGTTTAACAGCATTAAATGAGATTCCTTAGGATCTGATTGAAACCTAGCACATATGCAAACGCTAAATAATATGTCAGGTCTAGATACAGTAAGATAAAGAAGTGAACCAATGATACTCCTGTATAACTTTTGGTCGATTTTCTTCCCTGCTTCATCTTTGTCTATCTTCAAGGAACTTGACATAGGTATGTCAGTCTTTTTGCAATTCTCCAGACCGAACTTTTTAACAAGTTCTTTTGCATATTTTTCTTGATGAATAAAGATTCCTTCTTTTAGTTGTTTCACTTGTAGACCAAGGAAAAAGGATAGTTCACCCTTCATGCTCATCTCGAATTCATCCTGCATAGACTTAGAAAATTTCTTGCACAAAGTCTCATTAGATGATCCGAATATAACGTCATCAACATAAATTTGAACAAGTAGAAAACTTTTGCCTTCCTTTTTAATAAACAAAGTAGTGTCTACCTTTCCTTTAGAGAAGCCACTTTGAATTAAAAAATTACTTAGCATTTCATACCAAACTCGAGGAGCTTGTTTTAATCCATATAAAGCTTTCTTCAGTCTGAACACTGAGTCTGGTTTCTTTGAGTCTTTAAATCCAGGAGGTTGTTCCACATAGACTTCTTCTTGAATAAATCCATTCAGGAATGCGCTTTTGACATCCATTTGAAATAACCTGAAATTCTTATAACAAGCAAAAGCAAGTAGTAACCTGATTGCTTCTAACCTTGCTACTGGAGCATAAGTCTCATCATAGTCTATCCCTTCTTCTTGCGTGTATCCTTTAGTCACGAGTCTTGCTTTGTTTCTTGTTACTTTGCCTTTTCATCGACTTTGTTCCTGAAAACCCATTTAGCTCCAATAACATATTTACCTTTTGATTTAGGAGTCAATTCCCATACGTCGTTAATACCGAATTGTCTAAGCTCTTCTTGCATTGCTTCAATCCAGCTTTCATCAGCTAAGGCTTCTTCAATGTTTTTGGGTTCTATTTCAAAAATAAGTGCAACAGCACTAGACTCTTCTCGCCTTTTGGATCTTGTTCGAATTCCCTCATTAATGTTTCCAATAATGAGTTCTTCAGATGACTAGACTTGTGCTTCCAAGCATTCTTGGACAGTCGATAGATTGTTGATCTTTTTCTTGAGTTGATTCTTCATCGGTAACTTGTTGTACCGATTCTGAATTTTTAACCGCCGGTGGAGGTAGATCTAGCGAGTCCGGAACAGCTTCGATTCTTCGCCCGAATTGGCTGAATTTGTGGAGAGTCTTGAAATTTGACGTTCATTGATTCTTCCACGATCCGAGTCTTCTTGTTGAATACTCTATAGGCTTTGCTTGCGCTTGAGTAACCAAGAAAGAATCTTTTATCTGATTTTTCTTCAAACTTACCAACACGATCATTTGCATTCTTCAAATAAAGCATTTACAACCAAATACTTGAAAATAAGAAACTATTGGTTTCTTTTCTTTAAAAATTTCATAATGAGTTTTCTCAAGAATTGGCCTTAAAAACACTCGTTTATAATATAGCAATCGCCTTGAAACAAACTTCAGCCCAAAACCTTGAAGAAATATTACTTCCAATTAAAAGAGTTCTTGCCATTTCTTGTAAAGACGTAGTCTTCCTTTCCACAATCCCATTATGTTCTGGTGTGTATGGAGAGGAGAATTTGTGCTGAAAAACCAGATTCATCACGAATTTAGTAAAGTTTTGATTTTCAAACTCACCTCCATGGTCTCGTACGAATGCTTGAGATAGTGTGACATTTCTCATTCTGCACTTTCTTAGCAAACTTTGAAAAGAGAGAGAAAGTCTCGAGACTTACTTGAAAGAAAGTAGACCCAAGTAAATCGTGAATAATCATCCACTATTACTAGACAGAATCTTTTCCACCAATGCTTTGCGTTCGATAGGTCCAAATAAATCCATATGCGTAAGCCGCAAAGACACGATTAGTGGAAACTTTACTTATTGGTTTGTAAGAGTTTCTAACATGTTTACCCAGTACGCATGGTGTGCATAGATCATACTTTGAGTAATTGAGAATAGGCAATCCTCGAACAAGTTTCTTGGAAGAGATCTTGGTGATTTGCTTCATATTGGTATAGCCTAACTTTCTGTGCCATAGATTAGCTTCATCTTGTACTGATATTAAACACTGTGATCTTTCATGATTCACATCCGAAGATAGATATTTCCATGTCTTCGTCCGCAAAAAAGATTGAGTAAAGTCTTTACCGATTTCAGAGCACGTTTCTTCCTAGAAATTGATCTTGAAACCCCGGATCACACAATCGGCTTATGCTAAGCAAGTTCTAATTTAATCCTTCAACTAAGGAGACATTCTTGATTGACAGACTTCCAATCTTTACTTTTCCTTGACCAATAATTCTTCCTTTGCTGTTACCACCAAAAGAAACTCTTCCTCCATCTATTTGGACAAGTTTTATGAAGCAACTTGAGTCTCCCGTCATATGTCTTGAGCAGCCACTATCAAGATACCATTTAATCTTCCTTTTGATAGTAACCTGCAATTAAAACGAATTCAAGCTTTCTTTGGTACCCATATCATCTTGGGTCCAGAAGAGTTAGAGCAATAAACAGTCTTTGTCCAATTCCTTTTAATAGGTCTCCAAACCAAAGGACATTCTTTCTCAAAATGTTCTGAGCTTTTACACCTGGAACATTTCAAAACATTTCTGCCAACAGGTTTTACAAAGACTTTCTGAAAATGATTTTTATAAACAATTCTGGCTGGTCTCTGTTTGATTCTTTCCTTCACCTTTGGGAAATCAATCGTGTAATAGTTTCAGAAGTCATACCAAGACCTAACTTATCAAAGTAGGGTCTTTGTATCGAAAGAATCTTATCCAACATTTCAGAACCATTTGAAAATCTTTTTGATATGTTAGTAATATCATTTTTCAAAAGATTATTTTCTTTTGAAATGGAGTCTGAGTATTATTTCACAATAGCAAAGTTCTTTTCCAACTTTTCAAACTTTTCTTTCCAAAGTTTTTCCTGTTGCTTCAATGTAGAATTCTCCTTTTTTTAATTCGGAGATTCTCTTAAGAGAAGTTTTTAGACAAAAACAAAGTTCATCAATATATTTAGAAACCTTGACAGGAATTTTTTGGTTACTAACCTCGAGTTCACTCAAGTCAGTCTCAGATTCGTATCAAAGTCTGAGTCCAATCAGATTTTGCCATTAAACAGATATTGGCATAATTGTCATCACTTTCTTCACATTCGCATCACTCCAAGTCTCGCTTTGAGTGCCTTCCTGTATTTCTTAGTCTTCCTTTTCTCTTCTTTAACGAGGACAAGCTTGGGTCTCGATGTGTCCATTTTTCTTGCATTCAAAGCAAGTCACTTCTTTGTTAGAATCATTTTCCTCTCTGTTGATTTGTTTTGAAACCTTTGTGAGCTTTGTTTCTTCCAATTGAATTTCCTTCCTTTTCGTTCAGCTTTACAATCTCTTTATCATGAGTGCCGGTTCTTCATCATCTAGATCTTCTTCAGAGTCTGTAGCATCAGAATAGTCATTAGACTTTAAGGCAATAGATTTCTTACCTTTTGAATCTTCCTCTTCGTTGGTGTGCTCTACTTCGTAAGATTGAAGAGTTCCAACCAGTTCGTCTACATAGAGTGGAGCAATCCTCTGTGTCTCTCTTATTGAGGTTTTTATGTAATTCCGCCTTTAGAGAGTCCTCGTAGGAGTTTGTTGACCTTCATATGTCCCGAGATTGGATGTCCCCGATATTCAAGACCATTCACAATTTCAAGAAAGCGACTAAACATGTCAATTATTGATTCTCCTGATCTCATCTTAAAGACTTCATATTGTCCCAAAAGAATATTGATCCTTGTTTCTTTCACTCGATCAGTGCCTTCATAGGTAATGTGAAGCCTATCCCAGACTTCTTTTGCTGTATCACAATAAGATATTCTCTCAAAGTTATACTCGAGGGGATAAAGCACAATATAAGGAGTAAATAGCTTTAGCGTCAAGAGTCTGTCTCTTGATTATTTCTTCTGAGCCATTTGAATAGGATCAAGAACTTCTTTTCCTCTCTCGATTCTCGATGCAAAGCGGAATGATTCCTTTATCTACCACTTCCCATTCCAAAGGATCTTTTGATCTTAGGAATGCTTTCATCTTGTTTTTCCATATGTTGTAGTCTTTTCCATCAAAGTATGGAGGTCCGGGTATTGCTTTGACCTTCAACCAACCCCGTAGGCAACATACTAGCCATAGATCTTTTACTCAAAAGTAAAGACACTTCTTATAAACGAGTACACAAGCTCTGATACCAATTGTTAGGACTAGAATTAGCACCTAGAGGGGGGTGAATAGGTGCCTAAAGCGATTTTAATAATTTAATCCGAATAAAAGATTAATGCATTAAAAACAACAATCGCTGCAAATGAAAGTAATGAAAGATAAAATGATTAGGGATAGAGAATCAAGACTCCGATTTATAGTGGTTCGGCTTAGACCAAGCCTACGTCCACTCTCCCGCACGGACAGCCCTTACCGGCCGGATTTCACTAAGAATCAAAAAGAGTGTTTACAATCTCACGCCCTTGAATCCATAGTGTAGAAACTCTACTACACTTCCTCAAGGTCTCACCATACTATAGTCTCTCTTTTGATTACATGTATTGCTCGAAGAATAAGATCACAAAATAACAAAGGAGATTCAAACTTTGAAATTCTTCTATCTTCCACCCTTCAACAACTTGAGCGTCTCTCTATATACTTCTTCATGCCTTCATTACCGTTGGCACCTTCCAAAGAAGTTCTTCCAATCAACCCGTTGGATGAATCAATTTAGAGAGATCTCGAGCTCTTTAAGGTAAGTGTAGATAGCCCATCAATCATGCTCGCCCATACAATCAGGATCTTGGTTTCCATAAGTAGAACTTTCCTAATATAAGTTACGAATCTTAGAGAATCTATATCAATTCGGATACGAATATAAAATCTTGTGGTGCTGAATCCGGTCGAAAGATATTCCTAGCCGTTGGAGTAAAAACCATGATAGAATCGAATAGAAGTTTTTATCTTGTCGGCCCGGAAACTGTCCATGAGAGTAGACTTTGAAACTTGAGTCTTGTTATCGTCGACTTTGATCTTCGACTTTGCCAAGCAGAGTCTCGCAAGTCTTCGACTAGACCGAGGAAAACGTTTTGTCAACTTCAAAATATCTTAAGAGAATTTATCCAACAAAATGGACGTCAAAAGAGCATTCCTAAATGGATTTATTCAAGAAGAAGTCTATGTGGAACAACCTCCTGGATTTGAAGACTCAAAGAAACCAGACTCCGTGTTCAGACTGAAGAAAGCTTTATATGGATTAAAACAAGCTGCTCGAGCTTGGTATGAAAGGCTAAGTAATTTTTTAATTCAAAGTGGTTTCTCTAAAGGAAAGGTAGACACTACTTTGTTTATTAAAAAGGAAGGCAAAAGCTTTCTACTTGTTCAGATTTATGTTGATGACGTTATGTTCGGATCATCTAATGAGACTTTGTGCAAGAAATTTTCTAAGTCTATGCAGGATGAATTCGAGATGAGCATGATGGGTGAACTATCCTTTTTCCTTGGTCTACAAGTGAAACAACTAAAAGAAGTAATCTTTATTCATCAAGAAAAATATGCAAAAGAACTTGTTAAAAAGTTCTGGCCGGAGAATTGCAAAAAGACCGACATACCTATGTCAAGTTCCTTAAAGATAGACAAAGATGAAGCAGGAAGAAAATCGACCAAAAGTTATACAGAGTATCATTGGTTCACTTCTTTATCTTACGCACGAGACCGACATATTATTTAGCGTTTGCATATGTGCTAGGTTTTAATCGTATCCTAATGAATCTCATTTAAGTGCTACTAAACGTATCATTAAATATGTTGCTACTAGTGCTAAGATTGGTCTATGGTATCCCAAAGAATGAGACTTTACTCTTCTTGGTTATTCGAGCGAGATCTTACAAAGTTGTAGAGTTGAAAGAAAAAGCACTTCAGGTACTTGTCAATTACTTGGAAATAGAGCAGTATCTTGGTTTTCAAGAAAGCAAAGTACTGTGACTCTTTCAACAGCTGAAGCAGAATACGTAGCCCTTGGGAGTTGCTGTTCTCAAATACTATGGATAAAACAACAACTACGAGACTTTGGTATTGAAGACTCTTGCACAGAGATCAAATGTGACAATACCAACGCAATCAATCTTACAAAGAATCCTATCCTACATTCAAGAGCAAAACATATTGAGATTCGACATCATTTTATAAGAGATCATGTTCAGAACAAAGAAGTCTTGATACAATTTATTGACTCAAAGAATCAACTGGCAGACATCTTCACAAAGCCACTTGAGAAAAGTTTATTTGAGTCTATTCGCTCAAGACTCAACATTTTATCTCTTGAAGACTGTTGAAGCTCAGACTCAGAATCTAAGTCTGACAAAGTATCAAACTCAAAAATGTAGACTTAGAATACCAATCGACACGACTGTAAATTGTTACAATTACAATTCATTTATTCACTTAAACTGATATCTCGAAAAGGTAAGATTGTCTGTTTATATCTAATCGAGTTTATTAAGGCAGTTAATCTTAAAAAGGGTGGTTATCGATTTGTTTAAGGCAGTTATTTTTTTAAAAGGAATTTTTTTTTTAATCGCAACGCTTCAGTTTCCATGATTCGATTACCTTTTATACTCCTTCTCCTTCTCTTTTTACTTTACCTAGAAACCCTAGTTCACAAACTTTTCACTCTCTAAGATTTCTCTCCTCAAGTTCTACTTCTCAAGTTTTTGACTTTCTTGCGACACAAGTGTGAAAGTTCCATCAAGAAAGCGACAATGTCTTTCCAAAGGAAATCTTCCAAGAATGACGAACAGGGACCACAGGCTCGGTGAGGGGCCTACGCATTTTGATCTCATGTAAGAAAGTGACTTTCCAAGAGAACAGACGCACCAACAATCTCAACAGCGCACCTCCTCGACTAGATCCCATGCGTTTTCGTCTGCAAAAATGGAAAATCCAGAGTGTGTTTTTATTTTTATGATGGCAGAGCGTTCGTGTAATGGGCGGGTTCACGGACTTGGAATGCGACCACTTCTGATCTCCCTGGTGAGCGCCGCCTTCGTTTACTGCAACTTGATCGGGTTTTCGGGGGTTGCTTCGATTTGCTGGAATTGAGTTCGATTCCGCAGATTGTTGAATTGAATGAGTAACTGCGGGTTGAAGATAGAGGATGGTGCAATGTATAAGCTGTGGTCGCATACGATGAGGCTGCGAGTATCATTAAGTTGTCGATATTGTGGTACGAAATCAGAGTTGAAGAGATCCGCGGTGGCGGATGGGAATATGTCGGGAAAGGAGACAAGCTCAGCGAAGTTCGGACCAGCTCAGGGGATGTTTATTTCTAAGGCCGCCAAAGTT
Source organism: Eucalyptus sp. ANBG9806169 (assembly GCA_014182395.1). NCBI lineage: Eukaryota > Viridiplantae > Streptophyta > Magnoliopsida > Myrtales > Myrtaceae > Eucalyptus > Eucalyptus sp. ANBG9806169. Next base: position 16,185,120 of record CM024574.1, on the reverse strand, counting down.
AGTTTTGTTTACCTTCATTGTTTGCGGATCTTTATTTGAAGTTCTATGCTTCGTCAGCAGGATGATGTGCCATTGTATATATGGAATTAGGTTTTGGTTGTACGATTTTGGTCGTACTGAAGGGGAGGGAAAAAATGAATTTGACTTCCTTAAGCCAGGTTGAATCCCCATCTTATTGAAATGCTTGTTCATTTTATACCTTGTAAGTTAAAGTAAATATTTACAAGGGTAGTAGGTGATGAATTTGCCAAATCTCACTCTGCTGGGGCAAGATATATATATTTACGTTAAGAACCATTGCCTTCTAGCTTTAGGGCGTGGGGGAAGAATGCTGGCAATTTGTCAGCATGTTGTGCGTTTAATTGCGTCTGTACATATGTTGCACCCAGACATTGTATCATTTATTCAAGATTGTCAATAGAAGAGAGCTGCCAAAAGAACTAAGGCTGTCTGCCAGCTTCTGCTCCCTCCTAAATTGCTAATAAACTCAAATGTTACTTGGGAATTATATTACAGATAAATGAGAAAACTATTTCTTCAGATCCATTTCTAGTTTTTCAATTTTACTTGTCACGTCCTTCATGGTGCTTGTTTTTAAATCATTATTTCTATTATAGGATCCTATTGTTGCTGGGATAGAGGAGAAGATTTCAACATGGACCTTTCTCCCAAAAGGTATCCTATATCCTTAAGCATTGTTTGATTGTCTTCCTTCCAGAAGGATCTGTTTACTGATCTTTGAGTTCTGATTCGTATAGTCTGTACTATGGGCCATAATTTAAGCTCTACAGTGTATTTTACTTGATGCTGAATGACAATCTGCTCAAAGAGTGATCACTGATTGCTGTATTCTGATTTTTGCTTTATTTGTGGTACTGGTAGAAACAAAAGAACTCGATGCTATGAGGAAATAGTCTTATTGGTCTACATACTTTCAAGCTGTACCAGTGTTAATTAGCCTGGAAGTCATAACAGAGTTTCCTTATTTAGTAATTTTTTCTGTTTACAAAGTTTCCTGGAAAGTTAATTAATTGAAAGTAAAGGCTGAGTATTATGTCTGAGCAGATAGCTGTAAAAGTAGATACTGAGACCACGGGGCTGGAGATACTTGTAGGTAGAATGTTTGGCTTTCACATTGATGCTGAAGTGATAACCATTTATTTGCTGATGATCAAAGCACTGGTCTTACTTTAATCTATGTCTAAACTGAGAAGTTGTTATTTGCTGTCATCAATCTTACTGGTACTAGGGAGTGACGTGTGGTCAGCTATGACCCTGCGCTTTGCTTAGACAAATGCAAATGGATTTAAATGAAGATGATGATGTTGATGTCTCTAGGTTATGGAAAGGTATGCGAGGTCGTCAGAAATCCTTCAAGTGTTTATTCAGTTAACATCGTTTTCTACAATCAGATATATGTCCTGACTAATGATAGTGGGTGACATCATCTGGCGATGGATTGTCCTTTGTCAATATCTTAGATGTTGGTTATGAACTAGAAGAATGTGGTCAGTGGTATTGATGGATAATAATTGTTGCTGTTGTTTTTTTTTTGTGGGTATTTTATGGGTATTTCATTTTGATTTCTTCTTGTGGTGGATGAGTGAGACAACTTATATTTGGTGCTTTTGACCTTCAGAAAATGGAGAAGACCTTCAAGTGCTGAGATATGAGCATGGACAGAAATATGATCCACACTATGATTACTTTGCTGATAAAATCAATGTTGCCGAGGTGGACATCGCCGACGGTACTCCTGTATCTTACTGACGTGGAGAAGGGTGGTGAAGCAGTTTTTCCCAATGCAGGGGTTTGTATCCAGAGGCTGAAGTATTTACAGACTTGTCATAAATACATCCTGCATGTTTTGACATACTTTCAGTCATATCTTTGTTAACATACAGTTGTATTGGAGTCAAGTAATGGTTTTGTCTCCTGATGAAAAATAACCTTGTCGATGTCATAGATTTGTCTACGGATTTGTCCCCAATATACTATTCATGAATGTCTTTAATGGACAGGATTAAGCTGGTTGAGTTAAAGTACTACGGCCAAAACATATGCATGTTGAGGGAGACCATCATCATATCTTTTAGGAGAGTATCCATGGTTTTGCTCATAATGAACACCTTTGGGCTTTGTTTTCCTGTTGAACTTTGTTCGAGGACCGAGTCATAGTGACATTATACTTCATCTGATAGGATCCTCCTCGTCGTAGAGCTTCCAGCACAGTTGACGATCTATCTGAGTGTGCAAAGAAAGGGATCGAGGTGTCACCATTTTATTTTGTTGGTTTTTCTGAATTTATGGTCCAATAGTAGCCCGTTTATGCGCTTCCGTTATTCTCTGACTGAACCTGAATAAACAGGTGAAACCGAAAAGAAGCGTGCGCTCCTTTCTTCAGTCTCACACTGGACGCTGTCCCTGACCCAATCAGCCTTCATGCGGGTTGTCCAGTGATCGAAAGGTGAGAAATGGTCAGCGACAAGTGGATTCATGTGGATTCGTTTGACAAGATAATTGGGGAAGGTGGGAACTGCACGGACGTGAACGAGTTGTGACAGATGGGCTGCACTCGGGAATGCACCAAGAATCCTGAATATATGATCGGGACTCCTGAGCTCCTGGTTATTGTAGGAGGAGTTGCAAGGTATGTTGAAGACTGGAGGTTCGAGTTTGCTCATTGCTTGATATACTCCTTTTTGTTTGTATCTATACCGGCCACGAGTTCAACTCCTTTTAGGATTTTCATTTTTCGGTTGAAATGATATGAGTGTTTTGTTGTTTCTTAATATTGTATTTTGAACTGAACTAGTTTAAGACAATCATATGCATTTATGCGCAGATTTTGCCAGCATGAGGGTCACATGTCTGAGTTGCTAACGCACGATTATTTGTGCATTTCGAATCATTTTTATAGTAATGACGATGGTAATGGCTCGATAGAAGTGTTTGTTTTTTGCCCCCTTCTTCAATGAACCGGTTGCATGATCACAAGGCGACATGTTTAAAAAGTCAATGGAGGAAGCTCTAAATTTGATGACCACGCTTCAGATCCAAGTCTTTGCTTCTGTATTTGCTTTGCTCTTGTAAGCTGCCGGTCAGTGTCTTCGATACCCCCTCACCAAGATTTTAAATCCCATTCGAGTATGTATTTGGAACTCACTTTTAGGATATTCTTTTAGTTAAAACTAATACAAACTCAAAATGAAATCGATAACTAGCCTCTTTATTTTGTCAATCATCAGATATGTTCTTCTTTTCTTTTTCTTTTTTCAATTTAAAAGGGGCCAAACAGCCTAAAAAGTTCCCGTCACCTTGAGAATGGTATGTAATCATATGAGTCATATTAGTAGTCTTGTTAAATGGGTAGATCGGGTCGGGTCGGATTTGGATTGGGATGAAAATGGTCCGATCCATTTGACCCATTTAATCCGTTTTAACCTATATTCATATAATGTAATACTTGACCCATATTTGTTAAAACCCATTAATATTTGAGGGAAATCCACACCCACTTGAAACTCTATGCTAATTGGATAAAAACTTCAAATCAAATTAAAAAATGAAAATAAATAAATAAACCTATAAATTAAAATATTAATAAAGAATCTTACCAATAAAATATATATTTATAAAGAATTTAGGCTGCGTTTGGCAATTGAGATAAAATTCGTGATAGGATAGGATATATCCTACTTGCTCAAGACAGGATAAAGTCGGATACAAGGGATATGGGCAAGATAAAATTATCACATAAGGAGGTGGGATAAAGGTGGATAAGATTTATAACATCCATAATAAAAAAGTTATTTTTTTCGAATAACAAACTTATTTAATTAAAAAAATTGAAATTAGATTTCAATATAAATAATATTTGAATTTAATTTAAGAAATTAAAAATAAAATAAAAAATTATTTTTAAAATTAATCTTATTTGATAAAATTTTATTAAAGAATGATGAAAGGGAAAAAAGAAATAAAAAAGAAAATAATATAAAAAAGAGGAAAAAAAATAAAATAAATTAAGAAATAGTGTTACAAGATATTTTCACAATTTCCGTTTATAAACATTTAGGTTCATTTATAATGATATGCCGTTTATATTAAAAAATGTGCATGATATAATGTGAATATATCCGACTTTAATCTTTACGATTCACCAAATAATGGATAGGATATAAAAATTCAAACATTTCATATCTTATCTTATACGCCTTTATTCTCGATAAGAAATCCGAACGACCAAATGTAGTCTTTAGAGCTGATAAACCCAGGTTTGTAACTTGGACTTAATGAGCCCAATTTCATGTGGGTGGCTCTTTTATTTATAAATAGGTTACAAATGATACAAGTTTAAATAAAAAGGAAGAAAGCAGGGGAAACGATGAATTAAGAAAATAAAAAAGAGAGGAGAAAATCGTCAATCAGAGAAAGAATCGAAGCGCTTTGATTTCTTCGCTTGTCGTCTTCGAAAGCCCACCCCAAAACCCACACCCCCACCCCCACTTGGTCATATCATGTGCTCCTCATCTTCCCTTCAACCACCCCTCCTCCTCTATCGCCGCTACTTCCGCCGCCGCCACCGCCGTTCCCATCCCTTCTTGACCTCTGCAATCTCGAGTTTCGCCAGCTGCCCGAACACTCCTCACCGCCGGCAAGGATGCCGAGGCCAAGAAGAAAAAGTTCTGGCCCGACCAGGAGGAGGAGCCGCCCCCGAGGGGGACGGTGTGGCCCCACCGGCCGAGCTCCCACCTCATTGAGGACCTGCTGTTCGAGGTGCTCAAGCACATGGATGCCTACATACTTGTGATGGAGGTGGCACAGAGGCGAGGCAAGGTGGCTTGGAGGCCAGCAGCACAGCCAGCAATGAAGTGTTGTGGTTGGGTCAATTGCATGAGTTGAAGAAGTTTTGTATTAGGCTACCTTAATGTCCCACTTAAAACTTTTGAACGCATTTTAGTGAGGCCTTTATATATTTATGACATACACGGAATCATTAATACAAAATATCGGTCAAAAATGGGTCATCCACCCATTTTGACACCTCTACCTATTAGGAGTATGCAAAAAAACCAAGAACTATCAAATCGAATGTTTCCCACGTGAACTAGTCCAATTCCGATTTCAATAAATTGGCTAGAAATTATTAATGTGGACACCGAATGTTTTACATGATATAGCCGATGTGGACACCGATCATGCTTTACATGATATAGCCGACACTAACGTGGGATAATTTTTTACAATTTATTAAAAAATTAAATTTTTAATTATTATTCTTTTTTTTCTTTGTTTTCCTTACATTGTCAACGACCCTCTTTGATCACTGATTGAGGGCCAACAAGCCCTTGCCGACCATAGGCGAGGTCTCCCTTAAGTGCCTTCACTAGTTGTGGGCAAGGGCACAAACGCCCTCTCCAGATCTGTCGACAAAATTAATCACATAGACTCAATTGGCAAAATGTGAAAATGTTTATGATTAAATTAACATAAATGAATGATTTAAGACTGAAATTGTACTATACTATAAGTTTAGGATTTTCTTGTGGTACTTCTCCCATGCATTTTTTATGTGACTAACCCACATAAATGCATGTAAACCGTCATGCACACCAGTTTCAAGTAATAAATGGAGTGACCTCCCGAGGTTTTATAATATTATTTGATATAGCTAGAATATTATTTGATATAGCTAGAAGTAAACTTTGCTAACAAGTGACAACTAACTATGTTCATCAATCATTAAAAAGGTGGCTTGTATAAGGAAAAAGTCAAGCAGCCTATAACTATATACATCTTTCCTTAGCTATAGTCTATTAATGAAACAGGTTGGGAAGGATTGCATAAAGATATTGGACTCAGTAGTTCCAAGTTTAATAGTTAATCAACAAGGACCCGACTCGCTAATGTCGACTCATGTCATCCAAAGACTTTGTCGCATGTTTGATAAATGATTTTGTTTATCCCTTCTCCCTGTGCATGGATGATGACTATTTCTCAGAGTGGATTTTTTCTTGAGTATCACTTGATAAAGTTATGAGATTTGAGAGCTATATCATCAATCATAATCCTATCTAGTACTCAAACCTCACGATGTACATTAGAATTTTCAAAGAAAAAATGGGTTGTACAGTGTAATTATGCACATCTCACTCTTCATTTGAAAAAAATTGAAGGCATCGTCGCTCATCAATTTTGACCATAGAATTCTGTTGATTGCCTCTATCAAGTACAATACTTTGTTGTCGGTCATTATCCAAACTGGATATCACCCACTTCTCTGCACCTCTTTCCTCTTCAACCAACACTTAGCCACTTTCTTTCCGGTTTTTTGAAACAAGCAAACGCTCTCGTTTGATCTAATCTACAAGAAATTTAAATGATTAGCAAGCGGTTTTTGCGGATGAATTTAAGAAATTCCATTCGACCTCTTTCGAAAAAGTTCTTATCTACTTAATTTAAATATTTATCCTAATTTAAACTTTTTTCTACGGTGCTGAATAAGCCCACCCCTCTCCCACTAAGCTCTATTCTCCATACCGGCAGAGGCACAAAAGATCGGAGAACCGCAGCAATCCCAGAAACAGCCATAAAAGCACGAATCCAAAGCATCAGTAAGAGCTCCTGGTCCTGTTCCCATCTTTGCCCGCGCAATTAAATTCATCAGATCGCTTTCAAGGTTTCTTTAGCACTTATGGCCTCCCGTTGAACAGTTGTTCCTCAGGATCTGCAAAGTTTTATCTGTTTCTTTATTTAGAGCCACATCTTATTGGCTTAAAGACAAAGTGGTCTGTCTTGTGTTGTTCCATAGGAGTTCGTCAGCAGATCAGAGCATGGACGAGGGTCTGACGGAGATGCAGAACAAGTTTGCTGATTATAGGAGCTCCCTATGGAGAGAGGTTAGAACCACGCAAATTCACGTAAAGTCTAGACCCATCGATGTTCTTTTTTTTTTCGCTTTATAATGTGCTTGTTCTTTTGCCTTCCGGGTGGGAGTAGGGTATCCTGGATTCTCAGTACTTACAGCTTCTTGAACTGCAAGATGAGAGCAACCCGAGTTTTGTAGTGGAAGTGGCGTCTCTTTTCTTGACTGATTCTGAGAAGCTGCTCGAGGATCTCGCCAGAGATCTGTAAACACACCGACCATCTTTACTTATTTTTCTCCATCTTTTGCCCCGTTCCTTGATGCTCTTCGTTATCTCTTCAGCATTCCTGGGTTTTTCATTGTGTGTAAATTTCATTAATCTCTCTCTCTCTCTCTCTCTCTCTCTCTCTCCAATGTAGAGCTCAGCAAGATGTGGACTTCCAAAGGGTAGACGCCCATGTCGACCGGTTGGAGGGCGGCAGTCGTAGGTATAGATAAAGTTTCCTTCTTTCTTCAAATGAATGTGTCAATTTTTTTCATTTATTTTTTCTGAAGAAAGCTTTTTTCTGGAAGAACGTCACCTTCTTTAATTGCTATTCCTGAGAGCGGCGTTTCATCTGTGAAATTTTAAGCTTTGGATTGTAGAGACAAAAAGGTTTGTGCAGTGGCTAATGAGAAAGTCGTTGACTTTGGTTGACAGCATAGGACTACCGAGACTTAAGAATGCCTGCATGGCCTTCCGCAACCTCCGCAACCTCCACAACTCCTCTCAGGAGATAAACATTCCCGGGTGAGTTTTCCCCCAAATCAATTGTGCCGTTTCTTTTCTTGATAAGAAGTATCAGATTGTTTAGCCATAAATAGTATTAAGAAAGTGGGAGCAGATTGAGTTTATGAAATCTCAAGATCATGAGGGGAGAGATTAATTTTCGTTGCAGGTGCCTGCAGTGTCTGGAACAAATGAGACAAGAGTTCTTCCTTGTGAAAAGCAAGCTCGAAGCTCTTTTCAATGTGGGTACAGAGAAATTCGTTTCGATGATCTCTTTCCACCGATCTGCTTCAACGACTGGTAAATTTTCCACGTAGTTTCGTGAATCGTTCTGATATTGGTTTGGCTCGTTGTGAACTTGAATTGCAGCTGGAGCAACAGATTGTGGCTGCTGGTGGGTCCATCCCGAAACTGCAACCGAGCTTTTGATGGCAAAAATGGCATGCTTTGAAGAAGATAAAGAGGAAGAAGCGTATAGAAGATACTATAAAACTTAGCCTCAGCATGCGTCATGTTAGTAACTTTTTTTTTTTCCCTCTTAGGTCGTTGTGTTAGCTTAGTAACTTACTAAGCTTGAACGCTAGTAAACAAGTTTATGGGGGTATTTAATTTTTATAAATAATCCAAATAGCATAGAAAAGTTTACCGTCACTTTCGAAAAGATATTTGATAAATCCTGTGCGAAGATTTTCAGCATTTTCGAAATCTGTGGATGATTTGAAATCTATGTTAGATAAGATGACTTTGGCATTCGTAAACCTCTTAAATTCATTACAGTCACGCCAAACCTCATTTTTATTTTTATTTTTATTTTTTGGCTATAATCGGTACATCCGACGATTTCGGTGTTTGCATTTTCAACATGACCAATCCCTATACATGCATGTCAACTATCCCAATCACTTACTTCGAGTGATAAAAGGAGTGACTCTCAAGGTTTCCTGATACAATTTATTATGGCTAGATGTAAAGTTTGCTAACAAGTGACAACTAATTTTGCGAACCATTCATTGAAAAGGTGGCTCGTGTAAAGAAAAAATCGCGTAGCCTATAGTAAAAGGTTTGATATTTTTAGCTAAACTCTTTCAATGAAACAAGCTAGGTCGCATATTTGTAGAAGCATTTCTTTTAATCATTTTGCATATTAGATGACATCTTATGGAAAAACTATGACATTTTCCAAAGGATTGGATAAAGACATTGCATTCAACTGTTCCAAGTTCAAATGCTCAATTAACATGGACTCGATTCGCCGATACGGACTCATGATGTCCAATGACTTTTTCCCTGTTTGATACGTGATCGACGCTGCCAACCCCAAGACAAGTATTTTTGGACGACGACTATTTCAGAGTAGGTTTTTACAATGTACTTATGCACATCTCTACTCTTCAGTGAAAAAACTTGATGGCATTATCACTCATCAATTGCGATCATTTTCTATCTATTGCCTCTTTCGATCAGAATGATTCTTTTCTTCTTTTTCTTGTTTTTTTGTCGGGCATTATCATAATTGGACATCACTTACTTTTTTGCGCCCCATCTTCCTCAACAAACACTCAGTTATTTTCTCTCCCCTTTTTAACACAAGTAGGCGCTCTTGTTTATCTAATCTAGTAGAAATAAAAAAAAAAAAAAACTAGTCATGCAGGTTTTCCTCAATGAAAGAAATTCCATCTGACACCCTTAATTTGAAAAACGAATAGATATAATGATAATTTGGTTCTTTGTTCCTACAGCAACTTATTGCAAAAGAGGGAAAATCAGCCACATTAAAATTATCTTATGGGAAAGTCCAAAAGTTCTAATCTACTTAATTAAAAATCTTATTCTAATTTAAAATTTTCTGCAATCTCAACTGATTCCTTTTTTGAGCCCGACAAATAAGCCCATCCTTCTCACTCTAAATTCTATCCTCTAAGCCAGTCAATAAACAATTTCATTTTCTATAAGTCCCTTGTTTTACAATTTTTTAGATCCTCCTTTTTTAGGGATTCTCTAATTCTTGAAGATTTAGTGATTTCATAAGACAAAATTTTTCAATACATAATATACTAAACAACCATTATTATTTTCTATACATTGCATTTGTATCAATATCCATTTTCTGTTAGTCACCTCGTGTTACAATTTTTTAGATCCTCCTTCATAGGAATGTTCTAAATATTGAAGATTTCATGATTTCATGAGACCTGAATTTTCTTCGTACATAATGCACTATATAAACATTCCACTTTTCCATACATTGCGATTGTATCAAAATTCATATCTTTGTACGGGAAATGGGTAAACTTTCTTTGGGACATATAACATATATACGCATAGGCAGATGCTTTGATGTTATTTTGAATTTTTCTTATGTCTGTCATTTTTTAGGTCAAGCCAGTGTTGGCGCGCAGACAGAAAGAGAGGAGACCCGCAGCAATCCAACAAAAAACTATCAACAGAAGATATATTTCCCCCCTTCTTCGTTGCACCAGTTGCATGATCACAAGTCAACACGTTTAAATGAAGCCCTAAATTTGGCGACTGGCGGGCGACCGGCGGCCGGTGGGCGGCCACGGGACGGTGGTTGACAACGATTGATGAAGGGCCCGGTTGACGAACGATGAAAATAATTTTTATTTCTCATTTCTGTTCCAGAAATAGAGAAGTAGAAAATTCTTACTTTTGATTTCTATTCAAATTTATTTCTGGAACCAAAATCTATTTTAAAAATAGAAAAATGAAATAATTTTATCAAATAGATTTATATTCCAGAAACAAGTCTGGATAGAAAAATTGTTTCTGAAACAAAAATCAAAGGTTGTCATGCACCCCTAAGTGGCTTTGTCTCTTTCTTTCTGCTCATTCTTTAGGTTGACCCATCAATGTTATTTTTATGCTTTATGATGTGCTTTGTTTGTTTGCCTTTTGGGTGAGAGTAGGGGATCTTGGATTCTCAGTACTTACAGCTTCTGGACCTGCAAGATGAGAGCAACCCAAATTTAGTAGTGGAAGTGGCGTCTCTTTTCTTCACTGATGCTGAGCAGCTGCTCAACGATCTGTCCAGAGAACTGTAAACGCACCAGCCATCTTACTTTTCTCCTTGTTTGATCCGTTTATCGATGCTGCTCTCCATTATTTCTTCAGCATTCCTGGGTTTTTCAGTTTGCATCATTCGGTGAAAACTTCACTAATCACTCTCTCTCCGCCCATTATAGAACTCAGCAAAATGTGGACTTCCAAAGGGTTGATGTTCATGTGGACCGGTTAGAGGGCCAAAGTCGTAGGTATAAATAAAGTTTCCTTCTTTCTCCAAATGAATGCGTCAAATTTTATAGTTTATTTTTTTCTCTAAAGAAAGCTTTTTTCCTGGAAGAATGTCACTTATTATAATTGCTTTTCCTGAGAGTGGCATTTCATTTGCAAAGTTGAAATCTTAAGCTTTGAGACAGTTTTTGATGAGAAAGTCGATGACTTTGATTGACAGCATTGGAGCACCGAACTTAAGAATGCCTGCATAGCCTTCCGCCACTTCCAACACATGTCAGGAGACAAACATTCCTGTGTCAGTTTTTCCCAAATCTTTTGTTTATGAATGCGAAGTTATCTCCCTATCATGGGACCTCAAGATAATGAGGCAAGAGAGTAATTTTTGTTGCAGGTACCTGAGATGTCTGGAACACATGAGACAAGAATTCCTCCTTGTGAAAAGCAAGCTCGAAACTCTTTTCAACGTGGGTACAGAGACATTCGTTTTAATGGTTTCTTTCTACTGATCTTCAAAGACTGGTAATCTTTGAATCTACTTTTGTGAATCATTCTGATATTCGCTGGCTTGTTTTGAACTTGAATTTCAGCTAGAGCAACAAATTGCGGCTGCTGGTGGGACGACCCCAATAGCGCGACCGCGCCTCTGATTGCATTGATACCTAGGCTCGGCATACATAGTGGTTTTTAAATTTCTTTTGCTGGAACATGCAATGTTAGTAACTACTAAGGTTGAATGCTAGTAATCAAGCTTAAAAGGTTTTTAGTTTTTCATATTATCCAAACAGTATGAAGAAATTACGTCTCTCTAGAAATGGTATTTTATAAAGCTTTGAGTAAATTTCAGCATCACCAAAGTTTGTAGATTGTATGAATCCTATGCATGATAACATGACTTTGGCATTCGTAAACCTTTCAAATTTATTGAAGCCATGCCCACGCCTATTTGCACTTCTCGGCCATATTGTCCGCATGACCAATCTCCATAAATGAACGTGAAGTTTCACGTCACTTATTTCAAGAGTGACCCCAGAGGTTTTATGATATTATTTATTACAGCTAGATGTAAACTTTGAAAAGGCGACTTGGATAAAGAAAAAGTCATGTAGCCTATAATTTTATAAAATTTGCTTAAGCCATACTCTCTTAATGAAACATACAGTCATAAAACCATTTCTTTTAATCGTTTTGCAGATTAGGTGACATCTTATGGAAATTCATGACACTGAAGGATTGCGTAAAGATATTGGGTTATGTTGTTCCAAATTTTGGATGATGACTATTTTAGAGTAGGTTTTTAGTTGAGTATCACTTCACAAGCAATGTCTGACTAGATATGTAATTTGAGAGATGTAGTGTCACACTATGTGCTAGCTAGTACTCAAACGGCACGATATACATTAGAACTTTCAAAGCAAAAACAGGTTGTGCAATGAGCTTATGCACATCTCTACTCTTTAGTGGAAAAATTTGATGGCGTTATCACTTATCAATTTCGACCATTTTCTATTTATTGCCTCTTTCGAGTAGAATGATTTATTTTGGACATCACTCACTTTCATGTGCCCCTTCTTCCTCAACAAACACTCAGCTACTTTCATTTCCCCTATTTGACACATGTAAGCGCTCTTGTTTTATCTAATCTACAAGAAATGAAGGAAATTCTATTCAGCCTCTAAGAAAAAAGTTCTAATCAACTTAATTGAAAGTCTAATAGTAATTTAAACTATTTCCGTGATATCGACTATCTCCCTTTCTAAACCCCACAAATAAGCCCACCCTTTTCCCTCTAAATTCTATTCTCTATACCGGTACATTTCCATTTTCTGCAAGTCCCTCGTTTACAATTTTTGGTATCCTCCTTTATAAGAATTTTCTAATCCTTGAAGATTTAGTGATTTCATAGGACATGGATTTTCTTCATACATGATATAGTAAATAATCATTATACTTTTCTCTATATTGCGTTTGTATCAATAGCCATATCATTGTAGGGAAGTTGTAAACTCGCTTTGGGACATATAATATATATGCAAATGTATAGATGCTTTGATGTTATTTTAAGGTTTTTCTAGTGTTTTTTGTCATTTTTAGGTCAAGCAAGTGGGTGGCCCGCAGACAAAAGGCGAGGAGACCCGCAGCAATTCAAAAAACAACAATAAAAGCACAAATCAAAGACTGTTTTAATATTTAAATCTTAAATTACTCATTCATCCATATTTAGTACTAGGCCACGTGAACAAGAGTATTAGGAGTTTTGTAGCAACGTAGTCTTTTAAAGCAGTTGCAAGGATCCCACGAAATCTTTCAAAACATACTATGTAAACTAACTTTGAGGGACAGGTTCTGCAAAAGGTTTCTCTGTTTCTTTATTTAAAGCCACCAACTAGTGATATGTCTTGTCTTGTTCTGTGTGAGTTCGTGTTTGTTTGAGGGGGTGAGAAAACTAACAGATCAGAGCATGGATGCGGATCTGGTACAAATGCAGAAGAGGTTGGCTGATTACAAGAACGCCCTGTTCAAGGAGGTAAGAATCACACAAATTCATGCGAAATCTCCAATGGTTCTCTCTCTGCTATTGCAACAGGTTCATCTATCGATTATTTTTTATTTTTTTGCTTTGTGATGGGCTCTTATTTGGCCTTCTGGGTGAGAGTAGGGGATTCTGGATTCTCAGTACTTGGAACTTCATGAACTGCAAGATGAGAGCAACCCACATTTTGTAGTGGAAGTGGTGTCTCTTTTCCTCGCTGATTCTGAGAAGCTGCTCGATGATCTCTCCAGAGATCTGTAAACACACCAGTCATCTTATTTATATTTTTCCCCTATTTGCTCCCGTTTCTTGATGCTCTGTTCTTTATCTCTTCATCATTCCTGGCACATTTTTGTTTGCTTATCCTGTGAAATGTTCATTAATCTCTCTCTCCAAAATATAGAACTCAGCAAAATGTGCGCTTCGAAAAGGCACAATCTCAAGCACAGAAGATGATCGGCAGCAGTTGCAGGTATAGATAAAGTTCCCTCCTTTCTGCAAATGAATGAGTCAACTTTTATTCATTTATCTTTAAAAAAAAAGGAGCTTTTCTGGAAGAATTCACTTAATTACTTTTCTTAAGAGTGATATTTCATTAGAAAAGTTAAAATATTGAGCTTTGGAAAGTAGAGACAGTAAGGTACGTGTTAATGAGAAAGTCGATGCCTTTGGTTTACAGCATAGGAGCACCGAGAGTTAGGAATGCCTGCATAGCCTTTCAGGACTTCTGTCCGGAGGAAAACATTCGTGGGTGAGTTTTTGCCGATATCTTTTCTTTGTGAATGTGAAGTTATCTGCCTTTTGTTTTCCCGATAAAACTTATCAAATTGTTTAGCAGTAAACATTGTTAGGATCATAGGAACAGAATGATCTTATGAAACCCTAAGATCAAGAGGAAAGAGATTACTTCCGTTACAGGTGCCTGAGATATCTGCAACAAATGAAACAAGAATTCGTCCTTGTGAAAAGCAAGCTCGAAGCTCTTTTCGAGGTGGGTATAGACATATCTTTTGATGATTCCTGTCAACTGATCTACTTCATAGACAGGTAAATTTCAATATATTCGTTGGCTTGTTTTGAACTTGAATTGCAGCTGGAGCAACAAGTTGTGGCTGCTGGTGGGTCGATCCCCAAAATGCAACCAATCGATCTAATCGATTGATGGCAATTGTGGGCATGTTTTGAAGAAGAAGAGGAAGAAAAAGCATTTAGAAACCACCATGGTACTTCTTAGGCTCAGCATATGTAGTGTTAGCAGCTAATAAGCTTAAATGCTAGTAAACAAGCTTACAAAGTTTTTAATCTTTTCATATGAGTTTAATTTTTATTTTTATTTTTGGTTTAAAAGGGGCTCAGTCTCATTTCACTTTGGACATGGTATTTAATAAAGCTTGAGTGAAATTTCCAGCATCATCTATGTCGGTAAATCTTATGAATCCTGTGTTACATAACATGACTTTGCCATTCGTAAGTCTCTCGAATTCATTGAAATCGCGACAACCCCCATTAAGGCGTTTGCATGTTCAGCATGACTAATCTCCATAAATGTATGTCAATTGTCACATCCACTAAGCTAAAGTGATAAAGGGAGTGGCTCCCAAAGTTTCATGATATAATTTAATACAAGTACAAGTAAACTTTACTCACAAGTAACGACTAACATAATTTATTGTATGAAGAAAAAACTTAGATAGGCTATAACTATATAATTTCTTTGTAGCTGTACTCTATGAATGAAACAAGTTGGGTTGCATAGTTAAAAAAGCATTTTTATTAATCATTTTGCATTTTGGATGACATTTTATGGAAAAATAATGACATCTTTTTTTCCAAGATTTGCGTAGAGATATTGGACTCGGTGGTTCCAAGTCTAACGGCTCAATCAATATGGACCAGACTCGCCAATGCCGACCCCATGTCACTCAAAGATGTTTTGCCAGTTCAATATGTAAGTTCGTTTATCCATGCAGCCTATCCATTTGATCAAGGCAACCAACCTCAAAACGAGTATTTGGGTGATGAGTCGAGAGCAGTGAAAAGCTGAAAGTAGGGTTTCATTGGGCGTCCGACGCACTCCCCACCGTATCCTTCGCTGAGTCCGCATACACGGAGAATGCAAAAGCTGTTCTTTGGGACGGAGAAGGGAACCCTCGTCTCCATCCTCCGTCGTCTATTCAGCCTCTAGGTCGACGACTTCCCCGAGCAATGGTGGCGGCATCCACGAGCTCTCGCTGAGAGCCTTGGGGAGGGTGCGGTTGGGCACCCTGGCCCGACCATCGGGGCCCGAATGTCACATTAAACATTTTGATGTTGGAATCTGATAAAGTTGCCGAGCCATCGTGGGCGCTGGATTGTGTTTTTGTTTATATTTTAGTGTGATTAAGCAAATATGATAACATTGGCTTTCTTTTGTAAATGGTCGATTGACAAGTTGAGGACGAGGAGCATAACCGGGATGATGTGATGCCTGGGAATATGTGGAAGAAGAAGACGAAGGGCCTGCAAAGATGAAACAGCATTGGCTTTCCTAAGATGGGCTCAGACCCCCAAATGTCGAAAGAGGCAATTGAGAAGCTAGCGCCTGTTTATGTGTTACAGACTTGGCATACCTTGGTAATTGCTTGGTATGCTTTTGGTGAAGGTGGCTGTGTTCCTTTTGCTAATTCTATATTGCGGATTATGAAAGTACTCGTGATTTAGGTACTGACCACTGAAATTTGGCGCAGTGTGCAGTACAGAGGATTGGAAACAAGGAGGGAGGTGGCTTGGTTGATATTCGATGGAGTATGTTACATGCGTCATAGGGAGCACGGTAGAAGTTAGTGCACCACACGGAATCTGAGTGGCTTAAGCACCCTATACTTGAGAACGCAAGTGCACGGATTGAGGTTGGATCAAGTTTAGTAGAGTTGAGGGTACAGAATTAGTCCATGATGTGGGGGAGGGGGATATAGGCCATCTCGTCAAATGTCAAGAATTTAAACTATCCTCTCAAACGGATCAGTGAATATAGAAGGGGAAGGCGTTGCTGATAGAGAAACACTCAATCTCGTCAGTCATGCTAGTCCTGAAGACTAAAGAAATTATGCAGCAATCCTATATCAATATATCATAATCTATACACCAGCCAACAGGTACACCTAAGCATCTCTTTGACCCTTGCTTCAAAAAGAAGTTGATGTTTTTTATATACTCATGCCTTAGCTTTAGGTAGAACTCATTATCATAGCATCCCCGTTAATTCCAATTCAAAATTTTGGGCTCAAGGCCTTATAAATATTATCTAAAGGAGCTATGAAACAGGTGAACAGAGTTCAGTCATCCAAAGGAGGCCCAGCCCTTTCACTGCCCTCACTCTTCGCAGGAAAGTTGCTAGAGACAGCCTGATCTATAGACAAATGGACGCCTGGAAAGTAAGGGACAATTTTCCCACACCCATCATTGGGAGTTAGGATAATAGTGTGAGTGCAAATTGCAAGTTCTTTCCAAGCATAACATGAGATTTGACCATCATCATACTGTCAAAAGGCAATGGATATTCATGGAATGTCATTTACAACTCATATTAGGCAGTAAGACATCAATGTCATTTGGTCTCACTCTCAACCGATGCACTCATCGTGATTTGTCAGTGTATCTCAAGAGCTATGACTTGTTCTTCTTTGATTATACTCAAGTTTATAGTTTCCAGTGATCCTGGCCATTTGATAAAAAGTCATTTCAAACTCTGAGCTGAACATTACTTAGGGAAAAAACTAGAGACAACTACAACCAACAACTACAGTCAACTATTTCGCTCTTTCGCTATAGTTAGTCACTTGGAAGTTTTTGGCTTGAAGAAGTCAGAATGCACCTTTGTGTTAGATATTGACATTTGCTAAAAGATAAAAATATCCCTCACTCCTCATACAACCATTGCCCACACCAACTCAGTCCCTTTCTGAGGGAAGTTACCTAAATTTGAGGGCAAGCATACTAATTTGATGCTAGTTGATACTCTGATCAAGCATGCATATGTTATGTCCTTTGCCCTTAAATACTTTAGAAGGGGTCAATACTTTCCTTGTAGAATAGAAACTGACAGGCGAAAGAATTAATCGGTCAATTGTTGGAAAGAATTCTGATGGTGCGCACATTTAGCTTAGTGACTGTCTTTTTCTTCCACTTGTTATACTCAGTTTGTTCTAATGTTGATCTATGCTGTACGCAGCGATTGACCCACTGCTTTCAACTCGTTCAAGTGGCTCCCATCAGGAGCTAAAACATTGCTTCTCCTATGAAGAAGTGGCATCCTTAGAGATATTCCATCAGGATCTGGTGTGTCCACTAATGGGTCTGATCCACTTACATTGACTAGACCGCCTGAGCAGGTAAAATTCAACATTCCCTAAATAAGCTTCCAGTTCTGCGAGTTCTCGCATGGAAGTTACCGCAAAATAGCAATCGATATATTTTGCGTTCGTATTTGGTCGTCTCCATTTCATCCTAGTATCAGGTTTCTCTTTGATGGATCATTTTCAACTTTATTTTTCATGTTGAGCGTGATTTGTGCCGGTTCTCATGACTACCTATTAGTTAACATAAGCATATTCTAGTCCCTGCCATGCGCATGGATGTAGGATCCACGTAACTTTAGTATACTCCGGTTGGGTTGGCTCCATTGTGGTCCACTTGTTTGCTTGGCATGAGACAATGCATCCACTTGCTTAATGCCCTTCTGTTGCCGGGTTGGTATTTCACTTAGGGAGGTGTGCTGAAGCTTGATAATCAGTGACGTAACCATCCCACTCCCTATTGCCTAGAAAAAAATGTGGAAGTTCATGTTGGAGAAATGGATGGGGTAGGTTTTTCAATTGTTGACTCAAACCTGTCACGCCTCGATCCTCAGGCACGCACACATCCTTCTACTTGGTCGATTTTAAAATACGATATCCCAAGACTATGTATCGTCGACCCTTTCGTTTTTAATAGCACATGCGAAAGCAGTTATAAATTTCTAGACAATAAAATAATGGGATAGAAAAGCGAGGCCACATTTTTCATATTGAAATTCGCAACCATACTTTTATACAGAGCATAACTCAAGTACTTCACAAAACTATTCACAATTTTCTAGTCTTACTCTATTCACACATATACAGGGTTCACAAAAGAGGATGGAATCTCAGTTCTCATCCGGGTCGTACTCAGGATCCTCCTCATGATTATTCTCTTCTTCCAAATCTTCCTCCTCCTCGGGTTTCACATCAGGGTTCTCCTCCTCAGGTTCCTCCTCCTCAGGCTCCTCATCAGGAACCTAAAATGGTTATACAATAACCACTGAGACCACATCTCAGCAAGTTCTACCCTCTAAGACTCGATTAGTAAACCAATATGCTAACCGAGCTGCCTAAGCACGCACGAGTCATAGGACTTATCTTGGCCTCCTCCGTTGATACTCTTGGTGAATGTGGTAAGTACCAGTTCATGGTTTCCTATGCACCACCTCCACTGCCCGAGGGCAGTACTACACCCCAAGTTTCACCAGACCCACCAAAATCACCTCCACCATCTCCACCTCAGAAAAAACAACCTCTTTCTCCATTCTACAAGCCAATTCTAAAGTGGGCCAAGAAGCACTCCTACCCACTCAAAGCTCTAGCAGAAACACCACCCATTTCGTCCATTGCCATGTTTCAAGATGCTGACTTTCCCCCTCTTGTCAGAGAAGGCTCTAAACTTTCGTTTCCAGCCCCAGAGGAATTCATTGATCCACAAGGTAGATACCGCCATGTTCCTAAAGTACCTACCCTCACTGATGTGGATGAACATGGAAGCCAGAAAAAGACTTATGCTGCTGAAGTTGTTTTAAATTGGCAATCAGAGACTCTGCTAGCACAAAACAATGTTTTCAAAGCAATTGATTCCAAGATTGGAATTGTGCAACAAGATCTCCGAAAGTATGATGAGACTACCAAGAAAATAGTTTCTGAATTCCAGAAGAGGCTAAATGCCTTGGAATCAGGGCAACGACTAGGCTACCATTATCTAGAAAACCCAAAGTCGGAGATAGAAAAGCTCAAAAGACAAATCCAACTCCTTGAAGAATGAAGGTTCAAACCTTTTGATCCTTTTGCAACTCCAGTAAGAACTGGATACTCACCTCCGCAACCCCATACGTCTATCTTTGAGGCCATTCGACAAGATCCCTCCAAAAAGGAACCAGATATACGAGAGCGCCTTAAAGAGTTGAATCGAATCCAGAAAGAAAGAGGAAAAGAGAAAATTCCTGTAGAATCATGTTTGGTTGTTATAAGAGAAAAGCCAGATTAGATAATGCTAGCAAATCCATTAGAATCATTTCTAAAGGATTTAAGTGTCTAAGGACATCCTGATCCGGTCCACAAGACTGATCCAACACCTCCAAAGGATCAAACTCTATTTCCAGTAGAGCAAACTAATCCTACCACTTTTGATACTGAATCTGATTCAGTATCACTTTCATCCTCTTCATCTCTTTCAGTTCTCGAACCTGATCCCCTTCCTATTGTACCAATAACCTCCTTTATATTTATGGCCGATCCCCCAAATCAAGAAATAGAATCAAATTACTCTGACCCAGAGATTGTTTGGGACAATCCGAGAAATCATGTGTCCATGGCATCAAAGCAGTTTTTCACCATCGATGATATTCCTTACCAGAATTGGCCAGAAAGACTTGAAGAATTTCATACTTGGTTAAACACTCAGTCCATCACCAACCATGATATGAATGATGTCCTTTACAACTTCGTTACTAGGTTCACAGGAAGCCTTAAACTTTGGTGGAAATCAGTATCAGAACAAGACTAGATTCATTTTCTGATGTCACCATATTTTAGCTATGCCATTACTATTCTATACCACTTCTTTGTGGGAAAACCCACCGACCTCATAGAAATGAAAAGAAGAGAGTTTTTCGAAAGAAAATGTTGTTCTCTCCAGAAGAAACATCTTGATAAGCATTATCGAATAATGCTCCAGCTCTTTTACCAAATTGGAGTTGATTCAAATCTGAAGCATGTTTTCCTAACCTTCGTCCCCAAAGAACTATCCCAAATGGTTGAAAGATCCTTTTTTGGGAGGCGGAAGAGAGTACATGATATGCCCCTGGGAGAAATACAACAAGAAATCCATCTATGCCTTGAAGAAATATGCCTAAAGCGCCAGATGGTTCAATCCTACATCACCAGTGATAAGAGCCTCGAGACAGCCTGTTCTCGCCAAAAGCTGAAGATCAAATGTTCTAAGCAAGACTGTGATTGTACTTGTGGAAAGTATTCTCGAAAGAAGAAGCATTTCAAGAAGTTCCAGATGAAAAAAAATCCAAATATGGCCACAAGAACTTCCGAAAGAAGAAATGACGATACCTACGAAAAAGAAAGGATCGCATGGGCCATAAAAACTCGAATCGTTGCTACGTCGCAACAAGAAAAGACATTTTGCCAAAAACTGTCCCCAAGCCAGAAATGGTTAGTATCATTTGATACATCAAATTGAGAATGAAACAGGTATTTCTCTTGAAAATGATGATGTGGAATCAGTGTTCTTTGCTGACGAAGAACCATCCGAACAAACCCTTTGTATCATTCCTTGTTATCACACTTCCAGTGAAGACTCAGACTCATAATCTGAAGATATTTTTCACATATCACCCACATCTGCAGAACAAAGCTTGGACGTATTCTCAAGTCAAACTCATTGTCCCCACTTCCCTGTAAAAATCATCACCTCAAAGTTTGCTAAACCTATCACTGTTATTGCCCTCATTGATACTGGAGCAAGCTGTTCTATTTTGGATACCAAATTTCTTCCTAAAGAATATTGGACTCCTTATGTCCGATATTTCAACTCTGCCTCAGGAGACACCTTCTCCACAAATGTGAGGACCACTCTAGTAACTATTCAGTTCTTCCCTCAGTGCTCTATAACCACAAAAATCTTTGGATCCAATCTTCCCAACAAAGACCTAATAATTGATTGGGACATCATGACTCAGATCTCACAGCTTCGTATCATTCCAGGAAAAAGGTCTTAGGTATAAAGACCAATTCTCTGAGTTCGTTAACATTTAGAGACTTTTTTTTCCATTCAGATGAGCCTATTAGACCCAATCATGCAGAGATTGTTAGAATCTTGCTCAGAATCCCATTCGGAATTTGCTCAAAAATGTTCCCATCCTTTATGGGAAAATCCAGAATTCTTTATTCGCCTTCCTTTAAAAAAAAATGAAGATACAAATCCAACCAAGGCAAGCCACATGGGAATGAAGCCAAAACACTTGGCTTTAGCTCAAAGGGAATGCTCAGAACTATTGCAACAAGGCCTTATTGAAATCTCCAACTCTCAATGGGCTTGTGAAGCCTTTTATGTCAATAAGCGTGCTGAGCAGAACATAGGGAAAATGAGATTGGTAATCAATTATCAACCCCTCAACCTTTTCCTCCAGGATGATAAATTCCCTTTACCATCTAGAGTTTCTCTCTTTATTGGATTAACAAAGGCCCATATCTATTCTAAATTCGACCTCAAAGCAAGATTTTGGCAATTGGGCATCCATCCTGAAGACAGATCCAAAACAGGATTCTGTATTCCAAACTAGCACTTTCAGTGGAAAGTTTTTCCTTTTGGCCTAAAGGTAGCACCATCCCTTTTCCAAAAGGTCATGTGTCGTATCTTCCAACAAATTCTCTCAAGTGCAACAGTATATATCGATGATATCCTGCTTTACAGTCCTGATAAGTAGTCACATTGCCAACTCCTTGAACAGTTTGTAGAAATCGTCAGAAAGCATGGCATCATGCTTTCTCAGCGAAAGATGAATATTGCCCAAACAGAAATTGAATTTCTTGGTATGCACCTCAACAATGGTACGTACTATCCAGGGCCGCATATTGCTTAGGAACTGTTAAAGTTTCCTGAAGAAAATTTCTCAAAGAAGGAAGTTCAGCAATTCCTTGGGATAATTAATTATCTCAGGGATTTTGTTCCAAATCTTGCAAAGCTCTTGATTCCTTTGCAATCCATGCTAAGAATTCCCCACCTTGGGGAAAAATTCAGACAAAAGCAGTCGTTGAGCTTAAGGAGGTTATGCAGAATCTCCCACCACTGAAGATTCCATCAACAGGTAAAAGAATTCTTCAAACTGATGCCAATGACGAATACTGGGCAACCATCCTACTTGAAGAAATTGATGGTAAGAGACACCTTTGTGCTCACAAAAGTGGAAAATTTTCTCAATCCGAAATGCATTACCATTCCACTTTCAAAGAAATCTTAGCAGTAAAGAATGGAATCAAGAAGTTTGAATTCCATCTCATCGGCCATTACTTCTTGGTAGAATTAGACATGGCATTTTTTCCTCAGATGACCAAGTTTAAATAAAAGCAGATTCCAAATTCCCAACTACTTCGATAGGCTGAATGGTTTTCAAAATATTCTTTTGAAACCAAACACATTCTAGGAAAAAAGAATGTTCTTGCTGATTTCCTGTCAAGACCAAAGGTACCAGCTGAAATCAACATGTACATCAAAAGACCTACTTTTCATATGCTCAATCATGGCGTAAAATACAAGATTGAGAAGATCAAAGATTTGCCAAGCTGGAAATATCCCCAGGAGATTATTGAACAAATCCAAAATGACAATCTCACAGAAAATCTAGACACTCTCATGTGGCAATGCCACACAGATTTGTTTAGATTCAATGCAGGTTCGATTCTTTATTCTTGGGGATTAAATTCAGTTTATCCATTTATACATCCTCTTATCTGGAAGGAATATGATTTTCCTGATCAGCTCAAGACGTTATTATGGTACTTAACCAATAAGTACTTGATAGCTATTGAAATCCCAACCAGAAGATTCGTTGCCAACCTCACCAGGATATTCTTACTCGGAAGAAATGTTGAAAGAGAAAGTGATCAAAATTTTCTAGACTTTCTCAGTTGGTTCTATCCTCCTACTCACTGGAAGCATCTTTTGGAAAAAGAACTACGAACCACAACACCAAATCTTGAAGTCCATACCATCATGTTTTTCAAACGTCCATGGCACTTTTTCGGAAACAATGGCAGCATCATTCATGCCCCCCTGGAAATAGGAACCACATCTTACAAACCCCATATGGATAACAAAGAAGCTCGGATTCACAAATCTTATCCAAGATCTGTTAGATCTTGTCAACACCAGTACCGAGAACTCCAAAGAATCCTGTGCCAAGAAAACAAGACCATTCCTGAGGAAGCGTGGAATTATAATGAACCTACTGCGTGGGATCATTATGACCTAGCACCAGAAGCTAAGGAAGCACTAAGACAACTCAGACAAGCTGAGTCATCCCAAAACAATGAATTGACAAGTGCAGATGACATTGTCCAGTCCACTCAAGACCCGTATGCATGTTGGGGAGGTCCTCTTTCTCAAGATCCCTACGACCAAGGACCCTCGTCCTTGTCCCACGTGGACACCTTCTACTATGCACAACCATCTAATTGGCCTCAGCCAAGCATTCCTGCCGACACTATAGAAGATGACAATGCAAATTGGGCTCAAGAGGAAGCGTCCCACTGGACTCATGAGGAAGCATCATCATCACATCAGCTGAATCAGATCCTCTTGCTAGAAGACCTTAAAGCTCTGGAACAAAAATATGAAGCACATCTTCTAGCAACTGCACACAGCTCAAATGACTCGGACTACGACTACAATGCCCGTGACGGACGAGACCGCTGAAAAGCCGATGTCCGTACATTTTCACTATAGCAAAGCACTGTTCGCTTTTACTGTAGTACTAGACTAGGGAAAGTACTGTTCACAGAACAGTTGCTGTTCATAGTGTGCGAATAATTCCCTCCCGGATGTTTCCGGTGCCTTTGTTTGTTTCCGGACCCATGAGCTAGGTCATTGTTCTCTTGTGACCTCTTATTGTCTATATAAGGCAAGGAGGGTGTATTGTGTTGGGCAGAGCCCCCAGAAGTAAAGTGAGTGTTTTGCAAAACCTCTATGGCTTTCTAAACTCATCGTCTTCTCAAGCCCGGTAGGATCCTCTAGGAAATGCAGCTTGGGTAGATTAGAAGCGTTTCCATCCCGGTTCTCATGGTGTCCCTAGGCTCTGAACTAAAGGGCAGAGTAGTTTTCTGCTAAAAGGCCGTCCCTGAAGGGCTTGAACGGGTTGTTCGCCCTATGCGGGAAGCATATTTGTAGAAAATTGTCTCTTCCTTCCCTGGTTCTAGGTCTAGTTCCATTATGGCCACCTGCATATTAACACAGTTCAATAGGCACCTAAGCAATCACAGATCGATATTTTGATCAATTGACTTAGTCGGTTACATGTCAACATGACCTTTCCAGGTCATTTCAATTCAATCAATCAATTCACGACATTAGATCAAGCAATAATCAATCGACCTAGTCGATTACTTGTCAGTCGGACCATTTCTAGGTCATTTCACTCCTCATGATATAACTTCCAATTGTATACTCAGTCACAGAGCTACCGTAATGCTCTTGGGCGTCGTTTTCGCCAATGTGACGTATGTAATGGATAGCACTCGTGCGTTCTTTAAGGCGCCGTTTTCACCAGTGATATCCTTAATCATCGAACCACGTATGTCCATAATGATGCATGTAGTAGACAGCACTCGTGCGTTCTTTAAGGCGTCGTTTTCACCAGTGATTTCCTTATCACCGAACCATGTATATCTATACTAATGCAGGTAATAGACAGCACCTATGCGTTCTTTAAGGCGCCGTTTTCACCAGTAATTTCCTTATCACCGAACCACGTATGTCTATACCTCGTACCTGATTAATCTCAGCCAAGAGTATTCCCAATTCACTCTCACGATTCTCTCCCACTTTACAACTCATCAAAGCATCATAAATGCTAAATAATCATACTCGGCCATCCACCGATCAATCATTCAATTGCACTCAATTTCAATCAATTTAAGAATAATTCCTCAAATTATCACAATTAATTCAATTCCACGCAACGTAGAGCTCGAATAAATAAACCGACGCACCACGACAATCGGTATAAAATTTTGGTCGTCGACTATCCTTGCCTAATTTCCGAAAAATAAATAAATAAATAAATAATTAATTAATTAATTTTGAAAGTTAATAAATAAATACTAAAAATCCAATTTAGGCCCGTAATGCCTAATTGAAGCTCGATAAGGGTCGGAAAAAATCCCAAGATGCATTCAATAAATAATATAGGCTATATTCTAGCTAATTACACTAGTCAAAAGCCTAACTTGCATCACAATTATCTTAGAGCAACTAGAAAGAGATTCTTTAACCAGAAAGAATTCAGTTCAGATTGAATAAGATAGTACCTGAAGGTTCACAAGCGGCTGAATATTTATTCCATAAGGGCTTATTCGATCCAATCGTACCACGTAATCCTTTAAAGGGTGTTCTGAGTGAGTTATTTAAGCTTCAGGCTTTTTTTCCTTTGAATTAAAATTCACTTATTCAATCGCTACAAGATCAACAATTCCATGAGCTTGGGCTTCTGTTGCTGACATAAAAACGTCCATTTCCATATCTTCGGATACAACCCATAGGGGTTTGCCCGTTCTTTGTACATAAACTCTTGTGATGGTTTCGCGCAGTTTCAGCGGTTCTTACGCTTCCAGGGATAAATTCTCCCGTTTGTGCCTCATAAAAAGAACTCGCGAGGTTGATGTATCATTCAGGAATGACACAATTACAATATATATTTCTATCAATAAGATATTATCCAAAGCAAATCCTTTTCGAATAGATCCTTACTCTACTCTATTTAGTATCTCATCAAAGTTGAATTTTTTTCTAAGTTCATTAGAATAAGTTCTATTTTATCAAAAGATTTCCCTCTATTTTTTGTTTGTTCACTACTTTATATATGTATACGTAATAAATATAAAGTAGGGATTCTGATAAACCTGGAAAAATAGAAACTAAAGATAGTAATCTTTTACTAACGGGATCAAAAACCGGTTTTCTTTGACACAAGAAAGGAATTTTCTTGTGTCAAAGAAAAGACTAAGAAGAAGAAGGCGAATAATCCTTTGTTTTCTATTCTCCAATATCAATAAATGACCTACGAATAGAAAGAATCCTAGAACAAAATGAGAGGTAGCTAACCAACTTCTAGGAGAGACATAATTGACTGCATTGATCTCGGTAGCGACACCACCCACAGAATTTAAAGAACCTAAAGGAGCATGAGTCATATATTCTGCGGAACGACGTTCTTGCCAAGGCTGTATATCTTTTTTCAGCCTACTCAAGTCCAATCCATTTCCAAATTAATAAGGAGCTGGTCAATGATACTCGAACATGTACTTGTTTTGAGTGCCTATTTATTTTCTATTGGTATCTATGGATGGATGATCAGATTCCATTGATACAGAGCCAATTCCAATAGACTTATTGTAGGGTCCCATTGGCGTGCATCCAGTAGGAATTGAACCTACGAATTCGCCAATTATGAGTTGGGCACTTTAACCATTCAGCCATGGAATCGGGTTCATTGATATTCCTGGTATAGTAGATGCTATCACACATACAATCATACTCAATTCGATGGAATTGTTTGATCTTAAAGGGGATCTTCTATAATTTCGCACGGGCCAGGAGGGTCTGTCTCTTAACGCCTTCTTTTTTCTTCTCATCGAGGAAAAAACGGAAGATTTCACTCACATAGTACTTTTGATCGAAAAATCAATCTTTCGTAATCACTAATCTACTCTAATCTAACCACCTAATTGCACTTAATTAAATCTAATAAACCTTTAAGCATAATTAGCAAACTAAGAAAGCATTAGTGAGTAAAACTCACATGATTAAATGTGAAGGCTGCTTCATCGAGACGACAGCGCAACAGTGACGAACTTGGGCTCGTGACAACACCAATGGGCTTGGACCAAGCCTAAACTTGGCCCAACAAATCTTAGCCCAAATCTAAGATTTGCTTTTGAATTGAGCCGGGCCGGAAGTAGGCTGACTTCGCAGGCTTGGCTGCTGAATTGGGCTTGCAGAAAACACGCGGGCTTCAGTGGACTTGCTGGAATTGGGCCTAAAAAAATGGGCTTGCGAGGTGGGCCGCTGGACTCTTGAAGATTTCGCTGGGCTTGATGGATGTTGAAGACACGGGCCCAACTGTAGGCTTCAATTGAATTGAACTACCTTGGGCTGAAGTTGGAAATTGAAGTTGATGGGCTCAGTTTTAGGGCTGCACTGCTCCTTGCGAGGATGGGCTTCTCGCGGACTTGGACTGTAGCAGTAGCAACATGGGCTGGCGCGGCTCGCGAAGGAAGCAGCAGCGACTTTAGTCAACAACCCGAATGAGAAGGCTTCGCTGGTTGACCCGTGGCTGCGGAGGAGACACGAAGGCGCATGAAGCAGCGAAGATAAAGCTGTTCGCTGACATTGGGCGGACTAACACAAGACACATGGCAAAGGGGACAAACCGAAGTGGAGAGAGGTCGAGCTGCTTCGTGGCTTCGGTCTTCATTGCTTCGTGGATGCTGCTCAGTCAATACACCGAAAGTCTTCAATGGAGAGCTGTATGGACTAAGCTTGCTCGATTAGTGGGCCATGGCAGAGAAAAGATGCAGGGGAAAGGAGTTCGATGAAGTTGTTCCTTGGTCTTCGATTCGGTGCAGCTGGCGACAGAAGGAAGCAGGGCTGGCGGATGAGTGAAGATTTCTTCGGTGGACAATAGAATGGATTGATGGGGCTGTCTCAGTCAACCTTGGTGAAGAGAACGCTGGCTTTTGACTGGAACGTGGTGGAGAAGCGTTGGTCTTCAGTGGCGAAGAAGCGAAGCGGTGGATGGAGGGATGAAATGAAGGAAGATGAAAGTAAAATAGAAGCTGCGACAAAAGGGAAGGCGCACGAAGAATGAAGGAGGGTTGAGGCGTGTAGAGGAAGCCGTGGATGAGGGTGGAAGAATAGTCAAGCATATATCTTAAATTAATCATGAATTGGTCTCTAAAGTCTTCATGTTTATCCTTTATTGTCCCCCAATTAGTTTTTTGAAGTATAAATCCACAATTATCCAAATTGATACCCATGTTGCACACCCCCATCTTAAGATCCGAATTTACCGCTTTAGGATTAATTTCTTCACTCAATTTCCCAAATTGAGGTCCAATTTCGATGAAGAAAATCCCGTGTAATTTTCTATAAATCTCTGACACTCAAAGGCTCGGCTTGGAAGTCAAAATTCCATTGAATTTGGCCCATCTGAATTTCCGTTAATTTCTGTGACGTCCGAAACGATTTTCCATAAAAATCTTGGAATCTCTGAAAAATCTTCGAAGGATGAGTCGATGTTCCTAGAATTTATTGTGACATGATAAAATCTTCAATTTCTGAAATCGGGCTCGAATTTGCAGTTAATTTCCATTTGGCGCGTTTTTAGCATGACCTACACTACCAAGTAACTTTCAGAAATTTTTAATACAAATGACCCATGGTCGATTTTCTTCGAGCCACAATGAACCCCCTCGACTCATTGACGACTCTCGATTGTAGTGAAAATTTCGAGGATTCAATTATAGACATAGGGTACCAAAACGACAGTAAAATCATATTAGTGCCGGTCGACGAGAATTTTCCAATTTAGTGAAGTCACCCATGATTGGCCACACATCTCAGTCGAACAGACCTATCTCTAATTTCAAATTGATTTTATACTGTGCCGAAATGGCCTCTAAAGATGAGCACAATCGAGAAGTCGATTCCTGGTCGAATTCTCAAGTCTATTGCCGTAAAATTCCTTAATGGCTTCTGTGGATAATCTAGTTATCTCGAGAGTGATCAACTCTGAGAATAGCCCTATATACTCGTCAATGAAAAGCCCGATTTATTCAGTAGAAAACATGACTAAAAATCTGGAAATGTCACAAAATCTGTATCTTAGTGGCTTAGCAAAATAGAGAGATACTTATGGTGCAACAAATCAGTGCAGTATCATGCAGTTTAAACCATCATTTTATAGCTTGAAATCCAATTTATATTTAAGGATTCATCTATCATTTGCAAGTATAGTTGAATACTTGCTAACTGTTTGAATGATGTTGTTTTCCTGTCAATTTGGACTTACAAGTCTTCTTTTTATTATCATTTACGTCTTGGTTGTCCAAATTATATATTTTCTGGGATCTACTCCCTTCATCCTTCACAAGGGCAACCTTTGCTTCGTGCTACTTTTGGGTGTACTTGGCACTGGACATGGCCCCTAGGAGAATTGTCGTACCTTCTTGTCCAATTTTTATGATCTTTGTATACGGTTCACTTGATTATGAACAGTTTTGTCATCACTTGATCCTGGCGATTAACATCGTTTTGCAGATTTTTAAGATTGTACACTTGGCCAATGTGGGCTTCTTCCACCTTGGCCCTTGGGAACGATATCCCTTCCCGTTAGTTCGTACTTATTTGTGAAAGGGCCAATGTTGAGAAAGTCCCTACTAGGAATTCGGAGAAGTGAGAAGAACAATGAACTTTATCAACAATTTACCAGCGCCACACGAAATTCACTCTTTCGCCAAAGCCTCTTCCCAAATTTAATGCTTATTTAGCAATTTACTTGGTCTATTGTGACTCCATGCATACCAAACCAACAAGATCCAGTCTTCGGATGGAAAGGATAATGAACTTTATCATGCCACAAGCAAAGAATAGAACATGAAACAAAAAAAAAAGACAACAAATTAGTCCCAGACAAACATAACTAGACATATACCGTCATAATAAGTTAACTGTGCAGGTCCGAGCCCATCTTAGGAAAGCTGATGTTATTTCTTTTCTGCTGTTATTTCATTCCCTTCCCAGATGGTTTTTGCAGGCCCTTCTTCTTCCTCCACATATATTCCTAGGCATCACCATCGTCCTGGTTGTGCTCCTCATGCTCAACCCGTCAATTCACCATTTGCAAAAGAAAGCCAATGTTATCATCTTTGCTTCATCATAAAATACAAAACAAAAACAAAATCCACTAGCCTACAATTGCTCGGCAACTTTATCAGAATCCAACATCAAAATTTTTAATCTGTCGATGGTCCAAAATGCTCAAGATACGTGAACTAAATGAAGGCATCATTGACGGACCTCAAGCCCCTCATCTTGCTCCTATCCCAGGGTAGGAATATTATACATGTTCTTAATTAGTAGCATGTGTGATTTATCAGAATAGGAGTGGGATCTGCTACATCGCTGACCAAACCAAAGAGATCAAGTCTTCGGATGGAAAGGACAAATTCAACAAATTAATCCAGAAAAAACATAATTAGACATATACTGTCGTAAAAAGCCACTTTTGCAGGTCTAATCCCTTCTTAGGAAAGTTGATGTTATTTCTACTCTACTGTTATTTCGTTCCCTTGCCAGATGATCTCTACAAGCCCTTCTTTTTCTTCTTGTTCTTGTTCTTGTTCTTCTTCTTGGTCGTCTTCTGCATCTAATTGAAAGACCCCTATTTTTGCTTTTCCTTGTAGCAGTCCTTTCAATATATAAATGGAAACATATATATTTTTTTGTAACTAACGCTACGGAAGTTCTCTTTGCTGATTTTTTGCAGCAACAATTAATGCCAAAGAATTGAACAAGGTCCATAATTCCCACCAAAAGACAACCCTTCATAACTTTCGAATCTATATGAAAATAAAAAGTTTTGAGGATCTGAATCATATTTACTTTCTGGGTGTGCCGTCGCATTAAAAATTTTGATGCTGGATTTTGATAAAGTTGCCGATGAATTGTGTTTTCGTTGATTTTTTAGTATGATTAAGCAATGATAATAATATTGGCTTTTCTTTATAAATGGTCAATTAACAGGTTGAGGATGAGGAGCATAACCAGGACGATGGCAATGCTTTGTAATATATGGAAGAAGAAGAAGGGCCTGCAGAGATCATCTGGCAAAGGAACAAAATAATAGTAGAGAAGAAATAACATCAACTTTCCTAAGAAGGGATCGGACTTGCAAAAGTAGCTTTTTATGACAGTATATGTCTAATTATGTTTTTCTGGATTAATCTATTGACTTTTTCCATTTCATGTTCTATTCTTTGGTTATGGCAGGATAAAGCTCATTGTCCTTTCCATCCAAAGACTTGATCTCTTTGGTTTGGTCAGCGATGCAGCAGATCCCACTCCTATTTTGATAAATCACGCATGCTGCTAATTAAGAACATGTCTAATAGTCCTGCCCTGGGATGGGAGCAAGATGAGGGGCTTGAGGTCCGTCAATGATGCCTTCATTTAGTTCATGTATCCTAAGCATTTTGGACCACCGACAGATTAAAAATTTTGATGTTGGATTCTAATAAAGTTGCCGAGCAATTGTAGGCCAGTGGATTTTGTTTTTGTTTTGCATTTTATGATGAAGCAAAGATGATAACATTGGCTTTCTTTTGCAAATGGTGAATTGACAGGTTGAGCTTGAGGAGCACAACCGAGACGATGATGATGCCTAGAAATATATGTGGAGGAAGAAGAAGGGCCTGTAGAGACCATCTGGGAAGGGAATGAAATAACAGCAGAGAAGAAATAACATCAGCTTTCCTAAGATGGGCTCGGACCTGCACAGGTAACTTATTATGACAGTATATGTATAGTTATGTTTGTCTGGGACTAATTTGTTGTCTTTTTTCTTTTCATGTTCTATTCTTTGCTTGTGGCATAATAAAGTTCATTGTCCTTTCCATCCGAAGATTGGATCTTGTTGGTTTGGTATGCATGGAGTCACAATAGACCAAGTAAATTGCTAAATAGGCATTAAATCTGGGAAGAGGCTTTGGCGAAAGAGTGAATTTCGTGTGGCGCTAGTAAATTGTTGATGTCATTATGCATGCCTGTGGGTGTTGAGTCAATAGTTTTTTTTATGAGGGGAGGGAATTATGGTCTTAAGGGATTTCCTGTTAGGGATAACACCCACCAGAATCCCCAACAGAAAAGAGGGTGAGTGAATTTCGATCGATGTCTTACGGGGTTTTTTGATAGGTGTGACAACTAGGAATTACAAGGGAACATATCTATTATGGGATTGAGGGTTGCGGGAAAGGAGAGAGAGCTGGAAAGGAGAGAAATTGAGACTAAAATGGAGTCGAGGTGGATATCGTTGAGGGTGAGGATGAATCGAGTTTTGATGAAAATATGACTGGAGCGGGAGCGAAAGCGAATTGCACTGCCGTCTTTGTTGCTATCAACAACATCGGGCCAAGTATGTCTCTTCCACACTTTATTTTCTCTATTCTTCAGAAATTGAGTGTGAGATTACAAAGTTTGGGGGGAGGAGAGGGGTTGCAAAAACGAGATCTAGGAAATAATAAAAATAAGATAAGGCTAAGTGTTAGTGGGTCACGATTAAATAGATTGGGTCGAGAAAAGTAGTTGTGGGCTTAAAAACCCGGACCGATAGGGTCCACGTCAGCTTAGTTGGGTTTAGCCCGTCTTCGTCGCTATCAACAACATTGGGCCAAGTATGTCTCTTCCATACTTTATTTTATCTGTTATTCAGAAATTGGATGTGAGATTGCAAGCTTTGGAGGGAGAGAGGTTTTGCAGAAAAATGAGATAAGGCTAGGTGTTAAGTGGGTTAGGATTGAATAGATTGGGTTGAGAAAAACAGTTGTGGGCTTAAAAACCCATATCGAGAGGATCCGCATCAGCTTAGCTCAGATATTGTTATCCAAAAGGAAAAAAGATCTCTGAGAGTTGTTTCCTGGATACCATTGTTTCTGGTATAGAAGTTCCTATAAAAATGGGAAATGCCCTACCTTTGAGTAAGAAACGCTCAATTTTTCGTGCTCTTGTTGGAACGTTGATACATAACTAATGGAATGCTTAAAGTATCTCCATTGCCCAATAAAATGATCTTGTCAGTATTGGTATAAATGATCTTTCCCTCGTGTTCGGCTATAGCGGTAACTCCTGAATCTAGAGCCGCTTGGCGTTCCAACCCAGTTCCAACAATGCACTTCTCGGACCGAGAAAGTGGAACTGCTTGGCGTTGCTAGTGTCGTTATTGGATACGCTTGTAATTACATCTTCTCGAAGATGAACGAGTGACGTGTCATGTTTTGGGAGGGAGTAATGTCATTGACGTTGCTGTCCATTGTATTATGTGCCATGCCAGAATCACCGGCTCATATACACGCTACAAATATTGGAGAAGGCTGGAGTTATAAATATTAATGAGAAGGTCCTTTGGGAAGAGATAGGGAGAATTTAAAGTCTATAAGATGTGAGGTGAGTTGAGAAATGAAACACCCTCACAAGGATTATGAAACACATAAACTGGCAGCTACCGTGAGTTAAAGACATAATTATTCGAACAGTTTGAAGCTGATAAAGATTGATAGAACACCTCCCATGCATGTCGGCATCTGTTGATGGGGGAAAGCCTCTACTATGTAGTTTGAAGCAAATATTTTATTTCTTTTGTGTACTACCTTGGGCATATGTATGTAGTTAATGACTTATAAGTATTATTCTAAATACATTCTGCCAGTAAAATTTTCAGGTATTTCTTGATTTGTCACAAGGTGGTAAATATTGTGAATTCTCGATACCTAGACAATTTCATGCATTCTTGTCGTATAAAATCTGTACAGGTTGAGATTTTCAAGCCTAGAATGAAAAACGTGAATCCATATCAACTCTCATGCAAGCCGAAGGAAATCTATTTGCCATACGTTCAGGTTTGCTGAAATCATATCTATTTTTGTTTAGGGTTTTGTTAAAGAGTGCCTACAGGGGAGAAAATATTGGGTACCTTAAAAGTGCCATCGCGTGTCAGTCCACGTCGTCCACTTCTTCATTTCAAACCGGCGCCCGGGAGGTTCTCTCCTCTCTCTGCTCTCTCTTCGATAAGCCCTAGCCCACCTCTGTCACGTTCTGACGCTTCTCTCTTCTCTCTGTCTCTCTCCCCGTTGTTCGTTCCGTTGCGGGGAGAAAAAAATTGCGAAGGTAGAGAGGAAAACATAAAGTCCGCTCTGCTCTCTCTCTCCCCCCTTCGACGGCCCTCCACCTCCGCTTCCGCTGGTTGCCTCCGTCGCCCCCGACTCCGACTCCGACGTAGCCTTTGCCTCCCTCTCGTGACCTCTGGTCCTCAAAGTCGACGCCAACGCTTTCTCTCTCTTTTCGTTCTCGAAGTCACGCCTCTCTTTAAGCAAAACCGCGACGCCGACGCCCCTCCGCCGGTTGCCTCCGTTGCCCCCAACTCCGATGCCAACGCCCCTTCGCCTCCCTCTCAAGGAGGAAAGAGAGAGCGAGCAAAGCGACCTTCACTCACGGAGAGGGAGGCCAAAACACGAGAGCAGGGGTTCGTCGGCGTTAGGGTTGGCTAGTAAGGACGCTCCATAGAGAAAAGAGGGAAAGAGCGAAGCGGAGGTCGTGAGAGGGAGGCGAAGGGGCATCGGCATTGGGCGCGTAGGCGGTGGCTGAGGCGGAGAAGTCGGCGTCGGAGTTGGGGGCGATGGAGGCAACCGGCGGAGAGGCGTTGGCATCGCGGTTTTGCTGGAAGAGAGGCGTAGCCGAGGACGAAAGAGAGAAAAAGCGTCGGCGTCAGCCGAGGACCAAAGGTCACGAGAGGGAGGCGGAGGCTGCGTCGGCATCGGCATCGGCGTCGGCATCGGAGTCGGAGTCGGGGGCAACGAAGGCAACCGGCGGAGGCAGAGGTGGAGGGCCGTCGAAGGGGGGAGAGAGAGAGCAAAGCGGACTTTATGTTTTCCTCTCTACCGTCGCAATTTTGTTCTCCCCGCAACGGAATGGAGAACAGGGAGAGAGACAAAGAGGAGAGAGAGCGTTAGAACGTGACAGAGGTGGGCCAAGGCTTATCGAAGAGAGAGCAGAGAGAGGAGAGAACCTCCCGCGCGTCGGTTTGAAACGAAGAAGTGGATGACGTGGACTGACACGCGGTGGCACTTTTAAGGTACCCAATATTTTCTCCCCTGTAGGCACTCTTTAACAAAACCCTAAACAAAAATAGATATGATTTAAGCAAACCTGAACGTATGGGAAATAGATTTCCTTCAGCTTGCATGAGAGTTGATATAGATTCATGTTTTTCATTCTAGGCTTGAAAATCTCAACCTGTACAGATTTTATACGGCAAGAATGCATGAAATTGTCTAGGTATCGAGAATTCACAATATTTACCAACTCGTGACAAATCAAGAAATACCTGAAAATTTTACTAGCATAATGTATTCAGAAAAATACTTATAAGTCATTAACTACATATATATGCCCAAGGCAGTACACAAAAGAAATAAAATATTTGCTTCAAACTACATAGTATAGGCTTTCCCCCATCAACAGATGCCAACATGCATGAAGAGGTGTTCTATTAATCTTTATCAGCTTCAAACTGTTCGAATAATTATGTCTTAACTCACGGTAGCTGCCAGTTTATGTGTTTCATAATCCTTGTGAGGGTGTTTCATTTCTCAACTCACCTCACATCTTATAGACTTTAAATTCTCCCTATCTCTTCCCATTGCCTAACGTCTTCTTTAAATATTTCAATCCTATATCTCGAAAAAATATCTATTTTATCGCCACTATATTAAAGTGACATAATAGACAATCTAAAGCCTAGGATTCCCTCAAGAAGACTGACTTTGCCTTGAGAACAAAGTAAAGACATAACCTGAGAAGTCTTCGACTGGCATAATCAGAGAATCTAGATTCTAATAGTCACTCAAGACGGCTGACCTATAACTACTTCCAAGTCCTGTGCCATGGCCAAGCAAAAAAACAAATTTATAGAGCAATGGAGGTAACTTAAAAGGACATGCTTTCAATGGATGATGCCCGGGTTAGAGCATGACAGATAACATCCTAGACAATGGGTTTTACCAGGTTTGTATAGATTAGCGGAGTAAAACCTTCCCAGGAAATATTAAAATGCAAATAGAAAATGAAAAGATGTGGCGCATGCACTGCGAAATGTCCAATGAGTGAATGCGATTGACACTTTGAAATACTAGGGGTGAGCAGCGGTCTAGGGTCGACCCTGGACCGACCCTGGACCGGCCCAACCCTGCCGGTCCTGGTCCGGTTCTCAAGGGGACCGGGTCGGTCCTCGGTCCTGAAATTCCAGGATCGACACTGTGCGGGTTGGTCCTTGGTCCTAAGAGTTTTGGGTCGGTCCAACCCTGGACCAACCTTGTATATATATATTATATTACATTATATTATTTATAATTCTTTTATATATTCAAACCTAAGTAAAATGTCTGTTATAAAACCTAAGAGTTATTGTGAGATGTTCTATCAATAGCACTAGTAGTAATTTCAATTTAAAACTTTTGTTGAGTATTAATTATGTGTCGTTTGTTTTGTTTTCAGGTATTTAGAAGTTCAAGTGAATTAACAAGATGTGAAGTTATATATTCATGATTTATATTAAGTATTTTGAACTTTTTATGGTTTAATTGTATTTTACTAATGAATTTCAGCTGCACTTTACTTTTCAATTTCTGTCAAATGGTAGAAGTTTTTGAAGAGTAGAGTAGTACTGCAGGTTGCTATAGTGATTTGCTAGTTAAGTGGTGTGAAGCTCATTTTTTGGTTGAGTGGACTCTACATGATTAAATGCAGGAAAACGCTTTTGCATATGGTGTTATGAATATTAAAGATAGTGATTACAAGAACTTTCCATCTTGTCCCATATCTCGATGAGCGGTTAGGAAGTATGAAATTTCTATTATTGTGTCATCTTAAATTTGCTAAATATGTATTGGTATTTATAGTTTAGTTGCACAATGTCGTATTGTCGATGAATGTGTAATTTGAATTTGTAGGTTTGCTTTTTTAGAGAGTATAAAAAACAAGACAAAAAAAATTATCGATCGGTCCCGAGTTGACCCTGGAACCGGATCGAACCCATTGGGTCGGTTCGGTCCTTGGTCCCAGACTCAATAGGGTTGGTCATCGGTCCTAAAAATTGAAGACCGACACTGTACGGGTTGGTCCTAGGGTTAGGGGGTGGCCCGGACCAACCCGGACCATGCTCACCCCTATGAAATACCATGATAGAAAGAATTTATTAAAAGAAGTCTACCTTCGTGAAGCTTCCTTGAGGTGCTCTGGCACTTTCATTTTCTAAAGGAACCACCGACGCCACCATCGGTATGAATAAATGACAAAGAAAATGATGACTGATTGAATAAATCTATGTATGGAACATAATGGAGTCCAGTCGAGAGAAAAATATGACAACAATGAAGAAATCAGTGATCTTGCATACTTTGCAGGAGTGTTGAGAACCAGATCTGCTCAATAGAGTTTCTCTCTTCAGATGTAACATGTATACTCTTTTAGATTGCATAGTCTTGGAAAAATCACGGCATGCCTGTAACTCATTAAAAGGTAAAGAGGTGTAAATTACCTCCACAAAATATAATGGACTACCAGTTTCTACAACTACAATACTCTGGAACGTACCTTCCCAAATGCATAGAGGCAATTGGTCCTCCAAAACCAAACAAGCCAAAGAAAGGATGCACCACGCTCAACAAATTATCCAGAAAATAGAAGCAATTTAAACTTTTAGAGATTCAAAACAGTTTAATTTTCCCGATTCAAATCCATGTCCAGGACGTGGAATGGTGAATTGTCAGCGAGTTAGGAACATACTGTCGACTTCTCTCATATAACTCCGACTCATTGAAAACAGAAGTTTGTGTTTGCTTTTTATTGGGGGAGGATAGAGAAAAATTATTTTTTGTATTTCAACGAAGCTAATGCTGCATGGCGCAATGTAGCTTTGAAAATTAATTCCACCTATGAGAAGTGGAAGGTATCAGCAACATTTTCGGGAAGAAGTTGATTCTTTAAGAACATTGATTATGCCAGGACATACTTGACGGTGTATGAATATGGCAGCGGAAAAATCGATTCGCTCCTAATATATTGCAGTCAACCAATCATTCACATATGATATTAGCTTGCATCAATTCACATCTCCTGTAAATACCAACGGATTCATGCTACTAGCAAAAGGACATTTTGCATGCCTTTTTCATGCAAAGACTACAAGACTCAATTAATGTCACGTGTTTAAAGAGAAATTACCTTTAGATATGGAGGTTTTCCACCTACTGCCTTAACTTTATACTTTCTGTGAAGTGAGGCACCCACCTTTCCCCTAGACAAAAAGAATGAACACAAATCCACGAAAAGTTACAAAAAGAGAATGAAATCAGAAACCAAGGCTTGCTAGTGGATGGAATTTAATCTTGTAGTTAAGCATATCTGTTTTAAAAAATAAAATAAAATTATGTCCTATAAATTATATTTCTATTAGAAATAACTGGAAAGGTGTTAAAAAATTTTGGATGTGTGTGTGCGGAAGCATAGTTTTGGTATTAGTTATAGTTTTTTATTAGTGAAGTGTGCAAATGTATAGTATATTTTGTAGAGGATGGACAAGGGATAAAATAGGATAATTGAAGGATAAAAAACATGGAATATAATTTATTTAGTTGATGAAAATGAATAGTACAAAATGTTTTCATAATGGAGGAATATTTCATGATATAGAAACTATCTTAGTTCTACTCCTCCACACTTTGGTGGAGGTATAATCCTCACACACACAAATGAATGAACTACAAGCCTATTTATAGGCGTGAGTCACCGCCTTAGTACAACATTCTAGATTTCTATAGAATGTTGTCCATGTAAACTTCATCTAGGAAATTCTAGATTGTAGTTCTTCTAGAGACTTCTACATTTATGCTTCTACATTTTCTTTGCCACCTAAGCTAGATTTTCTTAAGGATTTTCTTGACTTTTCTAGCTAATATCAATCTTGAAGTTTCTAGAAATTTTAGAAAATGGATCACAATTTCCAACACTCCCCCTTGATCCATTTTCGGTATAATCTGGACTTGTGTTGTAAAGTCTCAGACATACCTTGAAATTTTTCTTGTAATTTGTCCCATGTCTTTTATTCCGTCTTTGTTCCACGATCCCTTGCATTCTCTTGTCGAACCACTTGCACTTGCCTTTGAACATGCATGACTTTTCTTCAACGATGTCCCATATGTCCCGAGGCATCAAAATGCTCTTATTGTAGTTGTTAGCTCGGCTCTGGCTCTCGCTCTCGTAGGCTCTGGCTCTAGCTCCGGCTGTGGCTTCGACTCTCTTGGCTCTCGCTCGGGCTTTGGCCTTTTTAGTTGAGGATGGTGAGGACAAATGCCCTTAATCATCCGATATGCCTAGCTCTGATACCATGTTAAAATTTTTTGGATGTGTGCATGCGAAAGCATAGTTTTGGTATTAGTTATAGTTTTTTTATTAGTGATGTGTGCAAGTGTAAAGTATATTTTGTAGAGGATGGATAAGGGATAAAATAGGATAATTGAAGGATAAAAAA
This sequence comes from Eucalyptus sp. ANBG9806169, assembly GCA_014182395.1. NCBI lineage: Eukaryota > Viridiplantae > Streptophyta > Magnoliopsida > Myrtales > Myrtaceae > Eucalyptus > Eucalyptus sp. ANBG9806169. The sequence continues at coordinate 16,145,288 of CM024574.1, read as the reverse complement.
CATGAGATATAATTTATCTAGTTGATGGAAATGAATAGTACAAGATGTTTTGATAATGGAGGAATATTTCATGATATAGAAACTATCTTAGTTCTACTCCTCCGTGGAGGTATAATCCTCACACACACAAATGAATGAACTACAAGCCTATCTATAGGCGTGAACTACAAGCCTATTTATAGGCGTGAATCACTGCCTTAGTACTAACATTCTAGATTTCTATAGAATGTTGTCTATGTAGGCTTCATCTAGAAAATTCTAGATTGTAGTTCTTCTAGAGACTTCTACATTTATGCTTCTACATTTTTCTTTGCCACCTAAGCTAGATTTTCTTAAGGATTTTTCTTGACTTGAAGTTTCTAGAAATTTTAGAAAATGGATCACAATTTCCAACAAAAGGATACAATAAGTTTTTCTCCATAAAGAAGCCATCATTTTGCATTTAAGTAGCACCAGCCTCTTTCTGGAAATAGATAATTGACTCAAGTAATCATCTGAAGAAGTTGTAACTCCACATTATCAAAGCATGTTCGAAAATTCATTTAGCCAATGTTATTTTCTTCGTTTTCTACTAGATAACCAAAATTTACCCAAAGCACAAAATTCTCTCCTACCTCAAGCCAATATACGGTTTATGGTGTAAGTTGCCATGGCCAAGTGAGTGTGTAGGTGCATGTGTGGGTTTGGGTTAAATAGGGAAGAAAAAACATTGCTTTAGAGTACTCAATACCACTTTGCTGTAGAGTTCTCATCACTGTCATCCATTCCAGGGCCAGTGTCAAAGATTGAGATCTTTTCATCAGATATATCCAAGCTGCAATTTCAAAACAATAATGAGTCACGCTCCAAAGTTCAAAGCCAACAAAATTTCAGTAAGAATGCAGCTAGCAGAAGCATCGAGATGAAAGATTAAAATATAGTTAGATGATCATATGGCAACAAACACCTATCGTGTTGAAGTAAATGCGACAATCTCCACGTGAAACTTATGATTCATTATATATGGCTGAAAGATGTCTGCATCGATGAAGTCCTATGGGGTTCAGACTTAAAGAAGAATTTTGTTGGCAATTAGCAAACTGGCAGTGATACTTCCAAACAAAGGAAAAGCTTCAATGTTGCTTTCCATTACTCTCATTTTTTGTTCACTAATTTAGTTGAAACAACAAGAATGCATGTTTACAATTGTTCATATTTATCCAGTAAACAAGTCATCAATCACCTCTTATAGATTTGCTTAGTATAAAATTTCTATTTGAAAAGAAAAAGGTTCCTTTTATAGGAGAAGTTGTAAGATGCACCCGGTTCAACAACTAGATCAACGCAGAGAAGCATCATCCTTTGCATAGCTTCCACCATAAACCACAGTATGGATTCTAATGGTCCACAAATTCTGAGCCTTAAGCCACAAAAGGGTTGATGTTCCAATCCTAATGGTAACACGACAAGATCAAGAAATCACCTAATCAATCTTTTAGATTTCAGGGGATTAACCCACACGGCTTGCAAGGAATTATCCTGGTGAAAGGAGCAGCAATCAGTTTGGCATCAAACAGGGATTATAACTTCCAAAATCATCAGGACAACTTACTATCATATCTGCAAGAGCAGTTTCAAAAGAATATTCTTCAGGTAGCTCCTTCAACAATTGCGTATCAGGCGTTAGATCCCACATATTCTGTGAGAGATTTCACGCATATATCAATGCAATCGCTTGAAGAAGCACAGAGACTGGAGAAACTCTATCAGAACTGGAGAAAATCTATCATAGCATGTCATGTGTTCAAAGGCCATGATACAACCCCCAAGTATCAGTAGTTGTGTTGCCAGAGCCATCCTAATTGGAAAAAGATATTACATACAAACAAACAGTAAAATAAGTACAGCCATTAAAGTGAATATGCACACTCTCAGTAAATTAAAAGATAGAGCAAGCGAACAACATATGACTTTTGCCCAATACTCACGTGAAGACGCAAGATGTGGCGCTTGTGAGGCTTGAAGTTGTCGAAAATAATTCGACTTTTGATCCGGTTGCCATTTGCATCTTCGAGACACAACTCATTAATCTCCCATGCGATGGGACGCTTCGACCTTAGCGTTGGATCTTGCGCTTTGGCTCGATTGTACCTTTCTTTGGCCATCAGCGTGAAATCTTGGAAGGCCATGATCGGGTTGGGTTCCCTTAACGCGATTCCCACGGTAGTCCCATTAGGCAACAATATGGTGAATCTATATATCCTGTCGATATCACCATCATCCATCGCCTGATCCGCAGGCCTCTTCCTGATGCTCCTCAGCTCCATCCTTAGCCAGCCCCGAAACCTGTCGTGCGAAGAAGAGCGGTAACAAAGATCACACGAGTTGAAAAAGCACGAGTAAAAGAAAGCAGAGGAAACCATCACCCCTCAACACATTTGATTTGTAGAGGTTCAAAACTGCATGCACGATTTCGAAACAGATCATATTTTTCGGGATTTTCCCCTGCTAACATTCTATCCTGTCTTTTCTTATCCACAAACCAAACCAACACACGTCACCAGATATTGAAGAGAGAGATTCGCGGTGCTGCGAGAGACGAAGAAGACGAAGAAGACGAAGCGCGACGTTCTCTTCTCTGCACCATGTTTTTCCTTTTCTTAAAGTTTTTTTTTTTTCATGAATATAAAAAAGAAAAAAAAAGGAAAATTTTAAGAGACGAAATTGCCCTTCATAACCAATGAGTTTAAGCCATTCTTTGAATTGATATGCGCATTTCAAGTCTTTATTTAATAAAATGATAGCACTTTGAGTTATTATTTGAAATAATGTCCACTTCATAACCTTGTTTTAAATTAATATGGGCACTGTGGACCCCTTATTTGAAAAAATAACAGCATTTCGAGCCTTTGTTTTAGAAAATGTCTACTTCAAGTCATTATTTGAAAAAAAGATTGCATTTTGGGTTATTATTTGGAATTTTTCCTTTTTCTTATGACATAAATTCTATATATATATAAATATATTTCTTTTAGTTCGGTTTAGTCTCATGGAAGATAAAAACGGATAGATATTACCTTCGAACGTGTTAATATATTAGTTAATAATGCGATCATTCGCCTTCTCATTCGTCTTCTTAAGCAACAACTCCGAGTCGGACCACATGCTGCATACCGCATTCTAAGTGGAGAGTCAATGTCGTGACTAGTTTCGTACAAAAATAAAGTTACATGTTTTTAGGAGGTTTTTTTGCTGAAATTTTTTACTTCGAAAAACAAAAAGTCCATCCCGTGGCACCTTTATTCCAAAAATATTTTGTTACGCTCAAAATGTCAAATTCATAGCAAGGTAGTTTATCTTTAAACTTTTTGTCAACACAAAAAAAAAAAAAAAAAAAAAAAAAAAAAAAAAAAAACTCATGCCACACATTTACTCTTCATTAATTTTTTTCTTTCTCGTTTGTCTTCACCACAACCCTCATCGCAACTACCCTCAGCGTCTCCATTGCCACTATCCTCGCCAAATCAAGGAAGAAAACAAAGGAGGGAGTTTAAGAAAACAAAACAAAACAAAAATTAAGATATACATTGAGTTGACATATTATTATTAGGTGAGCGTCCTGTCAATACCTTCTAATTTCCATCGTATCATAATCAGTTGCGGGATTTCATGTCTTTATGGTATTTTCATCAAGACATGATCAAAAGCTCTATGCATGCGCAAAAACGCAAAACATAGATAGCCGCATCATCCATTAATTGAATTAATTTATGATATATGTTTGATACCGATATAAGTTTTGGGTTTATGATGTTATGGAAAAAAATTTAGAGCAAAGGTGTCGCAGCCAACATAATTTAAAATACTTTGTGGCTTTTTTTAGCTATTCAATATGATGCATTAATCAAGATCCGTGCAAATATTGTCTCCAGGGGTAGTCAGTACTACCTGACGGATGCATGATTTGAAGACTATTCATTTGAAAAATGGTCATACAACTTTTACGAAATATTGAAGTACGGACTATATTAATAATTAATTTTTCGTGGCCAAATCAAATTTATTAATCACGTACGGATGTCAAGTCACTAAAATCGGCGGTTCTTTTTGTATATGAAGACCGACCACTTCGCGTGGACGAGTAGCCAGCATGAAAAAGATAGCGACCGAATGAAGCATTAGTCAAATATAGTAAATCTATAGACCGCTTATATAACTTACTAAGTAAATCTACATTTCGTAATTATTTTTTTCTATATCGGGACTTACCAATCACATGGATATGTCGCCAGGTACACGTAGACTTCTATTTTCCTATTGAGAAAGTTACTGACTATATAAGTAAATTAACGACAAGATTATCATTAAAGTTGCTTCTTCTTCTTTTTTCCATGTGAAAGCTTGCTAATGGCGTGAGAAGTGGATGTGATGACTAAGGGCGCTGACAAAATTTCTGGAATATAAATCAATTTTTGGTCAGAAATTGATTTCTCGATTTCTATTCCATGGACAAGTTTCTCAGCAAAAAAACGCATTTAATAACATCTCAGAATTTCTATTTCTAGAGTAAAAATTAGTTTGATAAGAGAATAAAATTTCTATTTCTAGGAGCGGCGACGACCAACATTTGGTGGCACGTCCGACGATTGATGTTCGGCGATTGACGGTGGGTGGTCGGAGTTTGGCGTCTGGTGGCTGATGTTCGAAGTTTGGTGTCCGACGTTCGACATCCGGAGGCCGGCAATCGACGGCTAGCGGCGGGTGGCCAACGGCCGAAGTGTTATAATTGACTCAAAGGAGGGTTTGCATTAATACAACTAGTAGATTCGATGAATTAATATTTTAAGAGAATTACATTGAGTCACCTTTTATTTCTTCAACTTGTGCATTGACCATACAGTTTATTCAATTAGTATAGTTTACACTCCAGGTCGATCTATTTTAGTTATTCATTGTAGCATTGATCAATTGAAGCTTAACATGATACCTATAAACAAAGATTTGGGTACTCCCAATTTATGAGGTAAATAACAGTCCTTTTTCCTGGAGTGCAGACTTTCTGCGGTGTGGACTCGAAATCACGTAGTTTTATCAAAAAGGTGTTTTATTATAATCTTGCTTCTGGGACATATCAGTTGATGATATTTATTGCTAGGAACTAAAATTATGGTGTTTGTATTTCATGTTCACACAGCATCTATCATAATAATTTTGCTAAAGATTTAATATGAGATCAGTAATCAGATTTGTGGGTAGGGAGATGAGTAAGGATCTAAGAATGTAATGTTCCCTTAATAATAGTGATTCCAAATGTTTGGTCAAAGTCTATATTTCTGTTTGTGTAAGAAAATGTTCTCATCCCAGGCATCTATGCCTGGAAAAGGTGCAATTTCTTTACCAACAACTATCTATTTTGTTAAGTTCATTGGAGGGTATGAATTCACATTTCACTACATTGAAGGAAACTCCAATAGATTCCGTATGGTCATCACTTAGCAGCTGTGCTGAAAGTGAAGCTTCAATAGTTGAACCATCAAGTGTTTTAAGTTTCAAACTTATAGCAACTACTGACTGTCTGGGGATATCTACATTCATTATCTGCATACAGTATTGCTGTCTGTTATAGCCGGTGGTGAAGAAATATTCAAGGAAGAGCTCCAAACAGAAAAAGGGAGCTCAGAGTTGGAGAACCAGTTAGTATAGTCTTCTGCTTCTAGTTGCACAATGATTTCAATTTCAAAAACTTGTTTTAATGTTGGCATGATTTACAGGTGCCTCAGCTTTGTGCGGCTGGTTCCCAACTAGAGAATTTCGTCTTCGAAATTGTGTATACGGAGGGTAATCTTGATGAGAATATCCACAATGATGAGGAAAATGGCCATTTTCATACACTTTACATAAAACTGGACTCATCTGTTACAAAAACAACCACTTTATATGCTTTCCGAAAGGGGCGATGCACTATTCCTTCTCTTACTGTCCCTCGAGATGCTGGTTGCTTTAGCTTTTCTGCTGTCCATTCTCGTCACCGAGAGTTATCTTTGAGCATCAAGGTCGCAACATTTGATTTCTGGTAATGTGTTGGTAATTTGCAGTGGTACATTTATTGAACTTTATTTGTATACGCAGATTGGCATTCAGCCTTCTTCAGATTTGCAGCGTGAGATTCAAACCTTATGTCCAAATATGTGTATAATGATGCTACAGGACACATCAACCCCTAATGATATAGGGAATGTACTTTCCATCATCAAGAATGAGGTATTGTGTTAGATCTTCATTCAACATTACATCCCTCATAAATCTGGTTATTTGTGGTTTGTAAATTCCTATTGTAATCTTGAAGTTGAAACTATTCTTTAAGTGCCTGGCTTTAAGATTCTAAATTTAAGCTTCTCATGTTCTAATGAGGTCAGTTGCAGCTAATGCCCATCATCCTCACATACTTATGTGGTCAGTTGTGCCTTGTGACTTACAATTACTGCTCCTCACAGGTTCTTGAGGAAACTGCTTTGTGCATTGAACATCCGGAAAGGGTAAATTCCTATTGTAATCTTGAAGTCGTAATTATTCTTTAAGTACCTGGCTTTAAGATTCTAAATATAAGCTTCTCTCATGTTCTAATCAGGTCAGTAAGTTGCAGCTAATGCCCATCATTCTCACATACTTATGTGGTCAGTTGTGCCTTGTGACTTACACTTACTGCTCTCACAGGTTCTTGAGGAAACTGGTTTGCGCATTGAACATCGGGAAAGGGTACTGAAGTTGCTGCATGACCGGAAGGTTGAAATAGTGCAATCTTCAGTGGAGTTAGGAGGTGATTTGTCTTGGTTAATGCTATTACTGAATATTAATTGGTTTTGATAAATGCATGCAACACTGTTTTGCAATGACGCGCATTTCTTTGTCCTTGTGGTCTTGTCAATATCAGTGACCTACGGCTACTTAGTTTGGAAAGTTTAAAGAATATAAATCCATGTTTTGATTGTCATATTATGACTCTCTCATCATATTATCATGTTTGTCTCTAGATGAGAGAAATGTGATGCTTTTTAAAGAACGATTTGCCATTTACTCCAACGTACAATATATATAGATCTGAATCAAGTTAGGACGAAAATGATTGCGCAGTTAATGGTTGCTTTTCACCAAAATTACCTGGGGCGCAATTATTCATTTAACCTAGCAAATCCAGTTGCGACAAGTAGGACCTACATCACTAAGTTAGGTCTATGGGGATGACCAACATTTTCAGTTTATGCAGGGCCTTCCCCTTTGAACATTGTGGACTGCTTTTTCGCCAAACAGGAAATGATAGACATGATAGAAAACAGAGATGGCTCAGCGGCTTCCGTTCTCGGTGAACTGATCAGAAATTTTGCTTCAGAAGGACCACATGGAAGATCTAGAGATGGCATCATTGGTGTGGTTGCACTTCTTGGAATAATTTGCAATATTGAGCTTAGCAGGTAAACTATCACTGACCTTCTATCTGACCCACTTGTTCAATGTTGCGACTCCCCTTTTCACCTTTTAGACAAATCGATACTTAGAGCTGCATTTTCCATTTTGGAGGATCTTAGCCAAGTATCTGGGTGAAGATCAAATGCTCGGGATTGTGTGCACAAACTCTGAGACGGCATTTAGTCTCAAAACATATGACAAAAATGGAGAAGTTGATCTCCAAAATGCTGTTTATGCAAAAGCAGCTGAACTTGGCAAGTCTATTAGTGGTGAATTTCGTGTCATATGTCTTGAGGAAATAAGGTACATAAGTGGTATTTTTATAATTTTATAACATTTACTGTTATGGAAGATCATATTCCTTACCAACTTAATTGAGTTCTCGAAAGCATTTCTTCATTCATTTGCAATAAATCTTTGGCAGCCCATACAGAGGAGAGATTGAAGGCTGTGATCCTCAAAGGAAACTGGCTTTGCCTTATCCTACCTTACCTTGTGGAGAAATCCCTCCAGGCTTCGTAGGATATGCAGTTAACATGGTCAACATAGACTTTGATCATTTGGCAACAAAAACAACTGAAGGCCTTGGTCTACGAGAAACACTATTTTATCGGCTTTTTGGCAAGTTACAGGTTTCTGACACCAGAGAACACATGAAGCAGGCCTCTGTCTGCATAGAACACGGTGCTGTATCACTGGATGGTGGAATAATACGAGAGGACGGCTTGATTACTCTAGGCTTCTGGTATCTCCGTTTCTCCTTCCAATTTTCCAGATATCATTAGTTACTATATGTTGGAATTTGTGATCCAATTCTAGAAATTTCAAAATAGATTTGAGTTAGTAAATTCAAGAAAAATTCTAGAAGAGTCTACAAGCTGCCATCTCTTGTGTGTTCTAGAACACTCCATCTTATGTTACTATAAAATAATAGTAGCTATTTGTAGAGAAGGCTAGAGACTTCCTCCACCAACTTTGGCAGCTTCTATAAAGGAGTAAGTGCTCCATGTTTTGGGTGGGAGCTAACCATAAAAACCACATCATGTAGCTCCTTCACCAACACTTCTTTCAACTATTGTAAAATTATTTTATCCAACTAATGAAACTATTTCTCATATCCCATGTTCTTTGTCCTTCAATTATCCTAGTTTATCCCTTGTCCATCCACTACAAATTATATCATACACTTGCACACAACATCACTAATAAAAAACTATCATCAATACCAAAACCATACTTCCACAACGCACACATCCAAAATTTTTAACACTATAAAATTTCTGTGACTAGGGTCTGACGACTGAAATTAAAAAGAAAAGGAAGTTGGTTGCTATTCTTGATAGTCAGTGATCAAGCTAAATATTCTTTTTCGTATTTTCCTCGAGATCGAGAAAAGGTAGAGAGACATTTTAGATGCGTAGTCAATCATTCTTCAAATTGATCAAGGAAGTTGTTTCTTTGATGTAAAAGCTGTTGCAGTAGCAAGAATATCCTGTGGGTTGTTTTTTTTCTATTTGTTTCATAATCTTAAGCAAGTTTCACAACACCATACTATTACTACACGCTCTGTTGATTATTACGGCTGCTGAGTTTTTGGTTGACCCGATTGCTAGTTCATGTTTAAGGAAGGATATCTCCATTAATTGCTATGAGTGACTTGGTTTACCATTTTGCCTCTTCAGGGAAGCCAGACATAATCTTTCCTGTTGTCACATCTAAAATTCATATAAATACTTTGCCGGAGTACACAAGTAGGGATGCAGATTGCAGAGGCTATGTCGGAGTTGAGAGTGACCCTATGCAAGATACGTAAGATTACAAGAGCTTGCGAGAAAGATAAGCGGCAATTTTTTAGAAAGACTAAGGACTTTATCAGTAATGGATACACAACCGAGGCTTTCATAAAAAATCACTGTTTGAAAATGGAATTCTGCCCGGATAATTATGTCTACCCCACCATTTCCTCGTGAATTATTTCAAGTTTTTTATTTCCGGCCTTGGAAACATGGGTAATTGTCTATGCCGAGTAAATGAAAGAGAACAAGATAATCACTGAGTGTGTTTTTTGCAGTTACCAAATTTTTGGAATTGAAAACGTTACCATAAGTTGAACATTTTTGTCCTCTTTGTTGGATTGGTGTTCCGGAATCATTAGTCAAGAGGCATCCCTTCATCTATCTATCCCCCTGAATCATCAGATCAATGAGGATGCCCGATATTTGAAGGTGCTTTTCGTGATCTCAGATAAAATTTCGATTATCATGACTTTAGTACTCTGCACTTGTGGAACGCACTTACTAGAAACTATGGTCTAGTGTACTCTCTGAGTACTACTTTGTGGGCAGTATTTTACACGACCGTTTTGGGGCGGTTTAATTTTGAACTTCTCAATTAGGATGGGTTCTTCTTTTAAGGAAAATGGGCAGACGAAAAAAGAAAGCGAATGGTTAGAGATTTGAGAATAAATGTTAGAGAAATTGATAAATAAAAAGACACTAATATAGTTGATGGCAAGGTACAATGTGATTTCTAAAGGTAAGATCCAAATAAGTATTTGGTTTTTCAAACATAAAACCATCATAATAGGCGCCTAACCTAACCAGAGCCCTATTATTGTCGACATGCATGTGATGTATTTATATTCTTTGAACTTGAACTGCCGTGAAATTAGCAACCGATTGATGCCTTTTGAACGTTAATTGATTGAAAAAAAAAAAAAAAACAGTTTTGGTTGAGCATGTACAAGGTGAGATCAGTCTTTAGGCTCTTTGGCTATGATCGAGCATATACAAAAATAAGGCTACTAATTAAAAAATGGTTTATTTTTCAGGGATTCCATCAGAAGAAGAAATTATATAAAATGTCTCTTCAGGAGCAAAGATTGGGTGCCTTTGTCATCTATCCTTATCAAGATCATAGATAGATTTGGCCCCATTATCGCCACACTTATCAAGAAAACAGAAAAAGATATCTACAAAGAAAACTAAAATAAAGGAGTAATTTCCACAAGACATCCTAAACTTTTTCCCTGATACACCAATTCTTGAAGCTCTTTTTTATTTTGTTTTTCCCGACGCCAATTTTACTAAAATCAATCAAAATATTGGAGCTTGGAAGAATGATATATGTAATTATTAGACTAAAAACCATTGGTTGAATCAATTTGCATTCATCAATATGTCCCTTTTCAATATTTTCAAAATACTATCGTCTGTTTAATTCAGGAAGCACTTTTAAATAGTTATGAATTCAAATTAACAAATAAATTTTAAATAATAAAAAATAACATGTGAATTTCATTTTCAACTTATTGTAAACCCATAAAAAAATTATCCTAAAATTTCAATAACTAATAAAAAGAGGAAAAAATAGAGAAATGGTGATGATCACATAGAAGATAAGAAGGTGATCAGAACATTATTGAGAAAACTAAGTTGAATGAAATTGAGATTATAGCAGGGGCTTAATTTTGGAATAAGACATGAAAATTTGTTAAATATTGCTCTTGTTTACATAAGGATAATAAATAGCTTTGATAAACATCATTTCATCAGCACATAACCGATGGTAGTCGACGATAGTTCGTGTGTCCTCATAAAATTAGCCCAATTAACGTAAATTGCTTTTTAATTTTTTTTTAAATTTATTTATTTATTTATTATTGTTATTATTATTATTATTATTATTATTATTCGGGAATGGGTTGGACTGGTTTACCTATCCAACCTGTTGGCCCGACCTGTATACCCGGATCCGATCTGGTCGGATTAAAAAACGAAAATTTTCGATTAATTTTTATTTTTTTCAATGATTTTCTTAATTTCTTATATTCCCTCCTTTTGTCTTTTTGTTTATTTTGTCTTTTTCCCCTGCACCTTCTTCTTCAACCTTGCACCTTCATCTATGCCCGAATCTTTTCACGTTATGCAACTTAACCAAACCTAATTATTGGCGACGAATCAACCTTTGTACGCGTCGTCGCCGACAATATACAGCACCACCGAACCAACACCAACCGATGGTCACCTACTCCAACCGACGGCCACGACGGCCACCAAGTTCGGCAGCTTACTCCACCAACCGCAACTATCAATGGAAAATTTCTCGGTTTCCTTCCGCCCCTCCTCCAGCCACGAGAATCTTTCTAGTTTTTTACTTTCAATTCAAGCTCCTTTTCTGTCTTCCATGGTGACACCATCCTCTCCTCCTCCTCGTGCGAGCCAACGTCGCTCACACAAATCTTGTTTGTAATTCTTTCTCTCTCATGCACCAACTCACCTTCTAGACCACCTAAGTTTTGCTTACCTCACGTGCTTTTATTTTCCTTTGAAGCAAGGTTAGAAGGAGTCTCCGACCAAAAAAAAAAAGAAAAAGTTAGAAGGAGGCTGGGCTGGGCTCTTTTTCCTTTTTAATTTTGATGTGGGCTAAAGATAAAGAAAAATATGGGCTAAAGAGAAAAACAAAAGATGGCCCCAAAAAGAAAAAACCAGACTAGGTGGGGGCTGATGGGGCTTAGAAAGCAGAAAATGCAAAAGTGGGCTGGACAAAACCAGCCCACTCGATTTTATTTCTATATTCCCCTTTTTCTTTTTTTTTTCTTTTTTAATTTTAATTAATTTAATTAATTTTTTATTAAAATTTTACTCTCTCTCTCTCTCTCTCTCTCTCTCTCCCTCCTTCCATCCTTTTTTTAATGTATTTTTTTTTGTATTTTTGTAAAATAAAATGGGCATCATTTTGGTTTATTTAGCGCATCGGCGTCAAAACAACATCGTTTTTACACTTGTCTAGTTATGTTAGCATGCAAAAGACATTGTTTTGCACTTGTCTCATCAGGAAAATGTCACGTCAATATTTTGGTAGGATTTTCACGCCATTGACACTTAATATCCATTTTACTCCGATTTTAACATTTAAGTGTATATTTCATAACTTTTGACACTTAAGTATCCCATCGTATATGGTTTTGGCACCCTAAGGTCTTGATCTCAATTATTGAGCGAACAAGGAGAAAAAAAAAAAAGGAAGAAAAAATACATTTAATTTATTCTACACGAGACCAAGTGGAAAAGATGAGAAGAATGATCCATGGTATATTGATAGTGGGTGTAGCAATCACAGGATAGGAGATGAATCTATATTCACCAATATTAATACATTAGTGAAAACTCAAGTGAAATTGGGTAATGGTGCATTGGTTGATGTGAAAGGAAAAAGGGACTATAGCTATTAAAACTAAGAAAGGACCAAAATATATTCATTAGATATATTCGATTCCCAGTCTTGCACAAAATCTACTCAATGTGGGCCAAATGATTCAAATGGGTATTCTTTATACTTTAAAGGAGAAACCTTGCACTACCTATGATAAATATAAGAATCATGTTATTGCCTCTGTGAAAATGGAGAATATGAATGTTCCTATTCGATTGAAATATGTTGAAGATATAGCTATAAAAGCTCAACTTGATGATTCATGGCTATGGCGAGAAGAGATTTGGCCACCTCAATTTTTATGGGCTAAAATTCTCCATCATAAAAATATAAGAGATTTCTAGTAATAACAGAAATTTCACATTGTTTGTGAAGGCTCTCTTCTTAGAAAACAACAAACGAAGTCCTTATGGTCTAGAGGTACATGGAGAGCTAAGAAGCGATTGGAACTCATCCATATATATGTGTGGGTTCCAATGAGGACCCTTACACCCAGCTAGAATGAAATTTTTTAGGCATGCATGAAAAAGACTGGTTGACGGAGAAAACGAGAATAGACAAAGCTAAGACTTCGTAATCGATATGATTTCCAGTAGTCAAAAAGGTTGGTGTAGGAATCTCGGTTGATGAATTACATTAAATTCCAGCTTTGAGCTTGATTTGTATTTTGGACCAAAGAAGGGAGAAGCTCGTAAAAGAATTGAATTGCTCACTTGACTATATAAATAAATATATATATATATATATATATATATATATATATATATATATATAAAATGAGATAACGATACATTATGTGAGAAATATAATTTTGTTGATAAAGCCTTGGATTTTTCCATGTTCCAAAATACATTAAAAATGATAATAAAATCATTCTCAATTCTACGAAATTTTTTACATGAACAAACCTTGTGGAGGAACCTTAGGTTTTAAAACTTTGCTAGACTTATAAAGGCTATAATTTCAGTAATAAAGTATTATGCTTGCACCAACACAATCCTGAGTGGATTGCTGGAATCATGGATGTGCACGAGTATTAGATAAGTGCCTTGGGCATGGTGTCAACATGGTGTCGTCGTCCAATCGAGTGGACTCCTATCTTATGGATCGAATGGGGTTATTAGGCTTCCTGAAGGCATGAAAAATTAATTTAGGAAGATAAATACATAACAGAACTATGCAGTTTGTTTGTTCTGGATGCTAATCGAATCTCTGATTTGAAATTGCTAATTGGATTGACTTTATCCAAACGGATTGATTTGATCCAAATTCGATTTCTACATGATTTTGAAACGAAATTGAGTGCAACTGTACTTAGCTTCACCTACTAACTCTCAAATATGTGAAACCCTCATCGGAGAAAGAAAAAACTTCAATACGTGTTCCTATCGCTTTCTTAATCACACACTTCACCAACGGACAGTTAAAATATAAATCAAAAAGCACTTAGGAATTGGTATGAACATATGGGTCTAATCTAATCTAACTAGTAATTAAGGGCATGTTTGTTCGCGGAAAACGAACAATTTTGAGAACATTTTCCTAAAAATAACTAATTTTATCACTTACAAAAATAAATAAATAAATAAATAAATAAATAATATTTTCATCATCTACAAAAATATTTAGATGTAAATTATTGCCGGTAACAAAAACATTATTCATTAGCTAATTATTAAAAGAAATAGAAACGATTATTTTCAAGGAAATATTTTTTTTTTCAAATCATTCATCTTTTGTGAAACAAACGGGACCGAAATGGAGACAAAGGGTTTGAACATTCTCCCTTCATATGACTTCCAAGGTAGGCATGTAAATAAATATGAAGCTATGGGGTAAATACGGATATTGGCTAAGAAACTGAAGTTTCAAATTTGAATCCGCATGGAACAAAGTATAATTAGAGAGATAGAACTTAGAATCACGGGCAATTTCTGGTCCTCATCCTTTTGGTATTTTTCAGTTGGTAATTGATATCTTAATTTCCTTTAAATTCGGAAAACATGCATGTTGAATCATGGATTATCATAGTAGTCTTATATGCCAAATGCGGATCTCATACCATGAGACGGATTCATTTTTTTTTTTTTTTAATTCATTGAGGAAGAGCCTCGCTAATAATTTATTAGGCTCGGCACCATTATTTAAAAAGATGTAGGGTTCCAAGGATATCACGGAGAACTTTTCGACTTTAAATATTTTTAAAAATTAATTTGAGGAAAGTATGACGTGCCCAACGAGATTAATGTAATCTAGATGGCAATCCTTTTATTAATCTCTAAAGTAATCCTTTTCTACTAGTGAGCAAAATCACCAAAGGGAGGATAATTGCCTCACAAGTCAAGACTCCTTTATGATGGATTTTAGATTTGCTTTATGGTGGACGCATCTTGACCCTTTTCCAGATCTTCTCATTCAACATGTTTACGAAATCAACAGCAACTGAGGCACAACATCACGTGATGGCCCTCTGCACTGAGGACAAAAGCTGTCTCGACAAAAATTAAGTAGTTCGTCAACTTTCTGAATAGAAGTTTACGGAAAAGAGAAAGATGATGAAGTGCATCAATTGCAATAACATCAAAATTCTAACACTTGTTACTATTGAAACTACCTAAACATGAAAAGTAAAATGCTACGTCTACATATGTAGACCCGTACAACGTAGAAGAGATCAAACATTTTTATTCTAGAGCCTATACCTCTGGTATAAATACATGCTTTTCTTCTCATTCTAGACCCGTTGCCTCCACTGCATATACATAGTGAAGTTAAAATGGGTTTTAAACCCAAATATGACCCATCTAAATCATAAATGAATTCTATATGGGTCACTTATATTTTGAAAAAGACTACTTAAATAGGTTTAAAAATTGCAAATTTAAGATAAACGGGTCTTAAATAGCTTGGACTTAGTGCCTCGGCTATGGCTGATGGAGGTCATTGGCCACAAGCATGGGTTGCCCTCGCGCCAACTGGTGACCAATGGAGGCAAATAAGAAAAGAGAAAAAGAAGAAAGAGAAGAAAAAAATAAATCAGGGTGGACCCAAACAAAAGGGACCATTTCAAATATAGATATATAGAGAGTCTAGACATTCCAAACGTTGATCATGTAGAGACTTCAAGTGTAGAAATCTAAGGCGATCTAACAAACAGAAGATTAGTTTCCTATGTAAACTGAAAATCGTGTGAATTGGTCTCTTCTTCCCCCCTTTTTTTATCAAAATTGAACTACCTTCTATAGGCGACAAACCATAACGGGTGCGACATCATATTTTGTATGAATTGGGCTATGCCACTTATCATAGTAAATTCCTAGCATAAGGGTGATTTATCTGAAAACGTTCAATCAAGTATAAGTTGATGATCTAGACTACCACCAAATATTCTATTGATTTTTAATTTACTCTGATAAAATATTTGTCATGGCTGATGATACCGCATTATAATTTCTAATATTTTCAATTAATTTAGATTATTGTATCTCCACAAAATATAATAAGAGGAGTTAACATAGTTCCTGTTATTTTATAACGGTAAGGTAAATATTATATGTAGCCCTTAACCCGTTATATAGTCAAATTTAAATATAGTAAACAATATTTACAAATTGGTTATTTCAAATTTGTAATAATAGCCCCAGTGCGATACCCATTTATTATTTCTTGTCGATGTAAAACAAAAGTGGGTCTGAAAAATGGCAAGTGAACGCGGCAACCTGATCTTTTTCGCTTGTCGTTGTATAAACACTGTTTACTACCTTTTTTTTAATTAAAAACATTATCTTCTCATAATTAAGTATATTAATAACTATAAAATTACTTTCTCAAAATCATATTGGCTAAGCTAGCGAAAACTAATAATATTTCTTAAATTCTATCAATCCCTTAGTATAATTATTATCCTTATTCATAAAATTTGATTATTTTTTCTTCTTCTTTTTAAAGATAATGATAATAGAATGACTTAACATTTCCTCAATGGATAATCGATGATAAAGAAGATGATGTAGTAATGACACAATAATTATAATTGAATTTGTAAACTCACATTCATTGATTTATGCAGAGAACTATATATAATTATAGCCAAAAAATATATGGTATATTTAATTTTGGAGGAGAAGTTACTAAAGATAATATTAATTATATTTCCCAGCAAATTTATTATTTTAAAATTTAGCTTTTAGATTATAATTATATTAGTTTTGTATAAAATAATATGAGCATAAATCCTTATTCAATTTTTGTGCAGGTTTCAAGGAGTTCCCGTCTTACATGATTGTCCTAGGCCATTCCATTTTAGACAATAAGTTGCTATTAGTTTGAAAAAGGGACAAACTATATTTAAATGAATTATAATAAATGTGAATTGTTAACGAAAAATTTATATGATGTAATATGGAATAATCATCCAAAAAGTCCTAAACTTGTTGAACGGTAATTAATTCAATCACAAAATTTTTAATTGTTTCAATTTGACAATTGGCCAACTTCCAACCAATTGGTCTAAGAGTGCTTGATATAGACACCAATTATCCTATGTGATTTGACCAACAACGATGTAGATGATTGTGTGATTTCTTTTAAGAAAAGATATGGAGGGTTATAATGACCATCTTTCACATGTGTCCATACCCTCGGAAATGTAGAAATAAGAATGATAGAAGTGTCATAACTTTTATAGGACGCTCATTTGAATATCATAACTTTTTTTTACTCACTTAAATGCCACATCAGAGTAAAATCAATTATTTGAGTTCTACTTTCGATAAATCGTCCTACGTGGATTTTTTTATTAATTTCCCATTCCAACATGGATTTTTTATTAATTGTCCACATCAGCGCTTGGCGCTGCAACGTAGGATGATTGGTGTCTACATCAGACTTAGTAGGAGGCAAATTGCCAATAGCTCTTAAGTGATCGATTTTCAAAGTTGTAGCACTCAAGTGAGTGACGCATGAAAATTATAATACTCCTAATGTATTTATCCCAAAAATGCTTATCTAAGTGTCCGTTGAGGGAATGATTATTTAAATATTTTGAAAATTATCAATTTAGTAGTATATCTATAGTACGAGTATCAATTTAATTTTCAATTTTCAATTTTGTCAATATAGTTCTACACATTTGCACAATATTTAAATGTAGTCTTTCCTATCGATTGTCAGTCACAATAATCCAATTAGTTCTCCAGGTAAAAAAACATTAGACATTCCATCCTCTGAAACCAACACCTTTGATGTTATTTGGCGTACAATAATTTCTATGTGCCTATTATGGATTTGCACCCCCTGGGATCGATAAACCTTTTGGATCTTATTAACCAAAGATATACGACTTTGCACTATAGTTAGCTCAACCCCAATCAAGAATCTCCAAGAACTCCTAGAATTTTTTTATATACTCATTCCAACCCTCAATTCTTTTTTCTAGGTTCATCGATATTGAATTAATTGAACACACTTCTAACACTTGTTCCACTTTTGGAAAATCTTGCGTTATATCACCGGATCTCGATTTTTCATATATAAATATAACTAATGTATTTCCTTCATGAAAGATATCTCCATAATGACCATGGATAGTTGCTCCTGGAGTGGCTAGATAAGGCTTGGCGAATCTTATTAGTACAAAGTTGTTGACACCTAAATTTTTGCCCAATAATCATTTCCAAAAAATGGGAACTTGTTTTTCCACAAAATATTTCATGTCAAATTCTTGCATATAGATTATTTAGGTATCAAATATAGTGTTTTAAATGGAGAATGTTTTTCCTTAAAAAAAAAGGAAAAAAAAAAAAGAAGCAAGTTGGGGCCAATGATCTAAATGTGACTAGCTGAGCTCAGGAGATCAGATTGCAATTAAAACAACAAGTTGGGGCCAAAATGCAATTTCCAAAAGTTAGAGGGACCAACTCGCAAATTTTACAAAATTTTGCCTGAGCCCTTAAATCATCATCTTAGCCCCCAATTGAGTTGAAATTGAACTTGGGTTAAGTCTAATTAATTGAATTGGGCAAAAAGAACCAAATTGCATTGAATTTGGCATTCTTGGGCAAGAAAATGGCCAACTTTGAAGGACTTTCTTGTAAAATTGGGTGGAGACAATTGCAAAAAATGGTCAAGATCTTAAATTACTATACATGAGCTTGCTAATTGATCAAAAAAGGTAGCCAAATTAGTGGATTAAAGCACTCAAATCAGCTACCAAAACCAAACCTATGGTCAAGTCTCAATTCGAAGCTACTAAGCATATTTGTGAACCCACCATATCCTACTCAGCATCCCAATCAACCTGATCTTTGCACGTGATAGAAGACCATAATTAGTAGTGCAAGTGAACAAAAATTGGCAAGGGATAAGCTGCTGAAAGCATGGGAAAATCGCAGCAAAATCCGCATACTCAATAGCTGCAGAAGTTGAAAATTTGGCTAAGTCATAAAGTTGTTGAAGTAGCCCTATTGACAGGCTTGGTAGGTGGACAAAAAACCAACCAAAAATCCCTTAATTCAGGGTATAAGATCACTGAAGCAAGCTCTTTTATGGCATGAAAGGTAGGAGACAAGGGGGAGAAGAGAGAGCTCACAATTGTTCCCTAAAGACACCCTAAGAAGTAACTCTAGAAAAGCAAAAACCCAGAAATTTCAGACCAACCTTGCTAGAGAAAAGTGAAATTTTCACAAACTTGCGGCCAAAATTAGCTAAAACCTTAAACTAGAGACTGAAACTTCACTCAAAGATCTTTCCAACAATAGGTCACACGTCCAAAATGGAGATCGGGAAGATCTCCTAAAGCCCCCCGAAAAGATACCCTCCTAGCGGGCCAAGGGAGTCCTAAGATTTTTGTGTTGAGCCTAGTTGGTCACGAGTAAGGAAAAGCGAGTGTTTTTGAGAAAAGTGAGACAAATGAGGAAAGACATGACTTACAACACAAACTAGAATACATATAGTTTGGGTTGATTTAAATTTGGTCAACAAAAAAGGTTTTGAAGTCTAATTTTAAAGGTCAACGAAAACCTTCGTTGTCAGTTTTTTCTTCTACAGATCTCACTTTCAGTTTGAATGAGCCATTTCCCATGTGCCCCCCGAAGGATAATTTCTCTTTTCCTCGAACAATTGCCACTTGAAAAGGAAAATAGGAAGTAAGGTAAGAATCTTAGATGTATTTTTGGTCAATTTTGAACATATTTCAACCATGAAAAATTAAGAGGAAAACCAGTCTAGAAAACTGATTTTCAAGGCTAAAATTTTTCTAAGTGTTGAAATCTCTTCAAGAGTTTTGCATGTTTATTTTGCTATGCCCCATTTTCGTACATTACTTGTCATTGTGACTTTGATGAATGTTATATGGGAGTACAAATGACGCATGGAACAACCCAGTTTAGTCTTTAAATCTCTTTGTGAACCATGAGGTCATCTATAACATGAGCCAAAAACCAAGCCAATCCACATTGAGACATGGTTGGTCAGCATAGATCATGCATGTATGCTTCTTGGAGAGTTCGTTTTGATGTATCTGGTTGATCGTTCTCTATAATGTTTGTTGCACTTGAAAGTCCATATTATCTATTTTCATTCTGATGGAGTAATATTTCATATAGATGTTGCATGTGATGGTTGTCGGGTCTTCAATTTGGGCATATGACATGTCCGTTTGACTTGGATTCAAAACCAGATTTGCAAAACGGCTCCAACCTGCATATTGGAGGCTATTTTTAGTTTGATTCTTGTGTGTTATAGGCTGTGATTTCTAGCTAAACTTGTTTTTTTGCATATAATAGTATATCTTTGAAACTTTGCTTCCACGTGAGATTGCTTATGAGTCGAGATTGAAGGCCACGAACATGGCCCGAGGAAGTTGTTTTGAGGTTATATGATGCAAGCCAAGTGTTCGATAAAATGTTGGAACCAAGCTTTGATTTTGAAAGGGTCGATTTAAGCTCTATTATTGTGATATTCACGTGATGTGTTGTTCAATGTTAGCATATTATCGGTTTAGGGAATTATTATTATTTTAAAAAATGATAATAAAAAGAAAAAAAAAAAATCCAAAAATCCAAAAATTTCAAAAAAAAAAAATTATAAAAGTGATAGATGGTATCAAATTAAGACAAAAATGACATCTATGAAATTTTATTAATTTTATAAGGTCATTTTTTCCTAATTTGATGCTATTTTGATATATAATCATTTTTGTAAATAATCCATTTTGCGTAGATTAAAACTATTTAGAATAATTTCATGCATTTAGAGTAATATCATGCACATTTAAATTCTCATTTTGCTCATGGGGGTCCTGTCCCAAGGCATGATAATAAGACCATGTAATATTATTTGCCCGACTTGTATCGGGTTTTCCTTTTCCATTTATTTTCAAGTCATTTCAATTTCTTGAATGTTTACTTACGCACCGCTTTTCATTAATTTGAGTATAAATTTCTCTTTTAAATTATATTAGGATTAGTCTAGACATTAAGGAAAACAAACCCTACAAAAACATTTGCACAGATGCTTAGCTGTTTTATAAGAATTATAATTGGTAATCAAGATTGTGTGGCCATTTAAATAAACAATCTTCCAAGTTAGTGATACCATAAGGGCTAATAGAAACATTGCGTAAACAAGTCCTCATTCCTAGAAATCCCTGGTTGCGTAAGAATCGAGACCACACTTTCGCATCTGATTGGTTTCTACCCGACCCCAATAGGCTAGTGGTAATTCTTAGAAATACATAGGTTGTTAAGAATTAAAATACAAAATCCAACGTAGCGTGAGGTATGGGTTTGGGAGAGCCCGCGCCTAATCTAGGGCATTGGTTCGCCTCTTTAGGCAAATACCCTTGAACCTCTTCATTTTTCCCTGGACGGAAAAAGAGAGGTTGTGACAAAAGTCAACTTCCACAATAAAAAACTTAATCAAATTTGAGATGGGGTCTATTCTTGTTTATATATAAATTTTCACAATGTCGCAACCTTAAACACTCCCACAAGTGCAAAGACTAATGGGCTCTCCCAAGCCAACCAATTGTGACTTATGTTCTAAGTTTTTAACTTGTAAATAATTTTCATTCAGAATTCGCCACTAATCGGTTTTAGTAAGTCGATTAAAAACCTTAGTAACAAACTTGAGAGAAATATTTTACTCCTGCGCAATTAAAGAAATTAGGATCAAAGACTTAATTACACTAATTAATCAACTAATGACCTTTCGACATACCATACCATACCATACCATACCACAATATAATATAAACACACGTACCCGGGTCAGACGTGGAGACAGCCCTGGGCCTATGGCCCAGGTCCTTGGCTGTACTATTGTCTTGATGTTTTCTTTCTCTTTTTCACTGGTTTTAGAGGAGATTCTGCAAAAGATTCACGTGGATGGGGAAGTGAATAGAGCACGGTTCACACCCCAAAATCACAATATCGTGGTGCTAAGACAAATGGTTGTGAGGTTTATGTTTTTTATTGTTCTAAGCAGGCGACGAAGCAGCAACAGCAGCAGCAGCAGCATGGGATTGAGAGGACTAAGTCAACTATCTCCTAAAGACATTGGAACACCACTTTTTTTAAAAAAATAAAAACTGAACTTTGCAAGGGTAATGCATTTGAAGCATAGTACAGGAAATGACAGATTTCTAAACAAGAAGACTAGCTAAATAAATGAACCGTGACAAAACCCTGATGAATCCGTAGTGCACAAAAAAAAGTAGCAGATGGCCATCAAGATGATCTAAAAGATTTTAGAAGATGGCACAAGTAGGAGCAAGCACGAAAATCCTGTGATACATTGCATCATACGAAGAACAATACCGTTTTCAAAGAACTTGATGGAGCAAAAAAGGCTTCAAATAGCCCACCCCAAACTTTTTACTTGCATATTTAGATTGGCTTATAACTTTAAAAAAAAAAAAAAAGCAGAAGACTAAGAACAGAAATACCTCAAGAATTTTCTCAACTCTACCACGAACTTCAGGAACTTAAAGTTTCATCTTGAATTCTAAGGTACGAGTTCTACCCTGCCTTTAGCATCGATATGACAGTTGGCTAGGCACTAACATGGCACTGCTGTGGAGCTTATTCTCATGAGCTAGAAGAAGAGAGAGAAAGGTAAGATCGCGTCCATCACTACTACCCAACTAGTGACTAATAGGACCCATTGGGATTTGATAGCTGGAACTAAATTTTACAGAATTTAACTTTGTGAAGATAAACCATCGATATGAAAGTGTCGGGTGGCGCCTAATAGCTACATCCACTAAGGTTCTAGTTGCCACCGTCCATTTTACGACAATACTAGCAAATCTGGCAACAGCATTAGATCTAAAATGAAATTAAATGTGCTTCAATTATTTCTACGTTGAACTATATTAGATATGCATAGTTAGCATCATATCATCACCGCGTCATCATGTCACCCTATAGGATGTGAGCTGACAGAACTTACTGTGTCCGGGTAAAATTGAAGTTTTCACAATTCAGGTTAAGACTGGGAAAAAAAAAATACATAAGGTTAGTTTTTCAGTACATACACAAGAAGAAAGCACCCATTAGATTAAGAGCCCTCCTTCCAAATATCAACCAAATCAATGACAGAATCCTTTGTTCACTTCATGATGTCATCAATCGCTTATATCTTCATTGAGTGACCAGGGGGCGCATTTGAAAAATTGAACCTGTCCTCACAGAAGAGAGTACCAATTAACAGTATAAAAAGTGTTCAGTTCAGTTTCAAACTAAAACACAATTGGATGATGACTATTTTAGAGTAGGTTTTTAGTTTGTCTGACTAGATATGTAATTTGAGAGATGTAGTGTCACACATAGTGCTAGCTAGTACTCAAACGGCACGATATACATTAGAACTTTCAAAGCAAAAACGGGTTGTGCAATGAACATATGCACATCTCTACTCTTTAGTGGAAAAATTTGATGGCGTTATCACTTATCAATTTCGACCATTTTCTATTTATTGCCTCTTTCGAGTAGAATGATTTATTTTGGACATCACTCACTTTTATGTGCCCCTTCTTCCTCAACAAACATTCAGCTACTTTCATTTCCCCTATTTGACACATGTAAGCGCTCTTGTTTTATCTAATCTACGAGAAATCAAAAGAATTAGTACGTGGTTTTCATCAATGAAGGAAATTCTATTCAGCCTCTAAGAAAAAAGTTCTAATCAATTTAATTGAAAGTCTAATAGTAATTTAAACTATTTCCGTGATATCGACTATCTCCCTTTCTAATCCCCACAAATAAGCCCACCCTTTTCCCTCTAAATTCTATTCTCTATAACGGTACATTTCCATTTTCTGCAAGTCCCTCGTTTACAATTTTTAGTATCCTCCTTTATAAGAATTTTCTAATCCTTGAAGATTTAGTGATTTCATAGGACATGGATTTTCTTCATTCATGATATAGTAAATAATCATTATACTTTTCTCTATATTGCGTTTGTATCAATAGCCATATCATTGTAGGGAAGTTGTAAACTCGCTTTGGGACATATAATATATATGCAAATGTATAGATGCTTTGATGTTATTTTAAGGTTTTCTAGTGTTTTTGTCATTTTTAGGTCAAGCGAGTGGGTGGCCCCGCAGACAAAAGGCGAGGAGACCCGCAGCAATTCAAAAAACAACAATAAAAGCACAAATCAAAGGATGTTTTAATATTTAAATCTTAAATTACTCATTCATCCATATTTAGTACTAGGCCACGTGAACGGGAGTATTAGGAGTTTTGTAACAACTTAGTCTTTTAAAGCAGTTGCAAGGATCCCACGAAATGCTTAGTCTTTTAAAGCAGTTGCAAGGATCCCACGAAATCTTTCAAAACATACTATGTAAACTACCTTTGAGGGATACTTTAGCATTTATAGCCTCCATTTGAACTGTTCTTCCACAGGTTCTGGAAAAGGTTTCTCTGTTTCTTTATTTAAAGCCACCAACTAGTGATCTGTCTTGTCTTGTTCTGTGTGAGTTCGTGTTTGTTTGAGGGGGTGAGAAAACTAACAGATCAGAGCATGGATGCGGATCTGGTACAAATGCAGAAGAGGTTGGCTGATTACAAGAACGCCCTGTTCAAGGAGGTAAGAATCACACAAATTCATGCGAAATCTCAATGGTTCTCTCTCTCTCTCTCTCTCTCTGCTATTGCAACAGGTTCATCTGTCGATTATTTTTTATTTTTTTGCTTTGTGATGGGCTTTTATTTGGCCTTCTGGGTGAGAGTAGGGGATTCTGGATTCTCAGTACTTGGAACTTCATGAACTGCAAGATGAGAGCAACCCAGAATTTGTAGTGGAAGTGGTGTATCTTTTCCTCGCTGATTCTGAGAAGCTGCTCGATGATCTCTCCAGAGATCTGTAAACACACCAGCCATCTTATTTATATTTTTCCCCTATTCGCTCCCGTTTCTTGATGCTCTGTTCTTTATCTCTTCATCATTCCTGGGACATTTTTGTTTGCTTATCCTGTGAAATGTTCATTAATCTCTCTCTCCAAAATATAGAACTCAGCAAAATGTGGACTTCAAAAGGCACAAGCTCAAGCACAGAAGATGAAGGGCAGCAGTTGCAGGTGTAGATAAAGTTCCCTCCTTTCTGCAAATGAATGAGTCAACTTTTATTCATTCATCTTTTTTTTTTTTTAAAAGGAGCTTTTCTGGAAGAATTCACTTAATTACTTTTCCTAAGAGTAGCATTTCATTAGAAAAGTTAAAATATTGAGCTTTGGATAGTAGAGACAGTAAGGTACGTGTTAATGAGAAAGTCGATGCCTTTGGTTGACAGCATAGGAGCACCGAGAGTTAGGAATGCCTGCATAGCCTTTCAGGACTTCTGTCCGGAGGAAAACATTCGTGGGTGAGTTTTTGCCGATATCTTTTCTTTGTGAATGTGAAGTTATCTGCCTTTTGTTCTCCCGATAAAAACTTATCAAATTGTTTAGCAGTAAACATTGTTAGGATCATAGGAACAGAATGATCTTATGAAACCCTAAGATCAAGAGGAAATAGATTACTTCTGTTACAGGTGCCTGAGATATCTGCAAC
This sequence comes from Eucalyptus sp. ANBG9806169, assembly GCA_014182395.1. Classification (NCBI taxonomy): domain Eukaryota; kingdom Viridiplantae; phylum Streptophyta; class Magnoliopsida; order Myrtales; family Myrtaceae; genus Eucalyptus; species Eucalyptus sp. ANBG9806169. The sequence continues at coordinate 16,119,570 of CM024574.1, read as the reverse complement.
AAATGAAACAAGAATTCGTCCTTGTGAAAAGCAAGCTCGAAGCTCTTTTCGAGGTGGGTATAGACATATCTTTTGATGATTCCTGTCAACTGATCTACTTCAAAGACAGGTAAATTTCAATCTACCTTTGTGAATTGTTCTAATTGCAGCTGGAGCAAAACGTTGTGGCTGCTGGTGGGTCGATCCCCAAAATGCAACCAATCGATCTAATCGATTGATGGCAATTGTGGGCATGTTTTGAAGAAGAAGAGGAAGAAAAAGCATTTAGAAACCATCATGATACTTCTTAGGCTCAGCGTGTGTAGTGTTAGCAGCTAATAAGCGTGAATGCTAGTAGACAAGCTTACAAAGTATTTAATCTTTGCATATGAGTTTAATTTTTATTTTTATTTTTGGTTTAAAAGGGGCTCAGCCTCATTTCACTTTGGAGATGGTATTTAATAAAGCTTGAGTGAAATTTCCAGCATCATCTATGTCGGTAAATCTTATGAATCCTGTGTTACATAACAAGACTTTGCCATTCATAAGCCTCTCGAATTCATTGAAATCGTGACAACCCCCATTAAGGCGTTTGCATGTTCAGCATGACTAATCTCCATAAATGTATGTCAATTGTCACATCCACTAAGCTAAAGTGATAAAGGGAGTGGCTCCCAGAGTTTCATGATATAATTTAATACAAGTACAAGTAAACTTTACTCACAAGTAACGACTAACATAATTTATTGTATGAAGAAAAAACTTAGATAGGCTATAACTAAATAATTTCTTTGTAGCTGTACTCTATGAATCAAACAAGTTGGGTTGCATAGTTAAAAAAACATTTTTATTAATCATTTTGCATTTTGGATGACATTTTATAGAAAAATAATGACATCTTTTTTTCCAGGATTTGCATAGAGATATTGGACTCGGTGGTTCCAAGTCTAATGGCTCAATCAATATGGACCAGACTCGCCAATGCCGACCCCATGTCACTCAAAGATGTTTTGCCAGTTCAATATGTAATTTCGTTTATCCATGCAGCCTATCCATTTGATCAAGGCAACCAACCTCAAAACGAGTATTTGGGTGATGAGTCGAGAGCAGTGAAAAGCTGAAACCCAAAGGTAGGGTTTCATTGGGCGTCCGACGCACTCCCCACCGTATCCTTCGCTGAGTCCGCATACACGGAGAATGCAAAAGCTGTTCTTTGCGACAGAGAAGGGAACCCTCGTCTCCATCCTCCGTCGTCTATTCAGCCTCTAGGTCGACGACTTCCCCGAGCAATGGTGGCGGCATCCACGAGCTCTCGCTGAGAGCCCTGGGGAGGGTGCGGTTGGGCACCCTGGCCTGACCATTGGGGCCCGAATGTCACATTAAACATTTTGGTTGGAATCTGATAAAGTTGCCGAGCAATCGTGGGCGCTGGATTGTGTTTTTGTTTATATTTTAGTGTGATTAAGCAAAGATGATAACATTGGCTTTCTTTTGTAAATGGTCGATTGACAAGTTGAGGACGAGGAGCATAACCGGGACGATGTGATGCCTGGGAATATGTGGAAGAAGAAGAAGAAGGGCCTGCAAAGATGAAACAACATCGGCTTTCCTAAGATGGGCTCAGACCCCCAAATGTCGAAAGAGGCAATTGAGAAGCTAGCGCCTGTTTATTTGTTACAGACTTGGCATACCTTGGTAATTGCTTGGTACGCTTTTGGTGAAGGTGGCTGTGTTCCTTTTGCTAATTCTATATTGTGGATTATGAAAGTACTCGTGATTTAGGTACTGACCATTGAAATTTGGCGCAGTGTGCAGTACAGAGGATCGGAAACAAGGAGGGAGGTGGCTTGGTTGATATTCAATGGAGTATGTTACATGCGTCATAGGGAGCACGGTAGAAGTTAGTGCACCACACGGAATCTGAGTGCCTTAAGCATCCTATACTTGAGAACGCAAGTGCACTGATTGAGGTTGGATCAAGTTTAGTAGAGTTGAGAGTACAGAATTAGTCCATGATGTGGGGGAGGGGGATATAGGCCATCTCGTCAGATGTCAAGAATTTAAACTATCCTCTCAAATGGATCAGTGAATATAAAAGGGGAAGGCGCCGCTAATAGAGAAACTCAATCTCGTCAGTCATGCTAGTCCTGAAGACTAAAGAAATTATGCAGCAGTCCTGTATCAGTATATCATAATCTATACACCATCCAACAGGTACACCTAAGCATCTCTTTGACCCTTGCTTCAAAAAGTTGTTGATATTTTTTATATACTCATGCCTTAGCTTTAGGTAGAACTCATTATCATAGCATCCCCGTTAATTCCAATTCAAAATTTTGGGCTCAAGGCCTTATAAATATTATCTGAAAGAGCTATGAAACAAGTGAACAGAGTTCAGTCATCCAAAGGAGGCCCAGCCCTTTCACTGCCCTCACTCTTCGTAGGAAAGTTGCTGGAGACAACCTGATCTATAGACAAATGGACGCCTAGAAAGTAAGGGATAATTTCCCCACATCCATCATTGGGAGTTAGGATAATAATGTGAGTGCAAATTGCAAAGTTCTTTCCAAGCATAACATGAGATTTGACCATCATCATACTGTCAAAAGGCAATGGATATTCATGAAATGTCATTTACAACTCATATTAGGCAGTAAGACATCAATGTCATTTGGTCTCACTCTCAACCGATGCACTCATGACCTTTCAATGCACTCATCGTGATTTGTCAGTGTATCTCAAGAGCTATGACTTGTTCTTCTTTGTTTACACTCAAGTTTATAGTTTCCAGTGATCCTGGCCATTTGATAAAAAGTCATTTCAAACTCTGAGCTGAACATTACTTAGGGAAAAAACTAGAGACAACTACAACCAACAACTACAGTCAACCATTTCGCTCTTTCGCTATAGTTTGTCACTTGGAAGTTTTTGGCTTGAAGAAGTCAGAATGCACCTTTGTGTTAGATATTGACATTTGCTAAAAGATAAAAATATCCCTCACTCCTCATACAACTGTTGCCCACACCAACTCAGTCCCTGAGCCAGGAAAAAAACAAAATTTCTGAGGGAAGTTGCCTAAATTTGAGGGCAAGCATACTAATTTGATGCTAGTTGATAGTCTGATCAAGCATGCATATGTTATGTCCTTTGCCCTTAAATACTCTAGAAGGGGTCAATACTTTCCTTGTAGAATAGAAACCCCGACAAGCGAAAGAATTAATCGGTCAATTGTTGGAAAGAATTCTGATGGTGCGCACGTTTAGCTTAGTGACTGTCTTTTTCTTCCACTTTTTATGCTCAGTTTGTTCTAATGTTGATCTATGCTGTACGCAGGGATTGATCCGCTACTTTCAACTCGTTCAAGTGGCTCCCATCAGGAGCTAAAACATTGCTTCTCCTATGAAGAAGTGGCATCCTTAGAGATATTCCATTAGGATATGGTGTGTCCGCTAATGGGTCTGATCCACTTGCGTTGACTAGACCGCCTAAGCAGGTAAAATTCAACATTCCCCTAAATAAGCTTCCAGTTCCTGCGAGTTCTGCATGGAAGTTACTATGAAATAGCAATCAATATATTTTGCGTTCGTATTTGGTCGTCTCCATTTCATCCTAGTATCAGGTTTCTCTTTGATGGATCATTTTCGACTTTATTTTTCATGTTGAGCGTGATTTGTGCCGATTCTCATGACTACCTATTAGTTAACATAAGTATATTCTAGTCCCTTCCATGCGCATGGATGTAGAATCCACGTAACTTTAGTATACTCCGGTTGGGTTGGCTCCACTGTGGTCCACTTGTCTTGTCACGCCTTGATCCTCGAGCACACACACATCCCTTACCTTGGTTGATTAATAGCGACGTCTCCGGACGCATCGCCGACCCTTTTTTTTTAATATGTATGCGAAAATAGATAAAAATCCCCAGACAATAAAACAATGGGATAAGAAAATAGGACCAAGTTCCAGACTTTCAAGAACAACCACACTTATATACATTGCAAACCAATGCACATATATATAAAGCAGGCTACCAAGACAGATTCAACTGAGACAAGTTCAGAATCAAAGTCCGCAAGCAGGGGTGGGGGTTCCACAAACTACGGATCCTCATCCTCCTCTTCATCATCCTCCACACTCCAACTGGAACCTTCAACAAACTGCACCAAACTTCTGAGATCTTCAAAATCGAAGTCTGCTGCATCTAAGGACTTGAAATGTTGTCCCACAACTAGGATAAGACTATGTCTCAGCAAGTTCTACCCTCTAAGACCCGATTAGTAAACCAATACACTATCCGGGCTACCTATGCACACATGGGTTAGAGGACTTACCTTGGCCTCAAATTTCACCTGCATATTAGCACAGTTCAAATAGGCACCCATCATAATATCACAAATTGAAACATCGATCAAATCGACTACATGTCATTAGAACCATCACAAGGTCATTTCCACTCAATCAGTCAATTCACAACATCCGATCAAACCATTGAATCACATTAAATCCACACTCAGATCGAATCATCGATCAATCGACTTAGTCGATTACATGTCATCTCGACCCCTTTCTTGGTCGGCTCATCTCATTTATTCAAGTTCACTGCTGAATTTTGGCTCAGCAAGCACGGCCTATAAAATCATCTCGAATACTCAACCCCAACGCTGAATTACGGCTCAGCGAGCATGGCCTACTAAAACTTTGGCAGTAATGTTGAATTACGACTCAGCGGGCACAACTTACTAATTCTTCAGCGGTTAATGCTAAATTACGGCTCAACGAGCACAACCAAATTCCAATTTCGGTGATAGATTACAGTCTAGTGGACACAACCATACTTTGGTGGTAATCACGGCCCAATGGGCGCAACCTCTAATAGGTGGCAGATCATAGCCATATTAGGCACGACCTCTATCAGGTGGTGGATCACGGCTCAACGAGCACGACCTCTATCAGGTGGTGGATCACGGCTCAAACAAGGCACAACTGATTCCAATTCGGTGGTAAATCACGGCCTAATTGGCCCAGCTATACTCCGGCGGCTTTCTTGATCCAACTTACGATCTCACAAGATTATTTTCCCATCAAATAACAACATTTCTATTTTTAGGACAATTTCCCCGTATTCATCAACCATACAAAAATTCCACAATCGGGTGCTCAATTAAATAAATGACCGCACCATGACAATCGGCATAAAATTTCGGCCATCGACTATCCCTGCCAAATTTCTAGAAAATAAATAAATAATTAAATTAATTTTGAAAATTAATAAATAAATACAATAAATCTAATTTAGGCCTATAATGCCTAATTGGAGCCCAAGAATGGTCGGGAAAAATCCCGAAATGCATTCAATAAATACTAGTACATGTCTATTCGCTAATTGCATAATTCAATTGCCTAACATACATCACAATTATCTAATAGTCACTAATCTATTCTAATCTAACCACCTAATTGCACTTAATTAAATCTAATCAACCCTTAAGCATAATTAGCAAACTAAGAAAGCATTAGTGAGCAAAACTCACTTGATTAACGAGCCGATTGAACCAAAACGATGAGATCGTTGCGAGGATCAACTTCCTCAAGGCGAGCCAAGCGTTCGGGATCAAGAAGCCGACTAAAACGGGCCAAACCTCCACTGTGATAACCATTTTTCCAGATACTGTTTGGGGCCGAAAAGGGGCGGATCCAGGGCTGGGTCAAGCTGGACAGGGCCGATGGTGGTCCAGCGAAGCTTCAACGGTCCAGGCGGTGGCGTACAGTGACGAAGGGAGCTTCGGCGGTGGCCTGAGCTGCTCGGGGAAGCTGCTGGAACTCAGCTGAAGCAGGGACAACAGCAAGAGAGGCAAAGACGCACAGCAATAGCGGCGCGCGAGGACGGCAACACGATGGCGAACGGCGAAGGGTGGTAGCGACGCGACCGGTCTAGCAGCTCACCGGTTGCTCCGGCATCTTCCCAAATTTGTTGGGATGTCGGCAGCATCAAGTAGGAGAAGAAGAAATCGACAACAGCAGAAGGGAGAGGAGGGCTAAGGTGCACGCGATGAGGCGCTGCTGCAACGGCGTGCGCGGACGGCGGACGGCGACGGATGGTGCTGTTGGCTACTGCTTCGCGGCTTCTTCGGCTTGCTGGGTTCCTTGCACGACTAGAACAGATGGAGGAGAGAGAGTCGACAGAAGAGAAAGGGGGAGGGGGCAAAGAAAACCGGTTTCTCTCTCTCTCTCATCTTCAAACATTAGCCCACCATGAGTTGTCATCCACCCACAATTCCTAGACAATTTTGCCCCTTCTAGAAGCATTTAGGTAGGCCAAAATGTGGGGTAAATGCGGCATACGAATTTGCAAGAGAAATGGCACAAATTGAACCTCAATCCTTCTTCAAATAATTCAATCCGGCCTCTAAAAATTCAACCGTTGAGTCTTCGGTCAAATTAGTATTCTTCCTCACCAATATAACCCACTTGTATCCCAATTTCACAATAAAAACGGCCCTCTGCAATTCTTGATCGTAAACAGCCTTACCTCGACTTTTTCCTAAAAAGTCTCGGTTTGTGGAAAAATCTTCGAAAAGCGAGTTGACGTTCCTAAAATGAGCTGTGACATGACAGAGCTTCCAATTTCTGAAATTAGGCTATCAACGGTTAAATTCACTCCGACACGTTTTTAGCGTGACCTAGGTTACCAGGTAGTTTTCAGAATTTTTTAGGGCTAATGACTCGTGGTCGATTTTCTTCGAGCCACAATGAACCCACTCGACTCATTGGCAACTCTCGGTTGTCGTGAAAATCTCGAGCATCTAAATACGGACACAGAGTACCAAAACAACAATAAAATCAAACTAGTACTAGTTGACAAGAATTTTCTAATTTAGTGGAGTCACCCACAATTGGCCACACATCTCAGTCGAACTGATCTATTTCTGATCTCAAATCGGTTTTATACCGTGCCGTAATGGCTTCTAAAAATGAGCACGGTCGAGAAGCTGATTCTTAGTCGAATTCTCAAGTCTATTTGCCTTAAAATCTCTTAATGACTTCCCCAGATGGGCTAGTTATCTCGTGAGTGGCCAACTCTAAGAAAAAACACTATAATTGCATCAATGAAAAGCCCAACTTATCCTATCAAAATCAAGATGTCACATGTCTGCTTGGCATGAGACAATGCATCCACTTGCTTAATGCCCTTCTGTTGCCGGGTTGGTATTTCACTTAAGGAGGTGTGTTGAAACTCGATAATCAATGAAGCAACCATCCCACTCCCTATTGCCTGGAAAAAAATGTGGAAGTTCCTGTTGGAGAAATGGATGGGGTAGGTTTTTCAATTGTTGACTCAAATAAGTATCTTAGTGGCTTAGCAAAATAGGGAGATACTTATGGTGTAACAAATCAGTGCAGCATGCAGTTTAAACCATCATTTTATAGTTTGAAATCCAATGTATATTTAAGGATTCATCTATCGTTTCCAAGTACAGCTAAATACTCGCTAACTATTTGAATGATGTTGTTTTCCTATCAATTTGGACTTACAAGTCTTCTTTTTATTATCATTTACGTCTTGGTTGTCCAAATTATATATTTTCTGGGATCTACTCCCTTCATCCTTCACAAGGGTAGCCTCTGCTTCATGCTATTTTTGGGTGTGCTTGGCACTGGACATGGCCCCTGGGAGAATTTTCGTACCTTCTTGTCCAATTTTTATGATCTTTCTATACGGTTCACTTGATTATGAACAGATTTGTCATCACTTGATCCTGACGATTAACATCATTTTGCAGATTTTTAAGATTGTAGACTTGGCCAATGTGGACTTCTTCCACCTTGGCCCCCCGTTAGCTCATACTTATTTGCGAAAGGGCCAATGTTGAGAAAGTCCCCTACCAGGAATTCGGGGAAGCGAGAAGAATCTAATGGTAATGCTATGGAGGTTTCAACTTGAGAGAAATTATTGGATGAACAACCTGAGCTGTTGAGGCAATTTGGGATGGATCTACTTCCTGTTCCAAGACAGGTCAGTTTCCAGTGTATTGATTGTTCGATAATGTTTGCATTTTTAATTAATAAATAGTTGTTTGACATGCTTAGCAGATCTATGGTCTAATGTGAATGTTCCTGCTCGTCACAAGTGTCCCTCTATCATAGCAAAGTCAATGGAGAATGTTGCTTTGATAAGCTCAATCAGAGTTCAGAAGGAAGTGATTATGCGCAAAATATGAATCCCCACTTGCTTTCATTTTGCTTTCTAATAACATAAGCTAACCACCTTAGTCTTTGTGATAATGAAGGTGTTTCATATGTTGATGTCGTGGTCTGGTTCACCCCCAAAGTTGACTTGGAATCTCTCATCTGCTACATAAGTAGGCAAATTTAATCTATTCCAAATATGTTCATTTGGCTCAGTAGAATATGAAGGAAGAAGAAGAAGAAGAATAAGAAGAAGAAAAATTTTGATGTTGGATTCTGATAAAGTTGCTGATGGATTGTGTTTTCGTTGATTTTTTAGTATGATTAAGCAAAGACAATAATATTGGCTTTCAACCACCCGTGGTGGCGACGGCGTTGGTTGGTCGCAGGTTCCTTTCACGAGAGGTCCTGTGTTCGATCCACGGCATCGACAAGCAACTTACCCGGGGCAGCAAGGGTGGTGGTGACTCTACTACTCCTCCAGGGTTTACTCTGCCGCGAAGCAACAAACGGGGGTTCTTTGGGTCACCAAAAAAATATATAAATTGGCTTTCCTTTGTAAATGGTAATTGACATGTTGAGGATGAGGAGCATAACCGGGACGATGGCAATGCTTTGTAATATATGGAAGAAGAAGAAGAAGAAGAAGAAGGGCCTGCAAAGATCATCTGGCAAGGGAACGAAATAACAGTAGAAAAGAAATAACATCAACTTTCCTAAGAGAGGCTCGAACCTGCCAAAGTAGTTTTTTACGACAATATATGTCTAATTATGTTTTTATGGACTAATTTGTTGATTTTTTCCATTTCATGTTCTATTCTTTGGTTGTGGCAGGATAAAGCTCATTGTCATTTCCATCCGAAGATTAGATCTCTTTGGTTTGGTCAGCGATGCAGCAGATCCCACTCCTATTATGATAAATCACGCATGCTGCTAATTAAGAACATGTATAATAGTCCTGCCCTGGGATGGGAGCAAGATGAGGGGCTTGAGGTTCGTCAATGATGCCTTCATTTAGTTCACGTATCTTGAGCATTTTGGACCACCGACAGATTAAAAATTTTGATGTTGGATTCTGATAAAGTTGCCGAGCAATTGTAGGTAGTGGATTTTGTTTTTGTTTTGTATTTTATGATGAAGCAAAGATGATAACATTAGCTTTCTTTTGCAAATGGTGAATTGACAGGTTGAGCATGAGGAGCACAACCGAGACGATGGTGATGCCTAGGAATATGTGGAGGAAGAAGAAGGGCCTACAGAGACCATCTGGGAAGGGAATGAAATAACGGCAGAGAAGAAATAACATTAGCTTTCCTAAGATGGGCTCGGACCTGCACAGGTAACTTATTATGACGATATATGTCTAGTTATGTTTGTCTGAGACTAATTTGTTGTCTTTTTTTGTTTCATGTTCTATTCTTTGCTTGTGGCATGATAAAGTTCATTGTCATTTCCATCCGAAGACTGGATCTTGTTGGTTTGGTATGCATGGAGTCACAATAGAACAAGTAAATTGCTAAATAGGCATTAAATGGCGAAAGAGTGAAGTGTGGCTCTGGTAAATTGTTGATGTCATTATGCATGCTTGCGAGTGTTGAGTCAACAGAGTTTTCTATTAGGGGAGGGAATTACGATCTTAAAGGATTTTCCGTTGGGGATAACACCCAACAGAAAAGAGGGTGAGTGAATTTCGGTCGATGTCTGATAGGTGTGACAACTAGAAATTACGAGGGAATAGATCTATTATGGTATTGAGGGCTGCAGGAAAGGAGAGAGAGCTGGAGAGGAGAGAAATTGAGACAAAAATGGAGTCGAGGTGGAGATTGTTGAGCGCGAGGATGAATCAAGTTTTGATGAAAATGTGACTGGAGCGGGAGCGGGAGAGAATTGCACGACCGTCTTCGTCGCTATCAACAACATCAGGGCAAGTATGTCTCTTATGCACTTTATTTTCTCTATTCTTCAGAAATTGAGTGTGAGATTGCAAGGTTTGGGGGGAGGAGAGGGGTAGCAGAAACGAGATCTAGGAAAAAATAAAAATGAGATAAGGCTAGGTGTTAGTGGGTCATGATTGAATAGATTGGGTCGAGAAAATTAGTTGTGGGTTAAAAAACCCAAACCGATAAGGTCCACGTTAGCTTAGCTGGGCTTAGCCTGTCTTCGTCGTTATCAACAACATCGAGCTGAGCATGTCTCTTCCACACTTTATTTTCTCTGTTATTCAGAAATTGGATGTGAGATTACAAGCTTCGGAGGGGGAGGGGTTTTGCAGAAACGAGGTTTAGGAAATAATAAAAATGAGATAAGGCTAGGTGTTAAGTGGGTTAAGATTGAATAGATTTGGTCGAGAGAAAGCAGTTGTGGGCTTAAAAACCTGAGAGGGTCCGCGTCAGCTTAGCAGGGCTAAGCCCTTTGATCTAATACGATTTTCTTTTTGTTGATATTAAAAAATTAATAAATAAATAAATAAACTTATAATAAAAACCGGTGTCATTATTGGATACACTTATAATTACATCTTCTCGAAGATGAACGGGTGGCGTGTCATGTTTTGAGAGGGAATAATGTCGTTGACGTTGCTGGCTATTGTGTTATGTGCCATGCCAGAATCACCGCGCCGGCTCATATACACGCCGCAAATATTGGAGAAAGCTGGAATCATAAATATTAATGAGAATGTCTTTTGGATTGTTCTAATTGACCTTCTGAAGATTGTATGCGTCTTTGTTGCCGCTTTGCTACTTGACTGGCACAGTCGACGGCAATTGCTTTTGATTAGTATTGGTGGGATGGTAGTATCCCTTATTAGTCTTGGCGCTTGCCTGATGAAGATTGATCATATTAGTCTTTGCGACATCCAAAGCCACATCCAAACCGATGGGAGCCCACCAACCATGAATGGGGCAAGCCCAACCATCGGATTAGAGCAGACAAGCAGGTCGGGTGAACCGAGTATCGGAACAAATCTCTACTCGGGTTATTTCAATGCGAGTCATAAAATCGGGTCAAGCGAATCGGGTTTAAGGACAAATCCCTACCCAAATTTCTCCCCCAATTTCCTGCCCTTTCTAGTCGCCAAGACTAATATAGTCAATCTTAATCAGGCAACTGCCAAGACTAATAAGGGATACTACCATCCCACCAATACTTATCAAAAGTAATTGCCGTCGACCGTGCTGGTAAAGTAGCAAAGTGGCAACAATGACTCATACAGTCTTTAGAATGTCAATTAGAACAATCCAAAGGACCTTCTCATTATAATTTATGACTCACGCCTTCTCCAATATTTGCGGCGTGTATATGAGCCAACGCGGTGATTCTGGCATGGCACATAATACAATGGCCAGCAACATCAACGACGTTACTCCCTCCCAAAACATGACACGCCACCCGTTCAATTTTCGAGAAGATGTAATTGCAAGCGTATCCAATAATGACACCAATTTTCATTATTAGTTTTAATTTTTATTTTTTCTTAATATCAACAAAAAGAAAATCGGATAGAGTCAAAGGGTCTAATCCAGCTAAGCTGATGCGGTAATCGGTTGGGGTTTTTAAGCCCACAACTGCTTTTCTTGGCCCAATCTATTTAAATCCTAACCCACTTATCACATAACTCATTTTAATTATTTCCTAAACCTCGTTTCTACAAAAACCCTTCTCCCCCCAAAGCTTGCAATCTCACATCCAATTTCTGAATAACAGAGAAAATAAAGTGTGGAAGAGACATGCTCGGCCCGATGTTGTTCATAACAACGAAGACGGGCTAAGCCCAACTAAGCTAACATGGACCCTATCCGTTTGGGTTTTAAGTCCACAACTGCTTTTCTCAGCTCATTCTATTTAATCGTGACCCACTAACACCTAGCCTTATCTAATTTTTATTCTAAATGAGATAAGGCTAGGTGTTAAGTGGGTTAGGATTGAATAGATTGGGTCGATAAAAGCAGTTGTGGGCTTAAAAACTTGAACCGAGAGGGTCTGCGTCAGCTTAGTTGGGCTAGGCCCTTTGACCTAATTCGTTTTTCTTTTTGTTGATATTAAAAAATTAATAAAAAAAAAAACTCATAATAAAAACTAGTGCCGTTATTTGATACGCTTGCAATTACATCTTCTTGAAGATGAACAGGTGGCGTGTCATGTTTTGAGAGGGAGTAACGTCGTTGACATTGCTGGCCATTGTATTATGTGCCATGCTAGAATCACCATGTTGGCTCTGTGACATCCTGAATTTTCGACCCGTCCCGCATATATGAAATGGGCAACTCGTCGACACACCGATGGTCCTTTTTCTCTGAGCTGATCACTCATGAGTTAACCGATCCATTGGGTGAAGCCGTTAAAGAAAATAACCGCAGTAAAATCCCTAAAAGCTACTCGATAGGTCGGATCGGACTAAAATCGCGTTCGGTCGATTTTAACCACGAAATTGAATTCGGTTTCAGAAGTCGGACGCTCGAGCATGTCACGATTCATTTATAGGACGTTGTCTTGTCTTTCGGAAAAATTCCATCGAGTTCGAGATTTTTACGGAAAATCGGTTCGGACGTTGCGGAAAATTAGCAGAGATTCAGATGGGCTAAATCGATGGAAATTGGGGCTTCTAAACTAAGCTTGTGAGTGTCGGGGATTTACAGAAAATTATATGAGATTTTTCTTCATCGAAATTGGACCTCAATTTGGGAAATTGAGTAAGGAAATTGAATTAAATATAGTGAATTTCGAAATTGGGCATGAGGCTGAAAAATTGAGACTTCAATTGGATTTAATTTTGGAAAATCTATTCAAGAAAGAAAGGGAGGGGGACAAGCAATTAAGGTAATGGCTAAGGATTGAAGATATTGGGTCCCTCCTTAGCTTCTTTTGCAAGATATTTTGTGGAATTTTGGCCCTTTCTTCGTCATCTTCACTGTGCCTTCCATCGTGAAGTTCAGCCTTCACTTTTCTCTTCTAGCTTGGCTTTCATTTCCTTTCCTCGAGGAACAGCCGCTTCTTTTCTCTCTCTCTCTCTCGTTGAACTCTCTGCCATCTCACCACCTCAAGTTTTCTGCCCATCTCCTCCACGTTGAGGCCAGCATCCCTTTTTCTTTTCTTTACTCGGCCAACGTTCATTGAAGCTACCACATGTTCAGTCAATTTCACGGCAAGCGAACCCCAAGTGTTGACCGAAGCCCCCATCAGCTCGTGTCTTCATCTTCACGAAGCCAACCCCGAACGACTGTCGAAGCCGCTTCTCCCTCTCACGCGCAGCTTCTGTCTCGTTTATTTCCTCTACAATTCGGTCTCTTCACTTGAAAGCCACCGAAATTTCTTGAAACTGCTAGTGAAGCCGAAGTCCAGTCCAGACGCCTGTCTTCACTACCCTAGACCTTTGACCGACAGCCCAATAGAAGCCCAGCATCTCCACTCCATCGTCAAGCGCCAGCGAAGCCAAACTCCAGTGAATCTTCAACGTTGCTGCCTCGATCTGCTCAGCTCGCCGTCTCCATCTTGCTGTGCAATTCGCACGAAGCGAGCTCATGAATTCCCGACAGTCCTCGGCCCAACGATTGTCAACGGCCCAGTCCAGCAGTCTTCAGTCCACAATTTTCAGCCCAGTTTGAAGCTGCAGTTCAGCCCATCTCGAGGCCCATTTGAATAAGCCCATTAGCCCACAAATCAGTGAAGTCCAGCCAGCTCATTTGAAGCCCAAGTTTAATCAGCCCAGAATTTCAGTAGGCCCAAGCCCAGAATTTCTGCAGGCTTGCAAGGTTTCTTGGCCCGGCCCAAGCTCGCCGGTATCGTCGAAAGTTCGATTTCAGCCGCCGTCGCGGTGATTCGGTCTCCGCTTTTGCCAAGTGAGTTTTACTCACTAATGCTTTCTTAGTTTGCTAATTATACTTAGGGTTGACTAGATTTAATTAAATGCAATTAGGTGGTTAGATTAATTTAGATAAATTAAATTAGAGACTTATTGATGCATGTTAGGTGGTTAGAAATAGACATTAGCAAGTAGACATGCCATGTTATTTATTGAACGAGTCTTGGTAATTTTCCGGGCTCGTCTCGACTTCCAATCAAGCATTATAGGCCTAAATTGGATTTTTAATATTTATTTATTTATTTTTCGAAATTAATTATTTAATTAATTATTTTTCCGGAAATTCAACCGGGATGGCCGGTGACCAGAATTTCGTGCTGATGATCGTGGTGCAGTCTGTTTATTTAATTGAGCTTTATTTTGTGTTAAATTGATTTATGAGTGATTTTAGGATTTATTCCTAAATTGAATAATCTTTGGTTATTAATTAAAAAATAACCGGGCATCAGTTGACAATGCCAAAAATGTTCTGGTAGACTACATAAAATATTGCCGAGTGGGGCCGTGATGTCACTACATAAAACATTGCCGAGTGGGGCCGTGATGTCACTACATATAACATTGCCGAGTGGGGCCGTGATCCCACTACATATAACATTAGCGAGTGGGGCCATGATGCCACTACATATAGACTTGCCCGTAAGGCCATGATTGAGAGTTGAGAATGAATAGTCAGAATGATCGTGTGATGATTTCGACTGACATGTAATCGACTAAGTCGATTGATTTATGATTTGAACTGGGTGTGATTTGATGTGATTGATCATTGTTTAATTCTGATTGATTGAATGAAATGACCGTGAGTGGTCTTGTTGGTGTGAAATCGACTAGGTCGATTTGATCGATGTTCGATCAGTGCTGTGATTGTTTGGGTGTATATTTGATCTATGCTAATATGCAGGTGGGAACTGAGGCCAAGGTAAGTCCTCTGACCTGTGCGTGTTTAGGCAGCCCATAGTATATTGGCTTACTAATCGAGTCTTAGGGGGTAGAACTTGCTGAGACGTGGTCTCACGGTTATCAATAACCATTTCAGTCCCTAGTTGTAGCAGACTTGGATGTTGAAGGTCTCAAGTCCGGGGCGCTCCAAAGGCTCCAGTTGGAGTGTGGAGATTGATGAAGAGGAGGATGGGGACCCGTAACTTGTAGAACCCCGCTTTTGTTTATAGACCTTGCGTTTTTAACTGGCTTAATGTGAATTGGATTTAATAGTTCACTTTGTATATATATGTGCACTATTTTGCAATGTATATAAGAGTGAAGGTTTGAAATTTAATCCTACTGTTCTATCCCAATGTTTTATTGTTTGGAGATTTTAATTTATGCTTCCGCTTGTGCATTAAAAAGAAAAGGGTCGGCGATATGTAGTCCTTGGATATCGGATTTAAAAATCGACCAAGCTGAGGGATGGGCGCGTGCCTAAGGATCGGGGCGTGATAGGCTCATATACACGCCGCAAATATTGGAGATGGCTTGAGTCATAAATTATAATGAGAAGGTCCTTTGGATTGTTCTAATTGACCTTCTAAAGATTGTATGAGTCCTTGTTGCCACTTTGCTACTTGACCGGCACGGTCGACGGCAATTACTTTTGATCAGTATTGGTGAGATGGTAGTATCCCTTATTAGTCTTGGCAGTTGCCTGATTAAGATTGACCATATTAGTCTTGGCGACATCCAAAGCCACATCTAAACTGATGGGAGCCCACCAACCATGAATGGGGCAAGCCCAACCATCGGATTGGGGCAGACAAGCGGGTCGAGTGAACCGGGTATGAGAACAAATTCCTACTCAGGTTATTTCAATGCGGGTCATCAAATCGGGTCAGGCGAATCGGGTTTACAAACAAATCCCTACCAAAATTTCTCCCCCAATTTCCTGCCTTTTCTAGTCGCCAAGACTAATATGGTCAATCTTCATCAAGCAACTACCCAGACTAATAAGGGTCATCCCACCAATACCGATCAAAAGCAATTGTCGTCGACCGTACCGGTCAAGCAGCAAAGCGGCAACAAGGGCGCATATAATCTTCAGAAGGTCAATTAAAACAATCTACATGACCTTCTCATTAATATTTATGACTCCGGCCTTCCCCAATATTTGCGGCGTGTATATAAGCCAGTGCGGTGATTCTGGCATAGCACATAACACAATGACCACCAATGTCAACGACGTTACTCCCTCCCAAAACATGACACGCCATCCGTTCATTTCTCGAGAAGATGTAATTGCAAGTGTGTCAAATAGCGACACCAGTTTTTATTATCAGTTTTTTATTTTTTATTAATTTTTTAATTTCAACAAAGAGAAAATCATATCGAGTCAAAGGGTCTAGTCCAGCTAAGCTGATGCGGACCCTATATGTCGGGGTTTTTAAGCCCACAACCGCTTTCTCGGCCCAATCCATTCAATCTTAACCCACTTAACTCCTAACTCATTTTAATTATTTCCTAAACCTTGTTTCTACAAAAACCCTTCTCCCCCCAAAGCTTGCAATCTCACATCCAATTTCTTAATAGTAGAGAAAATAAAGTGTGGAAGAGACATGCTCGGCCCGATGTTGTTGATAGCAACGAAGACGAGCTAAGCCCAGCTAAGCTGACGTGGACCCTATCGGTATGAGTTTTTAAGCCCACAACTACTTTCATCGGCCTAATCTATTCAATCGTGACCCACTAACACCTTGCCTTATCTCATTTATGGTCTGGGTTTTTAAGCCCACAACTGCTTTTCTCAACCCAATCTATTCAATCATGACCCACTAACACCTAACCTTATCTCATTTATATAGATTGGGCCAAGAAAAGCAGTTGTGGACTTTAAAACCTAGACCGATAGGATCCACGCGCTTAGCCAGGCTAGGCCCTTTGACCTAATCCAATTTTATTTTTGTTGATATTAAAAATTAATTAATAAATAAATAAATAAAAACTCATAATAAAAGCTAGTTTCGTTATTGGATACGCTTGCAATTACATCTTCTTGAAGATGAACGAGTCGCGTGTCACGCTTTGAGAGGGAGTAACGTCGTTGACGTTGCTGGCCATTGTTTTATGTGCCATGCCAGAATCACCACGCTGGCTCATATACACGCCGCAAATATTGGAAAAGGCTGGAGTCATAAATATTAATGAGAAGGTCTTTTCGATTGTTCTAATTGACCTTCTGAAGACTGTATGCGTCCTTGTTGCCGCTTTACTACTTGACCGGCACGGTCGACGGCAATTGCTTTAGACCAATATTGGTGGGATGGTAGTATCCCTTATTAGTCTTGGCAGTTGCCTGATGAAAATTGACCATATTAGTCTTGGAGACATCCAAAGCCACATCCAAACTGATGGGAGCCCACCAACCATGAATGGGCCAAGCCCAACTATCGGATTGGAGCAGACAAGCAGGTCGGGTGAACTGGGTATGGGAACAAATCCCTACTCGGGTTATTTCAATGCGGGTCATCAAATCGGGTCAAGCGAATCGGGTTACGGACAAATCCCTACCCAAATTTCTCCCTCGATTTCCTGCCCTTTCTAGTCACCAAGACTAATATGGTCAATCTTCATCAGGCAACTACCCAGACTAATAAGGGTCATCCCACCAATACCGATCAAAAGCGATTATCGTCGACCGTACCGGTCAAGCAGCAAAGCGGCAACAAGGGCGCATATAGTCTTCAGAAGGTCAATTAAAACAATCTGAATTACCTTCTCATTAATATTTATGACTTTAGCCTTCCCCAATATTTGCGGCGTGTATATAAGCCAGTGCGGTCATTCTGGCATGGCACATAACACAATGACCACCAATGTCAACAACGTTACTCCCTCCCAAAACATGACACGCCACCCGTTCATTCCTCGAGAAGATGTGATTGCAAGTGTGTCAAATAGCGACACCAGTTTTTATTATCAGTTTTTTTTTTTTTATTAATTTTTTTAATATCAACAAAAGGAAAATCATATCGAGTCAAAGGGTCCAGTCCATCTAAGCTGATGCAGACCCTATCCGTCGGGGTTTTTAAGCCCACGACTGCTTTTCTCGGCCCAATCCATTCAATCCTAACCCACTTAACACCTAACTCATTTTAATTATTTCATAAACCTCGTTTCTACAAAAACCCTTCCCCCCCCCAAAGCTTGCAATCTCACATCCAATTTCTTAATAATAGAGAAAATAAAGTGTGGAAGAGACATGCTCAGCCCGATGTTGTTGATAGCAATGAAGACGAGCTAAGCCCAGCTAAGCCGACGTGGACCCTATCGGTCTGGGTTTTTAAGCCCACAATTGCTTTTCTCGGCCTAATCTATTCAATTGTGACCCACTAACACCTTGCCTTATCTCATTTATGGTCTGGGTTTTTAAGCCCACAACTGCTTTTCTCGACCCAATCTATTCAATCGTGACCTACTAACACCTAGCCTTATCTCATTTATATAGATTGGGCCGAGAAAAGCAGTTGTGGGCTTAAAACCCATACCGATAGGGTCCACGTCAGTTTAGTCGGGCTAGGCCCTTTGACCTAATCCAATTTTCTTTTTGTTGAGATTAAAAAAATTTTAAAAAAAAAAACTCATAATAAAAGCTAGTTTCATTATTGGATACGCTTGCAATTACACCTTCTTGAAGATGAACGGGTGACGTGTCATCCTTTGGGAGGGAGTAACGTCGTTGACGTTGCTGGCCATTGTTTTATGTGCCATGCCAGAATCACCACGCTGGCTCATATACACGCCGCAAATATTGGAAAAGGCTGTAGTCATAAATATTAATTAGAATGTCTTTTGGATTGTTCTAATTGACCTTCAGAAGACTGTATGCGTCCTTGTTGCCGCTTTACTACTTGACCGGCACGGTCGACGGCAATTGCTTTAAATCAGTATTGGTGGGATGGTAGTATCCCTTATTAGTCTTGGCAGTTTCCTGATGAAGATTGACAATATTAGTCTTGGCGACATCCAAAGCCACATCCAAACTGATGGGAGCCCACCAACCATGAATGGGCCAAGCCCAACTATCGGATTGGAGCAGACAAGCAGGTCGGGTGAACCAGGTATGGGAACAAATCCCTACTCGAGTTATTTCAATGCGGGTCATCAAATCGGGTCAAGCGAATCGGGTTACGGACAAATCCCTACCCAAATTTCTCCCCCGATTTCCTGCCGTTTCTAGTTGCCAAGACTAATATGGTCAATCTTCATCAGGCAACTGCCCAGACTAATAAGGGTCATCCCACCAATATCGATCAAAAGCAATTATCGTCGACCGTACCAGACAAGCAGCAAAGCGGCAACAAGGGCGCATATAGTCCTCAAAAGGTCAATTAAAACAATCCAAATGACATTCTCATTAATATTTATGACTCCAGCCTTCCCCAATATTTGCGGCGTGTATATAAGCCAACGCGATGATTCTAGCATGGCACATAACACAATGGCCAGCAACGTCAACGACATTACTCCCTCCCAAAACATGACACGTCACCCGCTCAATCTTCAAAAGATATAATTGCAAGCGTATCCAATAACGACACCATTTTTTATTATGAGATTTTTTTAATTTTTTATTAATTTTTTAATATCAACAAAAAGAAAATCGGATTAAGTCAAAGGGTCCAATCCAGCTAAGCTGATGCGGACCCTATTCGTCGAGGTTTTTAAGCCCATAACTATTTTTCTCGGCCCAATTTATTCAATCCTAACCCACTTAACACCTTGCTCATTTTAATTATTTCCTAAACCTCGTTTCCACAAAAACCCTTCTCCCCCAAAGCTTGCAATCTCACATCCAATTCTGAATAACAGAGAAAATAAAGTGTGGAAGAGACATGCTCGGCCCGATATTGTTGATAGCAACAAAGACGGGCTAAGCCTAGCCGAGCCGACGCGGACCCATTAGGCAATGTGTTATTGGGTCACGATTGAATAGATTGGGCCGAGAAAAGCAGTTGCGGGCTTAAAAACCCAGACCAATAGGGTCCGCGTCAGCTTAGCTGGGCTAGGCCCTTTGACCTAATTCAATTTTCTTTTTGTTGATATTAAAAAATTAATTTAAAAAAAAAAGTCAAAATAAAAACTGGTGTCGTTATTGGATACGTTGCAATTACATCTTCTCGAAGATGAACGAGTGAAGTGTCATGTTTTGGAAGGGAGTAACGTTGTTGACGTTGCAGGCCATTGTATTATGTGCCATGCCAGAATCACCTCGCTGGCTCATATACACGCCACAAATATTGGAGAAGGCTGGAGTCATAAATTATAATAAGAAGGTCATTTGGATTGTTCTAATTGACCTTCTAAAGATTGTATGAGTCCTTGTTGCCACTTTGCTACTTGACCGGCACAAATCGACGGCAATTACTT
Source organism: Eucalyptus sp. ANBG9806169 (assembly GCA_014182395.1). Lineage (NCBI taxonomy): Eukaryota > Viridiplantae > Streptophyta > Magnoliopsida > Myrtales > Myrtaceae > Eucalyptus > Eucalyptus sp. ANBG9806169. The sequence continues at coordinate 16,099,187 of CM024574.1, read as the reverse complement.
TTGATCGCATTGGAGGGATGGTAGTATCCCTTATTAGTCTTGGCAGTTGCCTGATTAAGATTGACCATATTAGTCTTGGCGACATCCAAAGCCACATCCAAACTGATGGGAGCCCACCAACCATGAATGGGGCAAGCCCAACCATCGGATTGGAGCAAACAAGCGGGTCAGGTGAACCGGGTATGAGAACAAATTCCTACTTGGGTTATTTCAATGCGGGTCATCAAATCGGGTCAAGCGAATCGGGTTTACGAACAAATCCCTACCCAAATTTCTCCCCGATTTCCTGCCTTTTCTAGTCGCCAAGACTAATATGGTCAATCTTCATCAGGCAACTGCTCAGACTAATAAGGGTCATCCCACCAATACCGATCAAAAGCAATTGCCGTCGACCGTACCGGTCAAGTAGCAAAGCGGCAACAAGGGCGCATATAGTCTTCAGAAGGTTAATTAAAACAATCTAAATGACCTTCTCATTAATATTTATGACTCCAGTTGATTGTTCTCTGTAATGTTTGTTGCACTTGGAGAGTTCGTTTTGATGTATCTAGTTGATTGTTCTCTGTAATGTTTGTTGCACTTGAAAGTCCATGTTATCTATTTTCATTCTGATGGAGTAATATTTCATATAGATGTTGCATGTGATGGATGTCGGGTCTTCAATCTGGGCATATGACATGTCCGTTTGACTTGGATTCAAAACCATATTTGCAAAACGGCTCCAACCTGCATATTGGAGGCTATTTTTAGTTTGATTCTTGTGTGTTATAGGTTGTGATTTCTAGCTAAACTTATTTTTTGCATATAATAGTATATCCTTGATACTTTGCTTCCACGTGAGATTGCTTATGAGTCGAGATTGAAGGCCACGAACATGGCCCGAGGAAGTTGTTTTGAGGTTATTTGATGCAAGCCAAGTGTTCAATAAAATGTTGGAACCAAGCTTCGATTTTGAAAGCGTCGATTTAAGCTCTATTATTGTGATATTCACGTGCCGTGTTGTTCAATGTTAGCATATATCGGTTTAGGGAATTATTATTATTTTAAAAATGATAATAAAAAATGAAAAAAAATTATAAAAGTGATAGATGGTATCAAATTAAGGCAAAATGACATCTATGAAATTTTATTAATTTTATAAGGTCATTTTTCCTAATTTGATTCTATTTTGATATTTTATAATCATTTTTGTAAATAATCCATTTTGCGTAGATTAAAACTATTTAGAATAATTTCATGCATTTGGAGTAATATCATGCATATTTAAATTCTCATTTTGCTCATGGGGGTCCTATCCCAAGGCATGATAACAAGGCCGTGTAATATTATTTGCCCGACTTGTATCGGGTTTTCCTTTTTCATTTATTTTCAAGTCATTTCAATTTCTTGAATGTTTACTTACGCACCGTTTTTCATTAATTTTAGTATAAATTTCCCTTTTAAATTATATTAGGATTAGTCTAGACATTAAGGAAAACAAACCCTACAAAAACATTTGCACAGATGCTTAGCTGTTTTATAAGAATTATAATTGGTAATCAAGATTGTGTGGCCATTTAAATAAACAATCTTCCAAGTTAGTGATACCATAAGGGTGCTAATAGAAACATTGGCGTAAACAAGTCCCCATTCCTAGAAATCTCTGGTTGCGTAAGAATCGAGACCACACTTTCGCGTCCTGATTGGTTTCTACCCGACCCCAATAGACTAGTGGTAACTCTTAGAAATACATAGGTTGTTAAGAATTAAAATACAAAATCCAATGTCGCGTGAGGTATGGGTTTGGGAGAGCCCGCGCCTAATCTAGGGCATTGGTTCGCCTCTTTAGGCAAATACCCTTGAACCTCTTCATTTTTTCATGGACGGAAAAAGAGAGGTCGTGACAAAAGTCAACTTCCACAATAAAAAAACTTAATCAAATTTGAGATGGGGTCTATTCTTGTTTATATATAGATTTTCACAATGTCGCACTTTAAACACTCCCACAAGTGCAAAGACTAATGGGCTCTCCCGAGCCCACCAATTGTGACTTATGTTCTAAGTTTTTAACTTGTAAATAATTTTCATTCAGGATTCGCCACTAATCAGTTTTAGTAAGTTGATTAAAAACCCTAGTAACAAACTTGAGAGAAATATTTTACTCCTGCGCAATTAAAGAAATTAGGATCAGAGACTTAATTACACTAATTAATCAACTAATGACCTTTCGACATACCATACTATACCATACCATAATACAATATAAACACACGTACCCGGGTCAGACTACTGTTGTCTTGATGTTTTCTTTCTCTTTTTCACTGGTTTTAGAGGAGATACTGCAAAAGATTCACGTGGATGGGGAAGTGAATAGGGCACGGTTCACACCCCAAAATCACAATATCGTGGTGCTAAGACAAATGGTTGTGAGGTTTATGTTTTTGATTGTTCTAAGCAGGTGACGAAGCAGCAACAGCAGCAGCAGCATGGGATTGAGAGGACTAAGTCAACTATCTCCTAAAGACATTGGACCACCACTTTTTTTAAAAAAAATAAAAACTGAACTTTGCAAGGGTAATGCATTTGAAGCATAGTACAGGAAATGACAGATTTCTAAACAAGAAGACTAGCTCAATAAATGAACCGTGACAAAACCCTGATGAATCCGTAGTGCAGAAAAAAAAGTAGCAGATGGCCATCAAGATGATCTAAAAGATTTTAGAAGATGGCACAAGTAGGAGCAGGCAAGAAAATTATGCGATACATTGCATCATACGAAGAACAATACCTTTTTCAAAGAACTTGATGGAGCAAAAAAGGCTTCAAATAGCCCACCCCTAACTTTTTACTTGCATATTTAGATTGGCTTATAACTTGAAAAAAAAAAAAAAAAAGAAGACTAAGAACAGAAATACCTCAAGAATTTTCTCAACTCTACCACGAACTTCAGGAACTTAAAGTTTCATCTTGAATTCTAAGGTACGAGTTCTACCCTGCCTTTAGCATCGATATGACAGTTGGCTAGGCACTAACATGGCACTGCTGTGGAGCTTATTCTCATGAGCTAGAAGAAGAGAGAGAAAGGTAAGATCAGCGTCCATCACTACTACCACAACTAGTGACTAATAGGACCCATTGGGATTTGATAGCTGGAACTAAATTTTACAGAATTTAACTCTGTGAATATAAACCATCGATATGAAAGTGTCGGGTGGCGCCTAATAGCTACATCCACTAAGGTTCTAGTTGCCACCATCCATTTTACGACAATACTAGCAAATCTGGCAACAGCATTAGATCTAAAATGAAATTAAATGTGCTTCAATTATTTCTACGTTGAACTATATTAGATATGCATAGTTAGCATCATATCATCACCGCATCATCATGTCACCCAATAGGATGCGAGCTGACAGAACTTACTGTGGTAAAATTGAAGTTTTCACAATTCAGGTTAAGACTGGAAAAAAAAAAAAAAAGATACATAAGGCTAGTTTTTCAGTACATACACAAGAAGAAAGCACCCATTAGATTAAGAGCCCTCCTTCCAAGTATCAACCAAATCAATGACAGAATCCTTTGTTCACTTGATGATGTCATCAATCGCTTATATCTTCATTGAGTGACCAGGGGCGCATTTGAAAAATTGAACCTGTCCTCACAGAAGAGAGTACCAATTAACAGTATAAAAAGTGTTCAGTTCAGTTTCAAACTAAAACACAATTGGATGATGACTATTTTAGAGTAGGTTTTTAGTTGAGTATCACTTCACAAGCAATGTCTGACTAGATATGTGATTTGAGAGATGTAGTGTCACACATAGTGCTAGCTAGTACTCAAACGGCACGATATAATCTACGAGAAATCAAAAGAATGTAATTTGAGAGATGTAGTGTCACTCACTTTTATGTGCCCCTTCTTCCTCAACAAACATTCAGCTACTTTCATTTCCCCTATTTGACACATGTAAGCGCTCTTGTTTTATCTAATCTACGAGAAATCAAAAGAATTAGTACGTGGTTTTCATCAATGAAGGAAATTCTATTCAGCCTCTAAAAAACAGTTCTAATCAATTTAATTGAAAGTCTAATAGTAATTTAAACTATTTCCGTGATATCGACTATCTCCCTTTCTAAACCCCACAAATAAGCCCACCCTTTTCCCTCTAAATTCTATTCTCTATACCGGTACATTTCCATTTTCTGCAAGTCCCTCGTTTACAATTTTTAGTATCCTCCTTTATAAGAATTTTCTAATCCTTGAAGATTTAGTGATTTCATAGGACATGGATTTTCTTCATACATGATATAGTAAATAATCATTATACTTTTCTCTATATTGCGTTTGTATCAATAGCCATATCATTGTAGGGAAGTTGTAAACTCCCTTTGGGACATATAATATATATGCAAATGCATAGATGCTTTGATGTTATTTTAAGGTTTTTCTAGTGTTTTTTGTCATTTTTAGGTCAAGCGAGTGGGTGGCCCGCAGACAAAAGGCGAGGAGACCCACAGCAATTCAAAAAACAACAATAAAAGCACAAATCAAATACTGTTTTAATATTTAAATCTTAAATTACTCATTCATCCATATTTAGTACTAGGCCACGTGAACAGGAGTATTAGGAGTTTTGTAATAACTTGGTCTTTTAAAGCAGTTGCAAGGATCCCACGAAATGCTTAGTCTTTTAAAGCAGTTGCAAGCAGTTGCAAGGATCCCACGAAATGCTTAGTGTTTTAAAGCAGTTGCAAGGATCCCACGAAATCTTTCAAAACATACTATGTAAACTAACTTTGAGGGATTCTTTAGCATTTATAGCCTCCATTTGAACTGTTCTTCCACAGGTTCTGGAAAAGGTTTCTCTGTTTCTTTATTTAAAGCCACCAACTAGTGATCTGTCTTGTCTTGTTCTGTGTGAGTTCGTGTTTGTTTGAGGGGGTGAGAAAACTAACAGATCAGAGCATGGATGCGGGTCTGGTACAAAATGCAGAAGAGGTTGGCTGATTACAAGAACGCCCTGTTCGAGGAGGTAAGAATCACACAAATTCATGCGAAATCTCCAATGGCTCTCTCTCTCTCTCTCTCTGCTATTGCAACAGGTTCATCTGTTGATTATTTTTTATTTTTTTGCTTTGTGATGGGCTCTTATTTGGCCTTCTGGGTGAGAGTAGGGGATTCTGGATTCTCAGTACTTGGAACTTCATGAACTGCAAGATGAGAGCAACCCACATTTTGTAGTGGAAGTGGTGTCTCTTTTCCTCGCTGATTCTGAGAAGCTGCTCGATGATCTCTCCAGAGATCTGTAAACACACCAGCCATCTTATTTATATTTTTCCCCTATTCGCTCCCGTTTCTTGATGCTCTGTTCTTTATCTCTTCATCATTCCTGGGACATTTTTCTTTGCTTATCCTGTGAAATGTTCATTAATCTCTCTCTCAAAATATAGAACTCAGCAAAATGTGCGCTTCGAAAAGGCACAAGCTCAAGCACAGAAGATGATCGGCAGCAGTTGCAGGTATAGATAAAGTTCCCTCCTTTCTGCAAATAAATGAGTCAACTTTTATTCATTTATCTTAAAAAAAAAAAAAAAAGGAGCTTTTCTGGAAGAATTCACTTAATTACTTTTCTTAAGAGTGGCAATTCATTAGAAAAGTTAAAATATTGAGCTTTGGATAGTAGAGACAGTAAGGTACGTGTTAATGAGAAAGTCGATGCCTTTGGTTTACAGCATAGGAGCACCGAGAGTTAGGAATGCCTGCATAGCCTTTCAGGACTTCTGTCCGGAGGAAAACATTCGTGGGTGAGTTTTTGCCGATATCTTTCTTTGTGAATGTGAAGTTATCTGCCTTTTGTTTTCCCGATAAAACTTATCAAATTGTTTAGCAGTAAACATTGTTAGGATCATAGGAACAGAATGATCTTATGAAACCCTAAGATCAAGAGGAAAGAGATTACTTCCGTTACAGGTGCCTGAGATATCTGCAACAAATGAAACAAGAATTCGTCCTTGTGAAAACCAAGCTCGAAGCTCTTTTCGAGGTGGGTATAGACATATCTTTTGATGATTCCTGTCAACTGATCTACTTCATAGACAGGTAAATTTCAATATATTCGTTGGCTTGTTTTGAACTTGAATTGCAGCTGGAGCAGCAAGTTGTGGCTGCTGGTGGGTCGATCCCCAAAATGCAACCAATCGATCTAATCGATTGATAGCAATTGTGGGCATGTTTTGAAGAAGAAGAGGAAGAAAAAGCATTTAGAAACCACCATGGTACTTCTTAGGCTCAGCATGTGTAGTGTTAGCAGCTAATAAGCTTGAATGCTAGTAAACAAGCTTACAAAGTTTTTAATCTTTTCATATGAGTTTAATTTTATTTTTATTTTTTGGTTTAAAAGGGGCTCAGCCTCATTTCACTTTGGACATGGTATTTAATAAAGCTTGAGTGAAGTTTCCAGCATCATCTATGTCGGTAAATCTTATGAATCCTGTGTTACATAACATGACTTTGCCATTCGTAAGTCTCTCGAATTCATTGAAATCGTGACAACCCCAATTAAGGCGTTTGCATGTTCAGCATGACTAATCTCCATAAATGTATGTCAATTGTCACATCCACTAAGCTAAAGTGATAAAGGGAGTGGCTCCCAAAGTTTCATGATATAATTTAATACAAGTACAAGTAAACTTTACTCACAAGTAACGACTAACATAATTTATTGTATGAAGAAAAACTTAGATAGGCTATAACTAAATAATTTCTTTGTAGCTGTACTCTATGAATGAAACAAGTTGGGTTGCATAGTTAAAAAAGCATTTTTATTAATCATTTTGCATTTTGGATGACATTTTATGGAAAAATAATGACATCTTTTTTTCCAGGATTTGCATAGAGATATTGGACTCGGTGGTTCCAAGTCTAATGGCTCAATCAATATGGACCAGACTCGCCAATGCCGACCCCATGTCACTCAAAGATGTTTTGCCAGTTCAATATGTAATTTCGTTTATCCATGCAGCCTATCCATTTGATCAAGGCAACCAACCTCAAAACGAATATTTGGGTGATGAGTCGAGAGCAGTGAAAAGCTGAAACCCAAAGGTAGGGTTTCATTGGGCGTCCGACGCACTCCCCACCGTTTCCTTCGCTGAGTCCGCATACACGGAGAATGCGAAAGCTGTTTTTTTGCGACAGAGAAGGGAACCCTCGTCTCCATCCTCCGTCGTCTATTCAGCCTCTAGGTCGATGACTTCCCCGAGCAATGGTGGCGGCATCCACGAGCTCTCGCTGAGAGCCCTGGGGAGGGTGCGGTTGGGCACCCTGGCCTGACCATCGGGGCCCGAATGTCACATTAAACATTTTGATGTTGGATTCTGATAAAGTTGCCGAGCAATCATGGGCGCTGGATTGTGTTTTTGTTTATATTTTAGTGTGATTAAGCAAAGATGATAACATTGGCTTTCTTTTGTAAATGGTCGATTGACAGGTTGAGGACGATGAGCATAACCGGGATGATGTGATGCCTAAGAATATGTGGAAGAAGAAGAAGAAGGGCCTACAAAGATGAAACAACATCGGCTTTCCTAAGATGGGCTTGGACCCCAAATGTCGAAAGAGGCAATTGAGAAGCTAGCGCCTGTTTATGTGTTACAGACTTGGCATACCTTGGTAATTGCTTGGTACGCTTTTGGTGAAGGTGGCTGTGTTCCTTTTGCTAATTCTATATTGTGGATTATGAAAGTACTCGTGATTTAGGTACTGACCACTGAAATTTGGCGCAGTGTGCAGTACAGAGGATCGGAAACAAGGAGGGAGGTGGCTTGGTTGATATTCAATGGAGTATGTTACATGCGTCATAGGGAGCACGGTAGAAGTTAGTGCACCACACGGAATCTGAGTGGCTTAAGCACCTTATACTTGAGAACGCAAGTGCACTGATTGAGGTTGGATCAAGTTTAGTAGAGTTGAGGGTACAGAATTAGTCCATGATGTGGGGAGGGGGATATAGGCCATCTCGTCAGATGTCAAGAATTTAAACTATCCTCTCAAATGGATCAGTGAATATAGAAGGGGAAGGCGTCGCTGATAGAGAAACACTCAATCTCGTCAGTCATGCTAGTCCTGAAGACTAAAGAAATTATGCAGCAATCCTATATCAATATATCATAATCTATACACCAGCCAACAGGTACACCTAAGCATCTCTTTGACCCTTGCTTCAAAAAGTTGTTGATGTTTTTTATATACTCATGCCTTAGCTTTAGGTAGAACCCATTATCATAGCATCCCCGTTAATTCCAATTCAAAATTTTGGGCTCAAGGCCTTGTAAATATTATCTAAAGGAGCTATGAAACAGGTGAACAGAGTTCAGTCATCCAAAGGAGGCCCAGCCCTTTCACTGCCCTCACTCTTGGCAAGAAAGTTGCTGGAGACAGCCTGATCTATAGACAAATGGACGCCTGGAAAGTAAGGGATAATTTTCCCACATCCATCATTGGGAGTTAGGATAATAATGTGAGTGCAAATTGCAAGTTCTTTCCAAGCATAACATGAGATTTGACCATCATCATACTGTCAAAAGGCAGTGGATATTCATGGAATGTCATTTACAACTCATATTAGGCAGTAAGACATCAATGTCATTTGGTCTCACTCTCAGCCGATGCACTCATGACCTTTCGATGCACTCATCGTGATTTGTCAGTGTATCTCAAGAGCTATGACTTGTTCTTCTTTGATTATACTCAAGTTTATAGTTTCTAGTGATCATGGCCATTTGATAAAAAGTCATTTCAAACTCTGAGCTGAACATTACTTAGGGAAAAAACTAGAGACAACTACAACCAACAACTACAGTCAATTATTTCGCTCTTTCGCTATAGTTTGTCACTTGGAAGTTTTTGGCTTGAAGAAGTCAGAATGCACCTTTGTGTTAGATATTGACATTTGCTAAAAGATAAAAATATCCTTCACTCCTCATACAACCGTTGCCCACACCAACTCAATCCCTGAGCCAGGAAAAAAACAAAATTTTCTGAGGGAAGTTGCCTAAATTTGAGGGCAAGCATACTAATTTGATTCTAGTTGATACTCTGATCAAGCATGCATATGTTATGTCCTTTGCCCTTAAATACTCTAGAAGGGGTCAATACTTTCCTTGTAGAATAGAAACTGACAGGCGAAAGAATTAATCGGTCAATTGTTGGAAAGAATTCTGATGGTGCGCACGTTTAGCTTAGTGACTGTCTTTTTCTTCCACTTTTTATGCTCAGTTTGTTCTAATGTTGATCTATGTTGTACGCAGGGATTGACCCGCTGCTTTCAACTCATTCAAGTGGCTCCCATCAGGAGCTAAAACATTGCTTCTCCTATGAAGAAGTGGCATCCTTAGAGATATTCCATCAGGATCTGGTGTGTCCGCTAATGGGTCTAATCCACTTACGTTGACTAGACCGCCCGACCAGGTAAAATTCAACATTCCCTAAATAAGCTTCCAGCCTCGCGAGTTCTGCATGGAAGTTACTGCAAAATAGCAATCGATATATTTTGCGTTCGTATTTGGTCGTCTCCATTTCATCCTAGTATCAGGTTTCTCTTTGATGGATCATTTTCGACTTTATTTTTCATGTTGAGCATGATTTGTGCCGATTCTCATGACTTCCTAATTGTTAACATAAGCATATTCTAGTCCCTGCCATGCGCATGGATGTAGGATCCACGTAACTTTAGTATACTCCGGTTGGGTTGGCTCCACTGTGGTCCACTTGTCTGCTTAGCATGAGACAATGCATCCACTTGCTTAATGCCCTTCTGTTGCTGGGTTGGTATTTCACTTAGGGAGGTGTGCTAAAGCTTGATAATCAGTGAAGTAACCATCCCACTCCCTATTGGCCTGGAAAAAAATGTGGAAGTTCATGTTGGAGAAATGGATGGGGTAGGATTTTCAATTGTTGACTCAAACCTATCACGCCCAGATCCTCAGGCACACACACATCTTTCTACTTGGTCGATTTTAAAATGCGATATCCCAGGACTATGTATCGCCGACCCTTTCGTTTTTAATAGCACATGCAAAAGCAGTTACAAATCCCCAGACAATAAAATAATGGGATAGAAAAGAAAGGCCACATTTTTCATATTGAAATTCGCAACCATACTTTTATACAGAGCATAACTCAAGTACTTCACAAAACTATTCACAACTTTCTAGTCTCACTCTATCCACACATATACAAGGTTCACAAAAAGGATGGAATCTCAACCCTCATCCAGATCGTACTCGGGATCCTCCTCGGGATTATTCTCTTCTTCAAAATCTTCCTCCTCCTCGGGTTTCACATCGTGGTTCTCCTCCTCGGGTTCCTCCTTCTCGGGCTCCTCATCGGAACCCGAAATGGTTATATAATAACCATTGAGATCACGTCTCAGCAAGTTCTACCCCCTAAGACTCGATTAGTAAATCAATACGCTAACCAGGCTGCCTAAGCACACACGAGTCATAGGACTTACCTTGGCCTCAGATTCCACCTGCATATTAGCACAATTCAATAGGCACCCAAGCAATCACGAGATCGATATTTCGATCAATCGACTTTGTCGGTTACATGTCAACATGACCTTTCCCAGTCATTTCAATTCAATCAATCAATTCACGACATTAGATCAAGCAATAATCAATCGACCTAGTCGATTACATGTCAGTTGGACCATTTCTAGGTCATTTCACTCCTCATGATATAACTTCCAATTGTATACTCAGTCACAGAGTTACAGTAATGCTCTTGGGCATCGTTTTCGCCAAGGTGACGTATGTAATGGACAGCACTCGTGCGTTCTTCAAGGCGCCGTTTTCACTAGTAATATCCTTAATCACCGAACCACATATGTCCATAATGATGCATGTAGTAGACAGCACTCGTGCGTTCTTTAAGGTGCCGTTTTCACCAATGATTTCCTTATCACCGAACCACATATGTCTATACTAATGCAGGTAATAGACAGTACTCGTGCATTCTTTAAGGCGCCATTTTCACTAGTGATTTCCTTATTACCGAACCACGTATGTTTATACCTCGTACCTGATCGATCTTAGCCAAGAGTATTCCCAATTCACTCTCACAATTCTCTCCCACTTTACAACTCATCAAATCATCATAAATGCTAAATAATCACACTCGGCCATCCACTCGATCAATCATTCAATTGCACTCAATTTCAATCAATTTAAGAATAATTCCTCAAATTATCACAATTAATTCAATTCCACACAACGTAGAACTCGAATAAATAAACGGACTGCATCACGACAATCAGTATAAAATTTCGATCGTCGGTTATCCTTGCCTAATTGTCGAAAAATAATTAATTAATTAATTAATTTCAAAATTTAATAAATAAATACTAAAAATCCAATTTAGGCCCGTAATGCCTAATTGAAGCCCGATAAGGGTTGGAAAAAAATCCCTAGATGCATTCAATAAATAATATATGCTATATTCTAGCTAATTACACTAGTCAAAAGCCTAACGTGCATCACAATTATCTAATAATCACTAATCTACTCTAATCTAACCACCTAATTGCACTTAATTAAATCTAATCAACCCTTAAGCATAATTAGCAAACTAAGAAAGCATTAGTGAGTAAAACTCACATGATTAAATGCGAAGGCCGCTTCACCGAGACGATGGCGCAATAGCGGCGAACTTGGGCTCGCAACGACACCCACGGGCTTGGACCAAGCCTAAACTTGGCCCAACAAATCTCAGCCCAAATCTGAGATTTGCTTTTGAATTGGGCCGGGCCCAAAGCAGGCTGACTTCGCAGGCTTGGTTGCTAAATTGGGCTTGCAGAAAACACGCGGGCTTTAGTAGAGTTCCTGGAATTAGGCCTCAAAAACTAGATTTCACTGGGCTTGATGGACGTTGAAGACACGGGCCCAACTGTAGGCTTCAATTGAATTGAACCACCTCGGGCTGAAGTTGGAAATTGAAGTTGATGGGCTCAATTTCAGGGCTGCACTGCTCCTTGCGAGGATGGGCTTCTCGCGGACTTGGACGGCAGCAGCAGCAGCAATGTGGGCGGCGCGGCTGCGAAGGAAGCAAAGAGCGACTTCGATCAACAACCCGAATGGGAAGGCTTTGCTGGTTGACCCGTGGCTGCAGAGGAGACACGAAGGCGCATGAAGCAGCGAAGATGAAGTTGTTCGCTAACGTTGGACGGACTAACAAAAGACACATGGCAGAGGGGACAACCGAAGTGAAGAGAGGGCGAGCTGCTTCGTGGCTTCAGTCTTCATTGCTTCGTGGATGCTGCTCAGTCAACAAACCGAAAGTCTTCAATGGAGAGCTGCGTGGATTGAGCTTGCTCGGTTAGTGGGCTGCGGCAGAGAAAAGATGCAGGGGAAAGGAGTTCGGTGAAGTTGCTCCTTGGTCTTCAATTCGGTGCAGCTGGCGATGGAAGGAAGCAAGGCTAGCGGACAAGTGAAGATTTCTTCGGTGGACAACAGAGTGGATTGGTGGGGCCGTCTCAGTCAACCTTGGTGAAGAGAACGCTGGCTTTTGATTGGAACGTGGCGGAGAAGCGTTGGTCTTCGGTGGCAAAGAAGCGAAGCGATGGATGGAGGGATGAATGAAGGAAGATTAAAGTAAAATAGAAGCTGCTAGCGTCCACGACAAAAAGGAAGGTGCACGAAGGATGAAGGAGGGTTGAGGCGTGCAGAGGAAGCCGTGGATGAGGGGGGAAGAATAGTCAAGCAAATATCTTAAATTAATCATGAATTGGTCTCTAAAGTCTTCATGTTTATCCCTTATTGTCCCCCAATTATTTTTTTGAAGTATAAATCCACAATTATCCAAATTGATACCCATGTTGCACACCCCCATCTTAAGATTCAAATTTACTGCTTTAGGATTAATATCTTCACTCAATTTCCCAAATTGAGGTCCGATTTCGATGAAGAAAATCCTGTGCAATTTTCTATAAATCTCTTACACTCAAAGGCTCAGCTTGGAAGTCAAAATTCCATTCAATTTGGCCCATCTGAATTTCCGTTAATTTCTGCGACGTCCAAAACGATTTTTCATAAAAATCTTGTAATCTCTGAAAAATCTTCGGAGGATAAGTCAACGTTCCTAGAATTTATTGTGACATAATAGAATCTTCAATTTCTGAAATCGGGCTCGAATTCGCAATTAATTTCCATTTGACGCGTTTTTAGTGTGACCTACACTACCGAATAACTTTCAAAAATTTGTAATACAAATGACTCATGGTCGATTTTCTTCGAGCCACAATGAACCCACTCGACTCATTGACGACTCTCAATTGTCATGAAAATTTCGAGGATTCAATTACGGACATAGGGTACCAAAACGATAGTAAAATCATATTAGTGTCGATCGACGAGAATTATCGGCCACATATCTCAGTCGAACAGACCTATCTCTGATTTCAAATTGATTTTATACTGTGCCGAAATGGACTCTAAAGATGAGCACGGTCGAGAAGTCGATTCATGGTCGAATTCTCAAGTCTATTGCCATAAAATTCCTTAATGACTTCCCGGGATAATCTAGTTATCTCGAGAGTGATTAGCTCTGAGAACAACCCTATAGATGCGTCAATGAAAAGCCCGATTTATTCAGTAGAAAACATGACTAAAAATCTGGGATGTCATAAAACCTGTATCTTAGTGGCTTAGCAAAATAGGGAGATGCTTATGGTGCAACCAATCAGTGCAGCATTATGCAGTTTAAACCATCATTTTATAGCTTGAAATCCAATTTATATTTAAGGATTCATCTATCGTTTGCAAGTACAGCTAAATACTCGCTAAGTGTTTGAATGATGTTGTTTTCCTATTAATTTGGACTTACAAGTCTTCTTTTTATTATCATTTACGTCTTGGTTGTCCAAATTATATATCTTCTGGGATCTACTCCCTTCATCCTTCACAAGGGCAACCTCTGCTTCGTGCTACTTTTGGGTGTTCTTAGCACTGGACATGGCCCCTGGGAGAATTGTCGTACCTTCTTGTCCAATTTTTATGATCTTTGTATATGGTTAACTTGATTATGAACAGATTTGTCATCACTTGATTTTGGCGATTAACATTGTTTTGCAGATTTTTAAGATAGTAGACTTGGCCAATGTGGGCTTCTTCCACCTTGGCCCCTGGGAACGATATCCCTTCCCGTTAGTTCGTACTTATTTGTGAAAAGGGCCAATGTTGAGAAAGTCCCCTACCAGGAATTCGGGGAAGTGAGAAGAACAATGAACTTTATCAACAATTTACTAGCATCACACGAAATTCACTCTTTCGCCAAAGCCTCTTCCCAAATTTAATGCCTATTTAGCAATTTACTTGGTCTATTGTGATTCCATGCATACCAAACCAACAAGATCCAGTCTTCGAATGGAAATGACAATGAACTTTATCATGCCACAAGCAAAGAATAGAACATGAAACGAAAAAAGACAACAAATTAGTCCTGCAAAACATAACTAGACATATACCGTCATAATAAGTTACATGTGCAGGTCGGAGCCCATCTTAGGAAAGCTGATGTTATTTCTTCTCTACTATTATTTCATTCCCTTCCCAAATGGTCTCTCAGCCCTTCTTCTTCCTCCACATATATTCCTAGGCATCACCATTGTCCCGGTTGTGCTCCTCATGCTCAACCTTTCAATTCACCATTTGCAAAAGAAAGCCAATGTTATCATCTTTGCTTCATCATAAAATACAAAACAAAAACAAAATCCACCGGCCTACAATTGCTCGACAACTTTATCGAAATCCAACATCAAAATTTTTAATCTATCGGTGGTCCAAAATGCTCGGGATACGTGAACTAAATGAAGGCATCATTGACGGACCTCAAGCCCTCATCTTGCTCCCATCCCAGGGTAGGACTATTATACACATGTTTATAATTAGCAGCATGCGTGATTTATCATAATAGGAGTGGGATCTGCTGCATCGCCGACCAAACCAAAGAGATCAAGTCTTCGGATGGAAAAGACAATGAGCTTTATCCTGCCACAACCAAAGAATAGAACATGAAATGGAAAAAGTCAACAGATTAATCTAGAAAAACATAATTAGACATATACCGTCGTAAAAAACTACTTTTGCAGGTTCGATCCCTTCTTAAGAAAGGAGATAAAGCTCACTTATTCAGAAGATCTTTCTTTAGAGTTAAATGTTATATTAGTATGGTTATCACTGATTATTAGGACATTTCTTATCTAATGGGATTGCATTTTCTTTAATTCTATACATCATGATATGTCTTATATTTTGATGATGCAGAGACTGATGCTGGATTTTCTCCAACACCTTCCAAGGTGAGGGGAACTCTACTGCCTATTCATGGGCCATCAGGCTTTCTTAGAATACTTAAATGTTCGCAGTTCTGACATTTTTATGTAACTTAAGACTTTCAAATGCTTCGATCTACTAAAAACATATGGAATAGGAACTAGAGATTTCTCATAGCAAGGCCAAACAAAGTGTATTGTTTCGGTGGTGCAAACCAGAGCAGGAACACAAAAAATAAAAAAAAATGTCTCCAGCTAATTCATGTGTTTCCATAGGGATTCTTCTAAAGTGTGCTTGTGGCATGATAAAGTTCATTGTGCTTTCCATTCGAAGACTGGATCTTGTTGGTTGGTATGCATGGAGTCACAATAGACCAAGTAAATTGCTAAATAGGCATTAAATCTGGGAAGAGGCTTTGGCGAAAGAGTGAATTTCGTGTGGCGCCCGGTAAATTGTTGATGTCATTATGCATGCTTGTGGGTGTTGAGTCAACAGTTTTTCTGTTAGGGTAGGGGAGGGAATTACGGTCTTAAGGGATTTCCTGTTGGGGATAACACCCAACAGAATCCCCAAGAGAAAAGAGCGTGAGTGAATTTCGATCGATGTCTTACGGGGGTTTTCTAATAGGTGTGACAACTAGGAATTACGAGGGAACAAATCTATTATGGGATTGAAGGCTGCGGGAAAGGAGAGAGGGTTGGAGAGAAGAGAAATTGAGACTAAAATGGAGTCGAGATGGAGATCGTTGAGGGCGAGGATGAATCGAGTTTTGATGGAAATACGACTGGAGCATGAGCAGGAGCGAATTGCACGGCCGTCTTCGTCGCTATCAACAACATCGGGCCAAGTATGTCTCTTCTGCACTTTCTTTTCTCTGTTCTTCAGAAATTGAGTGTGAGATTGCAAGGTTTGGGGGGAGGAGGGGTTGCGGAAACGAGATCTAGGAAATAATAAAAATGAGATAAGGCTAAGTGTTAGTGGGTCACGACTGAATAGATTGGGTCAAGAAAAGTAGTTGTGGGCTTAAAAACCCAGACCGATAGGGTCCACGTCAGCTTAGTTGGGCTTAGCCCGTCTTCGTCGCTATCAATAACATCGGGCCGAGTATGTCTCTTCCATACTTTATTTTCTTTGTTATTCATAAATTGGATGTGAGATTGCAAGCTTTGGAGGGAGAGGGGTTTTGCAGAAATGAGGTTTAGGAAATAATAAAAATGAGATAATGCTAGGCATTAAGTGGGTTAGGATTGAATAGATTGGGTCGAGAAAAGCAATTGTGGGCTTAAAAACCCGGCACCGAGAGGATCTCGCGCCTTAGCTAGGCTGGGCCCTTTGACCCCATCCGATTTTATTTTTGTTGATATTAAAAATTAAAAAAAAAAAAAAAAAAAACTAATAATAAAAACTAGTATCGTTATTGGATACGCTTGCAATTGCATCTTCTCGAAGATGAATGGGTGACGTATCATGTTTTGGGAGGGAGTAACGTCATTGACGTTGCTGGCCATTGTGTTATGTGCCATGCCGTAATCACCGCGCCGGCTCATATACACACCACAAATATTGGAGAAGACTGGAGTCATAAATATTAATGAAAAGGTCCTCTGGATTGTTCTAATTGACCTTCTGAAAACTGTATGCGTCTTTGTTGCTGCTTTGCTGCTTGACCGGCACGGTTGACAGCAATTGGTTTTGATTAGTATTGGTGGGATGGTAGTATACCTTATTAGTCTTGGCAGTTGCTTGATGAAGATTGACCATATTAGTCTTGGCGACATCCAAAGCCACATCCAAACTAATGGAAGCCCACCAACCATGAATGGGGCAAGCCCAACCATCGGATTGGATCAAACAAGCGGGTTGGGTAAACCGGGTATGGGAACAAATCCCTACTCGGGTTATTTTAATGCGGGTCATCAAATCGGGTCAAGCGAATCGGGTTTAGAGACAAATCCCTACCCAAATTTCTCACCCGATTTCCTGCCCTTTCTAGTCACCAAGTCTAATATGGTCAATCTTCATCAAGTAACTACCAAGACTAATAAGGGGAATCCCACCAATACCGATCAAAAGCAATTGTCATCGACCGTGACGGTCAAGCGAAAGCGATAACAAAGGCACATACAGTCTTTAGAAGGTCAATTAAAACAATCCAAAGAACCTTCTCATTAATATTTATGACTCAAGCCTTCTCCAATATTTGCAGCATGTATATGAGCCAGTGCGGTGATTCTGGCATGGCACATAACACAATGGCCAGCAACGTCAACGACATTACTCCCTCCTAAAACATGACATGCTACCCGTTCAATCTTCAAGAATATGTAATTGCAAGTGTATCCAATAACGACACCAATTTTTATTATTAGTTTTTTTAATTAATTTTTTAATATCAACAAAAAAGAAAATCGGATCGAGTCAAAGGATCTAGTCCAGTTAAGCTGATGCAGACCCTATCGGTCCGGGTTTTTAAGACCATGACTGTTTTTCTCGACCCAATCTATTCAATCCTAACCCACTTAACACCTAGCTCATTTTTATTATTTCTTAAACCTCATTTCTGCAAAAACCCTTCTCCCCCCAAAGCTTGCTCACATCCAATTTCTGAATAACAGAGAAAATAAAGTGTGGAAGAGACATGCTCGGCCTGATGTTGATAGCAACGAAAACGGGCTAAGCCCAGCTAAGCCGACGTGGACCCTATCGATCCAGGTTTTTAAGCCTACAACCGCTTTTCTCGGCCTAATCTATTCAATCGTAACCCACTAACACCTAGCCTTGTCTCATTTTTATTATTTCCTAAATCTCATTTCTACAACCCCTCTCCTCCCCCCCAAAACCCTACAATCTCACACTCAATTTCTAAAGAACCGAGAAAATAAAGTGGAGAAGAGACATACTTGGCCCGATGTTGTTGATAGCAACGAAGACGGTCGTGCACTCCGCTCCCGCTCTTGCTCCAATCGCATTTTCATCAAAACTCGATTCATCCTCGCCCTCAACGATCTCCACCTCGACTCCATTTTCGTCTCAATTTCTCTCCTCTCCAGCCCTCTCTCCTTTCCCACAACCCTCAATCCCATAATAGATCCGTTCCCTCGTAATTCCTAGTATAGGTTAAACCCCGTAAGACACCAATCGAAATTCACTCACTCTCTTTTCTATTGGGAATTCCGTTAGGTGTTATTTACCAACAGAAAACCCTTAAGACCGTAATTCCCTCCCCAACAAAAAACTATTGACTCAACACCCACAAGCATGCATAATGACATCAACAATTTACTAGCGTCACATGAAATTCACTCTTTTGCCAAAGCCTCTTCCCAGATTTAATGCTTATTTAGCAATTTACTTGGTCTATTGTGACTCCATGCATACCAACCAACAAGATCCAATATTCAGATGGAAAGCACAATGAACTTTATCATGCCACAAGCACACTTTAGAAGAATCCCTATGGAAACACATGAATTAGTTGGAGACATTTTTTTTATTTTTTGTGTTCCTGCTCTGGTTTGCACCACCAAAACAACACACTTTGTTTGGCCTTGCTATGAGAAATCTCTAGTTCCTATTCCATATGTTTTCAATAGATCGAAGCATTTGAAAGTCTTAAGTTACATAAAAATGTTAGAACTGGGAACATTAAGTATTCTAAGAAAGCCTGATGGCTCATGAATAGGCAGTAGAGTTCCCCTCACCTTGGAAGGTGTTGGAGAAAATCCAGCATCAGTCTCTGCATCATCAAAATATAAGACATATCATGATGTATAGAATTAAAGAAAATGTAGCCCCATTAGATAAGAAATATCATAATAATCAGTGATAACCATACCAATATAACATTTAACTCTAAAGAAAGATCTCCTAAATAAGTGAGCTTTATCTCCTTTCTTATGTCTCTCCATGAATGTAAGCAAACCCTATAGTAGAAAGCAAATCCGTGAGGACATTAGTTACCCCAGTTAAAGAGAGACAGTGGAAGCATCAAACACTTGACAATGACGCTCGATTTAACCCAAAACTTTCAATTAGATCAAGTTTATTAGATAGGACCTTCTCAATGTGCACATGAAATTTTTATAAGATAAGCCACAATACGTTTAGTATTTGTGTTTTCTTGTGAATCTTGTCAGAAATTCCTTCATTTTGGAATAAATCTTAAGTTGGATGATATTTCATAAGATACGAATGAAGATTACAAAAAACCTTTACTGTTAATAGAGCAAAAATTGAGAAAAATACATGTATAAGCATGTTTCCCGCGAAATGGGTCTTATTAGCTGACTCACAAGCTTGAAGAAGATGATGTCAACATTTGCATATATGCACAAAAGGGAGGATAAGAAATGATCAAAATGCAATTGACGTGGGCAAAGATCTAAAACAAGAAAAGTTCATTTTGGTGGTTGTCATAGACAAAATGGGTCGCCACGGGCATTTGCTGGATGTACAAGCACATCGACATAGACTTATAAGTTTTGGCAAGATTGCCTACCAAGGAAAGTGGTAGAGCATGATTTGGTGGGGTTACCATTTGAAAAATTTACTAGAGTTGATAACATGAGTTGCACTAAAGCCATTTCACCATTGTTCTAACATGCAATGCGCACAACCGATTACATGATGTCTTCTATTCCCAGTCCAGCAGCCACAACATAGAAGTAAGAAAATGGTCTCATCAAACCTATAAACCAGCCTGGCCAAAAATAAAAAACTTATAAACCAGCCTAAGAAGTCATACTTAATACAAGCTTTAAACATGACCAGGTTTGCTTAAAATTCATGCAAGGAATGAGCAACGACTGTTTGACCTTTCATATTAGGGCAACTAGAGGCAAGAAATACGGATCACACAAACTCCATCTGTTGAATATTTTAATCAGACTTTTCCAAGTTTGCAGAATGCTTGCTTTCTTGATGTATCCATTAATTAGCAATCGCAGTCATAGTCGTCCAACTTCCAAAAGGATAACCATGGGGCCAGGTGTCTAAACCTCGCTTCTTGGATGTTTTGGGGAAAATGGATTATGCAAGACTACTGGGCCATTAGATTAGATAGCGACAAAAGAGAGGTTTAAATATCCATCTGTTAACTGGGGGCTGTATCCAAAAGGATGAAGGCTTGAAGATGTGTGATCAATAACAATGTAAGTTGTACTATTTTCGAGCAGCATAAGTTTTAAGGACTGTTAAATGTGCTATCGCTTCTAGGCATTTAAGCCCCCATCTCACTATCCTTATCTTATGTAATGCAAGGGAGATGCCAGGGCTTTTTGTTTCATCAGCTTTTCTTAGTTTGATTATAATATCCAAAAAGATCCACAACTCACCCAGCGAGCATCTGGAAGCAATCGGCCAAGATGTCGGATTGACACTCGACTGAAAGATTCATAGGTTTCACCCAGTCTGCATCCATCAGCTTCTAACTTCTCAAAGATTCTCTCAATGTTTTCCTTCCCCTGGAGTACTTATATTAAGAACTTCTTCCGCAGTAAACTAAAAAGAAAAGAAACTATAAGAATATACTGCCATACCTGAACAACAGGAAAGTAGACACACTTCAGGCAAGCATTAGCCTCGTGAATTGCTGTGGAACCTGAAAAGTATTGCAACATTTTATATTAGAGAAAAGCACAATCTAAGTGACATTCTTAGGTAAAACTAGTACTAAAAGCATTGATGCCAACAAATGAAAGAAGGGCCTAAGAACGATAAAAAGTGGACAACCTAAAATAAAAGATGATATAACTCTATCTCCTCTTCTATAAAGAATGGGACAGAGAACTACAGATACTTACCGAGTTTTTTATTTGCGTCAGTGTCCTCTGTGATCGAAAAATGGACTTGAATTATAAAATCAGGACCATTGCATGAATGCAAGTTGGTAATTGCAACCTCCCTCTATATAGATTTTCACAATGTCGCGACCTTAAACACTCCCACAAGTGCAAAGACTAATGGCTCTCCCGAGCCCACCAATTGTGACTTATGTTCTAAGTTTTTAATAATTTTCATTCAGGATTCGCCACTAATCAGTTTTAGTAAGTCGATTAAAAACCCTAGTAACAAACTTGAGAGAAATATTTTACTCCTGCGCAATTAAAGAAATTAGGATCAGAGACTTAATTACACTAATTGATCAACTAATGGCCTTTTGACATACCATACCATACCATAATATAATATAAACACACGTATTTGGGTCAGACGTCGAGACATTCCTTGGCCTATGGCCCAGGTCCTTGGCTGTATTGTTGTCTTGATGTTTTCTTTCTCTTTTTCACTGGTTTTAGAGGGAGATACTGCAAAAGATTCACATGGATGGGGAAGTGAATAGGGCACGGTTCACACCCCAAAATCACACTATCGTGGTGCTAAGACAAATGGTTGTGAGGTTTATGTTTTTGATTGTTCTAAGCAGGCGACGAAGCAGCAACAGCAGCAGCAGCAGCAGCATGGGATTGAGAGGACTAAGTCAACTATCTCCTAAAGACATTGGAACACCACTTTTTTAAAAAAAAATAAAAACTGAACTTTGCAAGGGTAATGCATTTGAAGCATAGTACAGGAAATGACAGATTTCTAAACAAGAAGACTAGCTCAACAAATGAACCGTGACAAAACCCTAATGAATCCGTAGTGCACAAACAAAAGTAGCAGATGGCCATCAAGATGATCTAAAAGATTTTAGAAGATGGCACAAGTAGGAGCAGGCAAGAAAATTATGTGATACATTGCATCATATGAAGAACAATACCTTTTTCAAAGAACTTGATGGAGCAAAAAAAGGCTACAAATAGCCCACCCCAAACTTTTTACTTGCATATTTAGACTGGCTTATAACTTGAAAGAAAAAGAAGACTAAGAACAGAAATACCTCAAGAATTTTCTCAACTCTACCACGAACTTCAGGAACTTAAAGTTTCATCTTGAATTCTAAGGTGCATACGAGTTCTACCCTGCCTTTAGCATCGATATGACAGTTGGCTAGGCACTAACATGGCACTGCTGTGGAGTTGATTCTCATGAGCTAGAAGAAGAGAGAGAAAGGTAAGATCAGCGTCCATCACTACTACCACAACTAGTGACTAATAGGACCCATTAGGATTTATAGCTGGAACTAAATTTTACAGAATTTAACTCTGTGAATATAAACCATCGATATGAAAGTGTCGGGTGGCGCCTAATAGCTACGTCCACTAAGGTTCTAGTTGCCACTGTCCATTTTACGACAATACTAGCAAATCTGGCAACAGCATTAGATCTAAAATGAAATTAAATGTGCTTCAATTATTTCTACGTTGAACTATATTAGATATGCATAGTTAGCATCATATCATCACCACGTCATCATGTCACCCAATAGGATGCAAGCTGACAGAACTTACTGCGTCCAGGTAAAATTGAAGTTTTCACAATTCAGGTTAAGACTGGAAAAAAAAAAAAAAGATACATAAGACTAGTTTTTCAGTACATACACAAGAAGAAAGCACCCATTAGATTAAGAGCCCTCCTTCCAAATATCAACCAAATCAATGACAGAATCCTTTGTTCATTTGATGATGTCATCAATCGCTTATATCTTCATTGAGTGACCAGGGGGCGCATTTGAAAAATTGAACCTGTCCTCACAGAAGAGAGTACCAATTAACAGTATAAAAACTGTTCAGTTCAGTTTCAAACTAAAACACAATTGGAAGATCGCAGTTTGGAAGTAAATGAGAAGGCCTCTTTCTACATTATCTAATAGGAGTAATAACATAGAGAACACTAGCAACCAAGGAATACACATAACACTGTTTCCATGGAAGACAGTGCTTTCGCATCTGTTGACATTTTTAAGGCCTGCGAGACATCCCAATCTTTTCCACAACAAACTATACTCTAAAACCTATTCCTCTGGTCCACAGAGTCAAAATAATTCCTCGCGACATTAAAAATAAGATCAAAATTAGGTTTTTCCTATTTATAATGGCCAAGAAATAAAGGCTCGTGCCGTTCAAGGAAAAGGGCAAAAATCAGCATTCACCTTCACAAGCACCAGCCACATCAAGATTGAAATCGAGATCGTCCTTGAACCGACAATCACTTCAAGGGCGATCCTCAAATCAGGAACGAAAACTTACACTTCTCGTTGAGGTTAGAATCACCGAAAGGACCGTCGCTTCAACTTCTGGCAACGCACGTCACCTGGATAATTACAGCAAGAGAAGGCCGATAATTTACAGTCAAATCAACAAAAGACCAAATACTGCACGCAGCGTGCAAGCACCCTCTTGGCCTTGTACGCCTAAATTTCTTCCTCCGTATAATAACCCTTAAGCTACGCAGCTTCCATCCGAATCGTCGGACCGGCGACGAGTCACGGCTTCCGGACTCCAATCCTGAATCGTCGGATCGTCCCTCTTTCTTCTACCTCGATTCCGGTTCCTCTCCGAAGAAGAGGATGCTTTCTTCTTTCTTGTTTCTATGCGATTCCCGCGTACAGCTCCAGTTTTGAAGGTTTCGGGCGTGCCCTAGTCTGATGACAATTACTTCACAAGCAATATCTCATTGTATATGGATTTGAAAGCTATAATATCACTCGAAGTGCTAGATGGTTCACAAACCGCATGATATACATTAGAATTTTCAAAGAAAAAAAAAGTTGTACAATGCTATTATGCACGTCTCTACTCTTTATAAAAAAAAATAAAAATTGATTGTATTATTGCTCATCAAATTTGACCATAAAACTCTATTTATTGCCCTCTTCCTAGTAGAAAAATTCAATTTTTTTACTGTCATATCATAGTTGGACATTGCCCACTTTTTAGTAGGGGTGATTAGTTTCAAGGTAAGTCAATTCCTCCCTGAAACTGAGAATCAAACTGAACGGTTCATGTTCATGTTCATGAAATCAAGAATTGACCTTGTCCACCTGGGAATGAAAGTGTAAACTTTTTTTTTTTTTTTACTAGGTTGACAACGAAGACTTTCCAAAGAAATTACAGTAGAAAGCTTGTGACGATGTTGGTGCCCAACGCGAAATGTAGTTCATATTTGCCATCAATTGCCAATTACCAATTACCACCGCCTGCTTAGAACTTGTGTCTGGCCATGAGGTATTAGACAGTGTGTTGTCTACTGGTATCTTGGAGCTCATGTCTGATGGATGTATTAGAATGAGTGGATTCCGTGCATCGTGATTATAAGATGTTGTCACTTTACACGAGAGAGATTTTTCATTTGAAAATAAGGACTCTGGCCTCGTCCTGGCTGTAATTATTTTCGAGAATGGAACATCGGCTGATCATTCCTAAGTTTAAAAAATCTTAGGTACAGTTTATTACACAAAAAATAAATAATTTAAAAATCATCATCTTAAAAATAATCGTTTATATTGTTTAAAAAAATTAGCTAGCGAAAAATATTTTTATTATTGACTACAATTTCTGTCTAAACACTTACATGGTTCATAAAAATATTTTCATTTGTTCATTCTGTAAGTGATACAAATAATTATCTGTAGGAAAATATCTTCTAAATTATTTATTTTGCTGATGATAACTCGGCCTTCAAGGCTTCAACCCCTAGCAAACTTTGGTTCTGCAGCGTATGGGCTAATATTTGACTGGCCAAGCCCAAGACAACCTCAAAACTAAATTTGACCTGCAATCGCAAGTTAGATGTTCTACTTCCTCCTGGTAAATGTGCAAACGCTCCACGGTTAGGAACTCATGCCCGAATGACCAGGCCTTTTGGTCACCAAGAGATGAAGAGTAAAAACGTGAGGGAGATGAAGCCTGAAGAGTTCGAGCACTAGATTTTATTTTAAGTCAATCGGTCCGCTTCCTTGAGTGGAATCGGGAACCAGATCCGTTCCCGCCAGTTCCATAATTTGAGAATCAAATTGATTCTTGCAGGAACCGCCCAAAACTGGCCAATTTGGTCCTGTCCAATTCTCACTCCTACTTTTCAGCACCCTACTGTTCCTCAACAAATAATTAGTTACTTTCTTTTCCCTATTTAATCTAAAATGCTAAACATTAAAAAGAATTAATATGCGGCTTTCATCAATGAATTTCTGTTAAGAAATTCTATTCGA
Organism: Eucalyptus sp. ANBG9806169; assembly: GCA_014182395.1. NCBI lineage: Eukaryota > Viridiplantae > Streptophyta > Magnoliopsida > Myrtales > Myrtaceae > Eucalyptus > Eucalyptus sp. ANBG9806169. The sequence goes on along the minus strand of CM024574.1, from coordinate 16,073,789 downwards.
TCCCTTTTAGAAAAGTTCTCATCTACTCAATTAGAAGTCCTATTGTTCAAAAAAAAAAATTAGAAGTCCTATTGTAATATGCTTTTTTCCCTATCCCTATCATCTCCCGAAACCCCACAAATTAAAATATCATATTCTCCGTACCTCCCTCACTTTTTTCATATTTTATTCGATTTGAAGGTTTGATTTGACAAGGCAGAAATATCCTTATATATAATTTACTAAAAAATTTCATTTGTATCAATATTCATATTATTGTACGCGAAGTTGTAAACTTTCGTTTGGGACATATAATATATAAATTATATTTATTATATTTATATTTATATTTATATTTATATTTATAGTATATGTAGATGTTTTGGTGTAATTTTGAGGTTATTTTTAGGTTTTTCTCATTCAGGTCAAGCGAGTGTGGCCTGGATTTTAGACAACTGACAAAAACAGAGAGAAAAGACCCGCAGCAATCCAAAGAACAACGGTAAAGCACGAATCCAAAGCATCAGCGATTCAAAGCATCAGCGAGAGCTCAGGTCCTTCATTGACCAACCACGTCGGCAAAGCCAAGCAAAGTTCGCATCTTTGTCCGTGCAAATAAATTCATCAGATCGCTTTCAAGGTTTCTTTCGCATTTATGGCCTCCAATTGAACAGTTGTTCCACAGGAATCTGCCAAGTTTTTCTCTGTTTCTTTATTTAAAGCCACAGCCTATTGGCTTTGAGGACAGAGTGGTCAGTCTTGTGTTGTACTGTGCGAGCGGGTGTTGGTTTTGGAGGTGAGGAACAACAGATCAGAGCATGGACGTGGGTCTGATGCAAATGCAGAGGAGGTTGGCTGAATACACGAGCGCCCTGTTCAAAGAGGTAAGAATCACACAAAATTCATGTGAAATCTCAAGTGGATGTGTCTCTTCCTCTCTGCTCTTGCATTAGGTTGATCTCTCCATGCTTCTTTTTTTGCCTCTTGGGTGAGAGTAGGGGATTCTGGATTCTCAGTACTTACAGCTCCAGGAACTGCAAGATGAGAGCAAACTCCAGATTTTGTAGTGGAAGTGGTGTCTCTTTTCTTCACTGATTCAGAGAAGCTGCTCAATGATCTCCAGAGATCTGTAATCACATAAACCATCTTATTTGTTTTTATGCTTTTTGTTCCGTTTCTTGATGCTATCTCTCTCTCTCTCTCTCTCTCTCTCTCTCTAATGTAGAGCTCAGCAAAACGTGGACTTCAAAAGGGTAGATGCTCATGTTCACCAATTGAAGGGCAGCAGTTCTAGGTATAGATAAATTTCCTCCTTTCTTCAAATGAATGAGTCAAACTTTTTTTTTCATTTTTTATTTTTTCAAAAAAAGTGTTTTTTTTTTTTTTCTGGAACAATGTTACTTTCTTAATTGATTTTCCTAAGAGTGGCATTTCATTTGAAAAGGTAAAATTTTAAGCTTCGGAATGTAGAGACATAAAGGTATTTGCTATGGGTGATGAAAAGTCGATTACTTTGGTGACAGCATAGGAGCAGAGAGAGTTAAGAATGCCTGCATAGTCTTCCGAAACTTCTGTCAGGAGAAGAACATTCCTGGGTGAGTTTTTGTCGAAATCTTTTGTTTGTGAATATGAAGTTATCTGCCTTTTCTCTTTCCTATAAAAAAAATCATATTGTGTAGCCATAAATAGTCATAAAATGGGCTTATGAAACCTCAAGATAATGAGGAAAGTGATGACTTTTGTTGCAGGTGCCTGAGATGTCTGCAACAAATAAAAACAAGAATTCCTCCTTGTGAAAAGCAAGCTGGAAACTCTTTTCAAGGTGGGTGTAGAGAAATTCTTTTAATAAGTACGTTCAACCCGATCTATTCCAAAGACTGAAAAAAATTTCGGTCTACTTCTGTTAATCAATCTGATATTCATTGGCTTGATTCAAACTTGATTGCAGCTGGAGCAACAAGTTGTGGCTGCTGGTGGGTCAATCCCAACAAGTGGGTCACTCCCAACAGTGCAACAACCAATCCTTTGATGGCAATAGTGGGCATGTTATGAAGAAGAAATAGAAGAAGCATCTTGAAGCTATGATACTGCTTAGGCTCAGCATGTATATTGTATGCAACTACTAAACTTGAACGCTAGTAAACAAGCTTAATCTCTCTGTTTTTCTTCTTTGCCATATGAGCAATGAGAAAATGAAGCTAATGGAAATGTGATGGGATATGGGGCTTGGCTATCAGAGACGCAATTTTGCTAGTTGTGGTGGATTCTGTTGGGATGGAGAAAGATATATTATCATGTAGCATTTATACCAGGTCAGCACCCTCATAAGTTGATGTTTATCATTTATTGCCACATGCTAAAGATTATTCATAGGTATGTTAATGTCACTGGAAACCAAATTTGCCTCAACTGTTGATCTGTGATTCCAGCATAAGCATGACAAGCGTTCTCCCTGTTGAGAGGATGGGAATAGTTGAGAAACATAGTGGCATAAGTCGAGAGAGAGAGAGTGAGAATAGACCACTTTATGGCCTGAAGTTCCGGTGCATTACCATGTTGAAGTCGGGTTTCGAGTTTGGAGAACCGCTTGATCTTGGTTGGAGCGAAAATATGAATCTCAATAATTCATTGGAATTTTAAGTATATTTTCGTAAGTATCGAAGTTACACACGATGTAAGTCCCACCTAAGTTGCAGCATGATTGGGAAACTATTCCAATAGGGACCATGGAAGGACCCAGTTGGAAGCACAAAACAGAACTTTCACAGGGAAAACAGCTTTTTATCACTTCAGTTTTTTAGCTTTTCCCCTCTTTCAGGATAACTTATATAATGCTTTAGCACGGTGCAAATTCCTAGAAAAAGTGCCCTACTCCCTACTACTTGTTTTTCTGGGAGGAACTTCCGGGATTCGAGTCTCTTTTTGCGGGATACGGTTCCCTTTCTTGTCTTTCTGTGCTTCTTGTTTTGTTTGATTTGACGGAAGTGGAAATCTGATGGCAGTGAAAACTGCACGGGCTCAAAAACATGGATGAGGATAAACTTTGCTTTTAGATTGAATATTCTGCATGAAAGAATCGTCACCCATTCAAAATTGCTGGTCGAATAGTTTTGGATGACATCTTCTCTTGGTTGAGGGGGAAATTGGAAAATTGGGTCAAGAGAAATGGTGAACTGACCCTCAAGTTAGTTATACTTACAAAAATCATTGAACTGGTGTAACTAGAAATGGCTAATTGAATCAGAAATCCTCATTTCCTGTATGTCAAAATGGTGACTCTCTTTAGTCCTGAAAAAGAAAAAGACAGAATTAGTGGATAGGCATGTTGAGAAGGCTAAAGATATACTAAACCCAAAAGGACTAAAGTTTGAAAAGATCAGCTAGAAAAGGTTGCTATCACACATTTATATTGCCAAAGTGGAGGAGGGATCGGGAACCGATCATTGATTGTTGCCATTTACTATGTAAAATCCAAGCCCTTCTAGGGCTAAACATTGATCTGTTGAAGCAAGCTAAACTGTTGCTGCACCTTCACTAAAGAAATTGTTGAACAATCACAGGTGTCTTTATGACACAACACGGGCACACAAGACTAAGTTAATGGATGGATAACGTATTATAACTTGTGCCTTGCGTCCACGATGCAATGATGCAACAAAAGGGCGTTTGATTGTCAAGAAAGCTCATCGAAATGATGATAGGAGGCATCATTGCAAAGAGAGTGGCCAAGAGAATAGACATGAATGCTTTTACAATTATAAACAAATGAAGTGGATTCTTCCAAAATGAAAATTGCAAGAAAAGGTTGAGGGATTGATAAAGGAGGACCGCTTTTCCTTCTTGTGCTTCAGGAATATTATGGTCTCTGCCATACACAATTCAACCAGTATCTGATGACTTTGAAAAGGCTCTAGTCAAAAGAAGGAAGAAAATTTGCCTAAAGTTAATTCACCCATTAGAGATAACATCATTTACATCTGGTTCTGTCTGACCCAGTACTTTTGCTTGCACTCGAGCACAGTGAGTCATGCCATGAAAGAAGTACAGATTTGTTGAATGGATAATATTAACATACTTATCTAACTGCTGAGTGCTGATGCGCCTTGATGGGTGATTTGCATAGATTTAATTGAAACAAAAGATTCGAAGAATTCTATGTTACAGGGGAAAACATATTTAAGCAAATAAAGGATGGACAAAATCAGAATTTGGCAGATTTATTATTCATGTATTGGTAAGCGTATGTTTCTTGTCCTTTGATGACAAGTTGTTTCTTTACATTGAGATGGATAGCAAAGCATAACAAACACCGTAATTTGGAGATGTGACAGTTTTAAGCTTTTCTATGAAGGAAATCACAATTGCTAGTGAATCTGTTCTATCTTAAGACTAAAAATGGACACTTTTTTTGTTTCCTATAGTTGCAGAATGTCAATAAGAACAGGATGTTACGATGAATTTTCTGTCCGATTTGAAGGTGTGCTCCACATTCTTTTCTGGTCATCAAAGCTTCCAATTACGGCAGACTGCTTCTCACGTTGTTGTTGTGAAAATAGGTCATAGAAAGCCCGAGGATCCACATTTTCCAATAGTTTCACTGATTTCCTGCATTGTCAATGTAGGTGTACCCGCCTTTGGATTCGACACCTTCAGCAAATACTTTGATGGGCTTGATGGAGAAGGTTACTTTAGAGAGCAATGATCACCAGCCAAGATCACTGCACCAAGGACTTCGCCCAAGAACATATCCTGCAGATAAAAAGCCAGAGATTTTGTTGATGAAAAGAGATACATACTGGTTTAGCAATTACTAGATGGCAACGGGAAAATCAAAATATCTGTTCAAAAAAATTAATATTTTTACCATATGGTAATATCTGTGGTTATTTTTCTTCAGCCGGCCTAGCCTCGAGAGAAGGCGGTGGACAAATTGAGCTTCTGGCGTTCTCTCTGTCTTGTCTAGTCCTTCGAGACCTTGGAAAACAAGCTGATTCTGCGCTGGACTCCAAGAGGGATTAGTGTCACATTTATGTCGGAGTCGAAGACTTTCTTCGCAGCCAGCGGGTCGAGGAACATATTAAGTTCTGCATATCTGTTAGAGAGAATTGTGAACACATTTCCTCTGTCTGAGATACTGCGGTTGATGTGCCCTCCAACGATGTATACATCCTGAGAAAATATGAGGCGAAGGATTAGCATTGGAGCAGGAAAACACATACAACTGTCTTTCCTAGAAAAGACTCGAGAGAAAAGGGACAAAGCTATTGCTTGTATGATGTGAAGCAGCATTGTAAGTGAAACGATGGAATTGGCATAAGAGCTCATTTCAAGACACTTGCTTTATATTTTTCTGGGGTTCCACTGTTTTTCATATCTCATCTGCCATGACATTCAAAATTCTTTCTATGAAGTTGCTACCTAGTCATTTTGGAAAGGAAAACGAAAAGAAAAGGCTAAACAGTCAAAATCTACCGACCTGAATGAAAGGGCTTGCAGTTGCATTCGCTAAAATAATGTCCCCGCCAAATTTGTCAAAGGTCCGTCATTGAATATGGTTAACTTTGTTCTCGGGTTTGCAGTGAGCTACGACCGAGTCCCTGATCTCCAGAGCTAATGGTTGCCTGAGTTCGGTGATCGGTATTTCCAGGAGCTCCAAATTTTTCCGAATTCTCTGCCGTGTATCTGGAACAAAGAAAATATCAATTATCGTCCCCGGTTATAGAAATGACAATCGTCAGCAATCCTGCACCAATGTGAAGGAACATGAGTACACAGCAGCAAAGTAGCAACACAAAACTTCTTGTAAAATCAGCTTCTGGACAGTGACTCAGCAGGGGTCTCCTCTCCAGTCTCGCACTTCAAATCTCTAGCTGATAAGTATCACAAAATTTTTAAATAACATCGATATATCGAGCATATAAATTGCTAACTGCATTATTGTAGCCTCCTGAATCCATCTCCTAACCATTTAATTTGCGTCATGCAACTTCATCTTATTTTAGATGGACCATACATCTTCCGTTGAAGAATCTAAATCCGACGTTGTCAACATTGGGAATCAAAATAAGCCACATTCATGGTTTTATGTGAGAACATAGAAATACCTTCTGCTTCGGGGCAAAGTACGAGCCAATCCATAGAGAGTGTCTGAATCGAGCAACCACCACTCCCGCGGGATGGCTCTTAACATACTTGCAGTCACCAACTGCTGAAACTATGGCATCGGACTGATTCAGTGACATGTTACCCAGACCGACTGGAATGTCGCCTGACTCCATCATGTGTAGCATGTCATATATGATATCGATCGTTGCTGCATTTGCCCATCCCGTAGGACTTACTAGTATTGCCTGCATCATCGTTTACATGATTCAGATTAACCTAACCTAGCACGAGGGTGTTTGCATATTTCTTCAAGGACTTGGCAACTGTAGCAGACTAGGAAGATGATGTTCCAAAGAAACTTGACAAAATTAGATCAAGACGATCGAATGTCTTACCTTGAGATCGATGACTTCCATAGGTACTTTGAGAAGATAAAACAGGGCAATAAAATCTCCCGCACTCATATCCATGTCAAAGATTACGGGCTTTCCCAGCTTTTTAGTCCTCAAATCTGGTTTGTAAAGAACTTGCTTGTAGTAAGGAAATTGGGTTGTAAAGTTGAACCTCCCTGTCTGTAGAGGATTGTTTAAAACCTGTAATATAGATAGAAAATGATTTACACTTCTCTGATGTTTATAAATACATGAGAAGATACATTATTTTGAAATAAAGTTCACAGAGGGTGACATGACAGAATTTGAGAAACTATACATGCATATTCTAGCAACGGACTTACATCCAAAAAGCTTCTGAAAAACTCTCTATCAGTGGGCTCTTGCCATCCCGATTAGGTTTGGCCCCTTGTTGCAACGAGAACACGCACTGATTCTGGACCAGTGGTCTCTTCTGTGTAACCATCCTGTTTCAGATTTGCCAAAAGATGAAACGATAAGAACCATGAAGTTCTAGCTGATATAAGCAAAGTTTAGATTTCGGGTCAGAATGTCACTTAAGATACAAATAGCTTAGGCCAAGTAATTTGTATAAACAATAAAAAAAGAGAAAAGCTACCTTGCATTTTCCTTTGCTATTTTTAACGATACAAAACGAGATTCGCGAAAGTCCTGTCTGTACGTGAGCCACTATGCACGCGCCCTTTTAAATGAAACTTTGGAACTTTGAGTCCGTTGAAGAACGGGTTCGATCCATCCGATATCCCATAGGTTGGTTCAAGTAACCACAGTTATATTCATGTACCCATTACTGCAAATTCATTCTCCCCATTGTTATTATGCCCGTTCTTCATTATTGAGAGACTGCCACACCAGATGTAAAGGAGTCCCACATGAAATAGCTCTGCAGGAGATATAAGTAGTTTGCAGTCATCACCTTGAGCTAGTACTGAATCATTTTTGCCCAATATTCTGTTTAATGGAATACACTTACCGTATAGAATTGGTCATCAAACCACGTATCGTGAGCCATTTTCAGGACTGGAAGCAGTATTGTGCCTCATAAGTACTTTGACTTTGCTCAAAAGTGTCAAAGAATTCCTGACTTATTGGTATCGTGTTTGTTGCATCCAGAGGCACAAGGGTCACTGGAATACCGGAATGAATCACCTGTGATAAGACCAAATGTGTCACCGTCAAATGCAGCCATTTTTTGCCTGTTCAGGTACATCATCAATGAATAAGTACTTAAACTACCATTACGAATTTGTAGAATATAAACACTTCTAAGAGCTGTTACTTGTTACTTTACCTGTAGCTGCAAAAGGATCTCCAAACACATTGAACTCTGCATAAGGATTGCTGGCGTAATCTGTGAAACAAATTACCGGGAGTCGCCACATTGCTGAGGCTGGCAAGTTGAGGTAGAATTCGATGGGCAGCAACCAGTCGGATTCTTCGACCTCACGCCACCACCCATTACAAATATGCTCAATGTTCTTCTTCAAATGCGGATTACTCATGAGAAAAATGGCAAAATTCATGTGCGCTCCTATGAGGAAAACAGAGATGGGCCCCGCAGATATTTTATTGATCATAACCTGCTGAGCTGTTGGCTGCTGGAGAGGTGAATATTTTCTGTTTCCCTGAATATAATAACTATCAGAAGCCATACATAATAATCCACTGGATTATGAAGAAGATAGCCGGGCTCGATCAATGTATTGCTAACTTGCACATGCCTAGATGAGAACACAACTACTATAATGACATTAATGCAGCCTAACTTTTCCCCTTTTGTAGATCGTCATATCTCACTAAAGAAATTTTTCCAAAGCATATGTCCGAACCATGATAAGAGATTCGGTAAAGTGTCTTGAGGATCATGAATCACATCAGCCAAAGAGCAGCAGAAACTCTCAGGAGGCACAAAGAATGTTATAAGAGACTCAGCAACCACAATGTGAAGCTCAATAAAGGGTAAAGTCCACGCTTACTGCAGGAAAATGACGATCTTTACCTGGGGAAGAAATGCCTTTCTGATTCCAAAGTTCGAGTCAATATCAATCGACCTCCAAGGCCTAGGAATCGCTTGTCTGTATCTGCAATATCCTGCTGTCGAAAGACCCTGCCATCAAGTAGCTTATGGTAAGCAAGCGCAGTGCTTGTGCATAACAAATCCGGAACACTTTAACTTTGTGGCTTTTATGATTTCAGATCATGCGACGCAGAAAATTCCGCAGCTTTAATAAGTCATTGGGAATGGAACGATTCGTACCTGCTCAATCATAGGAAGATATCCTCCAACATTAGGGAGAATGGTGCCATTTTCCAGTATACCCCTTCCCCTCCACACCAACAGGGATGTCGTCACGATCCATCATATAAAGAATGTCGTAAATTTGATTCACGGCATGGCCCGCATCAGTCCATGCATTCGTAGCTACCGGTGACCGCCTGCATAAATCAGATGGTAAATGCAGGCGATGTCACTGCAGAGAATCACAGAAGATATAAATGATGACAGATAGTTACAAGTTGCTACTTGAAAGCAGAAGGAAAAAAAACACACACACATACACACTTAATTCGCAAAATGGCATGTGCACATTCATTCGACGGTGCCAATTGAAAACTCAGGTCTTCACATGAATCTTGAATGGAGAGTTCTTCAGTTAACATATACAGGACATTCAAGAAATGAAGAATCAAAAGGAACCACCGCCAGCGAAGGATTTTCAAGAAGAAGAACAAAAATCACCCAAAAACAAAAAGAACCTTGACCAACATCTGTCGGAAAAGTCAAGAAAGAAAACACAAATGCTACCTCAAGTTCAAATTCTGATCTGTTGAGTTTCAGGAGGTACAAGAGAGCAAAGAAATCATCTGTATCGACGTCAGTGTCCAAAAGAATCCGACGCGGTACGCCATCCACAGTGCAAGAAAATGCTCCTAGAATCCCTATGATCGATACTAGAGCTACCCAGAGATTCCTCTGCAACGCCACCATTTTTGGATTTTCCAGTCCCAACCCAGAAAAAAATTTAAAAGGGTCTTCCACGAAAGTGTCAAAAACAAAGCTTTTTGATCAGCAATGAACTGTTTCATCCATTTCAATCCTGAAACAACCCAACAAACACACGAAAACCAATATAAGCAACTAAGATAATTGGACTTATTATAAGCTCCGCACAACCCACCTCAGAAAGCACACAGAGAGAGAGAGAGAGAGAGAGAGAGATCAGATGAAAGAGCAAGACCATTGCTTGTAGAGAGAGCACGTTAGAGGAGAAGGCGAAAGCGACGGCGCGAGAAGAGAGGGGCATTTTCCCATTGCTTACTAGCACCAGATTCTCGGGACTTCGAAGACAGTGCACGAGATTTATAGACATCACTGACGCAGTATAACTTTAAAAAAAAAAAAGAGTTTGACCGTGAGGAAGAGTTTCGGGTTTTGTTAAAGACATAATGGGGATGAGCGTGGACGTGATGGAAGTCAATCAATTGCTGTCCCAGTTGTAGGTGGTCGCCGCTTCCTCTGCATCGCTTGGGCCACACCTGTGCATATCCACTATGCAAGATCCTGCTGGTTGTGAAAAGTGAGGAGCTTAATGCAATTATGCCATCATGATGTTACTGATGCAACCCGCTCCTTTCAATACCGTGTGCTCCATACGCAACTGACAATGAAACGGCCGCGCTCCTTCGTCACTTCCGTGAGCAACACTCCTCGATTTTGGACCGGTTCTTCCGAATTGGAATTCCACAGAAAGCTACAAAGGGCTTATCAGCCATCTCATCACCTCGGGACTCAGACATGTCAAGGGGCGGCCGACTGAACCAAACAGATCGGATCGCGAAAGAGACGGGGACCATTGACTTTGAATTGTATACGCACGCGACAGAGGCAGCCGAGAGCATCACCCTGCATTGATTCTGCATAATTCCATTTCTTTATGTGTGAGTGCTCATTGGGCATCCCATTTGAACACAAGGCAATGAGTGGGTGTGTGCTTTGACCTTTCATTAAACTAAGAATTAAAGCTCATTCCACGTTCATTATCCTGCAAATTCTTTAATGCTTGGCATCAATCTCTCTCTCTTTCTCTGTGGTGGACTGCTGAACTGCAATTATGCTGCGCTGATCATACGTCACGACCATCTTATTGCCACCATCTTGCCAAAAGCTTTGATGAAGGGGTCCCCACATGGAGATCTTCTTGATCCATGAATGAGAGACCAGAGATACAATGCGAAAAGAAGGGATCTTTTTCTCTGATGTGGAAAGGTAGAATTGTGAAATTCTTGATCCCTTTCGATTAACTTCCTGACAAATCTGGTGATTGGACTTTGGTGTAGATTTTTATCTTCCGAGGAGGTGACCAGACTTTCTGACTCGGCCCACGTGGGTGACTGTGATTGGAACAATCCGCTGACCGTGTCTTTAATACTATGTTGTGCTCGAGATCTGGGCCTTCTCTGCTGCCTGAGCACCAATGATTTTTCTGCAGACTAAGGAAAGATGGAAACAGAGAAAACTAGAGGAAAACATGAAAAGATGGTTAAGGAATTTTTAAGATTTGAGTACTTCAAGAATGGACTTAAATGGTTGTGGCACGAGGTAGATTCGACTTCCACTTTAGAAAGTGAGAATTTTTAGAGAATTTTAGACTCAACAATCTTATTTTGTCACTTGTCTTATGTAGAACATATAATGAATTGTAAGTTTGTGAATATCGCTAAGCTTCGTGTTGATATCAAGTCATACTTGGCATTACATCTCCTTCCCCTCAACAGAAAAATCATTAGCTTATAAGTATTTTTAAAGATTCTTGATTTCATCTGTAGAACTTATTCGGTGGCTACAAATGGGTATTAAAATCATCAACTGCTCCGATATAAAAATCATGTTATATGAATTTCACTTTACCACAATTCATAAAAGATGATTACGTATGACGAACTGATTAGCAATTTAATGGTCTATTCAAAATTCAATTCAAAAAAAGTGACAAAATAAGTCAGCATCGCAATACATGAATCGATACCTCCGGTTCATGAATGCGACCTAATAAGAATTTTCCAAAATTGTCTGCTTTCCCATCCTTCTTTTGTCAAATCTGGAAGTGGGGGTCGTTCTTATAAAGTGTGAAACCCGAGGGAAGGGACATACGCTACAGCGACAGGGGGGCCAATTTCAATTCGACGAGGCGGCCCACACGTAAAATCGTCATTGAAAATTTGTTTTTCTTTTTCCTTTTCCTTTCCTTTTTCGAGGAATCCAAAGGAAAGGACGAACGTCTCTTGTCCAACTTTGTGCGTTCCTACGTATCTCACGTGACATGTGTCGCAAGATGCAAAACCAAATGCTTTTCCCACGTGGATTTGTTCATAGGAAATTACTTTTCAAGCTTACTTTAATAATTTCTATTTTGTTGTTTTGTGCTTTCTGAATTTCCCCTTCTCTGTTCCTTTCTTTCTTTTCTGTTTTTTGGGCGTCTTTCAAATCATAATGTTCGAATCAGCCAGTTAAGGGAGCTCAATCAATGGGTCGTTGCTTTTATGGTTTTGGCAGTTGGGACACTTTTTTTCTTATCTTTCTATGCGTTACTCCATTAGGTATTATGTACTTGATCAGAATTAGATAAATTTAGAAATATGTGGTCCCAAGTCCTTTTATTGAATTGGTTCACTAAGAGATGAACCAATGAGATTGTATAGAGAACGTGAAGGGAATCAAAGAATGGATGATAATATCAACGAGGGTCAGATATTTGAAGTGAAATATATATCAAGCATAGTCAATTAAATAAGTTTAGCTTATATACCATGCTGGAAAGTGTATCCTAAGAATTTCTAAGCTCGAGGGAGAGATGGGTTTGCATGTGTGTAGAAAGCACAGTTAGTACACATAAGCATGTGACATGGACAATCCGAAATAACTATTAAAACTTGTGTAGGCTATTTAATCGGCAAATGATTCAATGATAGGCATATATCACGCTTCGATGGAATAAAGGACAATTTCAAATAAAAATCTGAAATTGAGTCATTTTTTCAAAAGATAGTCCAAAGTAGATCTTATGTAAAAAAAAAATGCCTAGTTTTACATAAAGACTTGAAATTAGCCATTTGAAAAAAAAAGTTACTCAAAGTGAATTTTGTCTTAAATGAGGACTTAAAGACATGTCTTTTTCAAAAGGGGCCCAAAATGCACTTTAACTCGAATGGTGGCGTGGAGTGGTTAACTTCCTTTTAAATAAAGGTCTAAGCTCACCAACTCACTAAATGTTCATTGACAAGTTAGCTTGCACTTGTGACTTGTGCTTATCGTAAGACACAATATAAACGAAGAAGCTATATTAGTTATATTAAGAGGAAAGTTACCCTTAAGGAAAACCCTCATAGAAATCCTAACTTTGATTTGGGGCTTCTTCAAATTGGGTCAAAAGAAGAATATTTCAAGCAAAATTGTCCCTAATGTAGCTGCCTTATGACCAGATTGAGCATGCAAGTCACATGTGCAAGCAAGCTGATAGGCAAAGTTTTGGCTAGTCGGTGGGTTTGAGACTACATTTGCTACTTCAGCCTTATTTAAGAAAATCCACTTTAGGCTTTAGGATGATCGCTTTTAGAATGAGTGAATCTTCCTTTTTAGGACCAATTCCTTTTTTAAAATCTAAAACCTCCATTGCGACCTTGGAACAAACCTTAGGATTGAACTTACCAATTTGATCCGGTTTCCAAGGTCTCCTCGAAAACCACCAATTGATTAGGCTAGAAATATGTATGCTATGCGTCCGTTTGACATCGTATGATTAATGACATGCAAATATTAGTTGCCAATATATAAAAAAGTACACATATTTTCCCCATAATCATAATAATTGAAGAGAGTGCGTTTATCAAATATGATATGTGATGCAAATATGAGAATGGAGGTAATATGCAACTAAACGTAAAAACAGTTTTTTTCTTCTTTTTTCTCATGTTAAAAAGAATTTTTACATTTCATAAATTATATCAATGCATGGCTTTTCTATTTCTTCAAATGCTCTAACCTTTGACGATAAATTACCCACCTTATTTGGGTGTGCACAAATGAAGTTGTATATAAATCTATTTTCTCGAGTCAAGTGCTTTTCTGTTATAAATATAGCGTGATGAGCTCTCTACATACCTAATTCCCTCTTATCCCTTAGCTCCACAAGCTTACATGTGACCGATTTGTCACAAGATGGAGGTGAAGTGAGAACCGCATGAGAAATATGTTCACTTAACTATACAGTCATTGAACAGTCCAGTGGTCTTATTGAATAGCCAATAGTGTAGATTGGTGTGCCATTTAAATAAAATTGTGTGACCTAAGTTTCGTGCGATCATTTAATGTCCATATCGTTTACCCAAAGCAAGGAAAATAAATAAAATCGTCATTCCGAAAGAAAGGAGTCTTGAATCTGAATGCTACAGCCGTTCTGTGCCTCTGATTGATTTGATTTGACTTGATTCTCTTTTCTTTTTAACTTGACGCCTTCACCATCTTTGCTAGCTTGTGAGGTCGAGGGTTTTTTTTTTTTTTTTTTGAACAGGAGGTCGAGGGTTTAAAAATAACTAAACATTTGATGTCGATGGTCTCGGTCAAAATGAGAAAAAAATATAAGCAAAGCAAGCGAGTACCGTGGAATACCGCGGGCAATTCTTGCATTCTCACAGGCCTTAATTAACACGTCATGATGTGATTATCATGGTATATCTCCTCGAACACTTGTTTATTCAAATAATTCATCGTGGCGCACGAGGAGGGGATGATTTGCACATCTCGCAAGGGGCTTTAGCGGCCGAATAATTGCAAGCATCTGCAAATTACGAGGCAAAAACCAACGTTTTCAATTTAACTTTATATGCTCTAAATAAAAGACTTATTAAAATGGGTCATAAAACCTATTTCTTAATTCATTTATTTGACGAAGTGAATTATTATATGAATTAGTTATATTTGATCAATATGGTTAATATCAACAAAAATAGTACACATAACAAATTTATCTTGAATCAATTTTTTATTATAAAAAACCCTAAACTAATATACATATGGTAAATTTATTCCAAACCTTAATATACTTATGATAAATTTACTTTCCATTTGTTTATATTAAATTTTATTTTTAAATTACTGAATTAGATTATGCATGGATATGAGGTTTTACTCCTATGTTTACGTGAGGGTGTACTGTTTTTTATGATTTGCATGGTATTAATCCAATCCAACGAAAGGTATATTTGTCACAAATATATAATTTTTTTGTTTTTTGGTGGTCAAAAAATTAGTTTTGAGTAAATTTATC